>CM033397.1:20978293-21584704 GCA_019426215.1 Buddleja alternifolia | reverse complement strand
CAGCCATTCACGTTCATACAAAAAAAAAAAAAAAGGAGGCCGATGGACGCCCCAGGCACTATATTGGAAACTCCCCCAGAACTGGACAAGGTATTAGCCTCATAGGCCTTAGCAGGTACAAGTGAAAAAACTATCTTATTTCCTACATTACTCTTAAACAATTCGCGTTCGCCAGCGAGCCAATCACCCCCCCCCCCCCCCGTTAGTAGGGAGCGCTCACCGCGCCGCCACTTTTACTTAAGTTTTGAGTTGCCTATTTGCACCCCGTCCATTTTTTATTATATGATTGCTAAGTACCTTCAGGCACTGCAACTTTTATGCCACTATGTATGCTAGACTTGTTTAAATAACATCCATGTCACGTCATACGAATGAGTATGACATTAACCATGGGTGAGTTAACAACACCCCAAAAAAATAAATAATAAACAACGCCCTTCGGGACCAATGATTCCGACCGAGGCTATTCATAAAACACAAGGCCCCTTCAGAGGCCAATATAGGTGGAGCGACAAAAGTCCCCCGAAATAATTAAAACTCGGTTGAGACTAGCCCACCTTATAATCCTTCCAGTAGTGCCGAGAGGAAATGAGGTTTGAAAAACTACCCCTCCTCCGATACGGACACTGGACCGAGATTATATCAACAAGGCTAGCGTGATAATTCACCTCAAGATAAAATATATAACACTTAGGGCTATGTCAGCCTCCTAAAAATTCTATGTATAGAAAAATCTTGAAGAGTGGGGGGCACTATAATGCTAAAAATTGGATGATGGCTTGCAAACACACGCAGCCAATAGTACCAAGACTAATAGCCCCCCCAAAAAAAGTCACCCCTTACGAACTTACTCCTAAATATTATAGAACACATATTAAGGAGTAAGGGGCAAGGAGGTATCGAACAACTAGCGCTAGTAGCTAGCCAGCTGGTGAAGCTAGTAATTTTAAAGCCGAGTGTTTTAAACGCCCATGGGGCACTCACTCCTAGCATTCATAAATTTTGGCCAATGGCACGTTAAAATGGCTAAGTACCCGAGCTAGTTCTTGAATGAAACATATCAATATAACCCCTTGGAGCCAAAAAAGCCTCCAATAGAGGCATTATAAAATTATCCGCGACCCCATTAGAGGTCAATAGGTGGAAACAACAAAAATTCCCTGAGCTACCAAAGACTCGAACAAGGATAGACCACCTGATAATCCTTCCAGCAATACCGAGAGAGGTTGAGGATCCACAAAAGGATCTCCCTCCTCCTACTAAGGTTCTGTACTGAGATTATACAAGAATAAGAACACGAGAGGCAAATGGTGGACCAGGAATGTTGCTCCCGATCTATTTTTCACCACACAAACACTTAGGGTGGGGTGGTTTACACATGGTAGGTGAGTGTAAAAACCATCCCACTCATTTTGAACATGTGGTGTAAAATGGACCGAGAGCATTAGAATTTTCCCTAAACTAAGCCACTATCCAACACCAAAACATATTTATCTCCTTTCACAATCACAAATGGATATTCATCGGTGGTTAGTGTACGTCCCTCTAACATTTGCCCTCTACATCTTCACAAACCATTTTCTGAATAAACTTAGAAACCTTCCCCCTTCCCCTATTCTCAACTTACCAATTCTCGGCCATCTCTACCTCCTAAACAAGCCCCTTTACCATTCCCTCGCCAAAATCTCCGACCGTTACGGCCCCGTAAATCTCCTCCACTTCGGATCCCGCCGCGTCCTCGTCGTCGCCTTCCCCTCCGCCGCCGACGAGTGCCTCAACAAAAATGATATCGTCTTCGCCAACTGCCCACGTTTGCTGGCGGGGAAACACTTCGGCTACAATTACACCTCCATGGACTGGAGCTCTTACGGAGACCACTGGCGAAACCTACGTAAAATCTCCGCAATCAAGATATTGTCGACGCACAAACTCCAATTGCTCCAAAGCATCCGCGCGGACGAGATCAGATCCATGATTCGCAAGCTGAATCGCACTTCGGAAGCGCGAGGGCTGGCGGACATGAAAAAGGTGTTCTTCAAGCTGGCGATGAACGTGGTGATGAGAATGATCGCCGAGAAAAGGTAATACGGCCGCGGAGAGAACGTGGAGGAAGTCAAGGAGGCGAAGCGGTTTAGGGAGATGGTGACCGAAACATTTCGGCTCGGTTTTGCATCAAATATAGGGGATTTTATGCCGGTGTTGAGGTGGTTGGGACTTGGGAGTGGGAGGAGGAGTGGAAAATGGGATGGTGGAGCTACAGAAAAAGAGGGACGCGTTTATGCAGGAGATGGTTGATGGATGTAAGAGGCGGTTCAGGAGTCGCGGTGGAAGCGACGGCGATTCAGAGATCATAGTTGGGAAGACAAAAACTATGATTGAGATGTTGTTGGCATTGCAGGAGAAACAACTTGAGTATTATACGGATACACTCATAAGAAGCTTAATGCTGGTCAGTCTCTACGCTCTAATTTTCTTCTTCTTTTTTCTTTGGATAATTACATTCACAGTTTTTATATATGTTTAATGTGTAATATATCAAAATTCTCTCACTTTTTGTGAATTATCATAACCCAAATTACAATCTTAGGCCCTGTCAGATTGCAATTTCACTCGTTTCAGTATAAGTATATTACAATTTCATCTCCTAACGGGGGTTTATTGATATTTTCAAAATTTTAAAGGACTTTTGGTAATTGAATAATAAAGGGGTGTAAAAATGTAACTATCCCTTTTTTCTTTGAATCTTTTGAAATAGCAGAGTTTTATATTTGTTATACTTAAAATTTGCAGCTTTAATTTTTCTATTTATATGTTTCTGTTTTATTTTTATTTGTAGCATTTAATTCTTGATGAATGTATACAACAAGAAATTACTGAAAATTTCAAAACTAGTCCCATAGGTTAGTCGAAAAATAGTATGAGCATTGAATTTTTGTACGTTGATAAAACTCAATTAGCAGTTTTAAAAGTTGTTTCACCGTTAGTTAATTTCTGGATGAAAAATATTATGTGATCATTATGACTTGTCCAAATGAGGTGGCGCTTATGTGGCCAAGACCATTTTTGGCAAGATAATTTCAGCATTGTCTAATTGCCGATCCCGTCAGCACCACTACATTTGATAAAGTCAAACTTAATGCGCACATAACTTTTTTCCACCATCCAAAAGTTAAGGACATGACCACTTTTGAAATTGTTAAGTGAGATGATTAAGGTATAAAAGTTTGGTACCAATATTATTTTTCGGCTAACTTGTGGGACTAGTTTTATAATTTTCCCTTACTCATCTTTTCTTATGAATTTAAATTAGAAAACAACTTCAATCTTTTAAAGATCATACAAAGTCAAATATCGACATTATGAAGTAAATTAAGGATACTGGCGGATCTCATAAGCACCTTCAAAAAAGTATATATACAGCAGCATTATATTTGAGTTCTCACGTTATGAATCTTACAGGTTTTGCTAACAGCCGGTACAGATACATCAGCTGGAACAATGGAATGGGCACTATCTCTTCTGTTCAACAATCCACATGTTCTCAAGAAAGCACAAACTGAAATCGACAACCATATAGGACACAATCGTTTAATAGACGAAGCAGACATAGCCGAGCTTCCGTATCTACGCTACATTGTGAATGAAACCTTACGTTTGTATCCTGCGAGCCCATTGCTAATCCCACACGAGTCCTCAGAGCAATGCACGGTCGGGGGCTACTACGTGCCAGCAGGCACCATGCTTCTAGTAAACGCATGGGCTATTCAGAATGAGCCCAAGAACTAGGAGGATGCCACAAAGTTCAAGCCAGAGAGATTTGAAGGGCTAGAAGGAACACGGGATGCATTCAAGTTGATGCCATTTAGGTCTGGAAGAAGGGGTTGCCCCAGGGAAGGCTTGGCGGTGCGTATGGTTGGGTTTGGATTAGGATCTATTATTCAGTGCTTTGATTGGGAAAGAGTTGACGAGGAATTGGTAGACATGACAGAAGGGGTGGGATCAACCTTGACAAGAGCACATCCATTGATGGCCTATTGCAAAGCTCGGCCCATCGCAGCCAAACTTCTTTCTCAAATATAAATTACTAGGATGTAATTTTGAAACTATCTCCTCATGATATCATCTATTTCAAAAGAGTGAGACTTGGATATTGTATTGTTGGTAAAAGATATCTATCAAGATTTCAACTCTTTTGCAAGATGGGGTTATGAAATAAGCTAGAGTAGATGTTTGTCCTTCGATTTTCTTTGGTTATTATAAATATATGCTGAAAGCACATATCACTATTTCTAGTTTTAGTTAAGAAGATGACTGGTAGCTAGTTTTATATTTACTCTTGTTGTGAATTATACTTGAGTTCGGCAAAATCAAGTCTAAGCCAAAATTTTCAACTAAAGGAATTGATGTTTTCCTTCCAAACTCGGTACATGTTCTTAACAGTTTTGGGTAAACTTTCTTCAATCATGAGTGATGTGGGTGGAATTTACCTGGATTGGGCCAAGCTGATGAAGCCCAAATACTAGTAAGGAAAGGTTGATTATTCTATAAAAATGGCATCAGGCCCAAGCAGCTGATCCGCCTTGCTGGATTCGAGCTGGATTATGGAAAGACTTTGACCATAAGATAGAGATAAACAAGGACCAATTAAAAGGAAGACACGGCCCAATAATCAAACCTTACCATAACAGTTCTCCTTCAATCAAGTCAATTTGGGCTCAATGCTCGCTGGATCCGCTGTAGGCCACACTCCTTGATCTTCAGCTACCATGATCAGCTATTATGCCATAATTAGATAAGGAAGATAGCAGGCTTTGCTCCAGCTACCATAGCTAGCCTAAACCATCAAGATTTGTATAAATACTCCTATTAAAGATGAATGAAACAAGACTTTTATGCTTTTATATTGTTATTCTGTCAAGTACTAATTATCTTACATAATATAATATAAATAATGTTGATGTGAATCAGACACGCATCAATTGGCGCCGTCTGTGCGAAATTGAGCTTGAAGAAGTGAGGTAAGTTTATTTGTTTTCGGTAAGTGTTTATTATCAAATCTTGATGGCAGGGAGAGGTATGGCTAAAATTCAAGAAGCCATGAGGAACGAAAAAAAAAATTGCAAAAAAAAAACCCTGTGTTAACGAAATAGGTGAAAACTCCCCTGTGAAATGGTAAAATTCTGCAAAAAACCCCCTGTTCCGTCAAACTTCACGGAGTGTGAAATGCACTCGCCTGAGATGAGAGTTAGAAAGTTTTTCTTTTGATTTTCACATGTTAAAAGTCCGTTATACCCCTCAATATTTTAGTTATATAGAAAAATACTTTTAACTTAAAACTAAATCAATTAAGTTGGTGGGTTTGTATTTGGGTCTGGGTCAAACCCAAAACCTGACCCTAACCCATTTATTATCCCTTTTTTTCTTTTTTCTTTTTTTTCCTTCTTCTTCTTCTTTAACTAGTTTCCACCATAACCACCGGCCACCCGCCCACAAACAACCGGCGAAGCTGACTCACCACCATTGTCACCACCAGTTCAACACTGAACCACCATTCACAACCGCCACAACCATCGTCGCTTCGCACAAGCCACCTCCCCATCGCCACGAACTCATCACCGGCGATTGAATCCACCATCACCGCTGGAACTCGCCGCCGAAGATCGAACCCACAACCACCATACGCTGCCACCACCACTTCACACAACCACCACCACCACCATTTCACATAACCACCATCACCCCCACCACTACTTCACACAACCACTGCAAGTTCGCACAACCACCACCACAACTTGGTACAACCACCATGAAAATATCATATTTGAGGGTTTATATGGGGTTGGGGTTGTTGGGTTTTGTTCGAAAAAGCATAAACGCAGCGGAAGAGATTTCAAAAAATAAAATGAAAACCCAATTGGTACTCTAATTCGCATAATTGAATCTAAAAGCATATAACGAATAAAACTTACTCGTTAATATGAATATGATGATGGAGAAAAACTTCTTCTTCTCCAAACTCGAAATATTGAAGCTCCCAAATCTTCAATCCTTTGGTTTGATTCTTCAAACTTGAACTTGATCCGAACAACGAAAATACGTCGTCTCTAAATCGTCACGCACAGATCAACAAACGAAAAATCCCCTATCTTCTTTCTCTATGGTCGATGGCTAGGTATAGAGGAGGGGAGGAATATTTTTCTTTCTTTTGAGAATTATGAGAGTTGTGTATTCTTCTTTCTTGTTCTAAGTCAAAGAGTCCTTATATACCTCATGACTTATTGAACAAGTCAAAACAAAAGAGCCCTAATATGTGGCCTCTCAAAGACACCACTTTGAGGCCTAGTAGGCATCCAATTGGACTCTTTATTTAGCCCCGAGATTTGTTTTGTTTAATTAATTTCTTATTTCAATTAATAATTTATTATATCCAATAAATAAACTAATTAATTAAATAACCAAATTAATTAGATAAATTAATTCATTAATATATTTCACAAGGAAATTAATTAATAATTAATCTTATCATTATAATTAATTATTTCATCTAATGAATAATTAATTATTTAATTTATCCAATAAATTAAAACTCCCAGAAGAAATAAAAGAAATTCTTTTTTCTTCATTTTTCTTTGTCAATCCTTTAGCGCGACTCTTTAGGTTTGTTTCATTTGGCAATGAGAGGAAACCAAAGGAAGTGGGTAACACCTAGTCAGTCACGTGGCCCACTTCGTAACCCAAACGAAAACGAATGATAGGATCATTCCGAAACCTTCCAATCGTAAATACCGTATATGTATAAACCCTTTGTTCACGTTCCCCGGTCAAGTGAGAGTCATGGTTATGTCAAACTCACTGGATTTGACCATATGTATAAATCATAATAAATATGAAAACATTGAGATCGATTTAGTGCCAAGAACAATCGTCTCGTTTGCTTTGGCCAAAGACTTTGATCTCTATTTATCTATAATTACATAGGGTACATACTCATTCACTTATGAGAGAACAAATCCCATATTAGATATCTGCTAAGATTACCACTTGCCCATCAAGTCCGCATTTCGAGATTGACCCCACCAAATGGTGAATTGGATCTAACTACTCTAGTGAAAGACTTGATGTCACAAGTGCATCTTCAGCCTGATACTTCAAGTCAAAGGTTCACATATACCTATTACGCACAATCAGTTCCGTCATTGATAGTCACAGAGTGAAAACCCATGTGACAGAACCGATGCGAGTCGTGTTCGAACATATCAGTTCCACTGACGTGTCTACAATCTTAATCTCCTATCATCCCATGATACCAGACAGGCACTCCTATGTCAGAGCTAAGATTGTACAAGTATTCGAAGTCGTTATTTGTCCATTAAAGACTTCATATTACTTACGAACTTATTTTAGTAATCAAGATCGATCTCTCTAGTGCAAATCTTCCTATCCCATAGGAAGTAGAGGGATCGCACTGAAAATATGGACAAAACGTTTTACACAACTTATAGATGCAGATAAGAATTAAGTGAAAACTCAATAATGCATTTTATTTAAGAAAAGTTTAAGTTCAATACAAGATATATGCCCTATACATTCTATCTTCTATGGCATTTGAGGGCATAATCCTAACAGGGGTCTTTGCAAGAAGACATCTCTTCTTCACAGGCTTTTTCACAGACGCAGAGGAAGAAGAAGAACCCAACAATTGGGGGTTTGAAATTTATCCTTTTTTTCTTTTTTTTTAATTGTCTTATTTAAAATTTTGTTTTCCTTTTCTTTTATCTCAAAAAAACATGAGCCTTTGATTTTATGGATTTAGATCCAATGGTTAGTAATTAAAGGGTATAATGGACATTTAAAAAAAATTGACGGTGTTAAGGCCTATTTAGCAGTTGGGGGAGAGTGTGCAATGTTTTACCATTTCACAGGGGGGTTTTCACCTATTTCGTTAACACATGAGGGTTTTTAGCACTTTCAAAATAACAAAGGGAGGTTTTTTGCGATTATCCCAAAAGAAAAGGATGTTACTTTGTTCGGGCAAAGACAATCATGCACTTGAGATGCCAGCTGTCATAGCTAGGCGATTGATTGATGAAATCCAAGAGTTACCGCTAGACAAGGTAGCTGAGGACCCAGTAGGAGAAAAAGAGACTCTCCAATAGCCTGAAGGACAAGCAGACCAGAGAGATGATCAGCCACCCCCAAATCCTTCTTACCATCTAACGGTCGAGCAGTTACAAGCAATTGTGGATGCAACAATTGAAAAAGCAATGAAAAATTCAGATCCACAAGGATCCCGAAGGTATGGAAAAAATTTGATGTCACAGGTAGCCGAAAAAATTCCGTTGGCAACAAAAGATGGTGGTGCAAGTGATTTTGGAATCACTCCTGAAGTAGGTTATGGTAAGAAAATCAACAGGGTTGAGTTTCTAACTCAGCCCGAGAGAGAAGAAGCGGGAGAACCTCGCAAGAAATACCTGAAGGTGTTATGTGCCCAACGAGCCATCTGTTGGCTTGAACATTAACACTGTATCAGTCTAATCACGTAGATTATATCAAACCTGTTACGGAATGTTTTTTTATTGTTATAACTAGTGATAGTATAGATAAAAATCCCATGGATTACATATGGTTAGGGAGGAGGTCAGGGAAAACATATGGAATGCTCTCAAAGACCATAATCCTAAATCTGTTCCAAGTCATAGAGGCTGTGAGATGTGGGATATCACTGGCCTCGTCAAGACTTGTTCGTGTGTATAACTCTCCCAAGAGGTCGACGCATTCCATTGTCGATGGCTAGTATAGCCAATACATGCATGAAGATCCATACTTTGGTATGGGATTGAACGACCCCGCAAGGATTCCTCGTTGGTGCTGTCGAACTTGGAGTCCTTCAGTTTTCGTAGTGTAAGATAATCCTTAGACCTGAGATGTCATTGGAAAGGGTACTACCCACTCTGCTTTGATATGCACGTGCACTCCAGGAGAGTCATACGGCATGTATGTTGGGTATAGTCTGGTAGTTACAGCGGAAGAATTGACAGTCGGAGGGAATTCATCCAAGGTCACGAGTACCTGGTATTTCCTATGTTGTTGAGTGAAACTGAATGATTGAAAAGTTTCTGGCCAGAGCATTGTCTTATAAGAGGGATTGGTGATCCCTGCTTAGAAGACCGGATCATTAGTTGAACCAACATAGTCATACTCATAGTTTTCGAGGCTATTAGGGTTTCGACCGTCGCCAAACCCTAGGTCTTAGATGGGAAAAAGATGAAGGGATTCGACTCACACAAAGATCAAAATCTGGAGAGGTTTGCATTTTCATCGTTAACATCTAGGAAGTCGTGGCGACGTTGCTAAACATCGAACCACGACCAATAGGTGCCTTGGGTTAATTGGTGAAGTTAATCCAAGGACTAGGTAATTATTATGAATAATTAATCTAGTCTATGGAAGGACTTATTGCTAGCTTGTTAATGAGCCTAAGGGGTCACATACAATACTTAGTGTGGTACCTATTGGCTGGTTAATTCTTTGTGAATTAATGGAGAGATTAATTAATTGAAATTAATTAATCGGGAAAAGGAATAAATTAATTAAGCAGTCTTAATTAATAAAAGTCTTATAATTTAATATTAGAGTATTAAATTGGGAAAGATTAGTTAATTAATTAGTGATCTAATTAATTAATGAAAGAGAAAATATATATATATATATATATATATATACATGGGTGTGTATATGGGTATTTAGATTTGGTGGAGGATTTTATCTTGTTCACCAAGTCTATATATATATATATATATTTAATATATCTATCCTATAATATATTTGGCAGGATCTATTCTAATTAATTAGGTAACTAATTGATATAGAAAGATCTTATTTGATATGTATTAAATATATGGAAATATCTTTTTAGTTGGAAAGATATCCAATTAATTAGGGAAGAGAGTTTGAGAAAGAATGGAAACTAAATAAAATAAAATAACATGTATATATATATATATATACACACGCCTCTTAGTGTGAACACACACACTAAGTGTGTATGTGTGTGTAGGCGTGTACTATATATATATGTGTGTGTGTGTGTGTGTGTGTGTGTGTGTGTGTGTTATGTTGTTTTTTTTTAAGTTTTAATCAATTAAGTTTCTCTCAAGAGTTTTTCATAAAAATAAAAACAAGGTTTTTAAGTATTAATTCTTTCTCTCCAACTCTTCCACCTCTTTCACAATATTCTTCCAACTCATGTGTTGAGTACGAAGAACACCCAAAATATAGTCCTACCCATTTCATAAGCCAAGATTCGATATTCTCCTTGCTAGCACTGGTGGAGATAATCGAGGGTACGAGCTAAAGTGTGGATAAACTTAGAGGCACAACTCTTGGGGTGCTAAGGCAAACCTATTCGGAGAGGTGTAGCAAGGAGTTGCTTAAAAAGACATTGCTGATTTTTGGTCTTCAAGAGATAAACACGTGAAAACTAATTTCTAGGATAGTTTTGAATCCGATGGTACCATGTCAACCAAGCCCTAATATCGGGGATGCCGCTTTAATTAAAAAATTATATGTCTTCCGCTGTGCTCGGTGTCCTCGGGGGTTGTACCGATCCCAACAATTTCCTACATCGGAAGGACGCCAAATGCGGCGTGCTGAATGGCTAGAAGAAGACAATCAGGATGGGTGGATCCCACCACCCAAACTTTCCCTGAACAAGACACCAGAGGGCAACACGTGTTCTGTGCCAGAGAGGAAACAGCTACCTGGGAGAGTTGTCGCTGCAAGTGACCACCCTAAGTACCAGCCTGATGACTGGAAAGAAAGAAGAAAAGACCTCGAAGATGAGGCTAGCAATTATGAATTTGCTCGTTCCCTGATGGACTAGCCAAACAAACTCAACAAGCTGAAGGATAGCCAAGACAAATTTGAAGTTATGGTCAGGAAGATGGAAGAAATGGAGCGAAGAATAGGGGTGTTCAACGGTCGGTTTTCCAACCGAACCGAACCGAACCGGATTTTCGGTTAATCGAAAATTTGATTTTCCGAAAATCCAAACCAAAATGGTTCGGTTCGATTCGGTTAAAAAAGGAACCATTTCGGTTCGATTTTCAACGGTTCGGTTAAACCAGCCTGAAAAAAATTACACAACCCACAAATTACACACCCCACCATAACCCACAAATTACACAACACACATTGCTAAGCTTATTTCAAATTTCAAATTCCACAACCCTAAACCCTAATCAAATAAGTTTACATAGTTAAATTAAACCCATACAAATACAAAATAAGCTAAACCATACAAAATAAGTTATTACCCATACAAAATCAATTGAAATTGAAAACCATATAAAGAAAATAGAGAAAAAATAAAAAAAATACGGATTGAGGCTTGGTCTCCATGATGGTCGCCATCTTGCCGATGTCCGGTTGGTCTCCGCAGTGGTCGTCGGAGAGGCGCGGTCGCCGGAGAGCAGCAGCAGCAGCAATCGGGCAGGGAGGCAGGGGAGGTTTTGCTGTGAAGTGTGAAGGGTGGAGGAAAAAAGATATTTTCTCTTATATCTTTACTTATTACAAAACTGAAAGTGTAAGTTAAGTTGTAATTACACGTTTTTTATCTTTACTTATTATAAAAATATAAAATTATAAAAAAAATATTATTCGGTTATCGGTTCGGTCCGGTTTAACCGAGCCAAAAAATTGGACCGAACCGAAAAACCAAAATTTGCTAACAAAAAAATTGAAAATCGAACCGAAATTTTTGGAATTAAGTGCAAGTGGGAGATTGTTAGGTGTATGCCCTCAATGAGGAATTAGATTTGGTAGGACATTGATAAGTTATTTTGTACAAACGATTATATATTTCTATTTATAGAATAAAGATTTTGATTATGTTCATGTAAATTTAAATGACATTTAAGTGTGTTGAACAAATAAATCCTTGAGATTTGAAGATAGACTTTCCACCTCTCTTGGATGAGAGGTGGCACTGGAAGAGTCAAGTACTTAATCTCTTAGTGATGGTTCGCGAGTTAAGAAATTTTAACTGAGCATTAAAATTCAACTTGTATGACACCTGCTTTGACAAGGAAGTTCCAGTCAAACACTGATTAGATAGTGGGAGCTGATGTCATGAATATAGTTAATGGAATTAACATATTTGAACTCGACTCGCATTAATCCAATCACATGGGTATTTACTCTTTGATAGTCAATTATTGGGATTAAGATTGCAATAGTATGTGTGAACTTTAAACCTGAGGAGTTATTTGCAATGTGCTTGTATTATTGGATATGTTACCAGAGTAGTTAGACCCGTATCACCTAATAGGTGGGGTCAACCTCGAAGTATGATTCACATGGTGCATTCGACATTGTAAGATAACTGCTAATATGGAATTCACCATCTCGATAGTAAACGAGTATGTGACCTGTACAATCATAAGTAATTGAAATTACAAAGTCTTTGGCTAAAGCATATAAACTAACTAATGATGGTCAGTAAGGGTAGTTTGGTAATTTCACATTATTGTGATTACTGAGTACATCATCAAGTTATATGAGTTTGACATACCATGGCTCTGTTAGGTATATACCCTAGCTGTTAATGAGGACAAATAGATTATATAGGGTATCTAATTATGTTGTACGAACTTATTATTAATAAAGACATTTATTCTTTTGTTCATATAAAGCTTCATGGCATTAATGAGTATTAAACCAGCAATCCATGTAAATCAAGGTTGACTTTTCGCCCTTTATGGAATAAAGAAATGGCACGGGGAGAGGCTGATACCTAATCACTTAAAAAGGGTTCGCAAGTCAAGGAATTAATTGGGCATTAAAATTCGACTTGTATGACATATGCTCTGACAAAGAGTATCAGTCGAACACTATTGGATGGTGAGAGCACATGTCATAGATATACCAATGGAATTGATATATTCGAACACGACTCGTAGTAATCTAATCATATGGGTATTTACTCAGTGACTGTCAATGATCGAATCACTGATCACAATAGTATGTATGAGCCTTAGACCTGAGGGGTCATGATCAATGTACTTGTGATGTTAAATCTGTTACTAGAGTAGATAGACCCAAATCACCCTTTGGTGGGACCAACCTCGAAGTGCGATCTCAATGAGCCAAGTAGCACATGTGAAGTGATCGCCAAGATGGGATTCACTGTCTCGATAGTAAACGAGAAAGTATCCTGCGCGATCATAGACAAATGACATTATAAGTCTTTGGCTAAAGCAATGAAACTAACTCATGTAAGACATGGAGGGTAGTTTGGTAATTTCATCATGCTATGATCTGATGCACATTATTAAGTATTGTGAGTTTGACATAAACCATGACTCTCACTTGATCGGGATACGTTATTGAAGGGCTTATACTCATACGGTATTTATAATCCAGAGGTTTGTAAATGATGCAATCATATATCATACTCGATTGGGTTACGATGTGAATCCACGAGACTGGCTAGGTGACACTCACATCCTTTGGTATCCTTCCATTGCCAATCGAGACGAACCTAAAGAGTCGCACTATAAGAAATAAGCAGAATATCTTTTTGTGTAAATAATTTATCTTTTAGAAAGACAAATTAAATAGGATGGATTGATTTAATTGGTAAATCAATAATTTATTTAATTAGATTAAATTATTTGAATTTAATTAATTAATTATATATATATATATATTTGAATTGGATTTGGATTAAATATATATTAAAAGATGGACCAAGTTGACTGGGCTAACTTAGCCCATCATAGGTGTCCACTGAGGGCCTAGGAGGCGCCCACTTAGGTTTAGGGTTTGAGGATTATTTAATCCTCAAACTGACAAGCTAAACCTAACCCTAGCATACAATACACAAAAAGAAAAGGAAAAATCCTCTCCCCCTCACTCTTGCTAGCCGTCCACCATCAAGAAAGGAGAGTCCCGGGGAGCTTTTGAAGGCTTGTTTCGCGTGAGGCTTTAGAGACAGGAATTCGACAATGCTGTTACGCGAATTGCAGATTAACGAATCAATAAGGTATTTGATGTTGTTTATTTTTCGTAAAACCTTGAAAATCATCAAACCCATGTTAAAGTGATTAGACTTTAGGAATCCTTTTTATTTCAAATGTGTTTTTTATTCATAGGATTCCTAACAGGCTCTTACTTGATCGGGTCATGTCGGTGAAAAGTTTATACGCATATGGTAATCGTAATCAAGGTTCGTGATGACGTATTCATCTTGTACTATGCTTTGGTTCCATGGTGCTGGCTAGATGACAACCTTATCCTTTGGTATCCTCCCATTGCCAGTTGAATCCAGCCTAGAGAGTCGCGCTGTTTGAAGAAAATGAATGATTTTATATGCTAAGGGTATTTTGGTAAATTCAAATTAGATGTGAATGACTAACAAAATGGATGACATGATTTAATTAAAGATATTTAATTAGATTAAATAAATAAATTAAATCATTTAATTCATAAGTTAAATTAATTGGAATTAATTTATAAGTTGAATTATATTAATTGGATTAAAGTAATTAATTAAAAGTTAATTAAATTTGGACTTGGATTTAATTAATTACATATGTTCTAAGATGGAACAAAGCCCAGAAGCCTAATCATAAAGGGCCCTAGTGGCCGCCCCTCTCTTAGTGGACTAGGGGATTTGTTTTACTTGGTATAAGTTGTTAGTCAGTGTCAGAATTCTACACAAGTCATAACTTTGAATCTGACTTCGAGCAAAAGAAACCTACAGCAAATGAATAAAAAATATTCCCTCCCTCTCTCCAACTAGCCGCCGCCATTGTTGTCAGGGGGGAGATTAGAGCTTTCTTGGAGATTTTTCTTCAGTGTGATAATCTAGAGGCAGGAGTTTGGGGCTGCTACTGATTATTCGAATTTTGTCGTCAAGAGGTAATTCAATTATCCTCTTTCGTAATTTTCTTGTTGCGAATAAATATCATGAAACCCCAGATTCGAATTCTGGAGTGATTCGGATTAAATTTTTATCCGCTAGACCGAATCACAATAGATATTGCAGAGAGTTTGTGTAAAAGTGAAAGAGTAATTTCTGCAATTTTTCTTTTAAATGAAAGAGTAGTAAATTTAGGTTTCTCTTATCAATACGATTTGGCCACGTGTAAAGTTGATTGAATCTCAGTCGTTTTATCATTAACTGCGGATGTAAAATTCTGAAATGTGGGTTAAGTTATCATGCACAAAAAGTAAGCATTGATGATCTTATACAAAAAAAAAATTTGATCGTTGATGCTTACTTGGCTTATACAAGTACAATTTTAAGGTTCCCCCTAAACTTGATAACTTGTTACAACTTTTCAAAAAGCATTTAGACATAATTGTAAAGTGGATTCCCCCTAAATTGTATGTCTAATAAAATATGATGCATAATGATTAAGCATTTAAATCAATCATACCTAATTTACTTCTTAAAGTGAGAAATCGTTGTTCATCAAGCGCTTTGGTAAAGATATTCGCTTTCATTGAGCGCTTTGGAAAAGATATTCGCTAATTGCTTGTCAGTTCCAATAAAATGCATGGAGATATCATTCTTTTGAACATGATCACGCAGAAAATGGTATCTAATGTCGATATGTTTGGTTCTAGAATGAAGAACTGGGTTTTGCGTCATGGCTAAGGCACTTTGGTTGTCACAATGGATTGGGGTAGGGCCCAGGATTACACCATAATCTCTAAGTTGTTGCCTCATCCATAGAATTTGGGCAAAACAACTTCCCGCGGCTACATATCAGCTTCGGCAGTAGATGTAGATATATGTTGTTGTTTTTTACTATGCCATGAAACTAACCTATCACCAAGAAATTGACATGTACCACTTGTACTTTTCTATCAATTTTGTATATTGCAAAATCTGCGTCTGAATAACCAATTAGTTCAAAAGGAGAGTCCCTTGGATACCATAAGCCCACAGTTTGTGTGCCTTTAAAATAAACCAAATCCAATTTAATTCATAATAAATTAAATACTAATTAATTTAATTGAAGAGTTTATTTGGCAAGGAGAATGAAGGGTCCAATTAAAATTAGTAGTGGGTCTTCACTCAATTTAAATGAATTTGATATCATTGGGTTAATCCAAATAAACCCATGTTTAATTAAATACAAAGCCCAACACCTTTTTAATTTCAAGTGGGCTAAGCATCTAATTAATCCGTGTTGGGCCAAGCCCAACACTTCTAATTTAGAAATCAGCTTTGGCCGTTTATTTAATTAATCCGAGTCGGCCAAGCCCAACTCCCTTTTAATTAATAAATCAACTTGGGCATTTGATCTAAC
This sequence comes from Buddleja alternifolia, assembly GCA_019426215.1. Classification (NCBI taxonomy): domain Eukaryota; kingdom Viridiplantae; phylum Streptophyta; class Magnoliopsida; order Lamiales; family Scrophulariaceae; genus Buddleja; species Buddleja alternifolia. Next base: position 21,568,382 of record CM033397.1, on the reverse strand, counting down.
TCAAATCCGGGGACTCAAATCTATCAGTCTGGAAGGATTCGAACCCTACCACCAGTATGCTAATGAAGATTATAGACTGCACTCAATGATAATTAAGCTACCTACGTACCTAATTAGGATCAAGTCAACGTAGTTCTATATTAATGTGAATTGTCAGGGTCGTACTCGAGGAACGATTCTAACTTCCAAATTTATATGTATATAGGAACGTACTTCTCAGTCTATAGACTCGTACTAGTGAATATACGAGGCTAAAACTGGAGAGAGTATTCTCCAGCCCCCTTCAATAAGTGTTATGAGGGGGTATTTATAGATGCAAGTGTTGTACGGATCTGACAACGATAAATGGGTCGCACCGATGATGCCACATGGTGCCTATGAACGGTCAGGATCTTGACTCGTATCTGGTGAACGACCCGACCCGAATCACTTAAAAACACGCGGATCTTCCATTATGGGCCGATTTCTGGGTTTGTGTTGGGCCTCACATGCTATAACATTTCACTCTTGGGCTAAATACCATATTTTGGTATATCATTAAGTCCCCGACTTCATCAGTATTAAAGAGGAGACATTTATGACTTTAAATTTACTACTGAGGAAGTAAAAGTCAAAAGTAAATCTGAATTTTTCACTAAATAGCGATATTACAAATATGATCTGTGTTTCACATCAAAGTTTAAAGTCGAATTAGACTCCAGGGTTAGGGTCTAATTAGACTAAAGAGTTGAAAATGTGATCTTTCTAAGATCATCTATCGCGGGTCGTTCACGACGTACGACTCCAGAGTTAGTCTAATTAGACTAAAAAGTTGAAAATGTGATCTTTCTAAGATCATCTATCGCGGGTCGTTCACGACGCACGACTCCAGAGTTAGTCTAATTAGACTAAAGAGTTGAAAATGTGATCTTTCTAAGATCATCTTTCTAGAGTCGTTCACACGTACGACTCCAGGGTTAGAGTCTAATTAGACGAAGGAGTTGAAAATGTGATCTTTCTAAGATCATCTTTCTAGAGTCGTTCACACGTACGACTCCAGGGTTAGAGTCTGATTAGACGAAGGAGTTGAAAATGTGATCTTTCTAAGATCATCTTTCTAGAGTCGTTCACACGTACGACTCGAGGTTTAGAGTCTAATTAGACGAAGGAGTTGAAAATGTGATCTTTCTAAGATCATCTTTCTAGAGTCGTTCACACGTACGACTCGAGGTTTAGAGTCTAATTAGAAGAAGGAGTTGAAAATGTGATCTTTCTAAGATCATCTTTCTAGAGTCGTTCACACGTACGACTCCAGGGTTAGAGTCTAATTAGACTAAAGAGTTGAAAATGTGATCTTTCTAAGATCATCTTTCTTGGGTCGTTCACGACGTACGACCCTAGAGTTAGTCTGAGCTCGTTCATTTGATTCTATCTTCTATACGAATTTACGGCGATTGCTTTCTTTGGGTGTTTTTGCTAGGTTGCTTGTAATTACAAGTCTGACAATCTCTTTCATTTGATGGGTTGCTCGTAATTACGAGTATGAAAATCCCTTTCTTTTGCGGGGCTGCTCGTAATTACGAGTCTGACGATCCCTTTCATTTGATGGGCTGCTCGTAATTACGAGTCTGACAATCCCTCTCATTTGCTAGGCTGCTCGTAATTACGAGTCTGACAATCCCTTTCATTTGCTAGGCTGCTCGTAATTACGAGTCTGACGATCCCTTTCTTTTGCGGGGCAGAACGAGTCTTCATACTGCCAGCCTCCATTCCTAATAACAAGTCTCAGCAACTTCAAAGTAGCTTCCCACAGACGGCGCCAACTGATCTAACTCAAATCCGGGGACTCAAATCTATCAGTCTGGAAGGATTCGAACCCTACCACGAGTATGCTAATGAAGATTATAGACTGCACTCAATGATAATTAAGCTACCTACGTACCTAATTAGGATCAAGTCAACGTAGTTCTATATTAATGTGAATTGTCAGGGTCGTACTCGAGGAACGATTCTAACTTCCAAATTTATATGTATATAGGAACGTACTTCTCAGTCTATAGACTCGTACTAGTGAATATACGAGGCTAAAACTGGAGAGAGTATTCTCCAGCCCCCTTCAATAAGTGTTATGAGGGGGTATTTATAGATGCAAGTGTTGTACGGATTTGACAACGATAAATGGGTCGCACCGATGATGCCACATGGTGCCTATGAACGGTCAGGATCTTGACTCGTATCTGGTGAACGACCCGACCCGAATCACTTAAAAACACGCGGATCTTCCATTATGGGCCGATTTCTGGGTTTGTGTTGGGCCTCACATGCTATAACATTTCACTCTTGGGCTAAATACCATATTTTGGTATATCAGCATTTATTAAATTAATTCGAATGGGCCAAGCCCAACTCCTCATTAATTAAATGTGCATTGGATCAAGCCCAACACATTATTTAATGAGCCCTACACACACAAAATTGCCCTAGCCCAACTCAGCCTGCCTCCTTTCTCCTTGGTCGCGCCATCAAACACAGTGTCAGATGTCGCGGTCGTGGCATCGCCGGCCAAGGTTGCGAAGCCTGGCGCCGCTACCTTCGTCCGATGATACTCCGTCCAACTCCGCCCCTGAGTGGTGTAAAATGGCCATTTGCATTTTGGAAAAGACAAAACCCATCCGCAATTTCTCGACGTCAAACGCCATCTCCAGCGATAATTTCAGGCGAAACCAAAGGCGCCACCAGAGACGTCAATCGGGACGATTTCATCGATTAATTGTAGTGGCCAATTTTTAGAGATCCTTTGCTTGAAAATCTTGTGGCCATGAACAACCGTATATCCAGGCTATGTCAGAGCCCTTTTGCGGCGTCTAATGTCAGCAACTTCTGGCGACGTCTAAATCCGCCATATCTGATGAACACCAGTGACGCTTTCATCTGCAAACAAATACTCAAAATAGGTGTCCAATCTACTTGAGACATAGAGCACAAAATTAAACAAGCAAAAAGATGGAGAATTAAACTAAAAACATAAAATTTCACATTAAATTCAAATAACTAGAGTTCCGCCTGCACCTAGTACAAATTTAACTCATGTAGTTGATAAAACACACAAAAACTAATGACAATCATGTTTACAATCCACAAATTCAACATTTAAAGATCTAAGCAATAGGGAAAAGAAATAAATCTTGAATATGAAATACTCTTCTCTCTAGTGATGTCAATCTTCGCTTAAATCCTTTGTATTCTTGTAAAATCCTCTTCTTTTTCTCAAGATGTATTTTCTCTATGTTTTCCTCTCTCTTTTCCCAGCAAAAGACGTTTCCTTAATTGTGTAGCTCACAAATCCTTTTATATCTCCAAATTTCCTTCTTTTCTTCTAACAAATCACAGTAGTCCACTTTGATCTTAATTATCTCTGATTTAACAACGTCCAACAAGTCTAACTCCAATAGGAAAGTTGAAGCCTCGTTTGTTAGCTTTAAAACCCCACTATAATCAAGAGATTTGGAGATTTGATTGAGAAGATATGGTCAAAAGAGTGCAGCCTGGTCGTTGGCCGAAAAATCAGGAGATGGTACTAGCAGATCTCGCGTCGTGACATCAAGTGCCATGTCGCGACATGCTATGTTCATTTTTCTTCATGCCATGGGCTACCTCTGAGCATGCCATGACATGTTTTGCCATGTCACGACATGACGTTAGATGTAATTTTTTCTTGATTCTTTCTTATCTTCTTTCCTTAACAAGCGATTTTCTCCTCTTTCTTTGCGATTTGCTCCTCTCACTTGTGGATTTATGCCAATGAGAACCTATGAAACACAATTCCATTCAATTTCAACCCCCAATACTCTAGAATTATTAAAAACACCCAAAACATAAAAAATATACCAAAATAATTAAAACAACTACTAACGACAACTCAACATAAAAACAATGGAAAAACGGTAAAAAGACCCAAACCACCAACACGAAACGACAAATGAGCATGCAAACCACCAAACAAAAGTAGGTAATTCTATATAAATACAGAATTATCAACCTCTGCTACATTCAAGTCTTATTTCTTAAACTTTCATAAAGCTCGAATTTCATAGAGAACATTTTTAAAACTTTTCATCCATCCCTAAGTAAATCGAAAAGATCTCAAACATCTTCCCTACAAGAACCCACTCTATTATTGAGATATTCCAAAGTTTGATTTTATCAAATAAACCTTTTGAACAAACAAACATCCAACCTCGCAAATCTGTGTGAAAGATGAAGCTGAAGATCTCATTATTTTTGGGTGAAAGAAGAGATAGCTGAAAGAGTTAAGGAGCTCAAATCCATGTGATAAAGGAGCTTGAGGATACTACCTTCATTCTTATTCATTGTATTGTAGAAGTTATCTGTGTGAAACTTCAAGAATCAATTAATGAATTCCCCCAAGTGAAAACCGGAGTAGAATAACGCAATTGGGATTACATCAACTAACGAACCTTACAAATTATTATATTGTTTACTTTATTGTTTACTGCTTTTATCCCTTAACGCTTATCACATAAAAGCATATTCATAACAATTTAACTTGCAAATCAAGTAAAGTAACTAAGTAAAATTTGAACGCTCATTCTTTAACTAAAAAAAGACTAAAATCATTTCTATTGTGCTAACCCGGATATAAGCGCTAAAAGCAGTAACCCTACTTTAGCTAAGCGTTCAAACCTTGTGTCCAAGTTAACTTTATAAACCAGACGCTCGTCAAGTGTCTAACTTATCTTAAGCGTTCAAAAATTATTTGAAGTACGAAAACTTTTTCAAGTTCCAGAAAATTTCAGGGTTTATTCAGTCTCACCTTATTTGTATGTCACATCTCCAACCCATAGACATAAAAATGGTGCAACTTTTGCACCATTTTAGTATTATACAGCAAATTCACTTCAACCCATTACACTAATTTTAACACCAAAAAAAATATTCTCTATAATATTCTCTTTTACATCTTATATTATGCTATTGTCTCTATTTCACAAATAACACCCAAACTTCAAATTTTTTTACATATTCATCCAATTTTTGTATTTTTTTTTGTTATTCCGTGGTATTAATAAAATTCACAATTAAAATACATTTTATTATTTAATAATAATAAATAATGAAAACTTATTTTAAATCTATGGGTATTTCATAAAATTATTTAAACAACCATTTATGTTATTTAGTAACAGTCGAAATGATTAATAAATAATTAAAGTATATTTTGTTATTTAATAATAAATACGACACAATACATTAAGATTGAGTTTACTATTTGATATAAAAAAAGACATAACAAAATCTATGTTTATATAAATATTTTAATTTATGAAATATGCATTTTGTACAAGTTCTTAATATATATTTTATTTATTGTTAAATTTAAAGTAAAATCATATATAATTGAATAAAAATAACACTTGCTTGACATAATTATAACTTCATGAAGTTTTAAGGACTAAATTGCAAAAGAAAAATAATACAACAACTAAAATGCAACTAAATAAAGAAAAAGAGGACTTGCACCAAATTTGGTGCAAAAGTGAAGTTTTACGCCAAATATAGCGTCCAACATCACAATTGCACCAAATTTGGTGTAAAAAATGGTGTGGGTTGGAGTCCATTTATACCTTTTTCAACTCAAATATAGAGGGGGTTGGAGATCGGAACGGATCTTCTATCCCACAATGGTGTCACATCATTGTAGAATTGATAAGTGTCCATTAAAAAAATCTGTTAATAATAATTCAAATTAAATGGACACTTATCAATCTCACAATGATGTGACACCATTGTGACACACCATTGTGAGATAGAAGATTTGCTCGGTTGGAGATAGTCTTAGTACCAACAAATTGGCAATTTGGGGACGTGAGAGAGTGTGCAAAAGAAGATCCTATATGCAATTTGATGGGTGTTTTTTACTTCAAAGAGTCTATAGTCTATAACATAATTGAGGGGTATAAAGGGTATCTAATCCTAAACCAAATTGAAACTCAAATTGTGAACCGGGAAAGCGAACCTGTAAACCTGAAATCCCAAAATAATTTAAAGACTGATTTTGGACTCAGCCCCGCTCCAAAACTCAAAACACCGTACTTACCAAATCAAATCGAAAATCCTTTTCTTTTTGAGTTTTCGTTCAAGTTTTTTCAGCAAATTACATCCCCCGCTCGCCCTCGCTCAAAAATTTTCAAATACTCGCTCTCTCTCTCTCTCTCTCTCTCTCTCCTGCAATTGCAATGGCGGTATTTATTTGTCATCATCATATCATTTCAGTTTATATACCCAAACCCTTTTGCCCAAACCACATACACAACAACTACAACCCCTTCAATCTGATTCCTTTCCTCTGTCTCTGTAGTTTTCTTGGACTCTTCCTCTCCATCCACAATGGCTAACCAAGAAAACTGCACGAGACTCACGCGCTTGGCGGCCAAGAAGAGAGCTGCGGAAGAGGTAATGCCGCAGCACCAGAATAAGAAGAAGAGGGTGGTTTTGGGTGAGATTCAAAATGTTTTGTCTTCACAAAATGTGGATTTGAATAGAAATCAGAAGCAGAAAATTAAGCCCAAGAGGAATGTGAAGAAAGGGAAAGCGAGCGTAAAGGAAACGAAGACCGCGAGAGAGGCAGATGATTGTGGGATTGATGTGGACGGGAAATGTGATGACCCGCAGATGTGTGAAGCCTATGTTTCTGATATATATGAATATCTTCATAATATGGAGGTGCGTTCAATTGGATTTGCTTTCTTTCTTTTCTACTAATTTGGGTGTTTACCAAGTATGGTGGCTTGTTGATTCGTATTTTCTTTGGTTAATGCACATCTGATTTGCTTGGGTTATGTCATATAAATTTAGTTTAGAGTTGAAGAGATTGGCTTAGATTGGATGTTGATACATTAAGTTTTCTGATTTTTTGATAATTTAACAAATTGGATTTGCAGTTATGCTTTTGAAGACATATTGTTATTTTCAATACTTATAAGCTGGTTCTAGTTTTGAGCTGATGGGATTAGCAAACTTGGGATGTATATATGTAGAGACAAAAAGGTGCTTCTATAGTTCAAGCAAATGTGCTGATAAATAAGTCAGTGCTTAGATCCCATGGTTAATGTTTAGATTTTTGGATGTAGAGATTAGAAATTAATCTCTGTATAGAACGGACAGTTTGCTGTCAATTTAGCGTTGATGGTATGGATTACATGCATTGATTTTGATCTTATACTGAATGGAAATTCTGGTTTGTGGTCATAAATGGTTCTGTGTTTTTGGTCCAGATGGAGGCGAAGAGAAGGCCGCTTCCAGATTACTTAGAGAGAGTCCAGAAAGATGTGACTGCAAACATGAGAGGGATATTGATAGATTGGTTAGTTGAGGTTGCAGAGGAGTACAAGCTTCTTCCGGATACATTGTACTTAACAATTTCTTACATCGATAGATTCTTATCCACAAATGCAATTAATAGGCAGAGACTTCAGCTTCTTGGTGTTTCCTCAATGCTAATTGCCTCGTAAGAACCATATCCTTGGCATTAAAATCTCTTCATTGAGCAAACATTTATTTTCCAATTCATCTGACATGCGACTTTTATTGGCTGTGATGTACAGGAAATATGAGGAGATTAGTCCTCCAAATGTGGAAGATTTTTGTTACATCACCGATAACACGTATAAGAAGGAAGATGTAGTGAAGATGGAGGCTGATGTGCTCAAATCCCTTAAATTTGAAATGGGCAATCCAACGGTTAAGACATTTCTCAGGTAATAAACTGTCCCGACAAATATGTTATCTCAGTTGGTTCACTATTTAGTTCATTTGACTAAAATGCTTCTGTGTTCTTGTTGGGATTACAGAAGGTTCACCAGGACTGCTCAAGAAGATTATGAGGTGAGCTTATTAGCTTTATTTCTTATTTTCCTGATATTCTCCTTAATTATTTTTTTAATAGTGGTTCTCATGTATATGCTATCTTGTGCAGAGTTCAAGTTCACAATTAGAGTTCTTGGGTTATCACCTGGCGGAGTTAAGCTTGCTGGATTATGGATGTGTGAAATTCTTGCCTTCGTTGGTGGCTGCATCAGTTGTGTTCCTATCAAGATTCACTCTATCACCCAATAGACATCCTTGGGTACTAACCAGATACATTCAAGAATGCTTTTTAAATTATTTTATCTGCTTCTTCGGGTTGTACCTAAACGAGTGTTTCACTTTTTACAGAATTCAGCTCTCGAACGTCATTCGGGATATAAAGCTGCAGATCTGAAAGAATGTGTTGGTATCCTTCATGACTTGCAAATGAGTAGAAGGGGAAGTGCTTTGGTTGCTGTGAGAGAGAAATACAAGCAAGAGAAGGTATTATATACATTTGCTTTCATCTATGTTCGTCTTGGTGGTTGATGTTTTTAGTTGATACATTTTGTAACTTTGTACTAATATTGAAAATGGTTCTTTTGGCAACAGTTTGAATGTGTGTCGACGCTGTCTTTGCCTTCAGAAGTACCCGGGTCCTTTTTTGAAGGCATCGAAGATGATTTGATTAGGCTTTAGTTCTTGAAGCGTTCTAATGTTGGAAAGTGTACATAAAAGCTATCAAGTTTGGTAAATGCTGCTTTAGGATGAACTCTGTTTTGACGACTACTGCTGTTGTCATTTTGAAATGAGTGGTTAGTATCAGCAGAATGACTGAAAGTCTGAAACTACTAACATAGGCAAATTATAGTTGTTGTGGAGGTCCCCCTTTCCCTTAGTAGGCTACAGTGGCGCTAGCTAGTAGGTTTTTCATGTTTCGCTCGACTTTTATGCTTCTATGTTTGACAAAGTTGAAAAGTTCTTGTATTGATGAATATTTGTCATATCGATTCTTGGTGGAAATCTCGTGTTTCTGAACATAGTAAACATACAAGGACAACTTTACAATAAATTGGTATCCCTTGACTATATGTTGAACTCAATTGTTATACGTTCGTTAGCATGATTTTTAGTTTCAACACAAATGTGTGAGTGTGACGTGAAAGCAAATGAGGTGCAGTGCATGATCTTTCTTGTGAAAGAGCTAAACAATATGGATTATTGTATCTACCGGTGTAGGAGCAAAGGGCCATAAAATAGAATTTACGTTTTGTTTGATATATATATTAAAGTTGTACTCGAATTTGATGGAATATGCATATGCAAGGATATCAAGTTCGAACTGTGTTTACTCTTGTACATGCCAGCAAGCATAACTCAAATGTCCCATACCATTGTTCGATTCGACTCTTTCTACTTTCATTTCAAAACAACAATTTTAACAACCTTTAGCCCCAATGGACTAACTTGTATGCTCCTATTAAACTTGGTAACTTCTTATGCTAAGTGGCGGTCAATCAATTATCAAGTCAAACAGCCGATTCTTTAAAATGCAGAAACAATAAAGAATATCACTTGCTGAAACATGACCCCTAATGATGGTATTTGGGGTATATTTCTATACACAACATATTTTCATGTCAATCTAAGAGTCGGGTTGGTTTTACCAACAGATTTCCAGGTCATTCTTTGTTCAGCACCACCCTTCACAATTTGGGTGGACTAACTCCAATGAACTTGGTCTACCCACAGTAATTTTGGTCCGTAAGATTTTACTAATCGCATGGGCACCTGTAACAGCTGAGCACTTTGCTTACCTAATAAATATCTTCAAAGGGACAGTTCTAAAAAGCTCAGTTCAGGAGTCTAGGAAGGTCTGATAAACAAATAGAAAGAAAAAACTCAAACAGAAAGGTGCAAGAGAATGTGAAATAAATTTAACCATATTATCCTAGAGAAATCATGACACAAAGAATCCCAATTTTGAGGACAATAACAAGCTAATTTACAAAGAAACCAATCTAAACGCCCTAATGGTGTAATAAAGCATTCAAAGAGTAGAGAAGAGAGCTCAAACCAAAGGCCTAAACTAAGTTAGCAAACACCAATATCACACCACCTATTTGCCTCTACCTACATTAATATAAGACCAATGTGCAAAAAGAATGTTCCTAATCTCTCTGTCTCTACATCCGGAAGTCCAACACGCAAACCACATTGTTCGCAAAACAAGCAGCAATCTTATCACCTTCCTTGTTCCAGCAAACTTCAAATATTCCACCGTTTCCACTGAATGTTTTCACAATCTTCGCTTCCTTTACAGACCATATGTGCATGCATTTATCCAGTGATCCACTTGCCAAATACTCCCCATTTGGGCTAAATGCAACAGAATAAACTGGATCCCTGGAATTTCAATTGTCATTGCATAAGAATTAGGAAAATAAACCGACAAACTAAATTAAATAAATTTTGTACTAAAAAGAAGACAATGGGAAACCAGCTTTATATCTCAGTGTCACTTGAAACCCCTCATGATAAGAGCACAATGAATCCCATAACTCAGTATGATTAAAGATTACGTGGACATGATGCGTTATTCACAATCGGCTCTGGTTATGTTTTTTTTCTCTTTTTTTTTTTCCGCTTTTCATTGGGGTGGGGTGGGGTGGGGGGTGTACTAGATTGTGTGTATCGTGGCAACGATAACCAATATGCTTTCATGCTTATTTGATGGACAGATTTATATATGTGTCATACCTGTGGCCGTTTAAGCTGTGCAGAAGACGTCCGACTTCTACATCCCACAACTTTATGGTTGAATCAAATGAGGCGCTGTAGGAGAGGGAGAGTCAGATAATAAGCGAATAGGAGAGGAACATATAAATAACGGACTAATATCTTAGGAAAGTAAAATAGAGCTAAAATATCTCATAATTGAACATAAAATGCAGATGGCATGGTGTATCGCAATAACATCTCTTAGGTTTGACTGAAGCACTTCTCTTTCTTTACCTTTTCTAATTTTCACCGATTGTTTTGGTAAGTAAATTCAAGTTGTTTCCAATAAGTAAATTCATCAAAGTGCAGAACAATCACCTTGCCAGCACCAGTTGCAGATTAGGGTTGTTGGTCCCAGGCCCTGTTGGACTCCATCTGACCGTGTATATCTCCTGAAAATTATTATACAGATGTCAGCAAACCTGATTTACAGACTCATAGGACAAAGACACAAAAACAAAAGCGTAATGTCATACTTTGGCATGTTCCTTCAAATCAAGCAAGCAGGAGTCCTGTTTCATACTCCATATCTGCAAAATCATAATCAATGAAAAGTTGACCAGTTATATATTTGTAGTATTAAACTTAAACTAAGAGAATAAAGACGAATGCTTCGTAACTATATTGGCCGTACATGGTATTTTTTCTGAGAAGATTATAAGCCTATAAGCCAATAAAGAATTAATCATACAAAATTAGACTAGGAATTCAACTAAAATGTTTCATCCTCAGGTTATACTCTGACAAAATGTCAGAAAACTTAATGTCAACCAAAATTGCTTCTAACCTTTGCCGTAGAATCATCAGAGCATGAAGCGAGAAGGGAGCCTGTGGGGTCCCACTTGATAGCATTAACTTCACCCTGAAAACGCACATCCGAATATATCAATGAAGATGAAGTAACAGAAGAAAAAAGGCATTTAGTACGATGAACCCGCCATTCTAACCTCAGCCACCAAGGTTTGCATGTTTCTCATACAATTGCTCAATGTTGCAATAGCACAAAATTACTTCATATATACTCATTTTTGTTAATAAGTGGCAAAATGTGTTAATCAAATGATTTTGCGCATGCCAACTGTGATATTAGTTTATGTAAACGGGTGAACTAGCTACACCCATGAAAAAGTGCGTCCAAAGTGATCACACCATGTTATTTTTCATTATCCATACAAATGGAAAAATCAACATTGCAGTCGAGTGTTAGTGTGTGACCAACCAGACAACTGCAACGAAACAAGACACCACTCAGTTGCCATCAAAGATCCTCCCACTTCCATCTGTCTGCCACCAGATGACCCCACCAGAATCTCACTACTACACTCACCAAGAAAGATAGCAATGTGAATGGACAAATGAGATGGAGAGTTTTGCTGGAGACATGAGCCTATTCCTAGTTCCACTTTTAGATCGGTCATTGTCAACATGAACAAAACCCTACAGCAGATTCAGTATTGGAGCTTCTACAGGCTATCAAGAGCTAATGTGGATTCCCATGGTAGTTATGATTATTGGTAGGAGAGAGCTATGAGTGCGAAAGGTGTAGGAAGTGAACGATAGCCTCACATTGATGAGAAATTATAACTGATACAGGATTTGCAAAAAATGGAAGGAACTCGTGGTCTTGGAGATGGATGGTATAAAGAGTTCTCCATTTTTCATGGTTTCTTACATCCCACCCTTTCCCTTTTCTTCTTTCCTTTTATGCATTTTCTGCCACAATGATACACTTCCACTTGTATAAATAAAATGTTAGTACATTTTTGTAAATATCCACAGCAAAACCAAGCAGCTTTCTACCCAATCCATTGACACTCATTTATTACGTGGCCAGATGAGTGCCTGATGCTTAGGCTACCCAGCCATATCATCCATCCACAAAGCATCCATCAGAACTGTGACCTCTATCGACAAGACAAAGAATGATATTCCCTAATAAAGTCTTCAGATACCAAAAGCGGTTAAAAACTTGCATAACACTTGTGAAAACAAGCTAATATGTTGTGCCTCATTGAGAATGTAATTACTGAAACAAACCTGATGCCCTGAGAAGCTTTTGATTGGTCTGTTCTCTCCAACTTTACACACGTATATCATGCTATCAGTGGAGCATGTAGCAAATGAAACATTGTTTCGCCAATCAACGTCAAGGGCAGGAGCTGCGACCCACAAAAAAGAAAAACCATGTAACAAGTACATCAAGTTAAAAAGACAAATGTTTCTCCTGCTTGCTTAGATCAACAATGATATGCATTTGAACAAGCCCGAGTATAATGGAGAAAGAATACTTTAGCACCTGAGTGAAATTCAAACTGTTGTTTCCATTCGCCTGTCTTAACATCCCATACAATGGCTGTTTTATCGACACTTCCACTAAGAAGGAAATCCCCTTTCTTGTTCCACTTTAATGAGAAAATTGGCCCTTTATGTTTATTTAGCGTACTAATTAACTCCCCTGGATAAACAAGAGAGCATGTAAGCACATCATGCACACTAGTAATGAACGTTAAAACTATTATTATAATGAAATTGTAAGCCTACAACAATATGCAATTTGTAGCAATTTATATAATACGTATAATCAAGCATTCTCAAGTCGTACAAGACATATACATATTGCACCCCCCACCCCCAAAAAAAAAGAAATAACTACTCGATACAGAAAAATTCCTCTTAAACACGAATATATACAAGTGACTGATAATCCACAAACGAGCTTACACTTAATATTATTATCACAAGACAAGTGATCAACCATTCAGCTATCCAGATATTTCAAATTCGTAACAAGGTCTCTTATATAATACAATATCTTGCAATTTCTACCAATTTTACTGCATGATTTCTACCAATTTTACTGCACGAAAATCATTATTAGTCCATCTGAATTATTTTGTTTAATCAATAAAAATCAAGATTCATCTATTGATTAATGTAGCATCAAGGTAATGGACATGGCATACAAAAGGATGAACAAGGAATAGTTTACCAACATCGCAACACTTTACACACTATTTTTGCTTTTTGACGAAGTACAGATATAATTCAAAGAGTTGACAATGAAATTTTGACATCACATGCATGTCTTTTACAAATGGAAACTCTTAAATTGGTTCGTGAAGTTTCCACTCCATGAAATCACTCCGTTCTCTCCAAGCAGAGGCACTATAATAGACGGAAGGTCAAAATCTATATAACTCTCTCTCTTGTAAAATCCTCACAATAGTACCATGTCTCCAATTGACGAAGAGTATTATCCCATCAAATTTGCAGTTAAAGCATAAGCTAAATAATTTTCCTTCTCCAGAGGCTGTTGCCAGTCAATTAATTATGTGTGTTGCTACCTAAGTGAAAGGATATGTAGCATTAGAGGTCCAATAACTACCCAAAGTTGAAGAATACTTTCTTCCTTGAAGTAATCTCCTACCCAACTTTCAATTCTAAATCCCCATCGCTTCAGTGCTCAGCTCCTTCAGAAGTTAAAGCGTAGTTGCTCTTTCTTCCACTCAATCCTTAAATACTCTTCTACTTAAAGGTCTACAGTGTCAACCCATATTCAGCATTTTGAAATCAAGCAACCATACAGAAATAATCTAAATAATAGCTCAGTAGTTTATTCCACATTATCCTCACCCATGATAACCACACAAAATGTAGAATCTACTAAGTACATACCCATTGTCCATCTGTATTAAGATTCGTGAAGGTAGTAACCTAGCCAGCTTCCATCTTGAACTCCATAATTATGTATTACTCAAATTCAAGGTGCTTATAACTTGAGACAGAAGATGTTTTGAATCAATATCCATCAACAAGAAGGAAATTACTTTTATAACTTTACAACTAATAATGTATACTACTATAACACCTTCTGACTTGAGTGCTATGTACTCTACATGCATAACACTTGCACAAAAAGTCATACCGTACACAGAGCTCGAACTTTAAATAGTAAGCAAACAAGCAACGGCACGAACTTTGCAGCACGAATAGAAATTCAAGCCCAGAATGTCAACACAGAAAAATAAATTAACTAAATTAATGAAACTCAAGCTTCAACAAATATTATAGCCTAAAGCAAATGAGTTTCCTATATCAGATTTAAAGTCTTCGCAGCATGACAAGCTTGCAGAGACATAAGTTTTAACCAAGCACATAGGAACAACTCTTACCATCTCTACTCCATATCCTTGCTTGGCCATCATAAGAACCAGTGGCAAGTAGTGTTCCCTCCACCTACATAAAAAGCATTATACAATTTACATCAAGAGGAAAACAGAAATCATGTCAAGTCTTTCCACTCTATATTGATAACATCAAGCCTGATACAAAGACGCTAATGAAGAAATAGAGTTTTAGATATACAATGAAAAGATAAAAAGTCCGGACAAAATTATATACAAGAAAGAAAACTCACATTCCAATCAAGTGTAGTCACATCCTTGCTTTTCTCATTTGTTCTACCCTTGAAATGCCGCAGTACAACATTGAAAGGCCCATTTTGCATGGAGCTAGATGGTCCATCAATGGTCCAAATTCTAGCGGTCGAATCTCCAGACCTAGAAAAGCGGGCAACATTATGATCATAGGACTTAAACTAATAGGATAGTTATTTAAAATGAGCACAATAAATTTAAGCCATGGTCTCGAACAACGTGCCTATATATGATGTCAAGATTTTGCGTAATATACGCTATGAAGAATAAACAACTCAACTCAATTAACTGAATGCCTTAGCCCATAATTAAAAGTAAGAAAACTAAATGAACTAAAAAGAAAGATAAAAGAAAATGCAGACGTGCAAAACAAGGTTAACTGAAGTCCACATTGCAAAGATGTTGAAGAAAAATGAAAAGACAATATGTTTGCTTGCAACAATGCAAAAAAATCCTGGATCATGCAATGATGCAGTTAGTGACCCTAAATCAATTGACAATCAAGCCTAAAAGCGACATTACGAAAAATATGACCAATATACTGCAAATGATTGGATACGTGTATCGATATTTAAAACATGTCTCCAAGATGTGATAGAAGAGTATGAGGATAAGTGGTTAAGTGTAATATATACATCCCGATTTGACAAAAAAAATGTATATATCCATATTGTCCTGGAAAACAAGGTCAGTGAGGTAAAACAATCGGTTCAGTAATTTTTACAAAGGTACAGTACACGAATGAAGTGTTGAGAAAAAAAAGATACACAAGAAGCATAATTGAGACTGTATAGTTCCCTTTCTAATTTTGATACCATACATGTTTCTAGGTATCTTCGTATCATCATTTTTCTTTTGCCTTTCCTTCTCCATTACAGAAACTATTGCAGGCCTTAGTTTTTCTATAAAAAGGAATTGCACTGCAGTCTATACTCATTAACCGTTCAGTGATCATCAAAACTAGGTTAGCAAAATGCTCCAAATTCCAATTGGTCTCTAACAAGTTATAATAAAGCCTAACGTTTTGTAAAGTTAGAGAACATATGACAGAAAAAGCTTTACAGATTTCTTCTATGCACAGCTACATAGGCGCCTATAATTAGGAACGCTAGGTTAACATTGACCAATATATTCAACACAAAAACAGATTGTACGGTTGATTATGATACAACCAAAACCATGTAAAATATCCTGAGCAAGGCCAAGTGCATTTATAGATGGGGGGAAGAAAGAAAAGAGGGTTAAACTCCAAAAGAAACATAAAAATAAAAAAAAATGATGCTTGAAATAAGCAATTTCTAGAGCATATGCTAACCCAGAAGCAAGAAGTGAACCAGCAGGGTTCCAAGCACATGCAAAAACCTGTGAAGTTTACAAGAGCATTAGTAACATATCATTCACAAGTACTCAAGATAATCCATCATAGGGAATTTACATATGAAGGGTTAGAAAATGTGATCAAACCTCAGAAGTGTGGCCTTGCAATACAGTTACATCACTATTAGGAATTTCACAGGGCATGGAACCTAAATTCGTGCAAATATCCATTGGTTCCGGCCCTATCATATCATCGTTGAACACAGAGTAAATTACACTTCAAGAAAATCATAAGAGAAATAAGATGATGCGCACTACGGCAACTAAACATTGAAGTTCCAGTCACTTTAGAAAGATCTTATTTACATCATCATAGATCAGTGCAGATGCATTAAGAAAACTGAAATCCATCTTACCCCCATCAGTTCCATTCTCCTCAAGTCTGCCATTAATCTCATCTCCAGTGTGATTTGCATCACTGACATCCTCAAATGGCTTTTCCTTCTCTTTACCTTTAGCTTTCTCCTTTTCTTTCTCTATTCTCTCCCTATCTCGTTCTTTTTCTTTCTCCCTCTGTTGTTTTTCATTCTCCCTCTGTTGTTTTTCACTCTCCCTCTGTTGTTTCTCATTCTCCTTTTCTTTTGCAAGTTCCCTTTCTTTTTCCATTGCAAGTCCATGATCATGATCTCGGCCATTTTCAATATTTTCTTTCTCCTTTCCCTTAGATTTATCCTTTTGAACATTTTCCTTTTTCTCTTTTATCATCTTTTGAAGTTCATCCACATCTTTTGTTATAAGATCCAGAGGATGTAAGAACTGGAAATCTTCATCCGTGTCCAAATCATCCTGGAGACCTCAATAATTATGTAAAAGTGCAAAAAATTATCTAACATGCAAAACAAAGAACTCCCAAAAAAAAAATTATTGTTGAAATTCTTACATTCGTCAAGTTTGCTTCTAGTTCAAGATATTGAATTCCTTTCTGAATAAATGTAACAAGAGCACCGGGTGGAACAAGATTACCATCGATAGTACTCTTATTGATCCCGGCCTCATATCCTAAAGCAAAAGCAGAATGCGTGAACCCTGAAAAACCCATTAATAACAATTAAGTGCACATAATATATATATATATATATATATATATATATACGTCACCACAAATAAAACGTTAATGGTGAGAGGACATTTTATTTAAAAAAGGTTCATTCTCTGAGGAACTTTACATCAACAATACTAGAGCACAGGGCCATTGCTTGACGAGCAGATGACTAAATCTAAGGATGCTAAAATTGTTCTCTTTGTGGCCACAAGAAACTTATACTTTCTGAATATTTTGCACGTCGTAGATGACTCTCCCCCCAAATATTTCAATTAAAAGTAGAAAGCAATGCATGTCCATTTATGATTCTCAGCATGATTATGAACTCTTCAATCAATTGACCAAGTTCAGGGGTTGCATTATTCAATTTAAGGACCTCTAACAACTAATAACATCTCAATCCCAACAATGACTCAAAAACTTATGAACAACCAACTTGAAATACTGTAGCACATGTCAATGCTGAATCACTAAAACCTATTTTGTAAAACCATGTTATACCTATAGAGGAAATAAGCTTGTGACTTTTAAATCACTAAAGTTGGAGAAGATGTTTCCAGATTTTAATGTCTTTATTGTGGCGTTTTTTAGAAAAGTTGTTCAAACAAATATAATGGCTCTGGTAATCTGGTAATCACCAAGCATTGACAAAATCCTGCTTCAAGTCAGCAACATTCTTACACCATTCCCAATTGAAAAACATGTAAAGTATTCCTAGCATCCGTCACAAATCGCATGCGACATATTGACCTATCAGAGCTAATCATTTGTCTATTACAAATAAGAAGAACAAATAGAACAGTTCTACCACAAAATTAAACAGTTTTAGCAATTCTAACTTAGCTTTTTTCTTCTCAAGAAGGATGGGAATTATATATCTTTCTTGAGACATTTTAGGTGACATATCCAAGCTAAACTATAGTTACTGTTTTCTTCCTAGTATAATAGTGGAAATTAAAAAAGTTCTACCAGTCTATGGAAAAATGAAGAACTCATATCACTGTACGTTTACACGAGCAAATTGGATCTTCTCTCAAATCTATGTCAAAGACTTCCATTGTATGGTTTCTTATTAATTTATAAAATTTTGATAAATATCATCAAACAGCATTAACCTGCTTAGGGAAAGGGCGGCGGCTGTTGTTTATCGTTCAATTTCTTTTTTGGTTTTTAGCCAGCTTGACTAACATTTTGAGGAGAGCAAAGATGAGACTTTCGGATGATAGGATTAGGGATCGGAGTATGCTTAAAATAAATGAGCTACACATAAATTATACAAAACTAAGCAAAACTAGGTATGTCGAATATGTGACTTAATAGATGCTTTCTTCCATCGTTCAATTTCTTATTTTCCTAATTTTCTTTTTGAGTCGGGAGAACATCAAAATGTAAATTATTAAGCGAAAACATACACCAAACAATTCACCTCGCTAGCAAGGGTCTGAAATGCAAAAAGGAACAATTCCAGAAAGAAAAAAAATATAAAACTTTATAATTAACGCTACCTATTGCTTAATTGGAACCCAAAATTTATATTCATTCAATTCTATGTCAACTTAACACCATTTCAGGGAAATTCAAAACCCAGTTTCAATTAAACAACAGCTCAAAGAATAGGTGTAATTCTTTAGTCGATAACACACAGAAGTCATAATAAGAGTAAATGTATACATACACACATTCACACAAAAAAAAAGGGGGGGGGGGGGGGGGGGAGAGAGATACCAGATTCGTTAAGATAGCGGAAGATGAGGTAATTCAACTCCGCGGAGGTAATCGAAATCATTCTCGCAAATCCCCTTTCTGCTGCATGTACAAAATTTCTCTCTCTGTGTGTGATTTTTTTGTGTGTGTGTGTGTGTCTGTGTGAGGGAGGGAGGGGGGGAGAAAGAGAGAGAATGGGTACGTTACAGACGGGGTTTTTCCGATTACACGGACCCTCGGGGATAGATAGCTATGATAAAAGGACTCAAATACCCTCCACATGTTTAATTTGTTTTAAGCATGTTTATTAAGATTTATTAAAAAAAAAATTCTATCAAAAAAAGAAAGGGTTAATTGCATTATACCCCTGTGTTATATCGAAAATGCAAAACATCCACCTCCTGTGCTAACAAAATATGATAATTACCCTCCTATATTCTTAAAAAGTCTCCAAAAAAGCCAATTTTTGTTAAAAAAGATAGAAGAAAATATGTATTTTGTGGGTAAAATAACTCCATCTACCTTTTATATTGTATGAAGAGTGTATAAATGATAAATGACAATGTCAATAAAGGTGAAAAACATGAAAAACACGCTCATTTTCTAATGAAATTTAGCTTTTTTGCAAACTTTTTAATAATAAAAAAAAACCTAAAAAATTTGCGCTTACTAAAATGAACTTGGAAATTTGTAAAATGTGTTTAGTTATTTTTCTTGGGGAAATTAGACTATTCTGGTAAACCTAGATAATTACATACTTAATAGTTTTCTTTTGACACCACCCATTTGTGGCTTGACCGCTTGAGTACCTTCACGGACCATTAGAGCATTTTATGGAACTTTTAATGTACACATATTTGCTACTTTGTATTAATACAGATATTAAAGAGAGAAAAAGAAATTGCTACCTTATTTTCAAATATTCACTTTTTGTTCTCTAGCTTTTCTAATAATTTTTTTTTAGTCAAATTAGAAGGTCTAGTAATTATATTGTCCATTTTTTAGCTCGATCGACTTCTGTTTGTTTAGAGAGAACTAATGAGCCTCCACTTTTTATCTAGTCTGTGCTTGCTTATGATATTTTCGTTGATGTTTGAGCAATATGATTGATTTGATTTTAAAAATAAATAATAATTGAAAATAAAATAAAAAGACTCATCCATATAAAGTCTAATTATTCCGTCTTAATTTGTTTTCAACTAGCACACAGAAAACTAAGGCTGGCTTTGTTTGTGTTTCCGGGGTTGAATTTTCATTTTCATTTTCATTTGAAAATTAAAATACATAGTTTAGAACATTTTCAACTAAAAATATATTGATTTTCATTTTCTACTTTCACATTTTCTCAAAATCGGAATTTTTGGTGACAGTTGGGGTTACATAGTGGAATAACATACATAATCTTATCATTCATAGGCTTATACATATTTTAAACTCATTTAGAATAATTTTAGTACCTTTTATAGATTAATTTTTATCACTTTCTCTTATAAATATATTCAATCAAGATAATATTATCTATACTGTTTACATAATCATCATTTTTGACTAACTCAATCATTTCACACATAATTGAGGACTTGGCAGCATAATTGAAAATTGTCAAACCTTCATCAACAAACATTGGACGTGCGAATTTGTGCATGTCTTTAGGGAGGAAAATGGAAACCCCCCCCCCCCCCCCCCAAAAGTCGTAGCTTACGTGAGGACTTGGCAGCTTGATTTGCTTGTAATTAAGTTTATCTATCAAAAAAATAAAAATAAATTCACACATTATTAAATCATCATTTCCAACTAAATTCAGAAACACAAATAAACATGCCTAGCATTTTCATACAAAAAATAGAAAAACTCATTTTCTCATATGTTTTAGAAAATGACAATTGTAAATGATATGAAACGCGCCCAAACAAAACCTAAAAATTTCTTAACTTGGTTTATGAAAACTAAAACTAATAAGTTGACTGAGAAATTGTTAACACAATTTTCAAATTTACATTTGAAAATACTGTACACTACCGATTTTATACTACATTTGTATTTTTACCCTGATCCTCCTGATTTAGAAAACAAAGATGAATAAATAGATTAAAGTCAATTAATGCACATGATTTCTTGTCAAAATTAGGCAAAATGAAAAATCAATGGTATATACATTGTGACCTAACGTTGAGTTCTAAAATTCTCCGTTTTGCAGTTCAGATTTCTAACGGAAGTCCAAGGAAAGACTGGAACTAAAGCTTAGTATATGGCGAAATGGGTGGAGGCCTTATATAAACAACGAGCCCAACCCAACAAGGTTGCTGAGGAAAATGAATATCAAAGCCCATGGAATTTCACTTGCCTTTTGTTGTATATTAATATCCTTGGACCATAACAAATCTAGTTCCTCCGAATTATTTTAAAATGATATAGCTAATTAATTGGTATTAACAAACGCTCGAAGCTAATATAATAAATGATTGGTTCGAGTCCCATGTGAATATATACCCAGGCCAATTGTAAAGCAAGTGACTTCATGTCTTAATGCTTGTGCCAATTGTTAAGTTTTCTTTAAAATTGTTTTAGGATCAATGACGTTCTAAGCATCCAATTGCATGTCAAGTGATGCGGGGTGAAATTATACGTATGTGAATGTCACGTGATTTACCACGTGAGGAGGGAATTCCGACCCAACACACGACAAACTAGGCGATGGGTTGAATTATGTTTAGACTGCACTCGCTATAAATAAACTACCTATGTACCCACAGTGATAATATTTCGTTTTAAAAACAAACTAGACTAGGGTGGATCCGAATGTTCGTCCCGAACCCCCGTGATAACCTATATTTTGAGATTACCTTTCAACCCCCGCGTTCGATTCGCTACAAGGTGGTTCAAGTCTTTATGATTCAACGATTTCGAATATGAGAGTAATGAATGAAAACTTAAGTCAAGATACAAACAACCTATCAAATACTTAAATCTGAAAAAATGATAATTTATACCTCCATGAAAGTCTTCGATTCTGAAGAAATTACAAACAAATGAGAGCCAGTACAAGCCTTGGAAGCCAAACCCAGCAATTCTTTGACAGAATGTTACAAACTAAAACTATCACTAATTTACGTTAAAAAAACTACTCCTAGTTAGAGCTACTCCTAAGAAGAAAAATATGAAGTTGTTGATGATTCTGCTGTCCCCTCTTTCTTTTTCCTTTTTCGTATTTATTTCAGCTCCACGATCTCACGTCCTTAACTGCTGGGAACTTCCTCCAACTTCCTTTTCAAAATCCTCTCGTCTTGGCGGGCTTTCTTTCTTGTGGGTTTTTCATCCTTCTGGACCTGTCTTTTGAGTCGATTCCTTGGAGCTCGAGATGTTATTCTGTGAAACCTGGGCTTTATTGGGCTTCTTTTATTTCAAACTATTTATATAAGTTTGTTTTACAATGGGCCTAATCTTTTATCTTGGGTCCATCATTTGAGGTTGGGCCATCTGGGTTTTTTAATTCGCAAAAACCCAGTTTTGTTTTTAATGTAAACATATAGGATCAAGTCTTTTCGTAGTTCGATAGTGGAATTACTTTCTAAAGATGCCAGTGGAATTCTTGTTGAGAGAGTAGAAAATGATTCCTTATTAGCCTCTTCGATATATATATATATATATATATATATATATATAGAGCTGAAAGTGGGCTATAAGCCATGAGCTCAAACCTTGTTACCAGCCCATTAAGATTTGTCTTACATACTTAGTAGCCCAACTATTATTACTATAGCTTCCCCGACAGAATGGGTTTCATTTCTCTTGGGCCTCTAGCCAAGTGGGCTTATTTATAATGTTATGTACTGACGTGGCCCTCAGGAGAAGACCCGACCCAAATCGGGGGTGGTTTGATTACTGCTGTGCCCTTAGACATTTTGATGCATATCATAATGCCCCCCACTCCCGGGTGTACTGTAAGGGATACCCGGGAGTAGAAGTAATTCTGCCTAGGTTGCACCACACAGCCTTAAGCAGTACAGGATTTGGTGCTTTTAAAAGCTTTCCGCCTACTTTTATTTAGGTAGGAGTGGGGTAGTTAATTTCTGTTAGGATTATGCCCTCCAAGCCATAGAAGGATTAGATTATTTAGGGCATTTACATTTCTGTTGTACAAGCTCTTATTTATTAATAAAGACATTGTTTTGTTCATATCAATCTTGATGACATTAATATAAGTATTGAACAAATAAATCCCGAGTAATCAAGAAGGAGCTTCTACTCCTCAATGGTTAGAGGAGAAGGACACTAGAAGTATCAGTTTTTTATTTATTTAAACTAGAGTCCGCAAGTCAAAGAGTCTTAATTGGGCATTAAAACCAGACTTGTTTGACGCAAGTTTTGACAAGGAGTGTCAGTCGGTCACTTTGGATGGTGGGAGATTAATCATAGATATATCAAAGAAATTGATATATTAGAACATGTCTCGCTGTAATTCAATCACATGAGTAATTACTCTTTGACTGTCAATGATTGAATTACTGGTCATGGTAGTGTGCATGAGCCTTAGACCTGATGATTAACGAAGATTGGACTTGTGACACTAAATAAGTTATTAGAGTAGTTAGATCCAATTCACCCTTTGGTGGGATCAACCTCGAAGTGCGGTTCAGAAGGACAAGTGGCAATTGTTCTGTGATTGCCAATAGGGGATTTACTGTCTCGAGTAGTAACGAGTTAACAACCTGTGCGATCGTAGATAAACGAAATTATAAGCCTTTGGCCAAAGCCGGAGAACTAACTTATGTATAGTACATAAGGGTAGTTCAGTAATTTCATCTTACCATGATTCATAAAGCACAACATCGAGTCCTATGAGTTTGATGTAATCCATGACTATCACTCGATCGGGATATTACAGTGAAGCGCTTATACTCACATGGTGTCTATGACCTAAAGGTTCGTATTAATCTATTCATTTCAATTGAGTTTCGATGTGAGTCCACGTGACTGGTTGAATGACACTCACATCCTTGGAATTGAGTAAAGAAAATTCTTTCGTTGTCAAATATATAAAATAGGTTATTTGCTATTTGATGAGAAAATTTATTTATTTAATTAATTGGATTAATGAAAATAAATTAATAATAAATAAGTAGATGTATTTATTATGAACACATTTTATTTGATTAATTAGATTAATAGAAATAAATTAATTATAATAAATAGACTTATTTATTATACTCATCCTTTTATTAAATAATTAGATTATTTAACTGAGATGATTATTAATTAGTATTATATTTTAATTGGATTAAAATATGTTGGACCTAATTAATAATTGGACTAAGTTGAAAGTCAACTTAGCCCAACAAGGATGAGGTGGGAGTGTGTATAGGCGTGTTTGAGGAGTTGGATGGGCTCAAGGAATTAGTTAATTCCAAGCCCATCACTCCTTATATATACCTAACTCACTGGTTTAAAAAACCCTAGCTCTCATAATTGACTTGACGGCAAAGAAAGAAGAAGAGAAAAATCTCTCTCCTCCCCTTAGAATAGCAGTTGGCCTTGGAGGTACAAAAGGTGGTGGATTTTTCTTCAAGCTTATTCAGGCGTGATATCTAGAGGCAGGAGTTTAACAATCCTGCTATTCGGACTATCAAGTTTTTGAATCAAATGAAAAGGTTAGTGAAAAGATGAAATTAGATTTCATCTTCTTTATAAATTTCGAATTTTGTGAAAAATATTAAAATCCAAAAGTGATCCGATTGTGAATCCGGATATGTATTTACGTTTCCGCTGCGCATGAACCAAGATTCACACCATTTTCACCCTTGCACTCATTCATATCTTCACTTTCTCAAAATTGTACTTTTGAAAAATTTCTCTCTTTAGGAGATATTCTCTCATTCAACTATGGGGAGAACCCACCAAGAGCAAGGTAAATATTTTCCACTATTGCTCTTGACATTCATAGCTTAATGGTTGTTTTCTCTTCACCGTAGAAGTAGGCACCTTTTTTGATGATTCTCACCGTGAGTGCAACCACTTCTTGCGTAGTCCCACGAATTTGGGGGGGGGGGGGGGAGGAATTTTTTATATTAAAATTTGCTCCCCGCTAGGCATACAACATCCATACTTGGGCTTAGTCAATAGTGAGCACAAAGCCCTTTAAACCAGGGGGGGGGGGTCGCTTTGTTACGACCCTCGGAAATATTGCCTCGCAGATGGGCCTCTCGACTATGTACCGTGAGGCCATGTGCCTCGAGGCATGATGCCTCGAGGCGCCCTCTCCCGAGGAGCTGCCCCGAGGCTTACTGTTAGGATTATGCCCTCAGATGCCATACATGATAGAATGATAGGGCATCTCACTTGTAATAAACTTATATTAATAAAATGCATTGTTTTGTTTTCACTTAAATCTTATCTGCATCTATAAGTAGTGCAAAATGTTTTGTCCATGTTTTTAGTGCAATCTCTCTACTTCTTATGGGATAGGAAGATAGACACTAGAGAGATTGATCTTGATTACTTAAACAAGTTCGCAACTGATATGAAGTCTTTATAGACAAAAGACTAGGAATACTTGTACAATCTGAGCTTTGACATGGGAGTGCCAGTCGCGCTAAAGGATTGACAAAGAAAAATGAATTTCTATTATTTCTTATGGGAGTTTTAATTTATTGGATAAATTAAATAATTAATTATTCATTAGATAAAATAATTAATTATAATGATAAGATTAATTATTAATCAATGTCTTTGTGAAATATATTAATGAATTAATTTATCTAATTAATTTGGTTATTTAATTAATTAATTTATTTATTGGATATAATAAATTATTAATTGAAATAAGAAATTAATTAAACAAAATAAATCTCGGGGCAAAATAAGGAGTCCAATTGGACGCCTATGAGGCCTCAAAGTGGCGTCTTTGAGAGGCCACATATTAGGGCTCTTTTGTTTTGACTTGTTCAATAAGTCATGAGGTAGATAATGACTCTTTGACTTAGAACAAGAAAGAAGAATACACAACTCTCAAAAGAAAAAAAAATATTCATCCCCTCCTCTATACCTAGCCGTCGACCATAGAGAAAGAAGAAAGGGGATTTTTTGTTTGTTGATCCGTGCATGACGATTTAGAGACGACGTATTTTCGTTGTTCGGATCAAGTTCAAGTTTGAAGAATCAAACCAAAGGATTGAAGATTTGGAAGCTTCAATATTTCGAGTTTGGAGAAGAAGAAGTTTTTCTCCATCATCATATTCATATTAACGAGTAAGTTTTATTCGTTATACGCTTTTAGATTCAATTATACGAATTAGAGTACCAATTGAGTTTTTGTTTTAATTTTTGAAATCCCTTCCGCTGCATTTATGCCTTTTCGAACGAAACCCAATAGAGAAAACTACTTTCACTTGTCCTTATGGCATTTTCGCTTATAGACAGATGCCTTTTGGTTTATGTAATGCCCCTGCTACTTTTCAAAGATGTATGGTAGCCATTTTTCATGATATGGTGGAGAAATTTCTTGAGATATTCATTGATGAATTTTCGGTTTTTAGCTCTACTTATGATAACTGTTTGCACAACCTAACCCTTGTTTTACAGAGATGTGAGGAAACTGACCTAGTCCTAAACTGGGAAAAGTGCCATTTCATAGTACAAGAGGGGATAGTGTTGGGCCACAAGATCTACCAAAAGGAGATTGAGGTGGATAGAGCAAAAATCGAGGTGATAGCTAATCTTTCACCACCCGCCACCCACCACAGTCATGGCTGTGATAAGTTTTCTAGGACACGCGGGATTTTACAGGCGTTTTATTTCTAATTTTTCCAAAATTGCTAAACCACTGTCCTATTTGCTTATGAAAGATGTGTTATTTGATTTTGATGATGTACGTACGTAGGAATTTCTCATTCTAAAGGAGAAATTGATCTCAACACCGGTGATGGCATCTCTCGATTGGAGCCTTCCATTTGAATTGATGTGTGATGCAAGTGACACCGCGGTCGGAGCAGTACTTGGTTAGAGAAAGGGTAAAATCTTCTATACTATTTACTATGCTAGTCGTATGTTGAATGAAGCTCAAATGAATTATGCTACCATTGAAAATGAATTTTGATTCTTGCCTTTGACAAATTTAAATCATATCTTGTTCTCAACAAAGTAATAGTATACACTGATCACTCTGCTTTGAAATATTTACTTGCTAAGAAAGATGCAAAACCTAGACTTCTTAGGTGGATCTTACTACTACAAGGATTTGATTTAGAAATAAAAGATAAGAAAGGAACTGGGAATGTAGTATCTGATCACCTTTCGAGACTAGAGTTAGTTGATGCTACATTAGATGAGACGCCAATAGGGGAGGAATTCCCAGATGAATAACTTTTTGCTATTTCTGATGACACATTTCCTTGGTATGCCAATTTTGCCAACTATCTTGACATAGGAGTTTTCCCCCCGGATATTACTTTTCATCAAAAGAAGAAATTCTTATTTGATGTTAAGCAATATTTGTAGCATGAACCATATTTGTTCAAGATTTGTGCAGATGGGCTCATTCGACGTTGCGTACTCGAGGAGAAAATGACATTGATTTTGGCTCATTCTCACGATATGTCTGTAGGTGGCCACTTTGGGCCTTCTAAAACGGTTGCTAAAGTTCTTCAATTAGGTTTCTTCCGGCCTACACTCTTTAAAGATGCATTTCATTATGTCCAATCTTGTGATAGATGCCAAAGAACATGTACTATTTCCAAAGAATGCCTTTGAATAGCATGCTTGAGTTCGAATTGTTTGATGTTTGGGGTATTGATTTCATGGGGGCTTTTACTAGTTCTTATTCCAATAAATATATTCTTATTGCGGTTGATTACGTGTCCAAATGGATTGAAGCTGAGGCGTACCCACTAATGATGCCAGGGTGGTTGCTAGATTCTTAAAGAAACACATTTTCACTCGTTTTGGCACCCCTAGAGCAATCATAAGTGATTGGGGCACCCACTTTTGCAACAAGCAATTTGAACATTTATTGAACAAGTACGGTGTGAAGCACAAAATCTCTACCCCTTATCATCATCAAACTAGTGGTCAAGTCGACGTGTCCAATTGGGAAGTTAAACGAATTCTTGAAAAAACGGTCAATGCCTCTAGGAAAGATTGGTCTCTATAGCTAGATGAAGCATTGTGGGCATATAGTTTTGTGTTTAAGACCCCCATTGGCATGTCCTCTTATCGCCTCGGCTTTGGCAAAGCATGTCATTTATCGCTTGAACTTGAGCACCATGCTTTTTGGGCTATAAAATTTTTGAACTTTGATGTCAAACTTGTAGGTACCACGCGGTTGCTTCAATTGCACGAGCTTGAGGAATGGAACCATCATGCTTATGAGATTGCCAAGCTATATAAGGAACGCACGAAAACATGGCATGATAAGCACATTATTCCCTGAGAGTTTCATGAAGGAGAGAGGGTTCTACTCTACAACTCTCGCCTCTGTTTTTTTCCCGGGAAGCTTAAGTCACGATGGTCGAGACCATTCCTTGTGTCTTGTGTCTATACATCGGGTGCCATCGAGCTTACGACGGACAACGTGAAAACATTCATGACCAATGCCCAACGTTTGAAGCACTGTGCTGGGATTGATGGGCCAAGGGACAAAGTGTCCATCCTACTTCGGGACCCCCCCATGATTCATGGTATCAAAGTCGAGCTAACGACTATAAAAGAGCACTTCTTGGGAGGCAACCAAAGCTCTTTTATTTTTTGTATTTTTACTTCTTTATTTTAGTGTGCCATGTTTCCTTTTGTTTTACCTTTGTTCGTTTGTGTTTACACGTTCTTTCTTTCTTATTTTTGTAGGAAATAGATTTCGACTCAGCTGTTCCCCACGCCCAGGCGTCACCAAGCCCACGCCTAGGCGCCGTCTAGCCATACTTTGGCCAATTACTTCACAGTCCGGCGTCTAGACGCCGTGTCTCTCACGCCTAGGCACCACCCGTCCCGCGCCCAGGCGCCCTCATCCCCACGCCTTAGCACCGACTGAGCTCCTATTGCCCAAATAGTTAGCATTACTACGCCCAGGCATCGTCATACTTACGCCCAGGCGCCATCCCATCCGCGCCCCTGTGCTAATTATCCAGCGCTTAAGCGCCGTCTGAAAACCCAAACGCCACTACTGCTTCGCAACATGGCGCCTAGGCACCAGAATACTCATGCTCGGATGCCAATCGGACCGCGCCCAGGAGCCACAGACGTGCGGCTAGGCACCGAAGCAGCTATAAATACTCTTCTTAGTCAACGAGCTTAAAACAATCTCATTTCTCTTTCGGTTTTCAGATCTATGCCCAAACAAATTCCTTGCTCTTATCTCCGCCATCAATTCTGTCGATTTCTGCCGTACAACCATCGTCTCCACCGCACAAAAGTCGCTACCTCCATCACTCTCGCCATTAGAATCTATTGTACTTCAATTTGCTCGATTTTTCAACATAAGGTGAGCTATTGGTTTACCCCCACTTGTTCTTATTCATACTTTAAAGCCGTGTGGAGCTTCATATTGTGCTATTTTTGAAGATTGTTGTCCATTGTGTTGCGATTTGTGGTGTTTTGTTGGTTGGAGTCAATTGTTGGGTTCAAAGTTGAAAGTTTGGGGGAGTGTTGGTTAAATTGTGGTTGTGGGTTGCTTCGTTCGAATTTGGGAGTAATTGTCGAGAACTTGGTAATTCAATTCACGCTGTTACGCCACTGAAGTTTTAGTAGAAATGGGTAAAAAGGCTTCCGCATCAAAAGGAAACATGAAGGTCGGGGAAGGTTCCTCCAATGTCCCCGAGCCTACACTTGGCCGAATGTTCCGGGACTTGATCGTCGTTTTTCCTACCTGGAGACTCAAATCATCAACTAAGCATTCAACAACTGGGTTTCTCTTAAAGAAAAGTATCTCGATATACGTGGTAGGCCTTCCGTGCAAGAATTGGTAGCGTTCCACAATTTGGGGCACTTTTGCGAGGCACCCGAGGCTATCCGAGTCTCTTGGGTTCAAGAATTCTTTAGTGCCGATCCATGTGAAGAGACCATGTCAATGTTGGGGAAAGTTAACCAAACGTAGCGGAACTGTATTTTTTTAAAAAAATATATTTGGATTTTCCATTAACAGGATCAATCCCGTGGTTTTATCAGACGTATGTATGATAATGAAATTGATACTTTACCCGTGTAGTGAAGTGGTTGGAGAAACTTTAACTTTCGAATTCTTCAATTTCTTCACGAAATAATCTTGCTGAAAACTTGATAATCTGAGCAGTCCAAAAGTGCTGCCTCTAAATTGTCTTGTAGAAAAAACCTTGATCAGAAAAATCTCCTCCTTGCTTGGCACAGTGACCGACAACTAGGGCTAGAGGGAGAGACAAATTTTTGTCTTGTGGCTCAAGTGTTAATTATAACTTATGACCTAGGTATTAACTAATGTGATATATTTATATACCTTGGGCTTAATTTTGCCCAATAAAGAGGCTTAGTGGCCGCCCCCTGTCGGTCTTGGTGTGCCTCTTGGTGCACCAATTTGAGCTCGGTCCAATCCATTATTTAATTAATTAATTTAATCCAATTAACTAGTCTAATTAAATAGTAGATAGGATATTTAATTAATTTTATTTCTTCAAGAAATAATACATTAATTAAATTATAAATGAATTAACTTATTTCTTCAAATAATTAATTCCATTTAATTAATTTTAAAAATCCAATACTTAAAATATTACCACAAGAACTATTCCATATTTTCTATCGATTTTTTCTTTTTAAGCGTGACTTTTTAGGTTCATCCAAATTTGGCAATGGGAGGACTCTATTGAATGTGTGTCCCACCTAGCCAGTCAAGTGATCCACATTGTAACCCAAATAAGATGAAATGATTAGATCATTTTTACCTTTCCTATTGTAAATACCGCGTGAATACAAACTCTTCGCGTGAGAGTCATGGTTTTAGGTCAAACTCACTAATATGACTCTATGCTACATTTATAATAAGTCCAGATCAGTGAATGTTTTGGCCAAAGACTTTAAGATCTAACTTACTTATAAATGCATAGGATAATTTGGTGGTCCCAAGTGGCATACTAAAGGATCTAGAAGGTGGGGGGGAGGGGGTTGAATAGACCCTGAAGTCTTTTTCGACTTCAAAGATTCGTATCACTTTTAAAAAAATTGAACGCTTAGAAAGCTAAGCGCTTGGGTCAGGCGCTTCAGTAAAGATAACTTAGACTTAGAGATTTTAGCAGTTTATAAAAGTAGGGTAATGCTTAGATCGCTTAATCAGGGTTAGCACAGCGAAAATGATTTTAGGGATTTAGCATTCATTTTGGTTAAACAGTCGCTTAGCACTTTAACTTGTCTTTTTCAGAATAAATAAGAGAATATAAAACAAGACAATAATAAAAGTAAATAACACGAGAAATTGTAAGGTTCACTGGGTGATGTAATCCCAACTACGTCCTTCTTCTCCTTTTTCACTTGGAGGGAATTTACTAAGTTGATTATCAAAGAATCACACAGAATCTTCTATAAGATATTAAAGAGGTGAAAGATGATCTCGGGCTCCTTGATCACACAGATTTCAACACCAATGAAGATCTTCTTCTACAAGCTTCTCTCACTCAGAAATACTGCCTGTAAGGAGTTCAATAGCTTTCTCACTCAGATGAAAGGTTGAAGGTTTTTGTCACACAGGTTTTGTTTGTTTTTGAAAAGATCAAACAACTTGGAATATCTTAGTAAGAATTTAAGTTTCTTCTTAAGAAGATGTTCGAGATATCTGTGATTGTCTGGAATGTATGTAAAAAGCTTGAAAGGTTTTGGCTATGGAGTTTTAAGCTTTTCTTGAGAACGAGTTTCAGCAAAGTTTTCACTTTCTTGTGTATGTACTTATGTATATATATTTAGGGTTTGCTGGAATGAGGTATTTATAGGCAATTCTTGGGATCTGTCTGTTGGACACATATGAGAGCGTGCCTCTCACGTGGCGCATGAATCAACCTTTTCTCTAACATTTCTGAAATCCTGCTGGTTCTGATTGGACGGGAGCAGACTTAAACTCTAAAATCCTGACAGTCTAGTCCAAAGGTGGCTTGTCCACAAGTCATAATAGCTTATCACATTTAATGCTCTTATCAGGCATTTAATGCATTTGAATTTATTTTCCGTTGGAAATAAATGTCCGTTGAATGATTGCATTTAAGTCCTTCATGACTTGAGGACTTATTTCAGGTGAATCTGATACTGATCGCTTGAGTGCTTTGAGCACTTGATCCATAAATCCTGAATAGTCCTTTAGCGTTTGACAATCGCTAAGAACAAATCTTCATCTTCATTTGACTTCAGACGCTGATCTTCAACTTCATCTCTAATAGACTCACCTAGAATTCTATTAGCGATTCGGTATCTAATACTTAGTCTAAAATCTATAAAGATAAAAATTACAAGCCTAATTAATATTACAAACTTTCAAACGCTTATACATAACTTCTATGAAAAAATAAACTTATATTTTTTTTGGGGTCTAACATAAGATCCTATTTTGTCATCATCAAAACATCTAACATGAAATTTCCTAACAATTTCCCCCTTTTTGATGATGTCAAGACCTTAACTCTTATAACTCTTTTATAGATTAAGAGTTCAAAGAAAAGTCCAAAGAGATCAAAAGTTAGCGTTTGGAAAGTTAGTTAAGTTAGCTAAAGTTAGATTAGCCTCAGCAAGTTGTTTCAGCAATAAATCATTCATTCATTCAAATCAGAGAAATTAAGCATACATGATTTACACTGAAAATAAAGAAACCAACAACAGAAATATATGTAGCAATGTAAGCGATCATCTTTTCTATCGCTTTCTGTTTGCTTTTTCTTCTTGATAGATTTCAGTCGCTAAGTCCAGTAGGAGTCTATCAACATCTATCTTGGTTGTATGTTAGACTTCGTTGTAGTCATGTCTTCTTAGTCTAGCGCTTTCATTCAGCTCCATCAACCTTTCCACCCAATCCCTCAGAGGGATTCCAAGTTCTCGAATCAAGTCATGGTAAATGTCTTATCTTCTATCCTTGGTGGATTTCCAGTTGATAGGCCTTCTAAGCGGTCCGGCATATGGGTGAAAACCTATACTCTCTAAGAACTCAACATCTAAGTCCGGAAGCAAGTGTCTGCCTTGATAATATCTAGGCTTTCGCTTCTTAGTAAGCATTTTCTTTAAGCTCACTATCTCCTCGAACATAGATCGCCAGTGCTTGTTGTCTATTTTAGAGATAGCCTTGGACTGGGATTTTTCTTTAAGATCTTCCCCCTTCTTGGCATCATCAAGGGAGGTCTTTAACTTAGCGATGTCCCGACGTAGAAGCTTGACTTCATCTATCAGAAGAGCAACTTGCTCAGCGACACTTTGAGCGATTAAATTGGAAAAATTGTGACGCTCAGTATCAGCGGATGCATTTTGGGCAAGCGTCTGATTGAATTCTTCAGAAAGTGCAGTGATTAGTGGTGATATTCTATCCATGATTGCTATGGTGCTTTTTGTTGCAGAATTTGCAATATCACAACTTCTAGTGTCGGAGACCAGCCTGATATTCAGATCATTATTTTCAAGTAGCTTAGAGCAAGAACCCTTGATGGTATTGAGCGAGTTCTAACAGCTCTTCTAAAGTCTCGAATCTCTTGATCACTTTCCAAATCTGAATCAGAGGAGGAAGAATGCTTGGGAGACGAAATGAGTCCGTATGAGCTAGAAACAACAGCCTTGCCTTTAGATTTGTCTCTCACAAAAGGCTCTTCAGGCTCATGAAGTACTTCCTGAACTTCCTTAATCGCTTGATCCATGGATGGATTTGTAGTCGCTGGCTGATAATAGGTTCTTAGTAGAGATCTCGACTACTGGGGCGCTAGAAATATCTGGCAAAGAAGCGTCTGAAATTTGAGCGGCTTCCACAGTAGGAGCAATATCCTCTACTATCTCAACAATCTCCATGGGAGGAGAAGGATTCTCAACTGCAATGACCCAAAGGGGGCTAATCGCTTCCATGATATGCCTTGGACTTATCAGGTTGGTCTGCGGAATAAAGAATATAGCGTCTTCGCGCTCTTCAGTGCTTAGTGCAAATTGCACATCTTCTGGCAGATCAACTCCTGAGATGTAAGAGTTGTAGAATTCTAATAAATAAGGCATATGCGCTTTAGCTGCTTCTTGGTCCACTGGCCTTATCAGCGATATCATCTTGGCCACTTGGATGTTCTGTTAGCAAAAGAGCACAGGAAGAAGGTTGTATCTTCGGAATTCACTTAACCCAAAATAGTGGTTGAAAGTGATATCCATCGCTTGTGCATTCTCTATCACTGCTCTTCTATCTCTGTAGAACTCAGCAAACTCAGCATGATGGTCATCAAGATTCACACGCATTGCACTTTGACCTGGAAGAAGCGGTCGCTTACTTGAAGAAGCATCCTCATTCAAATCAATCTAGATTCGCTGACCCAATGTTAACTCATAACCTCCTTGATTGATCTGTCTAAGTTGCTCACGAAAATAGCTTTCCATGCCTTGGCGAAAATAAGGCAAAGCGTTTATCGGACCTATAAGCGATTCGCGCATCTCCAAAAGAAACAAGGCATATGCTCGACGCCTATAATCGATGCCAAAGTTAAACAAAAACGGATACTTCATCATTTTTTCAATTGAATGGTAGTGCAAAACAAAATTTTCTGCCCATCGGGATGTATCCATTATCCATCTTTTCCCGAGAGATTCAGCGAGTTCACTGTCAGATCTAGTGGCAAGAAATTGCTTGAACCGCTGTTTCTCTACTATGTAGTTATCTACCCATATTCTTACAAGAAATTCTCTAGCTTCATCTTCAACCCAAAAGTTGATGGGGTTAGGGTGATCTTGAAGCATAGCCCCCTTGCCTTTCCATAACTTCAATGGCTTTTTTGCGGATTTGTTAGCGTTTGAGTGAACGATTTGAGGAAGTGCTGAATATCCAAATTTCTGCAGTTGTTCTTCATCAGGATTCTTTCCCCCATCTCCCATGTGTGGATTCCGCATCTGGACATGAGTTCTGCGGAAAGGGTAATTGCGTTCCATGCTCTTGCCGTACTTTTGAAAGTAATTACTTTCAAACTCAGCAAGTGTCATCATTGTTGGTTCCAGATATCCGAGGCGGGCAGTGATATCTTTCATTGTGGACACTTCGCTGGAGGCAAGCGATTCAAAAATGGTTGATTTTTGGATGACTGAAAGATTTGGATTGTGGAAAGTAGTCTGAAAACTTATCTCCATATCAATCATCTGACGAAGCGTCGTTTCTCTCCAGGCATAATAAAATTCTAAATCCGAATTATTGCCTCTTGGAAAGAAATCAATCGCTTGAGGAGGAGGACCAGTTGGTGTGGGAATCATCGGGGCTACTTCTGTCAACCGCTCAGTATCCACAGTCATTTCTTGAGCTGGAGAAATTTCAGCGTCTGGAAGAACTGTGTCTAACTCTTTATCGATATCCACCACTGTTGAAAAATCAACGTCTAACTCGATATACTCTGGAAGGGGAGGTGCATCAGCGGATGGTTCATCTTGAGCTGATACATGAAGGAGTTTGAGAAAAGCAAGCAAAATTTCTACTAAGTAGAAATTAATAAAATACTACAACGCTTACCCTGAGGAGGTTCATCGACTGTTTCAGTCGCTTGATCCGTTTCTACATTTGGTACAGTTTCTTTAGGCTCCGAGACAACTTCTTCTGGATCTAAATCGAGAAAAGAAGTAAGGGTAACAGCATGAATGGGAATTTTGAATCCTTCTAATATATTCAGAGTATGCTGGATTCTCTATTCGCTAAACGCTGGAAGAGAAATTTTATCCTAGTGTTAAAAGAAAAACATAGGAAAGGATAAAATACATTGTGTAGGACAAGTACTTACCCTGATAATCACCAAGCTCTGTTGAGAGAGCTCCAGCAGCAGCTGCAGGCTCTGGTGTAGATTCAGGAGCAGCGTCCGAAGAAGTAAGAGGAACACTCGCTGGCTCTTCAAGCGCTGGCTCGACTGGAGCGCTTGTTGATGCAGCTGGAGTGGATAAAGGAGTACGCCTTCGGGCTAGCGGTTCTTCTTCTACTTCTGCTTGTTCTTCTTTGGGGGAGAAGATAAACGCTGGAGGAGGAGAAGGCGATTTGGGAGAAGGAGAGGGAGAGTTCTGTTTCTTCTTGGGCTCCGACTTCTTCTTCTGCTTCTTCGCTGGCTTTGATGGCTCAATGACTTTCAAGACTATTTTTCTTTTAGGTCGCTTGACCACCACTGCTTCTTCTTCTGATGATGATGAAGATGAAGTCGCTTGTTCTTCATCATCCTACGAACAAGTCCTTCGGCACTAAGTTGCTCGCGCTCTTCTTTGGGAACCGCTGCACTGCCACGTCGTCTTGGTTTGAGCAGCTCGCTGATCATCTTCTTACCATAGAAATTTAGCGCTGGGACACTCTTTCCAGCGGTGTTGATGAAGCCGCTAGCGCTGAGAATACGACTAAGTACAATCCCATAAGGCATGGGATTTACTGACTTGACCATCGCTGCCTTGAAGCGATTGAACACATACAACAACCAATTGATTTTCAACTTGGTCAGGATAGCAACCATCATTTTGTACTGAAGGTTGGAAACTTTATCGAAACTACCCTTCCTACATTCTATCATCTTTGCGCAGATGTCAGCAAGAATGACATATTCGCCCTTCATATCATTCTTCTTGAAGTTGGGTTCATACGTAGCTTCAACATCTTCTTTCTTGATTAGTGCCCAGACTTTGGTGGCATCTCACAGAGTTACATTCTCGACTTCAGCACCATCGATTGGCAGATTGAGTAGAGACGACATGAGTTAAGGAGTGAGAACGAAGGTCTCACGAGCAAAGGGAAAGACGCAGGAAATGGAGTTTCCATCGTCGGAGATTTTTGCATTCTTGAAGAAAAATAGGGCTTCTTCCTCGAAGATATTAGTAAAGGAAGTGATCATATCTCTTAAACCAGACTCTTAGACCAGTGGAAGAACAGTCCTTAGAGGAAAGTTCTGGTTGTCGAAAAGGTAGTCCCAGTTAACACGAAAACCGGCGTTAACAGTGATTGGTTTCTCAGATTTGGAAGATTTTTCGGCAGCAGATTATAAAGATTTGGGTGCCATTGATGAATGGAAAAAGCTTCAGTTGAGGAGAGAAAAAAGAGTTTTTTTGCTTTAGAGAGAAGACTTTTACAATAGGAGTATTTGGAAGTGATAAAGTTGTACTGTAAAGATTGCAAAGAGTTTAAATAGGAGGCAAAAAGTAACTCCTCAACAATTAGATGAATGACACGTGTACAGAAATTAATTTTGGAAATAATAAAAATTAAATCCGAGCCGTTTACTCATAAATACGGATGTAAAAAAAGTGCGGTAAAATAGGGTAACATCTGTGAATTATAAAAGTTTGAAATCCGCAGTTACTTTTTCAAAACGTTTGAATAATTTTGAAATTTTCAGCTTGAATTACACGCGCCTGATAGTACACTGACAAGCACTCAGACACTGATAGTACACTGACAAGCACTCATATTCTTGGTTAGTATCATCAAACACAACATGAATGGATTCTTCAACCTTAGATTTGATCTTATTTAGGATGCGAAAACTCTTTCTGTTTTTGGCATAGCCTAGAAAGATTCCTTCATCCGCTTTAGGATCAAACGTCTTTAGACTTTGGGATCCATTGTTATGAATGAAACATTTTGAACCAAATACATGAAAATATGAAACGTTAGGCTTACGTCTCTTCCACAACTCATATGGAGTCTTCTCATATTGCTTGTTGATCATACACCGGTTCTGAGTGTAGCAAGCGGTATTGATAGCTTCGGCCCAAAACCTTTGAGGCAGCTTAGACTCTGCAAGCATCGTCCTAGCGGCTTCTTTAAGCGTTCTGTTCCGTCGTTCGGCAACTCTATTCTGTTTAGGTGTTCTAGGAGCAGAATACTCATGAAGTATTCCAAAATCTATACAAAACTTCTCAACAAATTGATTAGTAAATTCAGTTCCTCTATCGATATCGCTTCTAATTCTTGTCACTTTGAGATCTTTATAAGTTTGCAATTGACGAATTAGCGATATGAGCTTGACACTAGTTTCATCTTTGGTCGATAGGAATTCTACCCATGTATAGCGAGAGAAATCATCAACTATCACTAGCGAGAACTTTTTACCACTAACACTCGTGATTTGAATAGGACCAAACAAATCTAGATGAAATAGTTCAAGAACTCTAGAAGTAGATAGACATGGTTTTTTCTTAAAAGATGATTTAACTTGTTTACTCATTTGACATGCATCACATAAGCGATTTTTCTGAAAGGAACCCTTAGGTAATCCCTCTACTAGATTTAGCGATATTAATTGAGAGATTGCCTTAAAATTGAGGTGATTCATTTTTCTATGCCATAACCAACCCAATTCATTTTGATTTTTAGCAACAAAGCATGTGGGGTTGTTATCAATTGTAGAATCCCAATCCACTAAATGCACTTTGTTTGTTCTTTTTCCTCTTAGTTTAGTAGACTTAGTCTTAGCGTCGTTAACATAGCAGAAGTCGCTTGAGAATTTTACTTCAAAGCCTTTATCAATTGCTTAACAAGTTATGCTTAAGACCTTCAACATAATACACATCACTAATCATGATGTTCCCTCTATGCATGATACCTATATCTTTGGTTTTACCTTTGGAGTTATCACTGAAAACAACTTGAGGACCATTGGTTGCTTGATAGTTGATCAATAGATCCTTGGAACCAGTCATGTGTCTTGACGATCCACTATCAAAGTACCAAACTGGTATCGGTGTTGGCCATAGGTACCTGCAATCAAAAGGAAAGTTCTATTTCTGTTTAGGTACCCATTGTTGCTTGGGTCCTTTAACATTAGTAGCATTTTTAGTTTGAATTAGAACTTTAGGTAACCATATTTGCCTAGTCTTCATTGTAGGAATACTGGCCTTCTTGGGTTTCACATTGTGTTGTGTGTGCTTTTTGGGTGTATAATAATATCCTTGATTATAATAGTAATCATAATCATAGTCATAATCATAATCATCTTAGTATCGATAATATGATCTTGACTGCCTTGGATATTGACGCTGGTATTTCCTGGGCGCTGGCTTGGGTTGCACTTTTGGTGTTGGATGCTTAGCGCTTGATTCACAGTGATTAGGCTTATCCTTGGCCTTTTGAGCTTTTGGATGAACCTGTCTTTGTGAACCATGTGCCTTGGTCTTTCCTTTGCTTGAGTCAGCTTTGGCTTTCTCATTTGGCCTCGTACCATTGTCGCTTAGTTCATTCAGCGTTTGACTTTGTGAACCTTTCTCAACAAAGAAAACACCCTTTTCTTTTTTGTTCGCCATAACATTAGATTTATTTGGTTGTTTACCGAATTTATTGCATCCTAAACCGGTCTTTTCACCAAACATTCTTGTTACCTCAGTCACATTATCCAACTTTCTTGAAGCTTTTGATATTGATGAGACGAGCTGCTCTGATTTGGCAAGTCTAGCGATCAGATCAGCTTCTCTCTTGACTATTATATCAAGATCGCTTGTCAATTGAGTAATTTCACTCTCAAGCAATTGTTTTTTCTCAATGCATTGTTGCTGAACTTGCAACTCTGCTTTAAGCGTTACTTTATCATTTGTGAGCGATGAAATAATAGCGAAGTGATTTTGATATATTTTGCCGGCATCTTGACAATCTTTATAGTATTCATTGACTTTGTCAAGTAATTCATCATAAGAAAGAGGATGAGATAATTCAGTGGTTACCTCTGGTAGCGAATCGTCAGACGCTTCATCATCTCTTGCCATGAGACAGATCAACGCTGAGTCGCTTGGCTCATCATCACTGCTTTCATCTGATGATTCCAAATCCTCTTCAGGTGTGGAGAATGGTTTAGATTCCGCTAGCAAACCTTGTTGGCGAAGGTTGCTCCTGAATTGGTTTCTATCCGCCTTGTCTTGCCTTGTGGGCTTAGACACATTTGGATAAGGGCAATTTACCTGGTAGTGCCCTGGTTTCCTGCAATTATAACACAAATTACTTTTCATTTTCTATTCGGTGGTTAATTACTTTGAAACAACTGGCGCTGAGAGATCTGAGTGGGAGTTGTAGGCGTTTGGTAAGGAACTGGTGCTATTGGTTGAGGTGCCGAATACACTGGCGCTTGATATTGAGTTGTTGTTGCAGGGGTACGGGTTTGCAATGAAGTTTGTCCAATGGGGTTTCTCTTTTCATATCTTAGAAATTTCTTGACTAATAAAGCCATTTCCTTTTCTTCATTGGATTCTGTTGATTTCACCTCGCTGATCGCTTTACCCTTACTTTTGGTGGTAGTGATTAAAGCACTTGATTCAGTCGCTGAAGTCGATGTGTCGCTGACTTCGCCCAATTCGAACTCAAATGCTTTTAATTCTAAAAACACATGTTCTGGAGTAAGAGTCTCCAATGTTTGTGATTCTCTCATAGCAACAGTTTTAATCAGATACTTGCTTAGAAGACTTTTGAAGATCTTATTGACCATTTCCTTGTTGGTCAATTCCTTGTCTAATGACGCTAACTCTGTAATGAGCAAAGTAAACCTTGCGTCCAATTGTTCTTGCGTCTCATTGGTCTGCATCTTGAAATGCTCAAATCTTTGCATGGCTATGGAGAGCTTGTTCTCCTTCATCTGTGCTAAACCTTCACAAACTATAGCCAACTTATCCCATATTTCTTTTGATGTTTACATTGTTTGATTTTGTTAAACAATGCGTCATTATCTCCTAACGCTGAGTAAAGTGCACTTCGTCCAACATTATCCAGATTTGCTCTTTTTCTATCCTCTGGCGTCCATTCTAACTTGGGTTTTTCAACATAACCATCTGGAGTTGCTTCATCAGCTCCAGGCGCTTGAGTTATCACTTTCGTGATCTTGATGGGGCCATCTGAAATTACATCACATATTTCATTATCGCAAGAACATAAATACGCGAATGCTTTAGGTTTCTACTTCAACCGCTCTGATACCACTTGGTGGTCCCAAGTGGCATATGAAAGGGTCTAAAGGGGGGGGGGTTGAATAGACCCTGAAGTCTTTTTCGACTTCAAAGATTCGTATCACTTTTAAAAAATTTGAACGCTTAGAAATTTTAGCGCTTGGGTCAGGCGCTTCAGTAAAGATAACTTAGACTTAGAGATTTCAGCAGTTTACCAAAATAGGGTAATGCTTAGATCGCTTAATCAAGGTTAGCACAGCGGAAATAATTTTAGGGCTTTAGCGTTCGTTTTGGTTAAACAGTCGCTTAGCAGTTTAACTTGTCTTTTTTAGAATAAATAAGAGAATTTAAAACAAGACAATAATAAAAGTAAATAACACGAGAAATTGTAAGGTTCACTGGGTGATGTAATCCCAGCTACGTCCTTCTTCTCTTTTTTCACTTGGAGGGAATTTATTAAATTGATTATCAAAGAATCACACAGAATCTTCTACAAGATAGTAATGAGGTGAAAAATGATCTCGGGCTCCTTGATCACATAGATTTCAGCACCAATGAAGATCTTCTTCTACAAGCTTCTCTTACTCAGAAATACTGCCTGTAAGGAGTTCAACAGCTTTCTCACTCAGATGCAAGGTTCAAGGTTTTTGTCACACATGTTTTGTTTGTTTTTGAAAAGATCAAACAACTTGGAATATCTCAGTAAGAATTTGAGTTTCTTCTTTAGAAGATGTTTGAGATATCTGTGACTGTCTGGAATTTATGTAAAAAGCTTGAAAGGTTTTGGCTATGGAGTTTTTAAGCTTTTCTTGAGAACGAGTTTCAGCAAAGTTTTCACTTTCTTGTGTATGTACTTATGTATATATATTTAGGGTTTGCTGGAATGAGGTATTTATAGGCAATTCTTGGGATCTGTCCGTTGCACACATATGAGCGCGTGTCTTTCACGTGGCGCATGAATCTGCCTTTTCTCTGATATTCCTGAAATCCTGCTAGTTCCGATTGGACGGGAGCAGACTTAAACTCTGAAATCCTGACAGTCTAGTCAAAAGGTGGCTTGTCCACAAGTCATAATAGCTTATCACATTTAATGCTCTTATCAGGCTTTTAATGCATTTGAATTTATTTCCCATTGGAAATACATGTTCGTTGAATGATTGCATTTAAGTCCTTCATGACTTGAAGATTTATTTCAAGTTAATCTAATACTGATCGCTTGAGTGCTTTGAGCACTTGATCCATAAATCCTGAAATAGTCCTTTAGCGTTTGACAGTCGCTAAGAACAAATCTTTATCTTCATTTGACTTCAGACGCTGATCTTCAACTTCATCTCTAATAGACTCACCTAGAATTCTATTAGCGATTTGGTATCTAATACTTAGTCTAAAATCTATAAAGAAAAAAATTACAAGCCTAATTAATATTACAAACTTGCAAACGCTTATACATAACTTCTATGAAAAAATAAACTTACATTCTTTTTTGGTCTAACATAAGATCCTATCTTGTCATCATCAAAACATCTAACATGAAATTTCCTAACTTAATTCCTCGTTCACCTTCGAGGGAACGAACCCCATCTTAGATATCAGTTAAGACTACTACTTACCCATTAGGTTGAAGTTCGAGGTTGACCCCACCAATGGGCGAATTGGGTCTAACTACTTTAATGAAAAACCTAATGTTATTAGTATATCTTTAACTCGATTCCTCAAGTCTAAAGTTCAAACACACTTATTATAATTTAATCAATTCTGTCATTGACTATCAAAGAGTGAAAACCCATGTGACAGAATCGATGCGAGTCATGTCTGAGTGCCACTGTCTCCATCAGTGCACCTATGATGTGGGTTCTTCACTACTTCCTAGTGATTGACCGGCACCTTTCTCATCAAAACTCACATCATACAAGTTTTCATGATTTCCAATGCCCAATTGAGAATCATTGACTTGCAGACTATTTTAGTACACAAGTATCAATCTACTCTAGTGCCTTAGAGAGTTAACTCTTATGTTCATGGAATTATAGATGATTACAATATATAAATGCCAATATAATAGTAAACAACTAATTGCCTTTCTATTCATAGAATAAGAAACAATTACAATTTAATAATGTCCTAACATTCTCTAATCCTCTAGTGGCATTTGAGGACATTAACCTAACAGTCAAAGGGGTAGAGTGTTCCCAAGCTTTATGTTCGACATACGAAGGTGATCTTCCATGCGGTAGCTATTAGTGAATGCATCAACATTGCCATCCCTCAAGTTTCGAGTATACCACTCTTTACAATGGTGGGAACTTGACTGTGCCATTGACCGAGGTCACGAGAGTCATTGCTAGAGAAGGGGAGATATGGCCGGAGAGGCAAGCACACCTCCCCCGTCGTGCCTTCCTTCTTGAGGTTGCATTTTTGCTTTACTTTATCCGCCATGACCTTATTCCAAGCACTAACAGGTCCGAGGTCAGCAAGGAACGGGCCCTCCACATCTATTCTATCATGATAAAGAAGCACATCGACTTTACACGCTTGACTTAGAGGTCACTGTTGGGGCACCTACGCAAGATAGGGATTGAGTTTACCCCAGTCATGGATAAGGAAAAAATGAAGAACTAGGGCGGCGACTCATCCGATTCCAAGAAAAATCCATGCATTTTCCCATCCCTTATTACTACTCTTTGTAGGACGGCCCAAGTTGAGTTGTTTCCAATGGAGGGTACAGTGCCTCTGGGTCTTTCTATCACAGTCCGCGATGATTCTGCTCCGGTTTTCCCTCCAAGCCAGCCCAAGCGAGCTCGCCCTCCTTCTTCTCGGGGGACCGGGTCCATCCGTACCCCCACACTTGACATGGACTCCATCGGATGTAGTTAGATCAGATGGGTGCTCGTTTTGATCGACTTGAGGATATGATCCGATCCAGTTGTGCCTATACCCGCCAAGTAGCCTTAGCTCAGGATGCTTCCTTGGACGTGGCCCCTTTCTGTATCCCTATTCGCCGACATTTCCTACCTGCTCTACCCTTCCTCCTAATGATATGCGTGATGTTGACAGCCTAGTGGAGAGCGCCAATGATGAGACCGCCCTGGGTGGTGGGGGGTAATGATGATGATGTGGATGCTTTGTTTGATGACTAGGCTGTTTAGTAGTCTGTTTCCTATCTTTGTTATTTGGATTTGTTTTGTTATGTTTTGGATTAAGTTTAAACACTTTGTCTATTCGTATTTTTTTACTGTTGGGCATGTATTGATATATCTTTAGTTTATTCGAATCTATGAAATGCTTAAAATTTTGTATTGCTAGCACTTTTCACTTTGTAGTTGTATGGGCTAGCATTGGGCTTTCGTTGGCCAAAGTAGCTATAGACCAACCTTGGACATAACTACTATTTACAGACTCCGGATTTGAGCAGCCCGCATGGTTAAGTGTTCTTTCCTCAACTTTCTTTCGA
Organism: Buddleja alternifolia; assembly: GCA_019426215.1. Classification (NCBI taxonomy): domain Eukaryota; kingdom Viridiplantae; phylum Streptophyta; class Magnoliopsida; order Lamiales; family Scrophulariaceae; genus Buddleja; species Buddleja alternifolia. Next base: position 21,523,705 of record CM033397.1, on the reverse strand, counting down.
ACATTGGGGACAATATTTGTTTTAAAGTTTGAGGGTGGGATATCATTTGATCATGATTATCGTACATGCTTGTGTTGTTACATTTCTGTCCAAGTTTGGGGGTGTTTAGCTTCTACTTGTGAAATTATGCTAAATTGTTTGAGTTTTTGAGCATAGAAAATTTTTTGGCTAGGATTTCAACACTTCAATTAATGCATTGAGATTGATTAGTTTGAAACAATGGCATGTTTTCTCGATCAATTTGAACTTTAATGGACTATACATATCTTCGCGTTGCTCGTGGGACCCTAGATGAGATTAGGCTCTCCTTAGATGATTCACAATCGCACATAAGTCGAGGATAGAGGAGTTGAGTGGATAACCATTTTGAAACACTTAAAAGGCATTTTCTCGAAAATGTTAACCTAGACTTTTCACATGAGTTATGAGTTGAGAAAGTTGACTTTGTATGCTTAATAACAATGAACGAGGTTGAAAATTGGTACGACTCAAAGAGTCAGGCTAATATGTACTGGAAGCGAAAAGCAACATGCCTACAAACTGTACTATTATGCTAATTTGAGCTAAGCTCAAGCCAATGGAAGTCTAAATGGAATAAGGACCTAGTTTTTCTTTGTGGCCGTTGACACTCGAGTGATTAAGCCCGTAGGAATGTCGCTACACTTAAAACCCTAAATCCGTCTGGCTTAGGAGTTATTGGCTTAAAGCTTGCTTCAAGGGTGTCATAGAAAGCATAAGGGAACCAAACATTGCACATGGTCTATCGTGATTTGAGTTAAAAGGTTCATGAGTTTAAAGTCTAATTTGGATAAAGTGATGAAATTGAAATGGCTATGAGGTTTTCTTCGATTCTCGTACCTTGTGACTAATCAAAAGTTGATAGATATGGGATTAACATTTGAAAAGTGGTAAGAATGCCACTTGACTATAATACCTTAGACTTATTATCACTACACCCTCCGGATGGTCTTTTCGAGTTTAAGGCGTAACATGAGCAAGTATTTGACGTGCATACATGTAATTTTGAGCTTTATAAGATGAATTCATGCCATTATTTTACTATTAATCATGTTGATTTGTGTTGGTTGGTTGGGGTTGAGAATCCTTCGATTTTGTGGGTATATCATATGCAAACCCTCATGAGACTATAACTCATCCTTTGAGGTAACTCAAAGGTTCAAAGGCTTGTTGCACACGTTAAGTGCAACCGTTCACTCCACGAAAGCGAGTTAGTTAGTTGTTTTTGGTTTTTCCCTTGTTTGATGATGATCTCGCATCTTATGGCTCTTATTGCTCGAGGTCGAGTAATTGATAATCTTGGGGGGGTTGATAGGAGTCATTTTTACGTATTTTCTAGCCCTCTATGTTAACATTTTAGGTTTGTTTATAGCATGATTTCTGTCACTTGTGCGTTGAGTGATTTCGGGCTTTAAACGGATGTACACGAAGAAAAGGGTGAAAGACGACGTATAGAACAAACTCTGGCCAGGTGCTTCGCATGCCGGCGCCCAGGCGCCACATTATTCATGCCAGGCTCCAGCTAAGGAGAAAACAAAGTTGAGCCACGCAGTACGGCGCCTAGGCGCTGATCTATCCACGCCCGAGCTCCACTTCCATTGTGCCTGGGCGCTGTCTGACTTATCCCCCAAGTTTTGTACGCCATGTAGGAGATGCCTAGCCGCCGATCCCCTCGTGTCTGGGCGCCGATATAACCATTTTTCAAAGTATAAAGCCCAAAAATTAGCAGAATTAAAGGGTTCGAATTCCAAGAAATTTTTGGGGATTTCTTAGGATTGGCACCAGCTTATCATCAACCTTGAAGAGCAAGAGAAAAGGGGAAAGACTAGATTGAAGCCTTCAATCAAAGATCCGATCATGAATCGAGCATAGGGAGTTTTTTTAGCTTAGATTCATTTTTGTCTATGAACATGAATTTGAAGTTTAGCTTCTCCTTTATGCATTTTATGAACTAATTTGTTGAACTAGGGCCATGAGAAGGCCATGTTGTTAGTATTGTTATAATAAGATCATTTTCCATTTCAATTCGTATATTGCTATGTGTTGTGATTTTGTGATTGAATGTCTTACATATGCTTGATCAACATGTGTTTGATATCATGCCTAGGTGAATTATTTGAGAGAAAATTGACTTAGGTTGCAAAAATTTCACAACATCACCGACCAAATAGGAATTTCCCTAGACATAGGTAAAGATTCCCAGGTGAAGTCATTCTATTTAAATCCAGGAAGCTCTAGCTCATTAATGCATGCTTAGTGATTAGATTTCCGGGTAAAAATACTTAGGAAGCCATCATTTGAGCATTAGAGTCTATCACGAGACATCGGTTATTCTTTACCTTAGGAGCTTTCACCATAGCAATATATGTCTAATGAAATGGTAGTGATCTTAGGATGACAATACGCAACATGTGCCCAAACATGAGCCCTAGTTAACTCTCCACCTTGGAAGTTTAATCTTTGTTTACTCTCGCTTTAGCTTATTCTTCTTTCCTTTTTTGTTAAATCTCTAATTTACTTCCGTTTCACTACTACAAAAATACACTATTACAGCGCATCTATTACAGCGGTTTTGGGAAAATTGCCGAATGGAGGGGCCTATTACAGCAGTTCCCAATGAACCGCTGTAATAAGGCATTGCGGTCTTGACCTATTACAGCGGTTCAAGGCATTTCGGATACCTATTACAGCGTTTCAAAAATAAACCGTTGTAAAACGTCAATTAATTACAGCGGTTCTTACCGAACCGTTGTAATAGGCCAGTTCGGTACAGCGGTTCGATCAAACCGCTGTATAAGAAAATTAAAAAAAGGCCTATTATAGCGGTTCAGACCCGAACTGCTGTAATAGGCGGCAAGTTTTTTACCCTAACCCCCCCCCCCCAATTTTCACTCTCTCTCTTTCAACTCTCTCTCACTCTCCACCACCACCACCAACAACCCACCACCACCACCACCGCCACCACCACCCGGGGCCGCCTCCGCCTCCACCACCACCTCTCTCTCTCTCTCTACTCGGTCTCTCTCTCTCTACTCTCTCTCACTCTCGGTCGTACCACCGCCACCACCACTAGGCGCCGCCGCCTCCACTATCACCACTCGGTCTCTCTCTCTCTCTGTTTCTATATATATATGTATATATTCTATATATATATAAATCTCTCTCTATATATATGTAGCGCCGCCGTCGCCGCCTCCACCACCAACTCCATTTAGTTTGTGCGAATTTGGGGTAACTTATTTAGTAAATATATATATATATATATATATATTTACATACATATAGAGTTTGTGATAGATAAATATTTGTGTATGTGTGGGTGTATGTATATTTGTGTATATGTGGGTGTATGTATATATATTTGTATATGTGTGGGTGTATGTATATATATATTTGTGTATATGTGGGTGTATGTATATATATTTGTGTATGTTCTTGAGATTTGCCTATTTATGTGGAAAATTTAAGGGAAATAGGGACTTGACTGAATTTAGAGTTAATTTGAGTTAGCTGGGGCTTAATTACGTTCAATTTGAGATTAAATTTTGGTTATTTTGTGGTTTAGGGTACATCGATCCAACTGGTGATCTATATTTATACTTAGTTGTTGAAAATATGATGCTTTGTTTGTTATTTTATGTGATTTATGCGATCTAACTGGTTATCAATATTGTAGTCGCTGGAAATATGATGCTTTATGTGATCCAATTGGTGATCAATATTTATAACATGATGCTTTATTTTTAGTTTTATGTGCACTACAAGAAAATGTATTTCTTATGACAAAAGAAATTGTAACGAAGGCATAGTTTGTCACAAGAAATAGCTTTCTCAAAACAAAAGCCATTAATTGTTACCAAAAAGTTATTTTTTTGTAACAATTTCGTCAGTTTGTTACACAAAGTAAATTTTTGTCACAAAAGATATTTTTTTCAGTAACGAATAAAATTTGTCATCACGTAAAGTTTGTTGTTGTTACGCAAAGTTAAAAATTCATTGCAATTATAGTCAATCGTGACAATTTGTTCATCTTCTAGTAACAATTTTAAAATTGTTACGCTAAGTTCATTTGTAACAACTAAAACTCCTTACAAGAAAATTTTAGATAGTTTTTGCCAATTATTTACATTTTTGGCGGTACAATAGGCACCAAAATATTTGCTATTTTCTTATATTATTTTAGGGATAATTACATCCAGACCCCCTCAATAATGGGGTAATTACACAAACCTCCCCTCACTAAATGATAATTACAAACACAACCCCTCATGTTAAAGATTTCTTATAATTACACCCCCCGTGTGTAACAATTCTTACAATTGCACCCTCTGTAAACCTTACAAATAGACCCCCTGAGAGAGTATGTTTGTAATTATCAATTAGATAAGAGAGGTTTGTGTAATTAGCCCATTATTGAGTGGGTGTGAGTGTAATTATCCCTTTATTTTAATTATAAAACTTCTTGCAATACATGTCTCTAGAGTTAGCTAGTACAATTTTTCATATGGATCTTTTGAGTTTCTACCATTCATTCTCTCTCTCGTTGAATGTCAAGGTAATTTCTCTTAACAACCCTCTCTTCCTCCACTATAACAAAACATTATAGGACACTTTTTTCTAGATGCGTTTTTACAAGTGCCTCAATACCATGTTATTAGGACACTTATTAATTTGTGCCCCAATAAATAAACCTTTGGGAAAATTAGAATTAGGGGACAATGAAATTTCAAAGTTAATAAAGATACAATAAATTTTTACTAATTAAAGAGAAGGGATAGCTAAGCTTTGTAAATTATTAAGGTAATAATTTTATCACAATTCACAAGATCTTACTTCTATCCATTGTCTTTTCTAAGAAATGTCGATTTCTTCTTCCATACTTATTCATCACTACTTAAAGTTATATTATTAATATTTGTTCATGTTCAATAGTATGTTTTTTACTATTTTGCTTGAGAAAAATTGCAAGCTTATCAAGCAAAAATACTCTATATCATGCCAATTTGAATTTGTTTTCTTTGGGAAAATTAAGTGTTGGAAAATAAGAAGTTGAAAAAATTATTAAACTCTATAAATTACTAAAATAACAATTGTATAACAAAATCTCAGTTATATAACTTTTCATCTTATTCTTTCTAAAGAATGTCGATTTCTTGTACATATCTTTTCAGCACCACTTAAAATTTTATTATTAATATACCTTTGAACTTGAATAATTTTTTTTTGACCTTTTTATGAATAACTTGTAAATAACTCCAAAATTTTTATTTTATTTTACTTCCATATCAAGCTGACACAATTGACAAAAGTGGTGTGTAATCTTCAATGGAGCATGAGTGCTACGACATGATCAATTGCATTTACATTCACTCATTTTCTCTAGTTTTCTTGACATAAATAATATCATCATCAATGATTTAACTAATGGAGGAAACCTCTATCTCATATATGTCATCTATCTCTGCCCTCGACAACGTCGGTCTCCCTCTCATATCAGCTGCTTACCTCTACGAACTTCCGATCGCGTCCCACTTGACTATCCACCTCTTCTTCTGACCGATCCCCTATAGTTACCTTGCCCTTCTTGTTTTGTTCCAGAGTTCTTCCGTCTATAGCACGAAACAATCTCTTTGGTGCTAATAGAACCAGATGCACCTGCTGAATATTTAGAGTGGCTGGCGTTGCCTATCTAAACCTCCTCAATGCTTTGTCAATACGATCTTGCACCAGCTTATCTAGCTCTCTCTACGTCATGTTATTCTCCCTTCACTTTTACCTTCCAACTCTCTCTGCGGTGAGGCTGCCTGCACAGTAGACGACGACTCCTCAATTCGAACATGCTTCTCATTTTCCAGCGTCATATCTTTGAAATTCAGGCCCAACAACTCTTTAGTAGTTTCCCACAGACGGCGTCAACTGATTTATGTCGGGAATAACCTCGAACTTACTTAGTTAGGATGACCTCGTAAGATGAACCAATAGTAATCGATTAAAGATTATAGACTGCACTCGGACTATCGACACTACTACAGAAATGACCTATTACATCGGTTTTTTTTGGTCAATTACAGCGGTTTTAACCACTGTAATAGGTACCGCTGTAATTGGTTAAGGCCAATTACAGCGGTTAAAAACCGCTGTAATAGACACCTATTACAGCGGTCATTTTTATAACCGCTGTAATAGGTATACCCTATTACAGCAGTTATACAAATAACCGCTGTTAAAAAAAAAATTAATTTTTTTTCCGGGACCTATTGCAGCGGTTGTGGAAAAAACCGCTGTAATAGGAAGCCTATTACAGCGGTTTTTTCCACAACCGCTATAATAGGTAGTGTTTTTTTTAAATTGTATTTTCGCGTTTATAATTTTACCGTGTAGGAATGACACGGAATTCACATGGTCATAGCGAAATGACATTCTGAACAAAACGCAACTTTGCCTTGCGATCTCGGGATTTTAGCCATCTGAGATCGTTTAAGGCCTCAAATTTGCGTTTTATTACAAAAATACTCTATTTTCGTAAAAAAACGCAAATTTGAGGCCTTAAACGATCTCAGATGGCTAAAATCCCGAGATCGCATGACAAAGTCATGCGTTTTGTTTAGAATACCGTTTCTCTATGACTGTGCGAATTTCGTGTCATTCCAATACCGCAACATTTCAACCGAGAAATATTTTCGTAAATACACAAATATACATACACAAGTATACATACACCCATCAACATATACACAAATATACATACACCCATCCACACATACGCAAATATACATACACCCATCCACACATACACAAATATACATACACCCATCCACACATACACAAATATACATACACCCATCAACATATACACAAATATACATACACCCATCCACATATACACAAATATACATACACCCATCAACATATACACAAATATACACACACCCATCCACATATACACAAATATACATACACCCGCACATACACAAATATACACATATACACAAAATAAATACACCCACACATACACAAATATACATACACCCACACATATATAAATATACATATACATATACATATATATATATACATATACATATACATATATATATTTATATAGAGGGAAAGAGAGAGAGAGAGAAAGAAAAGAAGTTTACGATTGTGGTGGTGGTGGCGGCGGCGCCGGTAAGTGGTGGTGGTGATGGTGACGGCAGCGGCGGTGGTGCCGAGCTTTTGGGGGAGGGGGGGATCGAGAGAGAGAGAGACCGAGAGTAGAGAGAGAGAAAAGCTGAGATGGGTTTTAAATTTTGAGAGTGAGAGAGAGAAGCGGGAAGATAAAAGTGTTTCAAATTTTTTCGTTTTGGCCTATTACAACGGTTTTTATAAGAACCGCTGTAATAGGTATTTTCATTTTTTTATTTTTTTTTGGTGACTGCCTATTACAGCGGTTCAGTAGAGAACCGCTGTAATAGGCCTGGCACCTATTACAGCGGTTCATGAAAGAACAGCTGTAATAGGTGCCGCGTTTTACCTATTACAGCGGTTCTTTCACGAACCGCTGTAATAGCCCCCTCTGTTCAGCGGTTTTTCGAAAAACCGATGTAATTGGGGCACTGTAATAGGCTCTTTTTGTAGTAGTGCGAGCTGTCAACGTATCTCTTGGGGATCAAGTGTAATGTAGTTCAATTGTAGAGTATGTTCTAGCTATTATGTCGTTGATTCGTATAACAAAGTATCCAAATTTATATTATGAGATCATACTGTCAGGTCGTAGCTTTAATTACGAAGATACAAGTGAAGCTTACGAAGTCTATTAAATTCTTAGATTTCGGTCCGGTCTTAATAATAAATACGGGTATTTATAGTATTTACACGCTGTACGGATACTATTCTTCCAGCTGGAAGTTTCATAAAGATTACGCCACGTGTCCTAGCGGGACAGTCAGGATGGTATCTTGTAGGGTCGGGTCATGGGTAGATTCGATCCGAATCAGAAAAAATGCGCGAATCTTGTAGCGTTTTGTACATACAATGCCCATAAGGGGCCTCAATGTACAATTATCTTTAAAGCTTAATACCCTGACCATACGAACCCCGCCCCCTTATGTTATGATTGACCTAACAGCCCAACGAGGTCCGATACTTAAATTTAGATATATCACTAGTTTTACTACATATATATAACAAACCAGATACGCACACGACAGTGGAGGTAGCGCGGTCCTCCAAGGGCCGGATCGGGACAAGTTGTGGTTGGTGGGAGGTCTCGATAATCTGAGAGAAAATTATTTGAACTACATATATATTTTTGATTTTTTGAGTCAAATAAGAATGCCTAGAAATAAAATCATACAAAAAAAAAAAGAAAAAAAAAAGAAACAACAAATTTACGTATACATTAATTTCTTCTATACTCAACCTGACTGGTTAGAGATTACATTTATGTATTAGGTATGAATTTGGTAGGGTCTGACTTGTTTAAATTCGATTTAACCATCCTTATTTTATTCATCCATTAAATGGATACACATAATCAGTAAATAATTTGAAACCTAATGACAAATTAATAATTCGGGTCTAATCTAGTGTCCTGATCCACAAAGTCAATAGGTATCGGTTCGGATTGAGTGTGGGTACAATATTAGAATACTATGGATAGTTATTTATGTACACATTGTGAGTGTTCATTTATCTTTGTATGGATATGCATAAACTAGAAAATATATTTTTCTTTATCCTTGTCATTTTATTTTTAATATTTTGCATCTTGAACATTGCATCAAAGCGGTATTTATAGTTGGGAAGTGGTCTGCGTTGTAAGTTGCTAACAAAACTGTGATTAGAAGGTGACATTTGTTAGCTATTTCTTCTGGAGTTGAAAGTGTATTTTGTTTTTGGGGTGCAAAATATAATTTCTAATATTATCGTAAACACCAGCCGTTATTAATTTGAAAATAAATTATATTGAGGGGCCACATTTGAGAAAAATATAGTTTAGGTCCAAATTTGATCAGGGTATAGATGGGGGACTCAAATTAAAAAAGAAGGTATAATTGGGGGATCAAAGTGAAATTATTCAGTGCGGTAATTATAAGAAAAGTGAAAAATTATCCATAGATTTTCCCCTACTTTTATTCTAACATAGATTTTCCCCTACTTTTATTTCAAACTAATCAAGCAGATGCGTAGGTGGGCACATGTTGAGCGGACATTGGAGAATTCAGTGCTTGACTGGAAAAGCCTTGAGCGGAACTGCTTTATGAAGTGAAATTCCATACATTTCATTCATGTCCAATTGCTCTGGTTCTATCCCTGGTTCAAGTTTCCAGTTAAAGTTATGAATCAAAGTAGCCACCATAAGATGTACCATCAAGTGAGCCAACAACATTCCCGGGCAGATTCTTCTTCCTGAGCCGAAGGTTATAAGCTCAAAGTCATGACCCTTGTAGTCTATTTTCCCATCTAAAAATCGTTCAGGCTCAAAAGAATCTGGATTTGACCATATCCTTGAGTCTCTGCCAATTGCCCATACATTAACAAGTATTTGAGCATTTTTGGGAATTATATAACCATTGATTGTTATATCAGTTTCTGCCTTGTGAGGTATTAGAAATGGGACGGCCGGGTGACATCTAAAGGTCTCTTTGATCACTGCATTTAAGTACGAGAGTCTTGAGATATCTGACTCTTCTACTTGTTTATTCTCTGCAATGATACTACTAAGTTCATCTTTGACTTTTGACATTTTCTCCGGGTTGCGTAATAATTCTGCCATTGTCCATTGTACTGAATCTGTGATTGTGTCTGCTGCTGCAATAATAAAGTCCTAATATAAAATAAAATTAGTAGTTGAATTTGCTTTACCCTGGTGTGGGTTTTGTTATATGTTCGGATATGTAGATATATATATATATATATATATATATATATATATATATATCATCTCTCACATTAAAAGGCTTTTTAAGTTTTAAAAGTATCTCAGGATGTGTTTGGATTAAAAGATTTGGAAGTTATGAATTTTAAATTCATCAACAATTTTATTAAGCGTGTTGGATGATTTCAAGTAACGAATTCATCCCTTAAAACTCATTTTCAACTTCAATAATTATGGTGGATTTTAAAAGTAACTCTAATTTTGAGTTATTTCAAATCCTTCCTTTAAATTCAAATTCATTCCCCAAATCAAAATTTATCAATCCAAACATAGCCTCAGGGTATGTTTGAATGGAGTTGAAGGAGGGATTTTAATTGGGGTAAAATGCATTTTTGACCCTAACCTATGTCGGCTGGAGCACTTTGGTACCTAATTTATTAATTTTTACACTCAAGTACCTAACTTTTGTTAATTGTGACACTTAAGTCCACAGGAGGACTAATTTGACTTAGATTGTCACTCGACTACCTATACATTGCATGATATGTGCATTTTGGTACACAATTTAAATCATGCCTAAAGATTATTCCAAATTATTCGTCTGGTGGACTTCAGTGTCACAATTTATAAAGATTGGGTATAGATTACGTACCAAAGTGCTCCGACTGACATAGGTTGGGGTCGAAAATGCATTTTACCTTTTTAAATGACTTCAAATTGGAGTTATTTGAAATCCACCATATTAATTAAAAAATAGCTAATAATAAGTTCCAATTTACAATCCATTGTGACCTACAATCATTCAAGTAAGCTCAATGAATATGCTGATGAATGTGCTTTCAAATCATTGAATCCAAAATCCTCATAGAATTTGACATTCCCTATTTAGTCTCTCTCACATGTTAGTGCCTATATATGACTTCCATCTTTACATGACTTAATAGTTAATCTATCTTGTACGTACATGGACACAACATATAAAAACATGCAAGGTTAATTGCAATATACCCCCTATGATGTACCTAAATAGTAAAAAGGATCCCATGAAAATTAAGGCCATACTACTCACTCTGCAAAAAAGATAAAATATTACCAAGATTTGGTAGCCTAGTGATATCAACACACGAGATCTTGTATTACAAAATGGTGTTGTATTTTATGTTGCATATCATGCATGTCGACAAGTGTATATAATTCATATTAAATTTATAATCAAACAAATATTTTATACTCATGTCATTTATATGTAAATTGCAATCCAAATTATGGTATCAGGTTCCACTTTCATGTGGGAGGTCCTGAGTTCGATTCCAAGCTCTCACAAGTTATGACTTTTCTCTCCTTATTTGGAGTCTTAATTATAGGGTTTGTGTGGCACATGATTAGAAACTATCGGCTCGGGTTTGTCAGGTCACGCTATCTCCCTTTGTCTTGAATTAAAAATATGATAAAATATTGAATAATTGATATACAGTGCCACCTAGACGTCTTGCACATTCATTCACTAGTATAAAGACCAAAATACTCTTAATTTTTTTGAAGATTTAAACGATATTTTTCTATTTTATTTTGTCTTTTCTTTGATTATTTCTTATTCAGTTTTTAAAATTAATTTTCTTTTTCCATCTTCTTCCTTAAATCCTAACCTAGAGCACTTTCCCAAACCAACCATCCATCAAAATCATCCCCACCCACCTTTACCATCCATGCACCGCACACATCCTCGTCGCCGCTGGTTGTCGCACATCGACCCACCCTAACCACCCCGACCGCTCGACAAACCAACATGTTCATCACCCCCGAGACCACCATGGACACCGCCGGTGACACCACCATGACTACTGTCGGTGAAACCACCATGACTACTGTCGGTGAAACCACCATGATTACTGCCGGTGAAACCACCATGGCCACCACCCACAAAACAAAACCACCATGACCATCACTCGATCGTGTTCTACGCTCTTAACTAGTGGCCAACCATCCAGTCTCTCCACATCACCACCCATCGTGAGCCACCCACACTTCGCCAACCTCACGCCGCCTTTTCCAACCACTGTTGGATATTGTGTGTATGAAAAGTGTGTGAACACCACTTTTGCATACAAAATCTGATCACCATAATATTAATATACTCTGTGAGTAGAAAATTTTAGCATTTCGAATTTTTCGATTTGGAGTAGTAACGAATGAGAAATTAAGTGTTAAAGTGGGGTGTTTGAATGTGGATATCCCACATTGGATTAAAACCATAAGTTTAATGGGTTTATATACAACTTCTTTGAGATAAAGGGTCAGACCCTTTGGGTCTTCTCACCTTTGTGGGTTTTGTAGGGGGAAAGGACCTAGCCATGGTCCGTTTCACCACACACGCGCGCACCCGCCGCCGCGATCGTTCGTCCGCCCGCAGCCGCAATGGTCCGTCCGCCAGCCTGGACCAGACCGGGCTCGAGCTCGGGCTCGGGAATGGGTCCGAGGTTCGTGGGCTTGGGCCTGGGCTTGTGGGTTATGTGGTTTAGGCTTGTGGGCTCAATAGTATTATCTTTTTGGGCCAAATTTTAATTGAATTTTATTTAATTAATTTTTGGGCTAAAAAAATTCCCTTACTTAAAATTCAACTACTGAAATTGCTGGAAAAGCCTAAACACGTTTTTTGAAGAAAAAGCTGGCCACTTTTTCATTCAGTTTTATTTCTGTTTCTAGATGGACTGTTTGAATTCTGTATTCAAACAGTCACCTTTCTGTTACAGCCAGATTAATTCTGCTATTACAGAATTTTTTGAAGGCAGAATTAATTTCGTGTTTATGGCTTTGTCTGAATTTCAAGCTATAAAAAGGCTCCTCCATACACTGAAATCAAAAAGCATTTCATCTTCTCTAAATCTTCTCTCTAAAAGTTCTAGTTGTTCTTAAATTCGTTTGAGTTTCTGAATTAGAAGTGGTTCGTAATTCAGAATTTAATCGTTGTATCTTGGGACGCTATTGCATAAACCCGTACCACCTGTAGCGGAACAATTTTGTGTTAAGGAAAGAGAGTGTTCTCTCACCTCGATTATTCGTTCTTAAGTTTTTCATTCTGTTCGAGTTCTTCAAGTTCTTATTTGGCAGAAGTTCATAACAACAAACTAAATGCAAAATTTCTTTGTTGTTCATTTCTGTCGATTCAAATTTCTGAAAATGGTGAAGGTTGGTGATATGGCGCCCGTGATGATGCTGCCACTACCCTTAACTTTAGACTTGGCCCGGGTGCTGGTCTTGGTATTGGCACTGGTTCTGTTGGTTATGGTCCTCGTACTGGTTTTGGTCTAGGTTCTGGTTCTGGTCCTAGTTCCAATTTTGGTCCAGCTTCTGGTCCTGGTCCTAGTCCTAGTTCTAGTTCCGGTCCTGTTTCATATGTTCCACCAGTTAATCCTGTTATACCGGCTCAGGCTAAAGAGCCGTCGAAGTTCAACGGGGCTGACTTCAAAAGATGCTGTTTTACCTCACTACATTGAACCTGGCGAGGTTCTTAAGAGAAGATGCTCCCTATATCCCGACTGAATCAACTGATAGTCAACTGAGGATGGCATATGATGCCTAGATCAATGGTGATTTTCTTTGCAGGAACTACTTACACAGTGGATTAAGTGATTCATTTTACAACGTATATCTATCAGTGAAGACTGCCAAAGACCTCTGGGAGGCATTGGACAGGAAGTATAGAATTAAGGACGCCGGACTGAAGAAGTTCGTGGTCGCGAAGTTCTTAGACTTTAAAATGGTGGACTCTAGGTCCGTAATGAGCTAAGTCCAAGAGCTTCAGATAATCATATATGAAGTTCATGCGGAGACTATGGCTCTGAGTGAAACCTTCCAGGTAGCTTCTACTATAGAGAAGTTACTGCCCTCGTGGAGGGACTTCTAGAACTATCTAAAGCAAAAGAGGAAGGAGATGAGTCTTGAAAACTTGGTTGTCCGACTCAGAATTGAAGAGGACAATTGAGGCTCTGACAAGAATCCTCCAGTGCAGGCGATGGCAAACATCGCTGAAGTTCTGGAGAGTTCTAACCGGAAGCGAAAATTCCAAGGGAAATTCTGCTAAAATTCCAAGGAAAATTCCGAGGAAATTCCCAGAAGAAGAAGGCTGCTGGGAAATGACAGTTAATGTCGGGAGACCGCTGTCACAACTGTGACAAACCTGGTCATGGGGCTAGAGACTGCAAAGAGCCCTAGAAAAATAAGTCTCAAGGGCAAGGTTCTGGTTAAAACCAGAACAAAGGCAAGAACCAGGTGCAAAATGAGGTGTACGTAGCTGTTGATGATGTCCAGGGCATCAACAAGATGATCGACGACCTGTCTAATAACCAAGTGTCAATTGATCTGACGGATCTTGATCTCACTGTCGTCGTATTCAAAGACAATTTGGTGGACAACTCGAGGGAGTGGTTTATTGACATTGGAGCTACTCGCTATATCTGTTCAGATAGGGAAGCTTTCTCGTCCTATACCCCAATTGAAGGACGAAGACTGTTTATGGGCAACTCGGCCACATCTCCGGTGGTCGGAATGGGGAAAGTTGTTCTGAAGATGCCTTCAGGAAAAGAGTTGATGTCGATTGAAGTTCTGCATGTTCTGGAGATTCGCAAAAATCTGGTTTCTGGTTCAGCTTTAGTCAAGAACAGGTTTAAGATAGTCTTCGAGGCTGATAGGTTTTCTTTGACTAAGAGAGGATTTTTTGTAGGAAAAAGTTAACTTGAGCAGGGCCTTTCAAAATGAATGTAATGAATGTAATTCGCTCTCTTGTAATTGAAACTAGTGGCAATAAAAGTATTGAGAATTCTGTTTATTTGCTTGAGTATTCTAATTTATGGTATGTTAGATTAGGACATGTAAATTATAATACTATTCGAAGATTTGGTAACTTGAACTTATTCAACTTTTAAAGTTGAAATTGAACACAAATGCGAAATATGTCTTGAAGCAAAACTAGTCAAACAACCGTTTCCTTCTATGGAAAGAAACTCCGCACCTCTAGAACTTATTCACAGTGACATTTGTGATTTGAAGTTTGTGCATTCATAGATGATTGCACAAAGTATTGTTATGTGTATTTACTCAAAAGTAAAGACGAAGCGCTTAAGGCTTTTACACATTACAAAACAAAAGTTGAAAATCAACTTGGGAAAAGGATAAAGGCCAATCGTAGTGATAGAGGTGGCGAATACAGAGCACCGTTTGATGAATTTTGCGCAAATTCAGGCATTATACATGAAACAATGGCCCTATAATCACCACAGTCAAACGAAATAGCGAAGCGCAAGAATCGTACTCTTAAAGAGATGATGAATGCATTGCTGATTAATTCTGGGTTACCTCAGAATTTGTGGGGGGAGGTGATACTCTCTGCCAATTATATCCTTAACAAGATTCCCCACAAAAGTAGGAGTGAGACTCCGTACGAACTTTGAAAAGGTCACAATCCTTCACACAAGTACCTCAAAGTGTAGGGGTGTTTGCCTAAGGTAGAAGTACCTAAACCCAAACAAGTGAAAATAGGCCTAAAATTGTTGATTGCATATTCATTGGTTATGCACTTAATAGTAGCGCCTATCAATTTTTGGTACATAAGTCAGAAATCTCAGAGATTCATGAAGGTACTATCATGGAATCTAGAAATGCTTTATTTTTTGAGGATATCTTTCCAAGTAAGGAAAGAAATGAACAAGGTCCTCTTAAAATAACGCATGATGCTTCTGCGAGTAGTTCTAATCCTGAGGATGAAGAAATACGTCATAGCATAAGGACAAGAGTTCCAGAATCATATGGTCCCGATTTTGTGTCATACACATTAGAAGGGGAACCAAGGACGATTAAGGAAGCTATGTCCGGTCCAAATGCTCAACTCTGGAAAGAGGCTATTAATAGTAAAATCGAGTCTATTATACACAACCATACCTGGGAGTTTGTTGATCTTCCAAAGGGATGCAAGTCTTTGGGTTGTAAATGGATTCTAAAAAGAAAGTATAAGACTGATGGAACTATTGATAAGTACAAGGCTCGTATGGTAGTCAAAGGATACCGACAAACGAAAGGTCTTGCTTTCTTCGATACTTATTCTCCGGTAATGAGAATAACATCCATAAGATTACTCATCACTATTGCCACGCTGCGTAACCTTGAGATATATCAAATGGATGTTAAGACTGCGTTTTTAAACGGTGAATTAGATGAAGAAATATACATGGAACAACCCGAGGGGTATGTTGCTCCTAAACAGGAGAAGAAAGTATGTAAACTTGTAAAGTCATTATATGGACTTAAACAAGCGCCATAGTAGTGGCATGAAAAATTTGATAACACGATGTTGTCAAATGGTTTCAAAATCAACGAATGTGATAAATGCGTGTATGTTAGACAAACACATAACGCTGATGTCCTAGTATGTCTATATGTAGACGATATGTTGATTATGATAGTAATCATGAAATTATCATGAATACTAAAGGAATATTAAAGAAGAACTTTGCCATGAAAGATATGGGGTTGGTAGATGTCATATTAGGGATTAAAATCTTAAGGACTAGTCTTATCACAGTCTCATTATATCGAGACGGTTTTGGAAAAATCCCTTCCTGGCGATAGTGCACCAAGTCAAAACTCCAGTGGACTTGAGCGTTCATCTACACAAGAACCATGGCCCGTATCAAAGATAGGAATAGTTAGGGTCATTGGGAGTCTGATGTATATCGATGAACTGTACTCGCCTGATCTAGCTTACTCTAGGAGCAAGTTAGAGTATGTTTACTAGTAATCTTAGTTTAGAGCATTGGAATGCCTTAAATGAGTCCTGAAGTACTTAAAGTATACTAAAGATTATGGATTACACTACTCAAGATATCAGCTAATTGAAGGATACAACGACGCTAATGGGTATCAGACACTAACGACTCTAAGTGTGCACGAGTGGGTATGTATTTACCGGCGGTGGGAGGAGCGGTGTCGTGGAAGTCTTCTAAGCAAACTTGCAGATGTCGGTCCACAATGGCAGTGGTAATGGTGGTTCGTTTGCTAGAACTGTTGAAAGGCTGGGAGTGTCAACCTCACCTGTCGGGGACAGCCAATGCATGCTGCATTACAGTATTTTGTGAAGCAAAATTAATTCGGTTTAGGCGGTGGTCTGAATTTCACCTATAAAAGCGCCTCCCTTACACTTACATCACAAAGCTGTCATCGTCTCTCTAACGGTCTCGTTGGTCTTGAGTTCGTTGAGTCTGAATTGAAGTTCGTAATCAATTTACTCGTTGTAGTCGTTGAACCTATTGCATACCCCTTAACCACTGTAGCGGACAATTTTGTGTTAAGGAAAGAGAGTGTTCTCTCACCTCGATTATTCGTTCTTAAGTTTTTCATTCTGTTCGAGTTCTTCAAGTTCTTATTTGGCAGAAGTTCATAACAACAAACTAAATGCAAAATTTCTTTGTTGTTCATTTCTGTTGATTCAAATTTCTGAAAATGGTGAAGGTTGGTGATATGGCGCCCGTGATGATGCTGCCACTACCCTTAACTTTAGACTTGGCCCGGGTGCTGGTCTTGGTTTTGGCACTGGTTTTGTTGGTTATGGTCCTCGTACTGGTTTTGGTCTAGGTTCTGGTTCTGGTCTTAGTTCCAATTTTGGTCCAGCTTCTGGTCCTGGTCCTATTCCTAGTTCTAGTTCCGGTCCTGTTTCATATGTTCCACCAGTTAATCCTGTTATACCGGCTCAGGCTAAAGAGCCGTCGAAGTTCAATGGGGCTGACTTCAAAAGATGCTGTTTTACCTCACTACATTGAACCTGGCGAGGTTCTTAAGAGAAGATGCTCCCTATATCCCGACTGAATCAACTGATAGTCAACTGAGGATGGCATATGATGCCTAGATCAATGGTGATTTTCTTTGCAGGAACTACTTACGCAGTGGATTAAGTGATTCGCTTTATAACGTATATCTATCAGTGAAGACTGCCATAGACCTCTGGGAGGCACTGGACAGGAAGTATAGAATTGAGGACGCCGGACTGAAGAAGTTCGTGGTCGCGAAGTTCTTAGTCTTTAAAATGGTGGACTCTAGGTCCGTAATGAGCTAAGTCCAAGAGCTTCAGATAATCATATATGAAGTTCATGCGGAGACTATGGCTCTGAGTGAAACCTTCCAGGTAGCTTCTACTATAGAGAAGTTACCGGCCTCGTGGAGGGACTTCTAGAACTATCTAAAGCAAAAGAGGAAGGAGATTAGTCTTGAAAACTTGGTTGTCCGACTCAGAATTGAAGAGGACAATTGAGGCTCTAACAAGAATCCTCCAGTGCAGGCGATGGCAAACACCGTTGAAGTTCTGGAGAGTTCGAACCGGAAGCGAAAATTCTAAGGGAAATTCTGCTAAAATTCCAAGGAAAATTCCGAGGAAATTCCCAGAAGAAGAAGGCTGCTGGGAAATGACAGTCAATGTCGGGAGACCGCTGTCACAACTGTGACAAACCTGGTCATGGGGCTAGAGACTGCAAAGAGCCCTAGAAAAAAAAGTCTCAAGGGCAAGGTTCTGGTCAAAACCAGAACAAAGGCAAGAACCAGGTGCAAAATGAGGTGTACGTAGCTGTTGATGATGTCCAGGGCATCAACAAGATGATCGACGACCTGTCTAATAACCAAGTGTCAATTGATCTGACGGATCTTGATCTCACTGTCGTCGTATTCAAAGACAATTTGGTGGACAACTCGAGGGAGTGGTTCATTGACATTGGAGCTACTCGCTATATCTGTTCAGATAGGGAAGCTTTCTCGTCCTATACCCCAATTGAAGGACGAAGACTGTTTATGGGCAACTCGGCCACATCTCCCGTGGTCGGAATGGGGAAAGTTGCTCTGAAGATGCCTTCAGGAAAAGAGTTGATGTCGATTGAAGTTCTGCATGTTCTGGAGATTCGCAAGAATCTGGTTTCTGGTTCAGCTTTAGTCAAGAACAGGTTTAAGATAGTCTTCGAGGCTGATAGGTTTTCTTTGACTAAGAGAGGATTTTTTGTAGGAAAAAGTTAACTTGAGCAGGTCCTTTCAAAATGAATGTAATGAATGTAATTCGCTCTCTTGTAATTGAAACTAGTGGCAATAAAAGTATTGAGAATTCTGTTTATTTGCTTGAGTATTCTAATTTATGGTATGTTAGATTAGGACATGTAAATTATAATACTATTCGAAGATTTGGTAACTTGAACTTATTACCAACTTTTAAAGTTGAAATTGAACACAAATGCGAAATATGTCTTGAAGCAAAACTAGTCAAACAACTGTTTCCTTCTATAGAAAGAAACTCCGCACCTCTAGAACTTATTCACAGTGACATTTGTGATTTGAAGTTTGTGCATTCATAGATGATTGCACAAAGTATTGTTATATGTATTTACTCAAAAGTAAAGACGAAGCGCTTAAGGCTTTTACACATTACAAAACAAAAGTTGAAAATCAACTTGGGAAAAGGATAAAGGCCAATCGTAGTGATAGAGGTGGCGAATACAGAGCACCGTTTGATGAATTTTGCGCAAATTCAGGCATTATACATCAAACAATGGCCCTATAATCACCACAGTCAAACGAAATAGCGAAGCGCAAGAATCGTACTCTTAAAGAGATGATGAATGCATTGCTGATTAATTCTGGGTTACCTCAGAATTTGTGGGGGGAGGTGATACTCTCTGCCAATTATATCTTAACAAGATTCCCCACAAAAGTAGGAGTGAGACTCCGTACGAACTTTGAAAAGGTCACAATCTTCACACAAGTACCTCAAAGTGTGGGTGTTTGGCTAAGGTAGAAGTACCTAAACCCCAAACAAGTGAAAATAGGCCTAAAATTGTTGATTGCATATTCATTGGTTATGCACTTAACAGTAGCGCCTATCAATTTTTGGTACATAAGTCAGAAATCTCAGAGATTCATGAAGGTACTATCATGGAATCTTGAAATGCTTCATTTTTGAGGATATCTTTCAAGTAAGGAAAGAAATGAACAAGGTCCTCTTAAATAACGCATGATGCTTCTGCGAGTAGTTCTAATCCTGAGGATGAAGAAATACGTCATAGCATAAGGACAAGAGTTCCAGAATCATATGGTCCCGATTTTGTGTCATACACATTAGAAGGGGAACCAAGGACGATTAAGGAAGCTATGTCTGGTCCAAATGCTCAACTCTGGAAAGAGGCTATTAATAGTAAAATCGAGTCTATTATACACAACCATACCTGGGACTTGGTTGATCTTCCAAAGGGATGTAAGTCTTTGGGTTGTAAATGGATTCTGAAAAGAAAGTATAAGACTGATGGAATTATTGATAAGTACAAGGCTCGTATGGTAGTCAAAGGATACCGACAAACGGAAGGTCTTGCTTTCTTCGATACTTATTCTCCGGTAATGAGAATAACATCCATAAGATTACTCATCACTATTGCCACGCTGCGTAACCTTGAGATATATCAAATGGATGTTAAGACTGCGTTTTTAAACGGTGAATTAGATGAAGAAATATACATGGAACAACCCGAGGGGTATGTTGCTCCTAAACAGGAGAAGAAAGTATGTAAACTTGTAAAGTCATTATATGGACTTAAACAAGCGCCATAGTAGTGGCATGAAAAATTTGATAACACGATGTTGTCAAATGGTTTCAAAATCAACGAATGTGATAAATGCGTGTATGTTAGACAAACACATAACGCTGATGTCCTAGTATGTCTATATGTAGACGATATGTTGATTATGATAGTAATCATGAGATTATCATGAATACTAAAGGAATATTAAAGAAGAACTTTGCCATGAAAGATATGGAGTTGGTAGATGTCATATTAGGGATTAAAATCTTAAGGACTAGTCTTATCACAGTCTCATTATATCGAGACGGTTTTGCAAAAATCCCTTCCTGGCGATAGTGCACCAGTCAAAACTCCAGTGGACTTGAGCGTTCATCTACACAACAACCATGGCCCGTATCAAAGATAGAATATGTTATGGTCATTGGGAGTCTGATGTATATCATGAACTGTACTCGCCCTGATCTAGCTTACTCTATGAGCAAGTTGAGTATGTTTACTAGTAATCTTAGTTTAGAGCATTGGAATGCCTTAACTAGAGTCCTGAAGTACTTAAAGTATACTAAAGATTATGGATTACACTACTCAAGATATCCAGCTGTAATTGAAGGATACAACGACGCTAATTGGATATCAGACACTAACGACTCTAAGTGCACGAGTGGGTATGTATTTACCGTCGGTGGAGGAGCGGTGTCGTGGAAGTCTTCTAAGCAAACTTGCATAGTCCGTTCCACAATGGAATCAGAATTCATAGCTTTAGATAAAGCTGGTGATGAAGCTGAATGGCTATGAAATTTCTTAGAAGATATTTCCTATTGGGAAGAACCTATGTCTCCAATTTTAATTCACTGCGACAGTATGTCGGCAATTGGTAGGGCACAAAGTAGTATGTATAATGGTAAGTCTAGACATATTCGTCGTAGGAACAATACTATTAAGCAGTTGATCTCTAACGGGATTATTTCCATTGATTATGTGAAATCAAAAGAGAATATTGCAGATCCTTTGACGAAAGGATCGCCTAGAGATCAAGTATACTGCCTATCAAGAGGAATGGGGTTAAAGACTACAAATTAAGAATGGACACAGTGGAAACCCAACCATGTTGACTGGAGATCCTAAGATCATGGTTCAATAGGACAACTAAGTTGTGAAAATTCAGTGAGGCACTTAAGAGTTTAATAAACTGTAAAGCCATTGCCTAGGATAAAGAAATGCAACCTTCAAATTGTAGGAAAGGTTAAGCCGGGCTTTTAATGATTCCTATAGTTTCAGAATGTAGTGGAGTATGGCAGGATACTCTTAATTAGGAAGTCACCTATGTAAGTGTGAGGTGTAGGCCGCCTCAACATTAAGTAAAATGTAAACACTATGAATCCAAGATGGGGTGCCATGGCCAAAATGGACCCAACAGTGAGAACTAAAACAACACAGAGAATTTATCATGCGAGTATCATTGTCTTGTTTTACACGAATGGCTAACCAATTCAAGATATCGCGTTCATTGGGTAGCCTAGTAAATCTGATGATATTTCACTTTGAAAGGTTCAAAGCCAAAAGCTACCTCTTCTGATGTGATAAATTTTCGACCGAACTTTTAGAGATCATGCATTGCATTAATTTTATTCGTGTGGGGGATTATTGGATATTGTGTGTATCAAAAGTGTGTGAACACCACTTTTGCGTACGAAATTCGAACACCATACGTAATTGGGATACGAAATATTATTGGATAATATTAATTCATCCCGTGAGTAGATAAGTTTCGCATTTTGAATTTCTCGATTCGAAGTAGTAATGAATCAGAAATTAAGTGTTAAAGCGGGGTGTTTGAATGTGGATATCCCACATTGGATTAAAACTATAAGTTTAATGAGTGTATATACAATTGCCTTAAGGTAAAGGGTTGGCCCTTTGGGTCTTCTCACCTTTGTGGGTTTTGTAGGGAGAAAGGACCTAGCCATGGTCCGTCTCACCACACACGCGCGCACGCTTGCCTCCGCCTCCTTCCACCCGCTAGCCCGGACTGGACCGGACCGGGCTCGGGCTTGGGACCTGGTCCCGGTCAGAGGTCCGTGGGTCGTGGGCTTAATAATATTATCTTTTTGGGCTAAATTTAATTGAATTTTATTTAATTAGTTTTTGGGCTCAGAAATTTCCCTTACTTAAAATTCAACTACTGAAATTGTTGGAAAAGCCTAAACACGTGTTTTGAAGAAAAAGCTAGCCACTTTTTCATCCAGTTTTAATTTTTCTTCTAGAAGGACTGTTTGAATTCTGTATTCAAACAGTCACCTTTCTGTTACAGCCAGATTAATTTAGCTGTTACAGAATTTTTTGAAGGCAGAATTAATTTTGTGTTTATGGCTTTGTCTGAATTTCAAGCCTATAAAAAAGCTCCACCATGCACTGAAATTTTCACACCAAAATCAAAAAGCATTTCATCTTCTCTAAATATTTTCTCTAAAAGTTCTAGTTGTTCTTGAGTTCGTTTGAGTTTCTGAATTAGAAGTGGTTCATAATTCAGAATTTAATCGTTGTATCTTGGGACGCTATTGCATAAACCCGTACCACCTGTAGCGGCGCAATTTTGCGTTAAGGAAAGAGAGTGTTCTCTCGCCTTGATTATTCGTTCTTAAGTTTTTCAATTTGTTCGAGTTCTTCAAGTTCTTGTTCGCTCTTGTTTGGTAGAAGTTCATAACAACAACCATCACCATCCGTTGTGCCAACGGCTGTGCTAGCCACTTTCCTCCCAAGCCACCATTTACCACGTCTGCAGCCACCACCACTATCCAACGTCCGCCACCACCGTCGTTTCACCTAAAATCCGAGACCTAGGACCACTCCCTCCACCCTTGCTATGCCGTTTTGATCGGGATTTTATATATACGTACATACAGATTAACAGATATATATTGTACATATACATATATATAATAAAATTTAGGGAAATTATTAAAAACCCCATAAAATAAATTTTTATATCCAAAAAAGCAATGATAAAAATTCTCAATCCAAAAAACCCATCTCACCAATTTGTCATTCCAAAAACCCAAGACTTATGGTCTCTAAATTTATAGAGATTGCCGTTAGCCTTCTAGACTAACAAATTAATCAATTGTAGTTTTATTTATAGAGATTTATTTATATAAAAGTTTTTATTAATAATTGACTAAATATAATTTATTTAAAATTTTTAATCTTCTTAAAAAATTTACAAAAATATAATTTTTAGATAATTATCATAGTAAAATAAAAAAATAAATAATCTAAAAATATTTAAATTGTTTTATACTAAAAACTAAAATTTGTATTATTCAACTTATCAATTTTAAAATTTGAAAACAAAAAAAAAATTGATAAAAAAGATCAATTGGTCAATTCTGAACCTTATAAATGAAGGGCAGTTTAGTCAAAAAAGTTCTTAATCCTAACTTTTAGGTTTTTTTGAATAAAAAGTTTGTGGAGAGGGGTTTTGAGATTGAAAAATATTTTCATGGGCTTTTGGATATAAAAATTCATTTTATAGGGGTTTTAGTAATTTCCCTAAAATTTACTTGTAACTTTAAAATTCTAAAAATATATTATTAAAAAGATTTAAAATATAAGCATTAAATGTGAACTCTTGATCACTATTAAAATCTATGGTTATCATAAATTTGATTAATAAATATTAGGTTCATCCCGACTAGATTTTTATCAAATCAAATGGTTGTTAAATTTGGGCAAAAAAATCAGCCAACAATCCATAATTATTAACTAATCGAAGAAAGTGCAAGTGGCTCACCTCGGTTAAAATTTAGGGATTAATGCAAAAAACTCCCCTGTATTAATGTGAAAATGCAAAAAACCCCCATGTGTTAACGAAATAGGCTAAAAACCACTCTGTGTTTTTCACCTTTAATGACATGTTTTTTTGTCATTTATATACTCTCCAAACAAAGAAGTATGTCATTAAAGGTGAAAAACATGAAAAACACACACTTTTTTTTCCCAAAACTCCACTGTTGCCAGACTTTTTAAGAACACATGGTGGTTTTTAGCCTATTTCGTTAACACAGGGTTTTTTTTGCAATTTCACATTAACATAGGGTTTTTTTTTCATTAATCCCTAAAATTTAAAATGCTTTCAATTCTTTTTGCAGAGGGAGTTTGACCTTTGTTCTCTCATTGGGGCTTTTTGCTCCTCTAGATACATCGCATGGGGTAAATTGCAATTAACTCTAAACATGTACGACAACTGTGAAAATGTTAGGAAATTATTGATCTTTCAGCCGGAAAATTCTAAGGTGGATCGGGAGTGTTGCTCCTGGTCCATTTTACATCACACATTCAAAATGAGTGGGGTGATTTTCACACCCACCTACCCTGTGTAAACCACCCCACTTCAAGTGTTTGCGTAGTGAAAAATAGACCGGGAGCAACACTCCCGGTCCACCATAAAATTACCCTCTTTCAGCCTAGCTAATCTGAAATTAGTCATCGAGTCAATAGATGTTGAATTAAAACTGTTAAAAACAAACAAAATGTGTAACAGAAGAAGTTTCAAAATTGGTCAACTTTCACGACTACAAACGCAATTTTGCCAAAAACATAATATTACCTTTTAAAATTCTAGCACAGAGCCTGTTTGGCCGCACCAAATGTATTTCACAAGGAGAGTGTATTATACTTGTCATATAATTGGCAAGTTATTTTATAAAATATACATGGGTGCGGCCAAGTAGGGAGCGAGACTAAACAAGTGGTTATGTGACGAAACATATTAATGTTTGAGATTCTAAAATTAAGCAAAATGTCTAAATCAATGGAGAAATTACTCACTATCAGTAAATGTTTTATATCATCGAGGCTGAAATCGGAGTCATCTTCTTGGTTGAAATCAAGGAGTGCTTCAAGCAAATCCTTTTTCCTAGGAGAACCTGTTGATATGCCTCTTGATTGGAACCTTGGATTAAGTGTTCCATCAAGTATTTCAAGTAATCTTCGTAAACTAACCTCCGTTTTGTGCTTAAGTCCTTGTGGATCAATTAATTTAACAAGTGGAATGTAATCAGCAAGATTAGGCGTGCCTAAATTTTTTATCAGAACCTGAACTTTTTCCATCATTTCTTGAGTGGAACTCGAATTTAAATGGGCCAAGTCAACTGAAAAGAACGTCGATGATAACAAATTCAGCGAGGTTTTGAATCCAATTTCACAAATATCCACGGCTCGACCTCTATTTGAGCATTCTTGTAAATAATCTTGCAATTTACCAAGGCAGTTTTTGGCATCGAGATGATGAATTGTAGACATTTGTTCTTTGCATATTTTGCGAAGTTTTCGCCATTTGGTTCCCACCGGCAGCCAGAGTATGGACGCCTTATGGTGGTTCATTGCTTGGGCTACACTCGGTACAGCTCGACCCGAACATACTTGATCATTCTTTTGTAGAATTTCTTGGGCCATTTCGGGTGAGGATACGACAATTGTATGTATGCTACCAAGCTTGAGATGCATTATAGGGCCACAAACTTTGGAGAGTTTTGTGAGAGAGTGGTGAGGGTTTTTGCCTAGTTGGAGAAGGTTGCCTATGATTGGAATAGAAAAAGGCCCAGGAGGAAGCTTGGCTGATGATCTCTTGTACCATGAATTTCGTCCCAGTACAAGAACACATGTCGATATGACAGAGAGTAGTATCAGCAAAACTAATGTAAGAAAATCCATTAACCTACTTGTTTATGTTTATTGTTAAATGGGACTCAGTTAACTATGTACGTTATATAGATGCAAATTGATGCATTGAATTTGGTATTAGGATTTAGAATACGGGAGTTAGATAAACGCATTTCAACTCTTGTCATTGATACTCCAGCTTCTATTTTATTTTGCCTAAACGACAAGAAGGCCTTCATTGTGTAAAAGAAAATTCTTGAAGATAATTTATTTTATTCATATTAAACCTGTTCAATGTAAGAGTGTCAAAGTCAATTCAGCCTAAATATCTGGAAACATGAACTACGATAATAATAATAAGAAGATTATTGGCATTTACACTGTGACCTCACTTCATCCCACAATATTCATAAATAAAATGAAATGAAATAAAATGAGATTTTTTTATATATTTGCTTTTTTACATTATAAATCAAAAATACTTTTATTCATTATCATCCATTTTAATTAAAATAACTAAGTTTTAAGAAAAATATTATCTTAAACCACCCTGAAAAGAAATAATTCATCAAGCAAAACACTGATCAAAAACCCTAATTTTGTTTCCAAAAGTCAACATTTTAAATGCAAATAAAAAACATGTGACTAAATTTAAAGAAATAAAACTATCAATTGCATTATCAATGGGCCGAAAAATTGTTTGGTAATACTCTAAGATTTTCTCAGAGCTATTATTAGTTGCAATCTCTAATATTTCATCAAACTTTCATTCCTTAGATCAACTGTTCATTACTAAAATTCTAATTGATCAATATTAAAAGCAACCAAAAATCAAAATACTGTAACAACTAGTGGACAATTTTTTTAAAAAAAAAGTTAGGAAAAGAACAACCATTTAATCTACGAGAAGTTTGAAGAATTTTATATTATTCCCTACCATTTTTTTTTTGGATGAAACTTCTGAAGGTTCTTTTCTTTTCTTTTTCTTTTTGAAGGGAAAACGGTATTTTATTTCATCCAATAAAAGTTTACAACGTCAAAAATAATACAACTGAGATTGTGTCTAACGATGTAGTAAAGAACAATTAAAGCACCAAATATGGATATTCTTCAAGATAATAAATCTTAAGAACTAACAAACGAGCCCAAGAAAATTCTTGTGCATTAATTCCTATATAAGGAGAGACGAAACTCTCATTCGAGAGAGAAAACAAACTCTCATACGAGAGAGAAAACAAAATACTAAACAAAATATCTAAAACGCTATTTAAAACTTATGTATCACACGTTTCCACGTTTTCATTTCGTTAGATTTGTCTCTGTCTCGTTAGATCCATATCCGTCTTGTCAGATTTGAAGATGTGATGTACAACTTGATGAAGGGTGTTGTAACCCAACCCGCCTACGATGGTGGTGGTAACAGTGGTGAAGTAAACAACTATTTCACTAAGCCATCGCCGACGGAGGAAAATAGAAGAAAAAAAAAGGGTATGGTTTAGAGAGAGATGAGGAGAGAGAGGCGGTAATTTTTTATGGCCAATGCGGAATTTTAAACTTCTGAAGGTTCTCAACACTTTGTTTTGGAGAAGCATGTGTACTGCTGATAGTATAAGGTGCAATTATCTTGCACTAGTTTCAATATTTTTTACAATAAGAATAATTTTGTCCATTTGACAATATGAAATGAAAGTTTAAGTGCCAATAACAATATCAGAGAGTGCCTTTAACAACTGAATCATAATGCATGTATTAGGTGCATATCAAATATCTTGCTTTTAAGTTGGTCCGACATTTTCATAAATAAGGACCAGACATTTTGTTATCTATTCCCTTCAAAAAAAGACATTTTGTTATCCATTTATGGACATCATGTAATTAATTTGATAAAGAATTATATAGCTAGTCTTCCTCATTTGGATTTTCAAGTCCAATTGAACTAGCCTTTTTTATTCATTTATTCGGTTCACTTAAATTCAAATTTTTTTGATGCAAATTAAATTCAAAATTGATTGCAATTAAAATCAACTTGTTATTATTGTAACCTTATGCTATGCCAACCAGCCTATATATATGTAGAAATATATTTGAATATAAACATCTATGGATAGTAGTTAATAAGATAAATATTGTAAAAGAAAAACACATAAATAATATTATTTTATGTATGGCTTAAATCTATATATTAGATTATCATTTTCATTCATTTGTTTGGTTCACCTAAATATAAAGTCGAAGTGTAATTCAATTTTGCTTGTTATGATTAATACTTTATGTGTGCCAACAAGCCTAATATTTTGAAATATATTGAATACAAAAACTTATTAATATTTGTCCACAAATTGACATAAATACTTATTACACGTGAAGATATTGTACTATAAATATAAGGTATTTTAATTACATGAACAATGTTTATGCATTAATTATTTAAGATTAATATATTTTTTTAAATACATATTTAATACACGCATACATGTATATATTTAGAATTATTCTCTCTCTCTATATATATACTATATATATTCATTTGACATAGGATATTAGTATGCAAAAAGAATAACTATCAAATTTCATCGTATAATCAAAGTTTGTTAGCAACTTACAACCCAGGCCATTTTCCAACCATAACTACACTTTGTTGCAGTGTTCGAAAGCACAAAATGTAAAACATAAAATGTTAAGGCGAAAGAAAAATGTATTTTCTAGTTTATGTATATCCATACAAAAATACATATAACACAGACAATGTGTATATAAATAAATACTGGGAGAGTCGCTGTATTAATCTAGCGGGATACATACAATAAATAGGGAACATGCCTTTTATATTCGTATTTATTATAGAAACTATATATTTTAAGTGTACTAGATTTTTTTATACTTCTTATATATTTAAAATATATTATAGATGAGCTTATAGTACATACTGTACATCTATATACAATCTCTAATATATGTTTTATTTTTAAAATGTATGTATATGTAGACTTTTGTGGAAATCGTATTGTTGTAAACAAGTGCATATTTTATATATCACTACAAGGAATTTTGCTTTCAGCAGCGAAACGTTTTGTTGCGAAAAAGTGGAATTTTCATTGCTAATTCTATCCACAACAAAAATATTTCGTTGCCAGCTTTGTTGGGCTATCCACGTTGCTAAACGTTCATGGCAACGAAAAATGAATTTCGTTGCCTATATTCATATTATAGACAACAAATTTCTTCATTGCCAAAACATATATTGTGGGCAACAATTCTAATCGCGCTAAAAAGTATATGCATTTTGTTGCATAAAATGACATTTCGTTGTCAATTACCACATTTTCTAGGCAATATTTATTCAGATTGGCAATGAAATATATCATTGCCAAATTGTCAGGTTACGCAAAAAAATAGTTTGTTGACTTTCAACACTTGTACGGGACGAACTATTCCGTTGCAAAATCATACGGTCTTTCAACGAATTGTTATCGTTGCGTAAAAATTACTCGTACACAACAAAGTAATTTGTTGCAATTGCTAAAATTGTTCCCAAACAAATTTTGTGATGTCTCAAAAATAATAATCCTATGATTAATTGACGATTCCCGAAAAATCTCTATCCGAAAATCTAACCAACAAACATGCATTCAAGTTCTAGAATTTCCCCGGATAATCTGACTAACTGCACACGAGAACGTATACTATTTCTAGGCAATTCCTTTCATTCAAGTGATGTGATGATTTCTTTGAACCCTATCCTATAGTCTTACGAATGAATAAGATAGGCAATTGACGAACATATGGTAATCAACCATATGCAACAATAAAAGCATGAAATCAAGACACTAAGAAATTATAGAATTTAAATGAAGAACAAACTTCCGTATATAAAAACGCATAATTCAACCTTCACATGGCCCTAGTTTAATGCAATTTAGTTCATAATCATAACAAGAAAAACAATAAAGATAGAGAATTATTCATAGACAAACAATAATCTAAATCTAAAATTCACCCTATTACAGATTGATGGATTGATCTTGTCTTGAATCTTCTTTCTCCTTGATTTTGCTCGTCTTCTTTCTCTCAAAACTATGTAAAAGCGGTGTGTAAAGTCGTGTGTTCACGTCTCTAACTGAACTCATCGTTATATGGAAGTCTCCCAAGAGTCCTATGCGAACAACGTTAGGAAATTTCCAAAATAACTGATTTGCTGTCGCTCGCGATGTTCGAACGTGATGACATGGATAAGTGACTTTGATTGGACCGTTGACCGGATAGATGTTTGAACGTTGAATCCTGGATGTCCGGACGTTGATAACGTGGCACGTTCCATTGTTAAACTTACCATATTCGACTGTTAGGGGCAATTTGTCTGATTTTGTACGTTTTTCACCCCTTTTCCTTGATTGTGATGATTTTCACCCTGAACGCAATTGGCACAAAAATCAAAGTCTCAAGTGGTAAAAATCACACATAAACTAGGCTAAACCGGATGAATATCGAGCTCTAAAACAGGTAAAACACAAGATTATCAGTTGGCATGGCTTTTTTGCTGGTGCATGCGTAACACTAACACTTGCCAGTTGCCCCCTAACTGTGAAAACTGCACTTAATCTCCTCATGAAAAAGGAGTTGTTAGTCATTCCATTAGATAAATGCTGGCATGGCTCAGAATGGGCTAATTGCAATTTGGCTGTGAAATATAGTAAGTGCAAAAAAATTCCCTCTGAAAAAATAGAAGGCAATTTTCCTTCCGGTAAAATAAATAAATAAAACAAGTTAGCTCCCTACACACGTGAGTGATTATGTTTTTTTTTTTTTTTTTGCTTTCTTACGACAATTTTTCCTCCAATCTTACAACCATTAGATCAATTGTGTGAAAGATCAAGGGTCAATTAAGTAATAACAACCATAGATCTATTAGACCAATGGCCCATATTTCATATTCAATATTAAATCTTAATATATAATATAAACATAATATTTATTAATGATAATTTATAATATACATGTGTGTATGTATATGTATACACTGTTTAAGACCATTTGTTATTTTCAGTAACCTCTTTTTAACTGTGGCTCTCTACTCCGCACTCTTTCTCATAGAGTGGTGCCCTTAATTTTTAGGGTTTCTGCCACCGCGAAGCCAGCGGTGGCATCTCCTCCCCGGTCTTTCTCAGGTTCCCACCCTCTCTTCTCACCCATCATCTCACCCCATTTGAAGTCTAGATTGCTCTTCCCTCCTCCTCACTTGACCAAAAGTTTCAAGACTCAATTGTCATTTCCAACCCAAAAAATCTCCATGGCGGTGAATCTCATCTCCGGCGCCTTCACCAAACCAAGGAACGTCTAAATCGGCTTTATAGAGGCCCCCGTGGTTTTATCAGACGTATGTATGATAATGAAATTGATACTTTACCCGTGTAGTGAAGTGGTTGGAGAAACTTTAACTTTCGAATTCTTCAATTTCTTCACGAAATAATCTTGCTGAAAACTTGATAATCTGAGCAGTCCAAAAGTGCTGCCTCTAAATTGTCTTGTAGAAAAAACCTTGATCAGAAAAATCTCCTCCTTGCTTGGCACAGTGACCGACGGTTAGGGCTAGAGGGAGAGACAAATTTTTGTCTTGTGGCTCAAGTGTTAATTATAACTTATGACCTAGGCATTAACTAATGTGATATATTTATATACCTTGGGCTTAATTTTGCCCAATAAAGAGGCTTAGTGGCCGCCCCCTGTCGGTCTTGGTGTGCCTCTTGGTGCACCAATTTGAGCTCGGTCCAATCCATTATTTAATTAATTAATTTAATCCAATTAACTAGTCTAATTAAATAGTAGATAGGATATTTAATTAATTTTATTTCTTCAAGAAATAATACATTAATTAAATTATAAATGAATTAACTTATTTCTTCAAATAATTAATTCCATTTAATTAATTTTAAAAATCCAATACTTAAAATATTACCACAAGAACTATTCCATATTTTCTATCGATTTTTCCTTTTTAAGCGTGACTTTTTAGGTTCATCCAAATTTGGCAATGGGAGGACTCTATTGAATGTGTGTCCCACCTAGCCAGTCAAGTGATCCACATTGTAACCCAAATAAGATGAAATGATTATATCATTTTTACCTTTCCTATTGTAAATTCCGCGTGAATACAAACTCTTCGCGTGAGAGTCATGGTTTTAGGTTAAACTCACTAATATGACTCTATGCTACATTTATAATAAGTCCAGATCAGTGAATGTTTTGGCCAAAGACTTTAAGATCTAACTTACTTATAAATGCATAGGATAATTTGGTGGTCCCAAGTGGCATACTAAAGGATCTAGAAGGTGGGGGGAGGGGGTTGAATAGACCCTGAAGTCTTTTTCGACTTCAAAGATTCGTATCACTTTTAAAAAAAATTGAACGCTTAGAAAGCTAAGCGCTTGGGTCAGGCGCTTCAGTAAAGATAACTTAGACTTAGAGATTTTAGCAGTTTATAAAAGTAGGGTAATGCTTAGATCGCTTAATCAGGGTTAGCACAGCGGAAATGATTTTAGGGATTTAGCATTCATTTTGGTTAAACAGTCGCTTAGCACTTTAATTTGTCTTTTTCAGAATAAATAAGAGAATATAAAACAAGACAATAATAAAAGTAAATAACACGAGAAATTGTAAGGTTCACTGGGTGATGTAATCCCAGCTACGTCCTTCTTCTCCTTTTTCACTTGGAGGGAATTTACTAAGTTGATTATCAAAGAATCACACAGAATCTTCTATAAGATATTAAAGAGGTGAAAGATGATCTCGGCTCCTTGATCACACAGATTTCAGCACCAATGAAGATCTTCTTCTACAAGCTTCTCTCACTCAGAAATACTGCCTGTAAGGAGTTCAATAGCTTTTTCACTCAGATGAAAGGTTGAAGGTTTTTGTCACACAGGTTTTGTTTGTTTTTGAAAAGATCAAACAACTTGGAATATCTTAGTAAGAATTTAAGTTTCTTCTTTAGAAGATGTTTGAGATATCTGTGATTGTTTGGAATGTATGTAAAAAGCATGAAAGGTTTTGGCTATGGAGTTTTAAGCTTTTCTTGAGAACGAGTTTCAGCAAAGTTTTCACTTTCTTGTGTATGTACTTATGTATATATATTTAGGGTTTGCTGGAATGAGGTATTTATAGGCAATTCTTGGGATCTGTCTGTTGGACACATATGAGAGCGTGCCTCTCACGTGGCGCATGAATCAACCTTTTCTCTAACATTTCTGAAATCCTGCTGGTTCTGATTGGATGGGAGCAGACTTAAACTCTAAAATCCTGACAGTCTAGTCCAAAGGTGGCTTGTCCACAAGTCATAATAGCTTATCACATTTAATGCTCTTATCAGACATTTAATGCATTTGAATTTATTTTCCGTTGGAAATAAATGTCCGTTGAATGATTGCATTTAAGTCCTTCATGACTTGAGAACTTATTTCAGGTGAATCTGATACATATCGCTTGAGTGCTTTGAGCACTTGATCCATAAATCCTAAAATAGTCCTTTAACGTTTGACAATCGCTAAGAACAAATCTTCATCTTCATTTGACTTCAGACGCTGATCTTCAACATCATCTCTAATAGATTCACCTAGAATTCTATTAGCGATTCGGTATCTAATACTTAGTCTAAAATCTATAAAGATAAAAATTACAAGCCTAATTAATATTACAAACTTTCAAACGCTTATACATAACTTCTATGAAAAAATAAACTTATATTTTTTTTGGGGTCTAACATAAGATCCTATCTTGTCATCATCAAAACATCTAACATGAAATTTCCTAACAATTTCCCCCTTTTTGATGATGTCAAGACCTTAACTCTTATAACTCTTTTATAGATTAAGAGTTCAAAGAAAAGTCCAAAGAGATCAAAAGTTAGCGTTTGGAAAGTTAGTTAAGTTAGCTAAAGTTAGATTAGCCTCAACAAGTTGTTTCAGCAATAAATCATTCATTCATTCAAATCAGAGAAATTAAGCATACATGATTTACACTGAAAATAAAGAAACCAACAACAGAAATATATGTAGCAATGTAAGCGATCATCTTTTGTATCGCTTTCTGTTTGCTTTTTCTTCTTGATAGATTTCAGTCGCTAAGTCCAGTAGGAGTCTATCAACATCTATCTTGGTTGTATGTTAGACTTCGTTGTAGTCATGTCTTCTTAGTCTAGCGCTTTCATTCAGCTCCATCAACCTTTCCACCCAATCCCTCAGAGGGATTCCAAGTTCTCGAATCAAGTCATGGTAAATGTCTTATCTTCTATCCTTGGTGGATTTCCAGTTGATAGGCCTTCTAAGCGGTCCGGCATATGGGTGAAAACCTGTTAGGAATTTCATGTTAGATGTTTTGATGATGACAAATAGGACTTCATGTTAGACCCCAAGAAATGTAAAGTATAAAAGCTTTCATAGAATAAATATGTAAGCGCCTGAAAGCTCGTGTTTTTACACTAGACTTGTATTTTTATAGAGTTTAGACTAAGAATGTGATACCAAATCACTAGAAGAATTCTGCGTGAGTCTACCAAGTGATGAAGTTGAAGATCAAGCGTCTGAAGAAACAGTAAAGATAAAGATTAGTCTCAAGCGTCCGTCAAACGCTAAAAGACTATCCCGGGTTACGAACTCAGCGCTCAAGATTTGTTATGGACCTTAGACCAAGTACTTAACACTAAGTCAATGATAGAATTCTGAGTGAGTCTATCAAAGATAAAGTGAAAGGACAAGCGTCTAAAGAATCGGGCAAAGATTGTGACCTCTCTCAAGCGCCTGATTAACAAAGAAGACTACTTTCAAGAAGCCTAAACTCCAAAGGCTCAAACGCCTAGTTCTCCAAGCGTAACCTGAAGATTCAAACCCAAGTTATCAAAGATGCATGAATCAACGGAAATTATTCCCAAACGGAAATAAAACAAGATGCATCAAAAGTCGGATAAGTGCTATTAAAATATAAGCACTACAACTTATGGGCAAGCCATATCTTTGACCGAGACTGTCAGATTTATGAAACCAAGACCATGCCTAACCAATTAAATATACCCAAAGTTAGGATTGTCAGAACTCATGGAATGTTTAGGGAAACGAGACTCCAACCGTGTCCAACGGACAAAATCTCATAGCAAACTATAAATAACCTTTTTAGCAAAAGGGACAATAGAGATAGATATAGAAAAACATCTGGACGTAAAAATAAGAAAAAGGGTCCAAAACGTTGCTGAATTGTTTTAAAAGAAAAGCTTATACACTCCAGAGCCGAAACACTTTAAGATTTCTCAAATACATTCCTAGACAGTCACTCATATCTCAAAACCTCTTTTTAAGAAGAACCTACACTACCATTGAGATATCTCCAAGTTGTTTGAACTTTCCAAAA
This sequence comes from Buddleja alternifolia, assembly GCA_019426215.1. Lineage (NCBI taxonomy): Eukaryota > Viridiplantae > Streptophyta > Magnoliopsida > Lamiales > Scrophulariaceae > Buddleja > Buddleja alternifolia. The sequence continues at coordinate 21,488,179 of CM033397.1, read as the reverse complement.
ACAAACAAACCCGTGACCAAAAAACCATCAACACCTTTCATCTGAGTGAGATAGCTTGTTGACTTACAAGCAATATTTTTGTGTAAAAGAAGCTTGTTGAAGTTGATCTCTATTGGAGTTGAAATCTGTGTGACCAAGGAGTTCCGAGATCAAGCATAACTTGCACCATTTCTGAGTGAAAGAAGCAAGGGGATAGAAGGTCTTTAGTGGAGCTAAAATCTATGTGACCAAGGAGTTCCGAGATCATATCCAATCTCCCTCTATCTTGTAGAAGTCTCTGTGTGACTCTTCGATAATCATCATAGTGGAAAACCTCCCTGATAAAAGGAGAAGAAGGACGTAGCTGGGATTACATCACCCAGTGAACCTTACAAATATCTTGTGTCATTTACCTCTTTAAGCATTTATTGTTTTACTGCTTTACTATTCATATTGCATACATTCTGATAAAGTTTTAAAACAACTAAGCGACTACTTTTGATTAACAAACCGAACGCTAAGCTATAAAATACTTCCGCTGTGCTAACCCTGATTTAGTGACTAAACTCTGCCCTACTTTGGTAAGCGTTGAAATCACCAAGTCTAAGTTAACTTTTCCCAAGCGCCTGAAACTAGCGCTTAAGTCATTATCTCTCAAGCGCCGCATCCAGCGCTCAAAGCTTTCCGAGCGTTCAAATACTTCAAAGTGATACGAATTTTTAGAAGTCGAAAAAGACTTCAGGGTCTATTCAACCCCCCCTTCTAGACCCTTTCGTATACCACTTGGGACCAACAAGTGGTATCAGAGCGGTTGAAGTTGAAACCTAAGCGTTTTCAAGCGTAACTGTTTGTTCAGATCCATTTTTTAAAAAAATATATATAGTCTCTTTAAAATTACTTTAAATTCTTCATGGCATTCTCTAAAGTTCCCAAGTTGACCGAGTCAAATTATGACTCTTGGAAGGTCAAAGCGTTTACTTATTTGTGTTCATGTGATGATGAAATGTGTGATATCATTTCAGATGGGCCAATCAAAATATACAAAGTTATCACCAGAGCGCCCGAAGCCACAGAAGAAACACCTGACGGTTATGTGGAGAAGCCCAAACAAGAATGGTCCACCGATGAGCGTCGACGAGCCAATCTAGACAATGTCGGTCGGAATGCATTATACACAGCCATTGGTGACAATGACAACTTATTCAACAAAGTCAAATCATGCAATACAACTAAAAAAATTTGGGATAAGTTGGCTACTATTTGTGGTGGCTCAGCACAAATAAAGGAAAACAAATTATCAATTGCCAAAGAAAAATTCAACGGCTTCAAGATGCTACCTAATGAGACGCTAGAGCAATTAGACATGAGGTTTATAGCTCTTGTCACTGAACTAACATCTCTGGGTATGGAGCTACAAAATCGAGAAACAGTGGTCAAAATCTTCAGAAGTCTCCAAAGCAGATTCCTGATGAAAACAACTGCAATGAGAGAATCAAACAATCTGAACAGCCTAACTCCAGAAGATGCTTTTTCAGAACTCAAAGCATTTGAGTTTGAGCTGAATTCGGCCAGTGATGCAGTAAGTAATCCAGTGATCGAATCTGGAGCGCTAATGGCATCAATCAAAGGAAAATCTATCAAAGAAAAAGGCTCGGATATAAGTGAGGAAGAAGAACTGGCGCTTCTAAACAGATTCAGGAAATTCCTGAAATATGAAAAGAAGGGAAACAGCCCTAAGCACCCAAGACAAAATTCATATCAAGCGTCTCCCCAAATACAACCACAACAACAAGCGCCTCACTATCCTGCGTCTCCCTCCCGAGTGCCAATTCAATATCAAACTCCCTCTCAGCAAGATCTCTCAATGCCTGCAGCGTTAAACCAGCGTTCCATAAGATTAACAAACGAACAAAAGATGAAGACCAATCTCTGTTACAACTGCAAGAGACCAGGGCACTTCCAAGTTAATTGCCCATATCCAAATGTGTCTAAACCTACAAAGCAAGATCACACAGATAGAAACCAATTCAGGAGCAATCTAAGACAACAAGGCTTGCTAGCAGAATCAGAACCTCTCTATACTCCTGAAGAGGACTTGGAATCATCAGATTAAAGCGGCGATGATGAACCATCAAAGGATTCAGCATTCATTTGTCTTATGGCAAAAGATAATGAAGCATCTAACGACTTACCATCTGAGGTAACCATTGATCTGCATCATCCTCTTTCTTATGATGAATTACTTGACAAAGTGAAAGAATATTATAATGATTGTCAAGAAGCCGCAAAAATATTTCAAAATCACTTTTACATCATCTCAGTGCTCAAAAGCGACAAAGTGACGCTCAAAGCAGAGTTGCAAATTCAGCAACAGTGCATTGAGAAAAACCAAGCGCTTGAAAGTGAAATTATTCAATTAAAAGGTGATATTGATATAATAGTCAAGAGAGAAGCTGAACTGATCGCTAAACTTGCTAAATCAGAGCAGCTTATCTCATCATTATCAAAAGGTTCTAGAACGCTAGATAATGTGACTAAAATAACCAGAGCATTTGGTGAAAAGACCGGTTTAGGTTGTGATAAATCTGGTCACAAAACCAAAGCGTCTGTGGTTATATCAACCAACAGAGGAAAAGGTGTAACCTTTGTTGGAGAAAGCTCAAACAGACAAACGCTGAATGAGACTCAGAATATTGGTATTAGACCAAATGAAAAAGCTAACACTGGCTCAGTCAAAAGAAAGACCAAAGTAAATGATCTACAAAAGAAAGTATATCCAAGCGCTCGAAGGGCTAAGGAAAAACCTTCTACAAGTAAATTAAACGCTAAGCGTCTAGCACCAAAAGTGCATCCTAAGCCAATGTCAAGGAAATATCAATGTCAATATCCGCAAAGATCTAGATCATATTATCGACACTATAATAACCATGATTATGATTGTGATTATTGCTATTATCAAGGATATTACCATACACCTAAAGAGCACACACAACACAAACCGAAACCCAAAAAGGCCAATCTTCCCAAAATGAAGACAAGGCAAATGTGGGTTCCGAAGATTCTAATTCAGACTAACGTTACTAACAAAGAAGGACCCAAAAACAAAATGGGTACCTAAGAAGAACTAGAACTGCCCTTTGAATGCAGTACCTAGAGCCAACACCGATACCTCAATTTGGTACATAGATAGTGGGTCGTCGAGACACATGACTGGATCAAAGGATCTCTTGATCAACTATCGTGCAACCAATGGTCCTCAAGTTATATTCGGTGATAATTCTAAAGGTAAAACTAAAGGTATAGGTATCATGCATAGGGGGAACATCATGATCAATGATGTATACTATGTTGAGGGTCTTAAACATAATCTCCTAAGCATAAGTCAATTCTGTGATAAAGGCTTTGAAATTAAATTTTCTAGTGACTTGTGCGAGATAATCGATGTTAAGACAGGATCTACTAAATTAAAAGGAAGAAGAACAAACAATGTATACTTAGTAGATTGGGATTCAACATTAGATAACAACCCTACATGCTTCGTAGCTAAGAATCAAAATGAATTAGGTTGGTTATGGCACAGAAAAATGAATCACCTCAACTTCAAGGCAATCTCTCAATTAATATCTCTAAATCTCGTAGAGGGATTACCTAAAGGTTCCTTTAATAAAGATCGCTTATGTGATGCTTGTCAAATGGGTAAACAAGTTAAATCATCTTTTAGAAGAAGCTTCATCTATCGACCTCTCGAATACTTGAATTACTACATTTAGATTTGTTTGGTCCTATTCAAATCATGAGCGTTAGTGGTAAAAAGTATTCACTAGTAATAGTTGATGATTTCTCACGCTATACATGGGTAGAATTTTTAGCATCTAAAGATGAAACTAGTGCCAAGCTCACCTCTCTAATTCGTCAACTACAAAACTCAAAAGATCTAAAAGTGACAAGAATTAGAAGTGATAGAGGAACTGAATTTACTAATCATATTGTTGAGAAATTTTGTAAAGACTTTGGAATACTTCATGAGTATTCAGCGCCTAGAACACCTCAACAAAATGGAGTTGCCGAGCGACGGAATAGAACGCTTAAAGAAGCCGCTAGGACTATGTTAGCCGAGTCTAAGCTGCCTCAAAGGTTTTGGGCCGAAGCTATCAACACTGCTTGCTACACTCAGAACCAGTGTATGATCAACAAGCAACATGAAAAGACTCCATATGAGTTATGGAAGGGACGTAAGCCGAATGTTTCATACTTTCATGTATTTGGTTCAAAATGTTTCATTCATAACAATGGTTCTCAAAGCCTAAAGACATTTGATCCTAAAGCAGATGAAGGAATCTTTCTAAGATACGCCAAAAATGGAAAGAGCTTTCGCATCTTAAATAAGATCAAATCGAAGGTTGAAGAATCCATTCATGGTGTGTTTGATGATGCTAACCAAGAACCGAGTAAGGTTAATATTAATGATGCAGGAATTGAAGATTTATCTCAACAAGCGTCACAAATCAATCTGTGTGATGATAGTGATATTGATGAAGATAATGAAATCATTGTACCTAATCCTAAGACTACTCGTAAAGACATCAACGATGACATTGCAAGAAACGCTGATGATCATGAAGGGAATGTTCATCAAGAGCAAACTCAAACTATAAACACTGAAGCGCCTATGTAAGGAATTGGCCAAGCGCCGGCACAGTTTAATCAAACGTTAGATCAATCTCTTAACCCGTTCCAACCAGACAGAAAATGGCTCAGAGACCATCCACCAGAACTAATTATTGGAGATATTGGAGCACCTGTTAGAACAAGAGCCGCTACAATAAATGAGGCCATGTTTGCAAGCTTCCTATCTCAAATGGAACCAAAGAAAGTGGATGAAGCGCTTAACGATCCAAGTTGGATAGAAGCCATGCAAGAAGAGCTAAACCAATTTGAAAGAAATGAGGTATGGACGCTAGTACCAAGACCAACCCACCAAGGGGTCATTGGAACTAGATGGGTCTATAGAAACAAAATGGATGAGAATGGGATTGTGATTAGAAACAAAGCCAGACTCATAGCTCAGGGATACTGTCAAGAAGAGGGCATCGACTTTGATGAAACATACGCTCCAGTTGCCCGTCTTGAAGCAATCCGCATGTTTCTAGCGTTTGCAGCATTTAACAAATTTACAGTGTATCAAATGGACGTAAAGAGTGCATTTCTGAATGGTAAACTCCAAGAAGAAGTATATGTGGAGCAACCACCAGGATTCATCAACAACCATGGGAAAAGCATGGTTTACAAATTGGACAAGGCGCTTTATGGTCTTAAACAAGCACCAAGAGCATGGTATGACACTCTCTCTATCTTCTTATAGGTAAAGGCTTTTCAAAAGGCAGCGTTGACACAACGTTATTCAAAATTACCCATAATGAAGATATTCTCCTAGTTCAAATTTATGTTGATGATATTATATTTGGATCTACCAATAAGCGTCTATGTGAGAAATTTTCGAAAATGATGCAAGATCAATTTGAAATGAGCATGATGGGTGAATTAACTTTCTTCCTAGGATTACAAGTTAAACAACTCCCTAATGGCATATTCATAAACCAAACTAAATATACTAGAGATATGATCAAGAAATTTGGTATGGAAAATGCATCACCTTCAAAAATTCCAATGAGCCAAACGCTTAAGCTAGATAGAGATGATAATGGAAAGAAAATTGATATCACTAACTATAAAGGTATTATTGGATCACTTCTTTATCTTACAGCTAGTAGACCAGATATTATGTTCTCAGTATGCATGTGTGCACGATTTCAAGCTGATCCTAGAGAATCACACTTAATTGATGCTAAAAGGATCCTTAAGTACCTAAAAGGCACACAAAATGTGGGCTTATGGTATCCTAGGGATTCTCCTTTTGAAATAATTGGTTATTCAGATGCAGATTTTGCAGGATGCAAAATAGATAGAAAAAGTACTAGTGGAACATGTCAATTTCTAGGTGAAAGACTAATTTCATAGCATAGTAAGAAGCAACAGTCCATCGCTACTTCCACCGCTGAAGCTGAGTATGTAGCCGCTGGAAGCTGTTGTGCACAAATCCTTTGGATGAGGCAACAACTTAGAGACTATGGAATAATCCTAGATCCAACTCCTATCCATTGTGACAATCAAAGCGCCTTAGCAATGACTCAAATCCAGTTCTTCACTCTAGAACCAAACACATTGACATTCGCTATCACTTTCTACGTGACCACGTTCAAAAGAAAGATATCTCCATGCACTTCATTGGCACAGAAAAGCAACTGGCAGATATCTTCACCAAAGCGCTTAACGAACAACGTTTTCTCACTTTAAGAAGTGAACTAGGTATGATTGATCTAAATGCTTAATCATTCAAAACATCATACTTTTGTTAGGTATGAAATTTAGGGGGAATTTACTTTATTTTATGTAATTTATGGGGAACCTACATAGGGGGAACCTTAAAAGAGCTAACTATACTTAAGTGAATATGACCAAAAATGTTTCCCCTTGCATCGGTCATACGCACTTAGCACCATACACTTAAATCCTTTTGACACTTATTACACAAATCTTTCTTAGCGTCTGTACTTCTTTCAAAATAAACTAAACGCTTAGCTTTATTCCCAGCTAAAGCGCTTAATAAAAAGATCCTTTAAAAGCAAGCGTACATTACCCTACGCTAAAACGAGAAAGTGGATTAGTCAATCAATGCAATTAATGCTGACTTGACATTCCTCACCTTTCGCTCAAGAAAACCCATGGGTACTCATCACGTTTTTCAAAGATGGTTCAGCACATGTACACGCGTAAGTACAATTACCATGTATCTTAGACGAATACAACCAGCGCTGAATATTTTAAACCAAAAGTAAAACACTACTACCAAGACATAATGATAAGTACTGGGAAACTGTGTCCTCATACACACCCTGAAAAGAATAATTCTATATGTTACGATGACCGCGAAAGCACAAAATGCTACTTGAAAGAGAACCTCAAGATTCTCAAGCATCAACATAACACTGAAATGTTTCAAGCGTCATTCTCTTCTGAATAGGTCCGGACGCTTTAACAAATTTTTGGCGGGTATTTGAATAGTTCTTCAAAATTATGGTTCCCGAACAGTTTTCATAAAATACGTGTCCGCTTTTCATGGGCACACGTATCACTTTCAGTATATCAAAAGTCTCTGTTTCAAACTTTTAATCGGACGTCAAAATAGTATATGTGGTTGTTACTAAAAGTAACCGTGCTTATTAAATCTAAACTCACGTCCACAGTCGTATTTTAATGGCTGAGATTTATACTCCTCCACGTGTCAACATATCAACCTTCAAACACAAAAACATTCAAATTGTAGTATTTCAAAACACACCTTCTGCAGAACATAATCTCTCTTACACTCTCTTTTATTCGTGCAAGAAAAATCTCTCTCTGTCTCAAAAACAAAGTTTTCATTCTTAATCTCTGTCTACTTCTCACTAATGGCTCCCAAGAAAGCTACTGCTGGAACCACTGAAGTTATTGTTAAGGTCACTGAAGGCCTTATAATCGATTGGAAGTTTCTCTATGAAAACCCCCAAATTGATTTAACGGAAATGATGGACTCTGTAGCAGAGGCTGGGCTTCAGAAATTTCTTACCAAACACTCGTACATGTTTCCTGAAGAATTAGAATTTTTCTGGTGAAATGCTAGTTTGTCTGACGATGAGACTTCCATCACCTGTTTGTTTCCTGCCCTCAAGACGGAATCAAAGACGTTCACTCTCTCTGCGGCCTCTATTGCCCAGAATTTCTCTCTACCTAACGACGGAGCGACTTTAGACATTATCACTGAGGACCAAATTTAAGAAGTCTGGACTCAGATTAGCGCCTACGATGTGTTCCATACAAACCGTACTTTGAGAAGAAAGATATAGTAAACAGGTATCGAGTCTTAGCTGATTTCTGCAGTAAAAACATTGAATGCAGAGTAGGAACCTTTGACAAAATCAGCCCAACCCAGTTCCAGATGATGACTGCTATCTTGCTCAAGATAAAAATCAACTGGAGCGCCTATATATTCAGCCGATTCAGAGACAGTCTACGCACTTCAAACAGACCTTATGGCCTAGTTTTAAGTGACCTAATTTTCCGAGCAAAGTGCACCTCTTCAGTAGGAGTCACCGTGGCCAAACATACGTTCTATGGGCCAAGAATCATCAACAATCTCTTCAATCCACCCAAGGTTGGAGGTGCTGCTAGACCTCTCTCTGAGCGTCAAGTTGTACGTACTGCATCAAATGAGGAGGCTGAGCGCCCAGATCAGGAGAAGGCTAAAAGTAATGTGAAGCGTCCCACTGTCACAAAGAAGCGGGCTCCTCGAAAGCCCAAGGCTCAACCTATCAAAAGTGATGAAGAAGACGAGGACTCTATACCCCTCATTAGTCGGAAGGATCTGGAAAAGGTCCTCAAAAATATCGACTTTGGAGAACCAGCCGTTCAACAGACTCAAGCGTCCCCAGCCGAAGGGGTAAATGTGAAGCGTATCTTCAAGAGACGCAAGCTTCCAACTACTGCCATTTCTTCTAAGACTACACACACTCCAAGAGACCAAGCCATAGCTGCTATTCCAATATCATCCTTTGAACCACCAGTTGATGTCGATCTGGATGTTGATATGGCCAATATTGTGGCCATCGCCCATGAAGCTGCCATCGACTCTACAAATCTCGAGCCTGATGAACCTGAAATCTCAGGGGTTCAACCATTGCTTGCATTACCAAGTACAACAAAGGCACGCTCAGAAGGTCAGAGCGATGCTAACGACGTTGTGATACATCGACATTTCTTCAAGATGGATCCCTTCAAGACCATCGATCACTCCGTCAATTATTTCCCTCCAGCGCCCGCAGAACCTTTCCTACCTACAGGATATAATGAAGAAAGTCTTATCAATGCTGAGAATGATATCGCCAAGCTCATAAAATTTGATCTAGTTGTACGCAACACTCTATCTAACCCAGCATTGACCCCACTGATAAAGCTTCTTCTCGGACTGTGGGACACGTAAACCCCCTGGCCTCGCTCTCCGAGACTACAACATCAGAGTCTATGAGCATCAGGATAAGCTTGTGAACCCAACGGAAAAGCTACTAAACAAAGAGAAGGCTATTCTCACTCCCCAACACTGGTAAATAGCATGGAAAACAAGCGCTCAGCTAATCCTCTCCTCTTGTGGAAGAAGAAAAGAGTACATGCCGGTGAGCGTCAACTTCCCTGACCGAGATGATCAACTAGAAACCGATGCCTATTTTGACTGCGTCTGGAACGCTAATTACCACCAGACAGGTATCGTTTCGAGTCCATCTGTGATATTCATCCCCAAGGATTTCGTGCTATACTTAATGCAGGAACTGAGTACTGCATGACGGAGGTAAAATGGGCTGAAGCTTACATGGGTGACACGTATAAATTTGAAGAATTGGTAGTGCTCCCCTCTGTTCAGAAAAGGGATTCATGATAAAAAGACCAAATTTGCACGATACATGCTCAAAGCAGCGCCAACATAGACTTGGACCAGTTCTGAAGTTGCCTCTGATCCTACCACCACCTGAACACCGTTTAAGACAAGCACTGCACAAACTGGCTAACTCTTCTCTACGCTTTGCTGATCAACGTCCACCAGCGGTTCTTCTCCCCCATCCTATCTGAACTTCAACCCTAGCCACTGTGAAGACAACTTTTCTCTCATGATGACAATTATGCCTCCAGTCTCCCTATTCGACAAAATCTTCACAGAAAATCTGCGACAGTGGAATGCTCTCGGATCAATCCTTTCAGAGGCCCTGGACTTTTCCGTCTATACGACAAGAAGTCTTAAGTCACTATGATTTTGTTTTGTCGCTGCTTCTGGAAAGAACCAAGCGCTTGCTTCAGCCATCTACCCATACTTTGAAGAGTATTACAGGCTCTACGTTCCCGACTCTCGAAACCGAAGACTCTCCCAACAGATCGGCTAATTGCTTCTCACAACACTATTGCCCAGATGCCTTATTCTCCATCTGCCAAGCGCCCTCCAAAATCTTTCCCACCATGTGCTGGATATCCTCGGGCCAATGTATATCAGGGCCCTGGATAGTCCTATCAGAACGTTCTTCAAGGTAATTATCTCCCCATTCTACATTTGAATGAACTTCTACAGACTTCTACATATCCATATGCAGATGAGCCGTTTGCCAGCTTGGACTTTCGGTTTACGGACTTTACCGTATAGAGACAGAATCTACTACAGCACCAGCTGACCGTTACTGCTCCTGAGCACTTATTAGAATTACCTCAAGCTTTTTACATGTATCAAGTGCTCAAAACACTCAAGCGATATGTATCAGATTCACCTGAAAATTCCTCAAGTCATGAAGGACTTAAATGCAATCATTCACGGACATTTATTTCCACGGAAAATAAATCAAATGCATAATGCCCGATAAGAGCATTAAATGTGATAAGCTATTATGACTTGTGGACAAGCCACCTTTTGACTAGACTATCAGGATTTTAGAGTTTAAGTCTGCTCCCGTCCAATCAGAACTAGCATAATTTCAGAAATGTTAGAGAAAAGGTTGATTCATGCGCCACGTGAGAGGCACGCTCTCATATGTGTCCAACCGACAGATCCCAAGAATTGCCTATAAATACCTCTTCCAGCAAACCCTAATATATATACATAAGTACATACACAAGAAAGTGAAAACTTTGCTGAAACTTTCTTATTAGAAAAGCTTAAAACTCCATAGCAAAACCTTTCAAGCTTTTACATACATTCCAACAATCACAGATATCTCAAACATCTTCTAAGAAGAAACTTAATTCTTACTAAGATATTCCAAGTTGTTTGATCTTTTCAAAAACAAACAAAACCTGTGTGACAAAACCTTCAACCTTTCATCTGAGGAGAAAGCTATTGAACTCCTTACAGGCAGTATTTCTGAGTGAGAGAGCTTGTAGAAGAAGATCTTCATGGGTGCTGAAATCTGTGTGATCAAGGAGCCCGAGATCATCTTTCACCTCTTTAATATCTTATAGAAGATTCTGTGTGATTCTTTGATAATCAACTTAGTAAATTCCCTCCAAGTGAAAAAGGAGAAGAAGGACGTAGCTGGGATTACATCACCCAGTGAACCTTACAATTTCTCGTGTTATTTACTTTTATTACTGTCTTGTTTTATTCTCTTATTTATTCTGAAAAAGACAAGTTAAAGTGTTAAGCGACTGTTTAACAAAATGAATGCTAAATCCCTAAATCATTTCCGCTGTGCTAACCCTGATTAAGCGATCTAAGCATTACCCTACTTTTATAAACTGCTAAATCTCTAAGTCTAAGTTATCTTTACTGAAGCGCCTGACCCAAGCGCTTAGCTTTCTAAGCGTTCATTTTTTAAAAGTGATACGAATCTTTGAAGTCGAAAAAGACTCAGGGTCTATTCAACCCCCCCCCCCACCTTCTAGATCCTTTAGTATGCCTTGGGACCACCAAATTATCCTATGCATTTATAAGTAAGTTAGATCTTAAAGTCTTTGGCCAAAACATTCACTGATCTGGACTTATTATAAATGTAGCATAGAGTCATATTATGAGTTTGACCTAAAACCATGATTCTCACGCGAAGAGTTTGTATTCACGCGGTATTTACAATAGGAAAGGTAAAATGATCTAATCATTTCATCTTATTTGGGTTACAATGTGGATCACTTGACTGGCTAGGTGGGACACACATTCAATAGAGTCCTCACCTTGCAAATTTGGATGAACCTAAAAAGTCACGCTTAAAAGGAAAAATCGATAGAAAATATGGAATAGTTCTTGTGGTAATTTTTAAGTATTGAATTTTAAAAATTATTAAATGGAATTAATTATTTGAAGAAATAAGTTAATTCATTTATAATTTAATTAATGTATTATTTCTTGAAGAAATAAAATTAATTAAATATCCTATCTAGTTAATGGGATAAAATTAATTAATTAATAATGGATTGGACCGAGCTCAAATTGGTGCACCAAGAGGCACACCAAGACCGACAGGGGGCGGCCACTAAGCCTCTTTATTGGGCAAAATTAAGCCCAAGGTATAGAAATATATCACATTAGTTAATACCTAGGTCATAAGTCATAATTAACACTTGAGCCACAAGACAAAAATTTGTCTCTCCCTCTAGCCTAGCCGTCGGTCACTGTGCCAAGCAAGGAGGAGATTTTTCTGATAAGGTTTTTTCTACAAGACAATTTAGAGGCAGCACTTGGACTGCTCAGATTATCAAGTTTCAGCAAGATATTTCGTGAAGAATTGAAGAATTCGAAAGTTAAAGTCTTCTCCAACCACTTCACTACACGGGTAAAGTATCAATTTCATTATCATACATACGTCTGATAAACCACGGGGCCTCTATAAAGCCGATTTAGACGTTCCTTGGTTTGGTGAAGGCGCCGGAGATGAGATTCACCGCCATGGAGATTTTTTGGGTTGGAAATGACAATTGAGTCTTGAAACTTTTGGTCAAGTGAGGAGGAGGAAGAGCAATCTAGGCTTCAAATGGGGTGAGATGATGGGTGAGAAGAGAGGGTGGGAACCTGAGAAAGACCGGGAGGAGATGCCACCGCTGGCTTCGCGGTGGCAGAAACCCTAAAAATTAAGGCACCACTCTATGAGAAAGAGTGCGGAGTAGAGAGCCACAGTTAAAAAGAGTTACTGAAAATAACAAATGGTCTTAAACAGTGTATACATATACATACCACATGTATATTATAAATTATCATTAATAATATTATGTTTATATTATATATTAAGATTTATATTGAATATGAAATATGGGCCATTGGTCTAATAGATCTATGGTTGTTATTACTTAATTGACCCTTGATCTTTCACACAATTGATCTAATGGTTGTAAGATTGGAGGAAAAATTGTCGTAAGAAGCAGAAAAAAAAAAAAAACATAATCACTCACGTGTGTAGGGAGCTAACTTGTTTTATTTATTTATTTTACCAGAAGGTAAATTGCCTTCTATTTTTTCAGAGGAATTTTTTGCACTTACTATATTTCACAGCCAAATTGCAATTAGCCCATTCTGAGCCATGCCAGCATTTATCTAATGGAATGACTAACAACTCCTTTTTCATGAGGAGATTAAGTGCAGTTTTCACAGTTAGGGGGCAACTGGCAAGTGTTAGTGTTACGCATGCACCAGCAAAAAAGCCATGCCAACTGATAATCTCGTGTTTTACGTGTTTTAGAGCTCGATATTCATCCGGTTTAGCCTAGTTTATGTGTGATTTTTACCACTTGAGACTTTGATTTTTGTGCCAATTGAGTTCAGGGTGAAAATCATCACAATCAAGGAAAAGGGGTGAAAAACGTACAGAATCAGACAAATTGCCCCCAACAGTCGAATATGGTAAGTTTAACAATGGAACGTGCCACGTTATCAACGTCCGGACATCCAGGATTCACGTTCAAACATCTATCGGTCAACGGTCCAATCAAAGTCACTTATCCATGTCATCACGTTCGAACATCGCGAGCGACAGCAAATCAGTTATTTTGGAAATTTCCTAATGTAGTTCACATAGGACTCTTGGGAGACTTCCATATAACGATGAGTTCAGTTAGAGACGTGAGCACACGACTTTACACACCGCTTTTACATAGTTTTGAGAGAAAGAAGACGAGCAAAATCAAGGAGAAAGAAGATTCAAGACAAGATCCATCCATCAATCTGTAATAGGGTGAATTTTAGATTTAGATTATTGTTTGTATATGAATAATTCTCTATCTTTTATTGTTTTTCTTGTTATGATTATGAACTAAATTGCATTAAACTAGGGCCATGTGAAGGTTGAATTATGCGTTTTTATATACGGAAGTTTGTTCTTCGTTTAAATTCTATAATTTCTTAGTGTCTTGATTTCATGCTTTTATTGTTGCATATGCTTGATTACCATATGTTCGTCAATTGCCTATCTTATTCATTCGAATGACTATAGGATAGGGTTCAAAGAAATCATCACATCACTTGAATGAAAGGAATTGCCTAGAAATAGTATACGTTCTCGTGTGCAGTTAGTCGGATTATCCGGAGAAATTCTAGAACTTGAATGCATGTTTGTTGGTTAGATTCTTGGATAGAGATATTTCGGGAATCGTCAATTAATCATCGGATTATTATTTTTGAGACATCACAAATTTGTTTGGCAACAAGTTTAGCAATTGCAACAAATTACTTTGTTGTGTACAAGTAATTTTTTACGCAACGATAACAATTCGTTGAAAGACCGTATGATTTTGCAACGGAATAGTTCGTCCGTACAAGTGTTGAAAGTCAACAAACTATTTTGTTGCGTAACCTGACAATTTGGCAATGATATATTTCATTGCCAATCCGAATAAATATTGTCTAGAAAATGTGGTAATTGACAACGAAATGTCATTTTATGCAACAAATGCATATACTTTTTAGCGCGATTAGAATTGTTGCCCACAATATATGTTTTGGCAATGAAGAAATTTGTTGTCTATAATATGAATATAGGCAACGAAATTCATTTTTTCGTTGCCATGAACGTTTAGCAACGTGGATAGCCCAACAAAGCTGGCAACGAAATATTTTTGTTGTGGATAGAATTAGCAATGAAAATTCCACTTTTTCGCAACAAAACGTTTCGCTGCTGAAAGCAAAATTCCTTGTAGTGATATATAAAATATGCACTTGTTTACAACAATACGATTTCCACAAAAGTCTACATATACATACATTTTAAAAATAAAACATATATTAGAGATTGTATATAGATGTACAGTATGTACTATAAGCACATCTATAATATATTTTAAATATATAAGAAGTATAAAAAAATCTAGTACACTTAAAATATATAGTTTCTATAATAAATACGAATATAAAAGGCATGTTCCCTATTTATTGTATGTATCCCGCTAGATTAATACAGCGACTCTCCCAATATTTATTTATATAAACATTGTCCGTGTTATATGTATTTTTGTATGGATATACATAAACTAGAAAATACATTTTTCTTTCGCCTTAACATTTTATGTTTTACATTTTGTGCTTTCGAACACTGCAACAAAGCGTAGTTATGGTTGGAAAATGGCCTGGGTTTGTATTGCTAACAAACTTTGATTATACGATGAAATTTGATAGTTATTCTTTTTGCATACTAATATCCTATGTCAAGTGAATATATATATATATACACAGAGAGAGAGAGAGAATAATTCTAAATATATACATGTATGCATGTATTAAATATGTATTTAAAAAAATATATTAATCTTAAATAATTAATGCATAAACATTGTTCATGTAATTAAAATACCTTATATTTATAGTACAATATCTTCACGTGTAATAATTATTTATGTCAATTTGTGGACAAATATTAATAAGTTTTTGTATTCAATATATTTCAAAATATTAGGCTTGTTGGCACACATAAAGTATTAATCATAACAAGCAAAATTGAATTACACTTCGACTTTATATTTAGGTGAACCAAATAAATGAATGAAAAATGATAATCTAATATATAGATTTAAGCCATACATAAAATGATATTATTTATGTGTTTTTCTTTTACAATATTTATCTTATTAACTACTATCCATAGATGTTTATATTCAAATATATTTCTACATATATATAGGCTGGTTGGCATAGCATAAGGTTACAATAATAACAAGTTGATTTTAATTGCAATCAATTTTGAATTTAATTTGCATCAAAAAAATTTGAATTTAAGTGAACCGAATAAATGAATAAAAAAGGCTAGTTCAATTGGACTTGAAAATCCAAATGAGGAAGACTAGCTATATAATTCTTCATCAAATTAATTACATGATGTCCATAAATGGATAACAAAATGTCTTTTTTTGAAGGGAATAGATAACAAAATGTCTGGTCCTTATTTATGAAAATGTCGGACAAACTTAAAAGCAAGATATTTGATATGCACCTAATACATGCATTATGAAAATGTCGGACAAACTTAAAAGCAAGATATTTACTTCACCACTGTTACCACCACCATCGTAGGTGGGTTAGGTTACAACACCCTTCATCAAGTTGTACATCACATCTTTAAATCTGACAAGACGGATATGGATCTAACGAGACAGAGACAAATCTAACGAAATGAAAACGTGGAAACGTGTGATACATAAGTTTTAAATAGCGTTATAGATATTTTGTTTAGTATTTTGTTTTCTCTCTCGTATGAGAGTTTGTTTTCTCTCTCGAATGAGCGTTTCGTCTCTCCTTATATAGGAATTAATGCACAAGAATTTTCTTGGGCTCGTTTGTTAGTTCTTAAGATTTATTATCTTGAAGAATATCCATATTTGGTGCTGTTAGTGTGCATTTTATGCATATTTTACATATATTTCCTTTATTCTTTTATTAGTATTTGAGTTTAAATTATAGATATTTATTATGGTTTTTATATTTGATAGGTGAAACTCTAAAGAAGATGGAAAATGAAGAAAAAAAGATGAAGAAAAGAAAGAAAGAGTAGAAGACACATAAATTAAGATCTTCCTATTTTTTAGGAGCTTTCCTATTTCTTTTAGGAGTCTTATTAGTATTTTATTCTAGTATTAATTAATTATTCCTTCTTCCATTAGAATTAGAGTTTTATTTTAGTTAGGAGTCTTTTGGCTAGGCATATAGAATAGATATTGCTGGAATTTATTCTCTCTTCTAGATTTTGGATTACTATTCACGTTTTTACATGAGGGAGACAATAATCCTGCGTTTTTCTTTCATTGGAGATGTATTGCTAAAAACTCAAGTTCTAGCCGAGGATATTTGAATTTTAAGTTTTAATTCTACAAAATTTGTGAGATCGATTTATTCTATTCTTCTCTTTTCGTGTGTATTACATATTCTCTTTATGTTTGTTGATATTATTGTTTCAATTATTGAGTAATTCGGTCGTTTATTTAATTGTTTGGAATATATATAGCTAGTTAGAATCCCAAATCCGTATTGTTTGGTTAATTCTAATATTGGTAGCATTAATAACAGTGATTATGGACAAAGTTTCAATTGTTTATTATGGAATATGTATCTAATTTAAATGAACCGAGCTTGTGAGTTCGTTAATAGAATTGGTGTTTCTCTAATTCTTAAAGCTATTATTGAATTAAATCTTAAGAGCTTGTTTAGGGTTATTCAATCAATAAGAGAAATAATCAAAGAGCTTGTTTTGATTATCGATAAAATAAGGAGAAACGAGGTTGTTAGAGCTTGTTAACGGCTATAGCCAATTTATTCAAGAATATTGAATTATCTTTGCATCGATGATCAAATTATAGAATTAAAACGGATAAAATTCCTTAGGCTAGAATCTCACTACATATTGATTTATTCTACTTGTTTAATTTTGCATATCTTGATTTTAATACTTTTTGTCATTTATTTTAAGTTTAGTTTAATCGATTATTAAAAATCCCCCCTATTTTATTTTAATATTAGCAATTTGAGAAATAATCTGAACCAATCCCTGTGGATTCGACCCTACTTATCGCTATTTGCAAATTTAGGAGTAGGAAATATTTTTGTAGGTTCAACAACCTATCAAATTTTGGCGCCGTTGCCGGGGATTGGTGCCTTTTGATTTATTTCTCATTATAGAATAAATTTTTGTTGCCTCGATCCCTTCGTACAGGTGAACTTCAATACGATCCTGAAATTGAGAAAACAGCTCGCCGACTACGAAAAGAAGCCAAGCAACGTGCTCAAGGATTCCCGTCTACTTCATCTCCCGGGCTCAACTTAACTTTGGATTTGAGTGATACGTCTAGTGATTCAGAAGAGGAACTTGCAGACATGGCCAACGCCAACGAGAGAACTTAAGGGAGTAGCCATGCCAAACATGAACCAACACCTCTTTGCATTCAATAATCCCACCCTTGAGGTATATTTGAATTAAATCTGGTCTTATACACTTACTTCCTACTTTTCGTGGTCTTGCAGGAGAAGATCCCCACAAACACTTGAAGAATTCCGTGGTTTGCTCGACGATGAACCAAGGAATGTCACTGAAGACCAATCAAACTGAGAGCTTTTCCATTTTCACTAGCGACAGAGCTAAGGATTGGCTTTATTATCTACCCTCTGGTTCATCCAGACATGGAACGAAATAAGAAACAATTCTTGGAGAAATTCTTCCCCGCCTCACGAGTTGCAAACATATAGAAAGGAGATATGCGGGATTAGGCAAATCAGTGGAGAGTCGTGTACGAGTACTGGGAGCGATTTAAACAACTAGTAGCCAGTTGTCCACAACACCAAATCCTGAACAACTCCTAATCCAGTACTTCTATGAGGGTTTGTCAATAATGGAGAGAAATGATAGATGCTGCGAGTGGAGGCGCATTGGTACACAAAACTCCCACAGAAGCAAGAAACTTGATCTCCAACATGGCTGCCAACACCCAACAATTCAGTACTCGACAAAACTGTACAAAAAGGGGTGAATGAGGTGAACTTGGCATCAATGGACCAACGTTTGGATGATTTGACCTCTCTGGTGCAAAAATTGGTATAGGCAATACACAGCAAGTGAAAGCATGTGGTATCTGTTACAATCCCAGTCATACTACCGAGGTGTGTCCTACACTTCAAGAGGATCCACACGAACAAGCCAATGCCGTTGGATTTCCGGGGCTCCACAGAGGAAGTATGATCCCTTCTCCAATACCTACAATGCTGGGTGGAGGGATCATCCTAATTTGAGTTATGGTCCACGTGCTCAAGGATTCCAACATCCATATCAATCCAGACAACAAGCACAACCACCTCAGCCATCCTCCAATCCACAAGGCATGTCTCTTGAAGAAATTGTTAAACATTAGCACTAACCACAACAATTCAACAAGAGACGAGGACAGTATACAACATCTGGAGAGTCAAATGAGTCATTTAGCCACAACTGTGAATGGGTTGGTTTCCAAAGCTCGAGTAAACTACCATCTCAGTCTGTGGTAAATCCAAGACAGAATGCTAGTGCAATTACCTTAAGAAGTGGGAAAGAGCTCAAAGAACCCGAATTGGTTTCCAAACGTGAGAGATGAAAATAGTTGAGAGAACAAAACGAAGAGTCTAATCCCACTGAAGTTCGAAAAGAGCAACCTAAGTCATTGGTGATACCTCCACCGTTCCCTAGTCGGTTTGCAAAATCCAGAAAGAAGAGCAAGAAGAGAGATATTAGAGACCTTCAGAAAGTCGTCAGGTAAATATCCCACTTCTCGATGCCATCCAAGCACGTACCTCTCGTTATGCAAAATTCCTCAAGGAATTATGCACGACTAAGAAAAAGCTCAATGGTAACGAGAAGGTGCATGTGGGGGAAAATGTGTCTGCTGTTCTTCAAAAGAAACTACCTCCAAAATGCAAGGACCCAGGTATGTTCACTATCCCCTGTAAGATAGGTAATATGCGAATTGAAAAAGCTATGTTAGATCTAGGAGCTTCAATTAATGTTATGCCTCGTGCTATCTATGAGTCTTTGAATATGGGAAAATTAAAAGAAACAGGCGTCATTATTCAATTAGCTGATAGGTCTAATGCTTACCCTGATGGTGTTCTTGAGGATATACTAGTTCAAGTTAATGATTTGGTTTTCCCTGCTGATTTCTATGTTATTGATATGGGTAAGATGAATCTAGTATTTAGCCCCTATTTTACTTGGACGACCATTCTTAAAAACATCTAGGACTAAAATAAATGTTCATGATGGTACACTTACTATGGAATTTGATGGCGAAATCATAAAGTTTAATATCTATGATTCCATGAAGTACCCCTCTGATGATCATTCTGTATTTGGTTTGGATGTTACTGACTCTTTGATGCAGCGAGTATTTGAATTGGAGAGAAGATGATCCATTGAAAGTAGCTCTATATGATGATGGCCTGGAAGGAGTCGAAAAGAGTTTTGCTTTAAATTCTGAACTGCAAGAAGCTATTTCTGAACTCAACTCTCTTAATTCTCATAAACATAATGTTTCTTATATTGGATTACCCGTGACTAGTTCTAAACTACTCCCTTCTATCGTGCAGGCCACCGAAATTGGAACTCAAGAAATTGCCGGATCACCTCAAGTACCTATTCTTAGGAGAAGATGAAACACTTCCTATGATCGTTTCTAACAACTGAGTCCTTTACAAGAGGAACAATTGCTTCGATTCCTGAGAGAGTACAAGGAAGCAATCGGTTGGACTATAGCTGATATCAAAGGCATTAGCCCGGCTTCTGTATG
Organism: Buddleja alternifolia; assembly: GCA_019426215.1. Taxonomy (NCBI): domain Eukaryota; kingdom Viridiplantae; phylum Streptophyta; class Magnoliopsida; order Lamiales; family Scrophulariaceae; genus Buddleja; species Buddleja alternifolia. The sequence goes on along the minus strand of CM033397.1, from coordinate 21,467,857 downwards.
CATCGGATATTAATGGAGAAGGTTCCAAGCCTTCAATCCAAGCTCAGAGGCGATTAAATCCACCGATGATGGAAGTTGTAAAGAAGAGATTCAAAAACTCCTAGATGCAGGTATAATCTATCCAATTTCGGATAGCACATGGGTAAGTCCGGTACAAGTGGTTCCAAAGAAAACCGGTATAACCGTTGTTGAAAATGCTGAGGGCGAGTTAGTTCCAACCCGAGTCCAAAATGGGTGGCGAGTCTGTATAGATTATAGGAAGCTGAATTCTGCTACTCGAAAGGACCATTTCCCTCTTCCTTTTATTGATCAGATGTTAGAACGGTTAGCTGGACGAGCTTATTTCTGTTGTCTTGATGGTTATTCAGGTTTTTCATCAGATTTCGGTGGCAACCCGAAGACCAAGAAAAGACGACCTTCACTTGCCCCTTTGGAACCTTTGCCTACCGCGTATGCCTTTTGGTCTCTGCAATGCTCCAGCAACATTTCAAAGGTGCATGGTTAGTATATTCTCCGAATTTGTAGAGGACATCATAGAGGTATTTATGGATGATTTTACAGTTCATGGCGATTCCTTTGACTCGTGTTTAGCTAATTTAGGAAAAGTTTTTGAAAAGATGCATAGAGTCAAACCTTGTTCTAAATTATGAAAAGTGTCATTTTATGTTGAACAAGGTAATATTTTAGGTCACGTGGTGTCCCTAAGGTTTAGAGAGTAGACAAATCCAAGATAGATGTTATCAAATCTTTACCTTACCCCGTGAGTGTACGGGAAGTTCGTCTTTTCTTGGACATGCAGGATTCTACCGACGCTTTATCGGATTTCGCGAAGATAAGTAGACCATTGTGCAACTTGCTTCAAAAAGATGTGGAATTCAAGTTTAGCGAGGAGTGCCAAAGTGCTTTTGACAAGTTGAAAGACTTGTTAACTTCAGCCCCTATTGTGCAACCCACCAGACTGGAATCTTCCCTTCGAGATTATGTGCGACGCCAGTAATCATGCTGTAGGCGCAGTGCTTGGACAAAGAGTGGGGAAAGCTGCACATGTCATCTATTATGCCTCACGAACACTTGACAGTGCCCAATGCAATTACTCGACAACGGAAAAAGAACTCTTAGCTATTGTTTTTGCTTTAGAAAAATCCGTTCATATTTACTTGTACTAAAGTGATTGTTATTCTGACCATGCAGCTCTTCGATATTACTCACTAAGAAGGAGGCTAAACCGAGGCTCATTAGATGGATCTTGTTGCTGCAAGAGTTTAACTTGGAGATACGAGACAAGAAAGGTGCTGAAAATCTTGTTGCGGATCATCTAAGTCGATTAGTCGTGAGGAGGAACCACTGCCCCTACGAGATGAATTTCCTGACGAGCATCTCTTTGCTACTCACTAACAATCCATGGTATGCCGATATAGTGAATTACTTAGTTACTAAGACCCTACCTGACGATTTGTCTAGAGCTCAAAAGATAAGGTAAAGAGTGATGCTAAGTATTATGTGTGGGATGACCCTTATTTGTGGAAACATGTTCGGATCAAGTCCATCCGAAGGTGCGTACCTGAGACTGAAATTCCTTCAATCCTTAAATTTTGCCATCATTGCATGTGGAGGACATTTTGGCCCCAACGCACTGCTCTTAAGGTGCTTGAAAGTGGTTTATTTTGGCCGACTTTGTTTCATGATTCTTACATGTTTTGCAAATCTTGTGAAAATTGTCAAAAACGGGTAACTTAGGACATAGAGATCAAATGCCCCTTAATCCTATACATGTGTGTGAATTTTTGATGTGTGGGGAATTGATTTTATGGGCCCCTTCCCCTCTTCTTTGGCAATATTTACATACTACTTGCTGTGGATTATGTTTCAAAATGGGTTGAAGCCAAAGCTACTCGAACTGACTGTGCTAAAGTTGTTGTAGATTTTGTCAAGTCTCATATATTCGTTAGGTTCGACACCAAGAGCCATAATAAGCGATCGTGGAACTCACTTCTGCAACCGAGTGATGGAGGCCCTACTCAAGAAATATGATGTTACTCATCGAGTTTCAACCGCTTACCATCCACAAACAAACAGCAAGCCAAATCTCTAACCGAGAAATCAAGTCTATACTCGAGAAGACAGTCAATCCAAGTAGGAAAGATTGGAGTACGCGACTCGACGATGCTCTATGGGCATATCGTACGGCCTACAAAACGCCCATTGGTATGTCCCCGTTTCGTTTAGTTTTTCGGTAAGCCTTGCCATCTTCCTGTTGAGTTGGAACATAGAGCATATTGGGCGATTAGCACTTCAACATGAAATTGGATGATGCTGGTGTCACAAGGAAGCTACAATTGCAAGAGTTGGAAGAAATCCGGAATGACGCATATGAAAGCTCGAGAATCTATAAAGAGAAGACGAAAGCATTTCGTGATAAGATGAACTCAAGAAAGAATTTTGTTGTTGGACAGAAAGTTCTTCTTTTCCATTCTCGACTTAAATTATTTCCAGGTAAGTTACGTTCACGTTGGGTTGGACCTTTTATTGTCATTAAAGTTTTTCCCCATGGTGCAGTTGATATCCAAAGTCCGACTACTGGGAAGATGTTTAAAGTGAATGGACATCGCTTAAAGCCTTTCTACGAAGGATTTCAAACGCATAATGTGGAAGAAATGGACCTCGAACCTCCCAATTACACCACTTGAGCGTGACTTTGTCTAGCCAAAGACGTTAAAGAAAGGCGCTACTTGGGAGGCAACCCAAGATTTTACCTTTTCTAGTTCTTAAATTTTCTGTTTTTGTTTATTTTATTTTTTTTCTTTGAGGTAAACCACATCACAAGGCCACACGGGGGTACGTTTTAAACTTAGAAATTTTTCGGAAAAAAAAAAAAAAAAAAAATTTTTGGTTTTTTTATTGACAGATTACAACTTCAAATAAGGCGTGCCCACGCTTTATCCAAAGTTGCAATCTGTTTAACTGTGCACAAGGGTGATAATTCATGACTTAAACTAAGGCGTGCCCACGCTTAATTATAAGTCACACTCTGCCTTAACAAACACAAAGCCACGCTTCACCCTTTATTCTTAAAAAAAAAAAAAAGAAAAATTAATTAAAATTTTCGATTTTTTTCAACACAATTCTTTTCCTTCTTTTCTTTCTCATTACACCTCATTCTTCCCCAATTTCTTTTCTTAGCAGCAAACTCACACATAACAATCTTCTTCCACACCACCATTGAAGCTTCTTCAAACTATCACAACCACCACCATGGGAAGGAAGCCGCCGCCTCCGACATCCAAACCCGACGCCGCCGTGAGAGCCACCGCTCCAAAAACAGCCGCGCCGCCGAGCGCTAAACCGCAAAAACGGGCGACAAAATCGCAGCCCACCGCCACCAGATCCAACCGTAGCGCCGTCGCGTCACCACCAAGGCCACACCAGACGTCGGCTTCCGAACGCGACTCCGTCGCGTCATCTCCGCCGGTATCAGCGAACAACCCCGCCGCTATCAACCCCGCCTGGCCCAGATCCAACCGAGAAGCCGCTTCTCCGAACACATGTGCGCCGCCGCGCGCGGCACCACGTTACCGGAACCCACGACAGAAGGTCAGGCGAAGCACAGCAGCGCCGCCATGGGCTCAACAACAGCCATCCCTTTCTTCTGATCCAACAACTGCGACGCCACCGCGAGTCCACCATGCCAGTTCGCCACCGGTCGCCGTCTCAATCGTCACCTCACCAGATCCCACCGCCACATCACCACCGCTGCCGCTAGTCATCGGATTTTCCTCCGAGGAACCGACCACCACCGAGAAACTGACCACCGCCTCGAAACCGCCGCCGCCTGCTGCTCAAACCAACCCTCCTCCGTCGTCTTCTCCAACAATTTCTTCGGGGGTTTAGTTCTTCGAGCCAAAGTCCCAATGATTCACCACCACAGCGGTCTCGTCTCGGTAAGGGTAAGAGTGTATTACCACCGAGTTCAAAACTCGGCGGTTTTACTACTTTCAAATAGAAAGTTCAACAAACGAGGTATTATGAATTGTGTCATTATCCAATTATTCCCGGTAAATATGTTGATTATGATGCGCTCAATGCTTTGAATATTTGTGATGAATTTGTTGCATTGGTTGATGAAATTGGGTGGGGTGGATATTTTCATGTTAAACTCCCGGCGTTTATCGAACTTACGAGGGAGTTTTACACCACATTTAAGTTCAATAAAACGAAGGATTTAACTCTAACTAGCCCCGGTGTTGTTAAATTTAGATTGATGGGCAAAGAGTTTTCTTATTCGATTAATCAGTTTAATGTGGCTTTGGGCTTTGTTGATAACGATTATGTTCAAACTGACGAGTATAAAACTCTTGTTGTGATTATTTGCGTGATTTTTGCCCTTATCAAATTTGGAAAACTATTTCAACAACCGATACTACTTGCTATCACCCAAGTCAATCTAAAAGTTCTTATTTGCGTGAGCCTGTATTGAAATTATTCAACGTTTTTTGGCTTATAATTACTCGGGTAGAAAGATAGTTCCGGCACTTTCACTAAAGCCGAGTTCTATTTCATTTGGTGTATGCAAAACAACAAATCAAAGCGAATTTGGGTATTTGGCTAGCCACTCAATTCCAATCGGCCTCGAACAAAAAGCGTCTTATCTTAGGTTCTTACATTACACAATTAGCTGTTTCTCTAAATTGCTTGATTTGAGTAACACTAATATGCACATTGCTGTCACATGGACCGTTGGATATTGATTGCTTGTATAGGATGGGCATAGTGACTCTCAAACACGGACGCCCTACTTTTACATCTCCGGACCTACGGTACAACCAAAAAAAGCGCAAACGCCGTGATATGGAGGAGCCATCAAGAGATACTACCTCGTCTACTCCGAGACTTCCAACATGCATTCCTTCTCCCGCCAATTCGAGGATCGACTCAACCGTATTGAGTCTAAGTTGGATCGAATCCTTGCTCATTTCCACATTCCACCGGATTGATCTCGGGTTTCACACATCATCTACGACTAGGGGAGTCTCGTTCCTTTACCTCCAATTTTTATTATTCCTCATGCATATGCTTTATATTTTTTATACATTTAGATACATTGAGGACAATGCATGAAATAGTGTGGTGGAGGGGAATAAATTCTCTGTCGTGATGTGTTTTTATATTCTCTTAGTGTGCAACGAGTTAAGTTAGTGTAAATTTTTTTTTTTTCGAAATATCAATTCTTTTGATTTGAGAAATTTGATTGAATTAATGAGAGAAGTCAAGCATGACTTAATTGTTACAATTGTTGAAGTACATGCTTCTTTGAGAAGTTTACGTAAGTTTGTAATTTGGAATAATTGTGTAGTGATATTTGACTCGCAAAGTTCGTTGATATTTTCTTAGTTTAAATTGTGTGAAATTAAATTGATGTGAATTAAATATAGGGTATTAAAACCTATGAAGTAATTTGTGCTTAAAATGAGTATGATATAACCTCTTGTAGCGCCTGGGGCTAACTACACTGAAGGGATTAAGCCTGAGGAGTTTTCAAGCTTGGTAACCTAAGGCCAACTGGTCTGGATCTATCGGCCCAAACCTGCTACTGTGTTAGTATCCTGATAGGGCTATAAGAGGGTATCAAATGATAAATGATAAACTTGTTGAGTAACCGGGTGCATTCATGACCAATGTTTGTATTCGCGTCAAAAGACAAGTAATTGCTTAAAGTAAATAAAAGTATGATATTGGTGCTAAAATTGTTATAAAATGCTTGAGGAGATAGAAATGGATAATGCGAGTTGAATGTTGTATACGTGATTTTGCAATCATGGATTTTTGTGAATTTTTGAAGAGTATGTATGGATACGAAAGTTATAGTTGAGGCATGATGGATATCTTTAAAGAATTTTTGTTAAAATTTTTGATGATAAGGGTTGATGTTTGGAAAAAATAAGTTTCTTTAACTTGCTTGTTGTACACTGAGAGATCGATTTTGTGGGTATATCATCTGCAAACCTCACGAGACACAACTCGTCCACTAGGGTAACCTAGGGGTTTAAAGGCTTGTTGCATACGCTAAATGCAATCGTGATACCTACGAAAATGGTTAGTTTTAGTTGTTTTGTTATTTTTCTTTTTCTAGATTTTTGAGTCTTTTGTCTTTGCACGAGGACGTGCAAGAGTTAAAGTGTGGGGGAATTTGTTAGTGTGCATTTATGCATATTTTACATATATTTCCTTTATTCTTTTATTAGTATTTGAGTTTAAATTATAGATATTTATTATGGTTTTTATATTTGATAGGTGAAACTCTAAAGAAGATGGAAAATGAAGAAAAAAAGATGAAGAAAAGAAAGAAAGAGTAGAAGACACATAAAGTAGTAGGAATCTTCCTATTTTTTAGGAGCTTTCCTATTTCTTTTAGGAGTCTTATTAGTATTTTATTCTAGTAATTAATTAATTTCCTTCTTCCATTAGAATTAGAGTTTTATTTAGTTAGGAGTCTTTTGGCTAGGCATATAGAATAGATATTGCTGGAATTTATTCTCTCTTCTAGATTTTGGATTACTATTCACGTTTTTACATGGAGAGGAGAAATAATTCCTGCGTTTTTCTTTCATTGGAGATGTATTGCTAAAAACTCAAGTTCTAGCCGAGGATATTTGAAGTTTTAATTCTACAAAAATTGTGAGATCGAATTATTCTTATTCTTTCTTTATTCTTGTGTATTTACATATTCTTTATGTTTGTTGATATTATTGTTTCAATTAATTGAGTAATTCGGCCGGTTATTTAATTGTTGGAATAATATATAGCTAGTTAGAATCCCAAATCCGTAATTGTTTGGTTAATTCTAATATTGGTAGCAATTAATAACATTGATTATGGACAAGTTTTCAATTGTTATTATGGGAATATGTAATCTAATTTAAATGAACCGAGCTTGTGAGTTCGTTATTAGAATTGGTGTTTCTCTAATTCTTAAAGCTATTATTGAATTAAATCTTAAGAGCTTGTTTAGGGTATTCAATCAATAAGAGAAATAATCAAAGAGCTTGTTTTGATTATCGATTAAATAAGGAGAAACGAGGTTGTTAGAGCTTGTTAACGGCTATAGCCAATTTATTCAAGAATATTGAATTATCTTTGCATCGATGATCAATTATAGAATTAAAACGGATAAAATTCCATTAAGCTAGAATCTCACTACATATTGTTATTCTACTGTTTTACATTTGTGATATTTGATATCTTGATTTTAATACTTTTTGTCATTTATTTTAAGTTTAGTTTAATCGATTATTAAAAATCCCCCCTATTTTATTTTAATATTAGCAATTTGAGAAATAATCTGAACCAATCCCTGTGGATTCGACCCTACTTATCGCTATCTGCAAATTTAGGAGTAGGAAATATTTTTGTAGGTTCGACAACCTATCAGGTGCTTTAATTGTTCTTTACTACATCGTTAGACACAATCTCAGTTGTATTATTTTTGACGTTGTAAACTTTTATTGGATGAAATAAAATACCGTTTTCCCTTCAAAAAGAAAAGAAAAGAAAAGAACCTTCAGAAGTTTCATCCAAAAAAAAAAAAATGGTAGGGAATAATATAAAATTCTTCCAACTTCTCGTAGATTAAATGGTTGTTCTTTTCCTAACTTTTTTTTTAAAAAAATTGTCCACTAGTTGTTACAGTATTTTGATTTTTGGTTGCTTTTAATATTGATCAATTAGAATTTTAGTAATGAACAGTTGATCTAAGGAATGAAAGTTTGATGAAATATTAGAGATTGCAACTAATAATAGATCTGAGAAAATCTTATAGTATTACCAAACAATTTTTCGGCCCATTGATAATGCAATTGATAGTTTTATTTCTTTAAATTTAGTCACATGTTTTTATTTGCATTTAAAATGTTGACTTTTGGAAACAAAATTAGGGTTTTTGATCAGTGTTTTGCTTGATGAATTATTTCTTTTCAGGGTGGTTTAAGATAATATTTTTCTTAAAACTTAGTTATTTTAATTAAAATGGATGATAATGAATAAAAGTATTTTTGATTTATAATGTAAAAAAGCAAATATATAAAAAAATCTCATTTTATTTCATTTCATTTTATTTATGAATATTGTGGGATGAAGTGAGGTCACAGTGTAAATGCCAATAATCTTCTTATTATTATTATCGTAGTTCATGTTTCCAGATATTTAGGCTGAATTGACTTTGACACTCTTACATTGAATAGGTTTAATATGAATAAAATAAATTATCTTCAAGAATTTTCTTTTACACAATGAAGGCCTTCTTGTCGTTTAGGCAAAATAAAATAGAAGCTGGAGTATCAATGACAAGAGTTGAAATGCGTTTATCTAACTCCCGTATTCTAAATCCTAATACCAAATTCAATGCATCAATGTGCATCTATATAACGTACATAGTTAACTGAGTCCCATTTAACAATAAACATAAACAAGTAGGTTAATGGATTTTCTTACATTAGTTTTGCTGATACTACTCTCTGTCATATCGACATGTGTTCTTGTACTGGGACGAAATTAATGGTACAAGAGATCATCAGCCAAGCTTCCTCCTGGGCCTTTTTCTATTCCAATCATAGGCAACCTTCTCCAACTAGGCAAAAACCCTCACCACTCTCTCACAAAACTCTCCAAAGTTTATGGCCCTATAATGCATCTCAAGCTTGGTAGCATACATACAATTGTCGTATCCTCACCCGAAATGGCCCAAGAAATTCTACAAAAGAATGATCAAGTATGTTCGGGTCGAGCTGTACCGAGTGTAGCCCAAGCAATGAACCACCATAAGGCGTCCATACTCTGGCTGCCGGTGGGAACCAAATGGCGAAAACTTCGCAAAATATGCAAAGAACAAATGTCTACAATTCATCATCTCGATGCCAAAAACTGCCTTGGTAAATTGCAAGATTATTTACAAGAATGCTCAAATAGAGGTCGAGCCGTGGATATTTGTGAAATTGGATTCAAAACCTCGCTGAATTTGTTATCATCGACGTTCTTTTCAGTTGACTTGGCTCATTTAAATTCGAGTTCCACTCAAGAAATGATGGAAAAAGTTCAGGTTCTGATAAAAAATTTAGGCACGCCTAATCTTGCTGATTACATTCCACTTGTTAAATTAATTGATCCACAAGGACTTAAGCACAAAACGGAGGTTAGTTTACGAAGATTACTTGAAATACTTGATCGAACACTTAATCCAAGGTTCCAATCAAGAGGCATATCAACAGGTTCTCCTAGGAAAAAGGATTTGCTTGAAGCACTCCTTGATTTCAACCAAGAAGATGACTCCGATTTCAGCCTCGATGATATAAAACATTTACTGATAGTGAGTAATTTCTCCATTAATTTAGACATTTTGCTTAATTTTTAGATCTCAAACATTAATATGTTTCGTCACATAACCACTTGTTTAGTCTCGCTCCCTACTTGGCCGCACCCATGTATATTTTATAAAATAACTTACCAATTATATGACAAGTATAATACACTCTCCTTGTGAAATACATTTGGTGCGGCCAAACAGGCTCTGGGCTAGAATTTTAAAAGGTAATATTATGTTTTTGGCAAAATTGCATTTGTGGTCGTGAAAGTTGACCTATTTTGAAACTTCTTCTGTTACACATTTTGTTTGTTTTTAACAGTTTTAATTCAACATCTATTGACTCGATGACTAATTTCAGATTAGCTAGGCTGAAAGAGGGTAATTTTATGGTGGACCGGGAGCGTTGCTCCCGGTCTATTTTTCACTACGCAAACACTTGAAGTGGGGTGGTTTACACAGGGTAGGTGGGTGTGAAAATCACCCCACTCATTTTGAATGTGTGATGTAAAATGGACCAGGAGCAACACTCCCGATCCACCTTAGAATTTTCCGGCTGAAAGATCAATTATTTCCTAACATTTTGACAGTTGTCGTACATGTTTAGAGTTAATTGCAATTTACCCCATGCGATGTATCTAGAGGAGCAAAAAGCCCCAATGAGAGAACAAAGGTCAAACTCCCTCTGCAAAAAGAATTGAAAGCATTTTAAATTTTAGGGATTAATGAAAAAAAAACCCTATGTTAATGTGAAATTGCAAAAAAAACCCTGTGTTAACGAAATAGGCTAAACCCACCATGTGTTCTTAAAAAGTCTGGCAACAGTGGATTTTTGGGAAAAAAAAGTGTGCGTTTTTCATGTTTTTCACCTTTAATGACATACTTCTTTGTTTGGAGAGTATATAAATGACAAAAAAACATGTCATTAAAGGTGAAAAACATGAAAAATACGCTCTCTTTTTTCCAAAAATCTACTGTTTGCTGACTTTTTAAGAACACAGGGTGGTTTTTAGCCTATTTCGTTAACACATGGGGGTTTTTGCAATTTCACATTAATACAGGGGAGTTTTTTGCATTAATCCCTAAATTTTAACCGAGGCGAGCCACTTGCACTTTCTTCGATTAGTTAATAGTTATGGATTGTTGGCTAATTTTTTTGCCCAAATTTAACAACCATTTGATTTGATAAAAATCTAGTCGGGATGAACCTAATATTTATTAATCAAATTTATGATAACCATAGATTTTAATAGTGATCAAGAGTTCACATTTAATTCTTATATTTTATATCTTTTTAATAATATATTTTTAGAATTTTAAAGTTACAAGTAAATTTTAGGGAAATTACTAAAACCCCTATAAAATGAATTTTTATATCCAAAAGCCCATGAAAATATTTTTCAATCTCAAAAACCCTCTCTACAAACTTTTTATTCAAAAAAACCTAAAAGTTAGGATTAAGAACTTTTTTGACTAAACTGCCCTTCATTTATTAGGTTCAGAATTGACCAATTGATCTTTTTTATCAAATTTTTTTTTGTTTTCAAATTTTAAAATTGATAAGTTGAATAATACAAATTTTAGTTTTTAGTATAAAACAATTTAAATATTTTTAGATTATTTATTTTTTTATTTTACTATGATAATTATCTAAAATTTATATTTTTGTAAATTTTTTAAGAAGATTAAAAATTTTAAATAAATTATATTTAGTCAATTATTAATACAAAATTTTTATATAAATAAATCTCTATAAATAAAACTACAATTGATTAATTTGTTAGTCTAGAAGGCTAACGGCAATCTCTATAAATTTAGAGACCATAAGTCTTGGGTTTTTGGAAAGACAAATTGGTGAGATGGATTTTTTGGATTGAGAATTTTTATCGTAGCTTTTTTGGATATAAAAATTTATTTTATGGGGTTTTTAATAATTTCCCTAAATTTTATTATATATATGTATATGTACAATATATATCTGTTAATCTGTATGTACGTATATATAAAATCCTGATCAAAACGGCATAGCAAGGGTGGAGGGAGTGGTCCTAGGTCTCGGATTTTAGGTGAAACGACGGTGGTGGCGGACGTTGGATAGTGGTGGTGGCTGCAGACGTGGTAAATGGTGGCTTGGGAGGAAAGAGGCTAGCACAGCCGTTGGCACAACGGATGGTGATGGTTGTTGTTATGAACTTCTACCAAACAAGAGCGAACAAGAACTTGAAGAACTCGAACAAATTGAAAAACTTAAGAACGAATAATCAAGGCGAGAGAACACTCTCTTTCCTTAACGCAAAATTGCGCCGCTACAGGTGGTACGGGTTTATGCAATAGCGTCCCAAGATACAACGATTAAATTCTGAATTATGAACCACTTCTAATTCAGAAACTCAAACGAACTCAAGAACAACTAGAACTTTTAGAGAAAATATTTAGAGAAGATGAAATGCTTTTTGATTTTGGTGTGAAAATTTCAGTGTATGGTGGAGCTTTTTTATAGGCTTGAAATTCAGACAAAGCCATAAACATGAAATTAATTCTGCCTTCAAAAAATTCTGTAACAGCTAAATTAATCTGGCTGTAACAGAAAGGTGATTGTTTGAATACAGAATTCAAACAGTCCTTCTAGAAGCAAAATTAAAACTGGATGAAAAAGTGGCTAGCTTTTTCTTCAAAAAACGTGTTTAGGCTTTTCCAACAATTTCAGTAGTTGAATTTTAAGTAAGGGAAATTTCTGAGCCCAAAAACTAATTAAATAAAATTCAATTAAATTTAGCCCAAAAAGATAATATTATTAAGCCCACTGGCCCACGACCCACGGACCTCGGACCGGGACCAGGTCCCAAGCCCGAGCCCGGTACGGTCCGGTCCGGGCTAGTGGGTGGAAGGAGGCGGAGGCAAGCGCGCGCGCGCGTGTGTGGTGAAACGGACCATGGCTAGGTCCTTTCTCCCTACAAAACCCACAAAGGTGAGAAGACCCAAAGGGCCAACCCTTTACCTTAAGGCAATTGTATATAAACTCATTAAACTTATAGTTTTAATCCAATGTGGGATATCTACATTCAAACACCCCACTTTAACACTTAATTTCTGATTCATTACTACTTCGAATCGAGAAATTCAAAATGCGAAACTTATCTACTCACGGGATGAATTAATATTATCCAATAATATTTCGTATCCCAATTACGTATGCAAAAGTGGTGTTCACATACTTTTGATACACACAATATCCAATAATCCCCCACACGAATAAAATTAATGCAATGCATGATCTCTAAAAGTTCGGTCGAAAATTTATCACATCAGAAGAGGTAGCTTTTGGCTTTGAACCTTTCTTAGTGAAATATCATCAGATTTACTAGGCTACCCAATGAACGCGATATCTTGAATTGGTTAGCCATTCGTGTAAAACAAGACAATGATACTCGCATGATAAATTCGCTGAGTTGTTTTAGTTCTCACTGTTGGGTCCATTTTGGCCATGGCACCCCATCTTGGATTCATAAGTGTTTACATTTTACTTAATGTTGAGGCGGCCTACACCTCACACTTACATAGGTGACTTCCTAATTAAGAGTATCCTGCCATACTCCACTACATTCTGAAACTATAGGAATCATTAAAAGCCCGGCTTAACCTTTGCTACAATTTGAAGGTTGCATTTCTTTATTCTAGGCAATGGCTTTACAGTTTATTAAACTCTTAAGTGCCTCACTGAATTTTCACAACTTAGTTGTCCTATTGAACCATGATCTTAGGATCTCCAGTCAACATGGTTGGGTTTCCACTGTGTCCATTCTTAATTTGTAGTCTTTAACCCCATTCCTCTTGATAGGCAGTATACTTGATCTCTAGGTGATCTTTTCGTCAAAGGATCTGCAATATTCTCTTTTGATTTCACATAATCAATGGAAATAATCCCGTTAGAGATCAACTGCTTAATAGTATTGTTCCTACGACGAATATGTCTAGACTTACCATTATACATACTACTTTGTGCCCTACCAATTGCCGACATACTGTCGCAGTGAATTAAAATTGGAGACATAGGTTCTTCCCAATAGGAAATATCTTCTAAGAAATTTCATAGCCATTCAGCTTCATCACCAGCTTTATCTAAAGTTATGAATTCTGATTCCATTGTGGAACTAACTATGCAAGTTTGCTTAGAAGACTTCCACGACACCGCTCCTCCACCGACGGTAAATACATACCCACTCGTGCACTTAGAGTCGTTAGTGTCTGATATCCAATTAGCGTCGTTGTATCCTTCAATTACAGCTGGATATCTTGAGTAGTGTAATCCATAATCTTTAGTATACTTTAAGTACTTCAGGACTCTAGTTAAGGCATTCCAATGCTCTAAACTAAGATTACTAGTAAACATACTCAACTTGCTCATAGAGTAAGCTAGATCAGGGCGAGTACAGTTCATGATATACATCAGACTCCCAATGACCCTAACATATTCTATCTTTGATACGGGCCATGGTTCTTGTGTAGATGAACGCTCAAGTCCACTGGAGTTTTGACTGGTGCACTATCGCCAGGAAGGGATTTTTCCAAAACCGTCTCGATATAATGAGACTGTGATAAGACTAGTCCTTAAGATTTTAATCCCTAATATGACATCTACCAACCCCATATCTTTCATGGCAAAGTTCTTCTTTAATATTCCTTTAGTATTCATGATAATTTCATGATTACTATCATAATCAACATATCGTCTACATATAGACATACTAGGACATCAGCGTTATGTGTTTGTCTAACATACACGCATTTATCACATTCGTTGATTTTGAAACCATTTGACAACATCGTGTTATCAAATTTTTCATGCCACTACTATGGCGCTTGTTTAAGTCCATATAATGACTTTACAAGTTTACATACTTTCTTCTCCTGTTTAGGAGCAACATACCCCTCGGGTTGTTCCATGTATATTTCTTCATCTAATTCACCGTTTAAAAACGCAGTCTTAACATCCATTTGATATATCTCAAGGTTACGCAGCGTGGCAATAGTGATGAGTAATCTTATGGATGTTATTCTCATTACCGGAGAATAAGTATCGAAGAAAGCAAGACCTTCCGTTTGTCGGTATCCTTTGACTACCATACGAGCCTTGTACTTATCAATAGTTCCATCAGTCTTATACTTTCTTTTCAGAATCCATTTACAACCCAAAGACTTACATCCCTTTGGAAGATCAACCAACTCCCAGGTATGGTTGTGTATAATAGACTCGATTTTACTATTAATAGCCTCTTTCCAGAGTTGAGCATTTGGACCGGACATAGCTTCCTTAATCGTCCTTGGTTCCCCTTCTAATGTGTATGACACAAAATCGGGACCATATGATTCTGGAACTCTTGTCCTTATGCTATGACGTATTTCTTCATCCTCAGGATTAGAACTACTCGCAGAAGCATCATGCGTTATTTTAAGAGGACCTTGTTCATTTCTTTCCTTACTTGGAAAGATATCCTCAAAAAATGAAGCATTTCTAGATTCCATGATAGTACCTTCATGAATCTCCGAGATTTCTGACTTATGTACCAAAAATTGATAGGCGCTACTGTTAAGTGCATAACCAATGAATATGCAATCAACAATTTTAGGCCTATTTTCACTTGTTTGGGTTTAGGTACTTCTACCTTAGCCAAACACCCCCACACTTTGAGGTACTTGTGTGAAGGATTGTGACCTTTTCAAAGTTCGTACGGAGTCTCACTCCTACTTTTGTGGGGAATCTTGTTAAGGATATAATTGGCAGAGAGTATCACCTCCCCCCACAAATTCTGAGGTAACCCAGAATTAATCAGCAATGCATTCATCATCTCTTTAAGAGTACGATTCTTGCGCTTCGCTATTTCGTTTGACTGTGGTGATTATAGGGCCATTGTTTGATGTATCATGCCTGAATTTGCGCAAAATTCATCAAACGGTGCTCTGTATTCGCCACCTCTATCACTACGATTGGCCTTTATCCTTTTCCCAAGTTGATTTTCAACTTTTGTTTTGTAATGTGTAAAAGCCTTAAGCGCTTCGTCTTTACTTTTGAGTAAATACACATAACAATACTTTGTGCAATCATCTATGAATGCACAAACTTCAAATCACAAATGTCACTGTGAATAAGTTCTAGAGGTGCGGAGTTTCTTTCCATAGAAGGAAACGGTTGTTTGACTAGTTTTGCTTCAAGACATATTTCGCATTTGTGTTCAATTTCAACTTTAAAAGTTGGTAATAAGTTCAAGTTAACAAATCTTCGAATAGTATTATAATTTACATGTCCTAATCTAACATACCATAAATTAGAATACTCAAGCAAATAAACAGAATTCTCAATACTTTTATTGCCACTAGTTTCAATTACAAGAGAGTGAATTACATTCATTACATTCATTTTGAAAGGCCCTGCTCAAGTTAACTTTTTCCTACAAAAAATCCTCTCTTAGTCAAAGAAAACCTATCAGCCTCGAAGACTATCTTAAACCTGTTCTTGACTAAAGCTGAACCAGAAACCAGATTATTGCGAATCTCCAGAACATGCAGAACTTCAATCGACATCAGCTCTTTTCCTGAAGGCATCTTCAGAACAACTTTCCCCATTCCGACCACCGGAGATGTGGCCGAGTTGCCCATAAACAGTCTTCGTCTTTCAATTGGGGTATAGGACGAGAAAGCTTCCCTATCTGAACAGATATAGCGAGTAGCTCCAATGTCAATGAACCACTCCCTCGAGTTGTCCACCAAATTGTCTTTGAATACGACGACAGTGAGATCAAGATCCGTCAGATCAATTGACACTTGGTTATTAGACAGGTCGTCGATCATCTTGTTGATGCCCTGGACATCATCAACAGCCACGTACACCTCATTTTGCACCTGGTTCTTGCCTTTGTTCTGGTTTTGACCAGAACCTTGCCCTTGAGACTTATTTTTCTAGGGCTCTTTGCAGTCTCTAGCCCCATGACCAGGTTCGTCACAGTTGTGACAGCGGTCTCCCGACATTAACTGTCATTTCCCAGCAGCCTTCTTCTTCTGGGAATTTCCTCGGAATTTTCCTTGGAATTTTAGCAGAATTTCCCTTGGAATTTTCGCTTCCGGTTAGAACTCTCCAGAACTTCAGCGATGTTTGCCATCGCCTGCACTGGAGGATTCTTGTCAGAGCCTAAATTGTCCTCTTCAATTCTGAGTCGGACAACCAAGTTTTCAAGACTCATCTCCTTCCTCTTTTGCTTTAGATAGTTCTAGAAGTCCCTCCACGAGGGCGGTAACTTCTCTATAGTAGAAGCTACCTGGAAGGTTTCACTCAGAGCCATAGTCTCCGCATGAACTTCATATATGATTATCTGAAGCTCTTGGACTTAGCTCATTACGGACCTAGAGTCCACCATTTTAAAGTCTAAGAACTTCGCGACCATGAACTTCTTCAGTCCGGCGTCCTCAATTCTATACTTCCTGTCCAGTGCCTCCCAGAGGTCTTTGGAAGTCTTCACTGATAGATATACGTTGTAAATCGAATCACTTAATCCACTGAGTAAGTAGTTCCTGCAAAGAAAATCACCATTGATCTAGGCATCATATGCCATCCTCAGTTGACTATCAGTTGATTCAGTCGGGATATAGGGAGCATCTTCTCTTAAGAACCTCGCCAGGTTCAATGTAGTGAGGTAAAACAGCATCTTTTGAAGTCAGCCCCGTTGAACTTCGACGGCTCTTTAGCCTGAGCCGGTATAACAGGATTAACTGGTGGAACATATGAAACAGGACCGGAACTAGAACTAGGACTAGGACCAGGACCAGAAGCTGGACCAAAATTGGAACTAGGACCAAAACCAAAACCTAGACCAAAACCAGTACGAGGACCATAACCAACAGAACCAGTGCCAATACCAAGACCAGCACCCGAGCTAAGTCTAAAGTTAAGGGTAGTGGCAGCATCATCACGGGTGCCATATCACCAACCTTCACCATTTTCAGAAATTTGAATCGACAGAAATGAACAACAAAGAAATTTTGCATTTAGTTTGTTGTTATGAACTTCTGCCAAATAAGAACTTGAAGAACTCGAACAGAATGAAAAACTTAAGAACGAATAATCGAGGTGAGAGAACACTCTCTTTCTTAACACAAAATTGTCCTGCTACAGGTGGTACGGGTTTATGCAATAGCGTCCCAAGATACAACGATTAAATTCTGAATTACGAACCGCTTCTAATTCAGAAGCTCAAACGAACTCAAGAACAACTAGAACTTTTAGAGAGAAGATTTTGAGAAGAGGAAATGCTTTTTGATTTCAGTGTATGGAGGAGCCTTTTTATAGCTTGAAATTCAGACAAAGCCATAAACACGAAATTAATTCTGCCTTCAAAAAATTCTGTAATAGAAGAATTAATCTGGCTGTAACAGAAAGGTGACTGTTTGAATACAGAATTCAAACAGTCCTTCTAGAAACAGAAATAAAACTGAATGAAAAAGTGGCCAGCTTTTTCTTCAAAAAACGTGTTTAGGCTTTTCCAGCAATTTCAGTAGTTGAATTTTAAGTATGGGAATTTTGTTAGCCCAAAAATTAATTAAATAAAATTCAATTAAAATTTGGCCCAAAAAGATAATACTATTGAGCCCACAAGCCTAAACCACATAACCCACAAGCCCAGGCCCAAGCCCACGAACCTCGGACCCATTCCCGAGCCCGAGCTCGAGCCCAGTCTGGTCCAGGCTGGCGAACGGACCATTTCGGCTGCGGGCGGACGAACGATCGCGGCGGCGGGTGCGCGCGCGTGTGGTGAAACGGACCATGGCTAGGTCCTTTCCCCCTACAAAACCCACAAAGGTGAGAAGACCCAAAGGGTCTGACCCTTTATCTCAAAGCAGTTGTATATAAACCCATTAAACTTATGGTTTTAATCCAATGTGGGATATCCACATTCAAACACCCCACTTTAACACTTAATTTCTCATTCGTTACTACTCCAAATCGAAAAATTCGAAATGCTAAAATTTTCTACTCACAGAGTATATTAATATTACGGTGATCAGATTTTGTATGCAAAAGTGGTGTTCACACACTTTTCATACACACAATATCCAACAGTGGTTGGAAAAGGCGGCGTGAGGTTGGCGAAGTGTGGGTGGCTCACGCTGGGTGGTGATGTGAAGAGACTGGATGGTTGGCCACTAGTTAAGAGCGTAGAACACGATCGAGTGATGGTCATGGTGGTTTTGTTTTGTGGGTGGAGGTCATGGTGGTTTTGTTTTGTGGGTGGAGGCCATGGTGGTTTCACCGGCAGTAATCATGGTGGTTTCACCGACAGTAGTCATGGTGGTGTCACCGGCGGTGTCCATGGTGGTCTCGGGGGTGATGAACATGTTGGTTTGTCGAGCGGTCGGGGTGGTTAGGGTGGGTCGAAGTGCGACGACCAGCAGCGACGAGGATGTGTGCGGTGCATGGATGGTAAAGGTGGGTGGGGATGATTTTGATGGATGGTTGGTTTGGGAAAGTGCTCTAGGTTAGGATTTAAGGAAGAAGATGGAAAAAGAAAATTAATTTTAAAAACTGAATAAGAAATAATCAAAGAAAAGACAAAATAAAATAGAAAAATATCGTTTAAATCTTCAAAAAAATTAAGAGTATTTTGGTCTTTATATTGGTGAGTGAATGTGCAAGACGTCTAGGTGGCACTGTATATCAATTATTCAATATTTTATCATATTTTTAATTCAAGACAAAGGGAGATAGCGTGACCTGACAAACCCGAGCCGATAGTTTCTAATCATGTGCCACACAGACCCTATAATTAAGACTCCAAATAAGGAGAGAAAAGTCATAACTTGTGAGAGCTTGGAATCGAACTCAGGACCTCCCACATGAAAGTGGAACCTGATACCATAATTTGGATTGCAATTTACATATAAATGACATGAGTATAAAATATTTGTTTGATTATAAATTTAATATGAATTATATACACTTGTCGACATGCATGATATGCAACATAAAATACAACACCATTTTGTAATACAAGATCTCGTGTGTTGATATCACTAGGCTACCAAATCTTGGTAATATTTTATCTTTTTTGCAGAGTGAGTAGTATGGCCTTAATTTTCATGGGATCCTTTTTACTATTTAGGTACATCATAGGGGGTATATTGCAATTAACCTTGCATGTTTTATATATGGTGTGTCCATGTACGTACAAGATAGATTAACTATTAAGTCATGTAAAGATGGAAGTCATATATAGGCACTAACATGTGAGAGAGACTAAATAGGGAATGTCAAATTCTATGAGGATTTTGGATTCAATGATTTGAAAGCACATTCATCAGCATATTCATTGAGCTTACTTGAATGATTGTAGGTCACAATGGATTGTAAATTGGAACTCATTATTAGCTATTTTTTAATTAATATGGTGGATTTCAAATAACTCCAATTTTGAAGTCATTTAAAAAGGTAAAATGCATTTTCGACCCCAACCTATGTCAGTCGGAGCACTTTGGTACGTAATCTATACCCAATCTTTATAAATTGTGACACTGAAGTCCACCAGACGAATAATTTGGAATAATCTTTAGGCATGATTTAAATTGTGTACCAAAATGCACATATCATGCAATGTATAGGTAGTCGAGTGACAATCTAAGTCAAATTAGTCCTCCTGTGGACTTAAGTGTCACAATTAACAAAAGTTAGGTACTTGAGTGTAAAAATTAATAAATTAAGTACCAAAGTGCTCCAGCCGACATAGGTTATGGTCAAAAATGCATTTTACCCCAATTAAAATCCCTCCTTCAACTCCATTCAAACATACCCTGAGGCTATGTTTGGATTGATAAATTTTGATTTGGGGAATGAATTTGAATTTAAAGGAAGGATTTGAAATAACTCAAAATTAGAGTTACTTTTAAAATCCACCATAATTATTGAAGTTGAAAATGAGTTTTAAGGGATGAATTCGTTACTTGAAATCATCCAACACGCTTAATAAAATTGTTGATGAATTTAAAATTCATAACTTCCAAATCTTTTAATCCAAACACATCCTGAGATACTTTTAAAACTTAAAAAGCCTTTTAATGTGAGAAATGATATATATATATATATATATCTACATATCCGAACATATAACAAAACCCACACCAGGGTAAAACAAATTCAACTACTAATTTTATTTTATATTAGGACTTTATTATTGCAGCAGCAGACACAATCACAGATTCAGTACAATGGACAATGGCAGAATTATTACGCAACCCGGAGAAAATGTCAAAAGTCAAAGATGAACTTAGTAGTATCATTGCAGAGAATAAACAAGTAGAAGAGTCAGATATCTCAAGACTCTCGTACTTAAATGCAGTGATCAAAGAGACCTTTAGATGTCACCCGGCCGTCCCATTTCTAATACCTCACAAGGCAGAAACTGATATAACAATCAATGGTTATATAATTCCCAAAAATGCTCAAATACTTGTTAATGTATGGGCAATTGGCAGAGACTCAAGGATATGGTCAAATCCAGATTCTTTTGAGCCTGAACGATTTTTAGATGGGAAAATAGACTACAAGGGTCATGACTTTGAGCTTATAACCTTCGGCTCAGGAAGAAGAATCTGCCCGGGAATGTTGTTGGCTCACTTGATGGTACATCTTATGGTGGCTACTTTGATTCATAACTTTAACTGGAAACTTGAACCAGGGATAGAACCAGAGCAATTGGACATGAATGAAATGTATGGAATTTCACTTCATAAAGCAGTTCCGCTCAAGGCTTCTCCAGTCAAGCACTGAATTCTCCAATGTCCGCTCAACATGTGCCCACCTACGCATCTGCTTGATTAGTTTGAAATAAAAGTAGGGGAAAATCTATGTTAGAATAAAAGTAGGGGAAAATCTATGGATAATTTTTCACTTTTCTTATAATTACCGCACTGAATAATTTCACTTTGATCCCCCAATTATACCTTCTTTTTTAATTTGAGTCCCCCATCTATACCCTGATCAAATTTGGACCTAAACTATATTTTTCTCAAATGTGGCCTCTCAATATAATTTATTTTCAAATTAATAACGGCTGGTGTTTACGATAATATTAGAAATTATATTTTGCACCCCAAAAACAAAATACACTTTCAACTCCAGAACAAATAGCTAACAAATGTCACCTTCTAATCACAATTTTGTTAGCAACTTACATCGCAGACCACTTCCCAACTATAAATACCGCTTTGATGCAATGTTCAAGATGCAAAATATTAAAAATAAAATGACAAGGATAAAGAAAAATATATTTTCTAGTTTATGCATATCCATACAAAGATAAATGAACACTCACAATGTGTACATAAATAACTATCCATAGTATTCTAATATTGTACCCACACTCAATCCGAACCGATACCTATTGACTTTGTGGATCAGGACACAAGATTAGACCCGAATTATTAATTTGTCATTAGGTTTCAAATTATTTACTGATTATGTGTATCCATTTAATGGATGAATAAAATAAGGATGGTTAAATCGAATTTAAACAAGTCAGACCCTACCAAATTCATACCTAATACATAAATGTAATCTCTAACCAGTCAGGTTGAGTATAGAAGAAATTAATGTATACGTAAATTTGTTGTTTCTTTTTTTTTTTCCTTTTTTTTTGTATGATTTTATTTCTAGGCATTCTTATTTGACTCAAAAAATCAAAAATATATATGTAGTTCAAATAATTTTCTCTCAGATTATCGAGACCTCCCACCAACCACAACTTGTCCCGATCCGGCCCTTGGAGGACCGCGCTACCTCCACTGTCGTGTGCGTATCTGGTTTGTTATATATATGTAGTAAAACTAGTGATATATCTAAATTTAAGTATCGGACCTCGTGGGGCTGTTAGGTCAATCATAACATAAGGGGGCGGGGTTCGTATGGTCAGGGTATTAAGCTTTAAAGATAATTGTACATTGAGGCCCCTTATGGGCATTGTATGTACAAAACGCTACAAGATTCCCGCATTTTTTCTGATTCGGATAATCTACCCATGACCCGACCCTACAAGATATCATCCTGACTGTCCCGCTAGGACACGTGGCGTAATCTTTATGAAACTTGCAGCTGGAAGAATAGTATCCGTACAGCGTGTAAATACTATAAATACCCGTATTTATTATTAAGACCGGACCGAAATCTAAGAATTTAATAGACTTCGTAAGCTTCACTTGTATCTTCGTAATTAAAGCTACGACCTGACAGTATGATCTCATAATATAAATTTGGATACTTTGTTATACGAATCAACGACATAATAGCTAGAACATACTCTACAATTGAACTACATTAGACTTGATCCCCAAGAGATACGTAGACAGCTCGCACTACTACAAAAAGAGCCTATTACAGCGCCCCAATTACAGCGGTTTTTCGAAAAAACGCTGAACAGAGGGGGCTATTACAGCGGTTCGTGAAAGAACCGCTGTAATAGGTAAAACGCGGCACCTATTACAGCTGTTCTTTCATGAACCGCTGTAATAGGTGCCAGGCCTATTACAGCGGTTCTCTACTGAACCGCTGTAATAGGCAGTCACCAAAAAAAAATAAAAAAAAATGAAAATACCTATTACAGCGGTTCTTATAAAAACCGTTGTAATAGGCCAAAACGAAAAAATTTGAAACACTTTTATCTTCCCGCTTCTCTCTCTCACTCTCAAAATTTAAAACCCATCTCAGCTTTTCTCTTTCTCTACTCTCGGTCTCTCTCTCTCTCGATCCCCCCCCTCCCCCAAAAGCTCGGCACCACCGCCGCTGCCGTCACCATCACCACCACCACTTACCGGCGCCGCCGCCACCACCACCACAATCGTAAACTTCTTTTCTTTCTCTTTCTCTCTCTCTCCCTCTCTCTCTATATATATATATGTATATGTATATGTATATTTATATATGTGTGGGTGTATGTATATTTGTGTATGTGTGGGTGTATTTATTTTGTGTATATGTGTATATTTTTGTATGTGCGGGTGTATGTATATTTGTATATATGTGGATGGGTGTGTGTATATTTGTGTATATGTTGATGGGTGTATGTATATTTGTGTATATGTGGATGGGTGTATGTATATTTGTGTATATGTTGATGGGTGTATGTATATTTGTGTATGTGTGGATGGGTGTATGTATATTTGTGTATGTGTGGATGGGTGTATGTATATTTGCGTATGTGTGGATGGGTGTATGTATATTTGTGTATATGTTGATGGGTGTATGTATACTTGTGTATGTATATTTGTGTATTTACGAAAATATTTCTCGGTTGAAATGTTGCGGTATTGGAATGACACGAAATTCGCACAGTCATAGAGAAACGGTATTATAAACAAAACGCATGACTTTGTCATGCGATCTCGGGATTTTAGCCATCTGAGATCGTTTAAGGCCTCAAATTTGCGTTTTTTTACGAAAATAGAGTATTCATAAAAAGGTCAAAAAAAAATTATTCAAGTTCAAAGGTATATTAATAATAAAATTTTAAGTGGTGCTGAAAAGATATGTACAAGAAATCGACATTCTTTAGAAAGAATAAGATGAAAAGTTATATAACTGAGATTTTGTTATACAATTGTTATTTTAGTAATTTATAGAGTTTAATAATTTTTTCAACTTCTTATTTTCCAACACTTAATTTTCCCAAAGAAAACAAATTCAAATTGGCATGATATAGAGTATTTTTGCTTGATAAGCTTGCAATTTTTCTCAAGCAAAATAGTAAAAAATTGTGTCATATATGGAAGTAAAATAAAATAAAAATTTTGGAGTTATTTACTATTCATAAAAAGAACATGAATTAATAATAAAATTTAAGTGGTGCAAATATTAATAATATAAGATGAAAAGTTATATAACTTTAAGTAGTGATGAATAAGTATGGAAGAAGAAATCGACATTTCTTAGAAAAGACAATGGATAGAAGTAAGATCTTGTGAATTGTGATAAAATTATTACCTTAATAATTGACAAAGCTTAGCTATCCCTTCTCTTTAATTAGTAAAAATTTATTGTATCTTTATTAACTTTGAAATTTCATTGTCCCCTAATTCTAATTTTCCCAAAGGTTTATTTATTGGGGCACAAATTAATAAGTGTCCTAATAACATGGTATTGAGGCACTTGTAAAAACGCATCTAGAAAAAAGTGTCCTATAATGTTTTGTTATAGTGGAGGAAGAGAGGGTTGTTAAGAGAAATTACCTTGACATTCAACGAGAGAGAGAATGAATGGTAGAAACTCAAAAGATCCATATGAAAAATTGTACTAGCTAACTCTAGAGACATGTATTGCAAGAAGTTTTATAATTAAAATAAAGGGATAATTACACTCACACCCACTCAATAATGGGCTAATTACACAAACCTTCCCTCACTAATTGATAATTACAAACATACTCTCTCAGGGGGTCTATTTGTAAGGTTTACAGAGGGTGCAATTGTAAGAATTGTTACACACGGGGGGTGTAATTATAAGAAATCTTTAACATGAGGGGTTGTGTTTGTAATTATCATTTAGTGAGGGGAGGTTTGTGTAATTACCCCATTATTGAGGGGGTCTGGATGTAATTATCCCTAAAATAATATAAGAAAATAGCAAATATTTTGGTGCCTATTGTACCGCCAAAAATGTAAATAATTGGCAAAAACTATCTAAAATTTTCTTGTAAGGAGTTTTAGTTGTTACAAATGAACTTAGCGTAACAATTTTAAAATTGTTACTAGAAGATGAACAAATTGTCACGATTGACTATAATTGCAATGAATTTTTAACTTTGCGTAACAACAACAAACTTTACGTGATGACAAATTTTATTCGTTACTGAAAAAAATATCTTTTGTGACAAAAATTTACTTTGTGTAACAAACTGACGAAATTGTTACAAAAAAAAACTTTTTGGTAACAATTAATGGCTTTTGTTTTGAGAAAGCTATTTCTTGTGACAAACTATGCCTTCGTTACAATTTCTTTTGTCATAAGAAATACATTTTCTTGTAGTGCACATAAAACTAAAAATAAAGCATCATGTTATAAATATTGATCACCAATTGGATCACATAAAGCATCATATTTCCAGCGACTACAATATTGATAACCAGTTAGATCGCATAAATCACATAAAATAACAAACAAAGCATCATATTTTCAACAACTAAGTATAAATATAGATCACCAGTTGGATCGATATACCCTAAACCACAAAATAACCAAAATTTAATCTCAAATTGAACGTAATTAAGCCCCAGCTAACTCAAATTAATTCTAAATTCAGTCAAGTCCCTATTTCCCTTAAATTTTCCACATAAATAGGCAAAACTCAAGAACATACACAAATATATATACATACACCCACATATACACAAATATTTATATACATACACCCACACATATACAAATATATATACATACACCCACATATACACAAATATACATACACCCACACATACACAAATATTTATCTATCACAAACTCTATATGTATGTAAATATATATATATATATTTACAATAATAAGTTACCCCAAATTCGCACAAACTAAATGGAGTTGGTGGTGGAGGCGGCGACGGCGGCGCTACATATATATAGAGAGAGATTTATATATATATATAGAATATATACATATATATATAGAAACAGAGAGAGAGAGACCGAGTGGTGATAGTGGAGGCGGCGGCGCCTAGTGGTGGTGGCGGTGGTACGACCGAGAGTGAGAGAGAGTAGAGAGAGAGAGAGGAGGTGGTGGAGGCGGAGGCGGCCCCGGGTGGTGGTGGCGGTGGTAGTGGTGGTGGTGGTGGGTTGTTGGTGGTGGTGGTGGAGAGTGAGAGAGAGTTGAAAGAGAGAGAGTGAAAATTGGGAGGGGGGGTTAGGGTAAAAAACTTGCCGCCCATTCCAGCAGTTCGGGTCTGAACCGCTATAATAGGCCTTTTTTTAATTTTCTTATACAGCGGTTTGATCGAACCGCTGTACCGAACTGGCCTATTACAACGGTTCGGTAAGAACCGCTGTAATTAATTGACATTTTACAACGGTTTATTTTTGAAACGCTGTAATAGGTATCTGAAATGCCTTGAACCGCTGTAATAGGTCAAAACCGCAATGCCTTATTACAGCGGTTCATTGGGAACTGCTGTAATAGGCCCCTCCATTCGGCAATTTTCCCAAAACCGCTGTAATAGATGCGCTGTAATAGTGTATTTTTGTAGTAGTGAAACGGAAGTAAATTAGAGATTTAACAAAAAAGGAAAGAAGAATAAGCTAAAGCGAGAGTAAACAAAGATTAAACTTCCAAGGTGGAGAGTTAACTAGGGCTCATGTTTGGGCACATGTTGCGTATTGTCATCCTAAGATCACTACCATTTCATTAGACATATATTGCTATGGTGAAAGCTCCTAAGGTAAAGAATAACCGATGTCTCGTGATAGACTCTAATGCTCAAATGATGGCTTCCTAAGTATTTTTACCCGGAAATCTAATCACTAAGCATGCATTAATGAGCTAGAGCTTCCTGGATTTAAATAGAATGACTTCACCTGGGAATCTTTACCTATGTCTAGGGAAATTCCTATTTGGTCGGTGATGTTGTGAAATTTTTGCAACCTAAGTCAATTTTCTCTCAAATAATTCACCTAGGCATGATATCAAACACATGTTGATCAAGCATATGTAAGACATTCAATCACAAAATCACAACACATAGCAATATACGAATTGAAATGGAAAATGATCTTATTATAACAATACTAACAACATGGCCTTCTCATGGCCCTAGTGCAACAAATTAGTTCATAAAATGCATAAAGGAGAAGCTAAACTTCAAATTCATGTTCATAGACAAAAATGAATATAAGCTAAAAAAACTCCCTATGCTCGATTCATGATCGGATCTTTGATTGAAGGCTTCAATCTAGTCTTTCCCCTTTTCTCTTGCTCTTCAAGGTTGATGATAAGCTGGTGCCAATCCTAAGAAATCCCCAAAAATTTCTTGGAATTCGAACCCTTTAATTCTGCTAATTTTTGGGCTTTATACTTTGAAAAATGGTTATATCGGCGCCCAGACACGAGGGGATCGGCGGCTAGGCATCTCCTACATGGCGTACAAAACTTGGGGGATAAGTCAAACAGCGCCCAGGCACAATGGAAGTGGAGCTCGGGCGTGGATAGATCAGCGCCTAGGCGCCGTACTGCGTGGCTCAACTTTGTTTTCTCCTTAGCTGGAGCCTGGCATGAATAATGTGGCGCCTGGGCGCCGGCATGCGAAGCACCTGGCCAGAGTTTGTTCTATACGTCGTCTTTCACCCTTTTCTTCGTGTACATCCGTTTAAAGCCCGAAATCACTCAACGCACAAGTGACATAAATCATGCTATAAACAAACCTAAAATGTTAACATAGAGGGCTAGAAAATATGTAAAAATGACTCCTATCAACCCCCCAAGATTATCAATTACTCGACCTCGAGCAATAAGAGCCATAAGATGCGAGATCATCATCAAACAAGGGAAAAATCAAAAACAACTAACTAACTCGCTTTCGTGGAGTGAACGGTTGCACTTAACGTGTGCAACAAGCCTTTGAACCTTTGAGTTACCTCAAAGGATGAGTTATAGTCTCATGAGGGTTTGCATATGATATACCCACAAAATCGAAGGATTCTCAACCCCAACCAACCAACACAAATCAACATGATTAATAGTAAAATAATGGCATGAATTCATCTTATAAAGCTCAAAATTACATGTATGCACGTCAAATACTTGCTCATGTTACGCCTTAAACTCGAAAAGACCATCCGGAGGGTGTAGTGATAATAAGTCTAAGGTATTATAGTCAAGTGGCATTCTTACCACTTTTCAAATGTTAATCCCATATCTATCAACTTTTGATTTGTCACAAGGTACGAGAATCGAAGAAAACCTCATAGCCATTTCAATTTCATCACTTTATCCAAATTAGACTTTAAACTCATGAACCTTTTAACTCAAATCACGATAGACCATGTGCAATGTTTGGTTCCTTTATGCTTTCTATGACACCCTTGAAGCAAGCTTTAAGCCAATAACTCCCAAGCCAGACGGATTTAGGGTTTTAAGTGTAGCGACATTCCTACGGGCTTAATCACTCGAGTGTCAACAGCCACAAAGAAAAACTAGGTCCTTATTCCATTTAGACTTCCATTGGCTTGAGCTTAGCTCAAATTAGCATAATAGTACAGTTTGTAGGCATGTTGCTTTTCGCTTCCAGTACATATTAGCCTGACTCTTTGAGTTGTACCAATTTTCAACCTCGTTCATTGTTATTAAGCATACAAAGTCAACTTTCTCAACTCATAACTCATGTGAAAAGTATAGGTTAACATTTTCGAGAAAATGCCTTTTAAGTGTTTCAAAATGGTTATCCACTCAACTCCTCTATCCTCGACTTATGTGCGATTGTGAATCATCTAAGGAGAGCCTAATCTCATCTAGGGTCCCACGAGCAACGCGAAGATATGTATAGTCCATTAAAGTTCAAATTGATCGAGAAAACATGCCATTGTTTCAAACTAATCAATCTCAATGCATTAATTGAAGTGTTGAAATCCTAGCCAAAAAATTTTCTATGCTCAAAAACTCAAACAATTTAGCATAATTTCACAAGTAGAAGCTAAACACCCCCAAACTTGGAGAGAAATGTAACAACACAAGCATGTACGATAATCATGATCAAATGATATCCCACCCTCAAACTTTAAAACAAATATTGTCCCCAATGTTCGAAAGAAAGTTGAGGAAAGAACACTTAACCATGCGGGCTGCTCAAATCCGGAGTCTGTAAATAGTAGTTATGTCCAAGGTTGGTCTATAGCTACTTTGGCCAACGAAAGCCCAATGCTAGCCCATACAACTACAAAGTGAAAAGTGCTAGCAATACAAAATTTTAAGCATTTCATAGATTCGAATAAACTAAAGATATATCAATACATGCCCAACAGTAAAAAAATACGAATAGACAAAGTGTTTAAACTTAATCCAAAACATAACAAAACAAATCCAAATAACAAAGATAGGAAACAGACTACTAAACAGCCTAGTCATCAAACAAAGCATCCACATCATCATCATTACCCCCCACCACCCAGGGCGGTCTCATCATTGGCGCTCTCCACTAGGCTGTCAACATCACGCATATCATTAGGAGGAAGGGTAGAGCAGGTAGGAAATGTCGGCGAATAGGGATACCGAAAGGGGCCACGTCCAAGGAAGCATCCTGAGCTAAGGCTACTTGGCGGGTATAGGCACAATTGGATCGGATCATATCCTCAAGTCGATCAAAACGAGCACCCATCTGATCTAACTACATCCGATGGAGTCCATGTCAAGTGTGGGGGTACGGATGGACCCGGTCCCCCGAGAAGAAGGAGGGCGAGCTCGCTTGGGCTAGCTTGGAGGGAAAATCGGAGCAGAATCATCGCGGACTGTGATAGAAAGACCCAGAGGCACTGTACCCTCCATTGGAAACAACTCAACTTGGGCCGTCCTACAAAGAGTAGTAATAAGGGATGGGAAAATGCATGGATTTTTCTTGGAATCGGATGAGTCGCCGCCCTAGTTCTTTATTTTTTCCTTATCCATGACTGGGGTAAACTCAATCCCTATCTTGCGTAGGTGCCCCAACAGTGACCTATAAGTCAAGCGTGTAAAGTCGATGTGCTTCTTTATCATGATAGAATAGATGAGGAGGGCCCGTTCCTTGCTGACCTCGGACCTGTTAGTGCTTGGAATAAGGTCATGGCGGATAAAGTAGAGCAAAAATGCAACCTCAAGAAGCAAGGCACGACGGGGGAGGTGTGCTTGCCTCTCCGGCCATATCTCCCCTTCTCTAGCAATGACTCTCGTGACCTCGGTCAATGGCACAGTCAAGTTCCCACCATTGTAAAAAGTGGTATACTCGCAACTTGAGGGATGGCAATGTTGATGCATTCACTAATAGCTACCACATGGAAGATCACCTTCGTATGTCGAACATAAAGCTTGGGAACACTCTACCCCTTTGACTGTTAGGTTAATGTCCTCAAATGCCACTAGAGGATTAGAGAATGTTAGGACATTATTAAATTGTAATTGTTTCCTATTCTATGAATAGAAAGGCAATTAGTTGTTTACTATTATATTGACATTTATATATTGTAATCATCTATAATTCCATGAACATAAGAGTTAACTCTCTAAGGCACTAGAGTAGATTGATACTTGTGTACTAAAATAGTCTGCAAGTCAATGATTCTCAATTGGGCATTGGAAATCATGAAAACTTGTATGATGTGAGTTTTGATGAGAAACGTGCCGGTCAATCACTAGGAAGTAGTGAAGAACCCACATCATAGGTGCACTGATGGAGACATTATGCATTAAAAGCCTGATAAGAGCATTAAATGTGATAAGCTATTATGACTTGTGGACAAGCCACCTTTTGACTAGACTGTCAGGATTTCAGAGTTTAAGTCTGCTCCCGTCCAATCGGAACTAGCAGGATTTCAGGAATATCAGAGAAAAGGCAAATTCATGCGCCACGTGAAAGACACGCGCTCATATGTGTGCAACGGACAGATCCCAAGAATTGCCTATAAATACCTCATTCCAGCAAACCCTAAATATATATACATAAGTACATACACCAGAAAGTGAAAACTTTGCTGAAACTCGCTCTCAAGAAAAGCTTAAAAACTCCATAGCCAAAACCTTTCAAGCTTTTTACATAAATTCCAGACAGTCACAGATATCTCAAACATCTTCTAAAGAAGAAACTCAAATTCTTACTGAGATATTCCAAGTTGTTTGATCTTTTCAAAAACAAACAAAACATGTGTGACAAAAACCTTGAACCTTGCATCTGAGTGAGAAAGCTGTTGAACTCCTTACAGGCAGTATTTCTGAGTAAGAGAAGCTTGTAGAAGAAGATCTTCATTGGTGCTGAAATCTATGTGATCAAGGAGCCCGAGATCATTTTTCACCTCATTAC
This sequence comes from Buddleja alternifolia, assembly GCA_019426215.1. Classification (NCBI taxonomy): domain Eukaryota; kingdom Viridiplantae; phylum Streptophyta; class Magnoliopsida; order Lamiales; family Scrophulariaceae; genus Buddleja; species Buddleja alternifolia. The sequence continues at coordinate 21,436,456 of CM033397.1, read as the reverse complement.
TATCTTGTAGAAGATTCTGTGTGATTCTTTGATAATCAATTTAATAAATTCCCTCCAAGTGAAAAAAGAGAAGAAGGACGTAGCTGGGATTACATCACCCAGTGAACCTTACAATTTCTCGTGTTTTTTACTTTTATTATTGTCTTGTTTTAAATTCTCTTATTTATTCTAAAAAAGACAAGTTAAACTGCTAAGCGACTGTTTAACCAAAACGAACGCTAAAGCCCTAAAATTATTTCCGCTGTGCTAACCTTGAATTAAATTACCCTATTTTGCATTCTAAGTCTAAGTTATCGAAGCGCCTGACCCAAGCGCTGGTTCAAATTTTTTTAAATGCGAAGTCAGCTATTCAACCCCCCCCCCCCCTTTAGACACATCGTGGTATCTTCAGCGACTGAATCAAGTCAAGCTTGATAACTCACTACCACCAGATGGTTATGTTGAAAAACCCAAGTTAGAATGGACGCCAGAGGATAGAAGAGCAAATCTGGATAATGTTGAACGGAGTGCACTTTACTCAGCGTTAGGAGATAATGACGCATTGTTTAACAAAATCAAACAATACATCAAAAGAAATCTATAGTTTGTGAAGGTTTAGCAAGATGAAGGAGAACAAGCTCTCCATAGCCATGCAAAGATTTGAGCATTTCAAGATGCAGACCAATGAGACGCAAGAACAATTGGACGCAAGGTTTACTTTTCTCATTACAGAGTTAGCGTCATTAGACAAGGAATTGACCAACAAGGAAATGGTCAATAAGATCTTCAAAAGTCTTCTAAGCAAGTATCCTGTTGCTATGAGAGAATCACAAACATTGGAGACTCTTACTCCAGAACATGTGTTTTTAGAATTAAAAGCACTTGAGTTCGAATTGGGCGACAGCGACACATCGACTTCAGCGACTGAATCAAGTGCTTTAATCACTACCACCAAAAGTAAAGGTAAAGCGATCAGCGAGGTGAAATCAACAGAATCCAATGAAGAAAAGGAAATGGCTTTATTAGTCAAGAAATTTCTAAGATATGAAAAGAGAAACCCCATTGGACAAACTTCATTGCAAACCCGTACCCCTGCAACAACAACTCAATATCAAGCGCCAGTGTATTCGGCACCTCAACCAATAGCACCAGTTCCTTACCAAACGCCTACAACTCCCACTCAGATCTCTCAGCGCCAGTTGTTTCAAAGTAATTAACCACCGAATAGAAAATGAAAAGTAATTTGTGTTATAATTGCAGGAAACCAGGGCACTACCAGGTAAATTGCCCTTATCCAAATGTGTCTAAGCCCACAAGGCAAGACAATGCGGATAGAAACCAATTCAGGAGCAACCTTCGCCAACAAGGTTTGCTAGCGGAATCTGAACCATTCTCCACACCTGAAGAGGATTTGGAATCATCAGATGAAAGCAGTGATGATGAGCCAAGCGACTCAGCGTTGATCTGTCTCATGGCAAGAGATGATGAAGCGTCTGACGATTCGCTACCAGAGGTAACCACTGAATTATCTCATCCTCTTTCTTATGATGAATTACTTGACAAAGTCAATGAATACTATAAAGATTGTCAAGATGCCGGCAAAATGTATCAAAATCACTTCGCTATTATTTCATCGCTCACAAATGATAAAGTAACGCTTAAAGCAGAGTTGTAAGTTCAGCACCAATGCATTGAGAAAAAACAATTGCTTGAGAGTGAAATTACTCAATTGACAAGCGATCTTGATATAATAGTCAAGAGAGAAGCTGATCTGATCGCTAGACTTGCCAAATCAGAGCAGCTCGTCTCATCAATATCAAAAGCTTTAAGAAAGTTGGATAATGTGACTGAGGTAACAAGAATGTTTGGTGAAAAGACCGGTTTAGGATGCAATAAATTCGGTAAACAACCAAATAAATCTAATGTTATGGCGAACAAAAAAGAAAAGGGTGTTTTCTTTGTTGAGAAAGGTTCACAAAGTCAAACGCTGAATGAACTAAGCGACAATTGTTCGAGGCCAAATGAGAAAGCCACAGCTGACTCAAACAAAGGAAAGACCGAGGCACATGGTTCACAAAGACAGGTTCATCCAAAAGCTCAAAAGGCCAAGGATAAGCCTAATCACTGTGAATCAAGCGCTAAGCATCCAGCACCAAAAGTGCAACCCAAGCCAGCGCCCAGGAAATACCAGCGTCAATATCCAAGGCAGTCAAGATCATATTATCGATACTAAGATGATGATGATTATGATTATGACTATGATTATGATTACTATTATAATCAAGGATATTATTATACACCCAAAAAGCACACACAACACAATGTGAAACCCAAGAAGGCCAGTGTTCCTACAATGAAGACTAGGCAAATATGGGTACCTAAAGTTCTAATTCAAACTAAAATTGCTACTAATGTTGAAGGACCCAAGCAACAATGGGTACCTAAACAGAAATAGAACTTTCCTTTTGATTGCAGGTACCTATGGCCAACACCGATACCATTTTGGTACTTTGATAGTGGATCGTCAAGACACATGACTGGTTCCAAGGATCTATTGATCAACTATCAAGCAACCAATGGTCCTCAAGTTGTTTTCAGTGATAACTCCAAAGGTAAAACCAAAGATATAGGTATCATGCATAGAGGGAACATCATGATTAGTGATGTGTATTATGTTGAAGGTCTTAAGCATAACTTGTTAAGAAATTGATAAAGGCTTTGAAGTAAAATTCTCAAGCGACTTCTGCTATGTTAACGACGCTAAGACTAAGTCTACTAAACTAAGAGGAAAAAGAACAAACAAAGTGCATTTAGTGGATTGGGATTTTACAATTGATAACAACCCCACATGCTTTGTTGCTAAAAGTCAAAATGAATTGGGTTAGTTATGGCATAGAAAAATGAATCACCTCAATTTTAAGGTAATCTCTCAATTAATATCGCTAAATCTAGTAGAGGGATTACCTAAGGGTTCCTTTCAGAAAAATCGCTTATGTGATGCATGTCAAATGAGTAAACAAGTTAAATCATCTTTTAAGAAGAAACCATGTCTATCTACTTCTAGAGTTCTTGAACTATTTCATCTAGATTTGTTTGGTCCTATTCAAATCACGAGTGTTAGTGGTAAAAAGTTCTCGCTAGTGATAGTTGATGATTTCTCTCGCTATACATGGGTAGAATTCCTATCGACCAAAGATGAAACTAGTGTCAAGCTCATATCGCTAATTCGTCAATTGCAAACTTATAAAGATCTCAAAGCGATATCGATAGAGGAACTGAATTCACTAATCAATTTGTTGAGAAGTTTTGTATAGATTTTGGAATACTTCATGAGTATTCTGCTCCTAGAACACCTAAACAGAATAGAGTTGTCGAACGACGGAACAGAACGCTTAAAGAAGCCGCTAGGACGATGGCATATATATTTAAAATATATTATAGATGTGCTTATAGTACATACTGTACATCTATATACAATCTCTAATATATGTTTTATTTTTAAAATGTATGTATATGTAGACTTTTGTGGAAATCGTATTGTTGTAAACAAGTGCATATTTTATATATCACTACAAGGAATTTTGCTTTCAGCAGCGAAACGTTTTGTTGCGAAAAAGTGAAATTTTCATTGCTAATTCTATCCATAACAAAAATATTTCGTTGCCAGCTTTGTTGGGCTATCCACGTTGCTAAACGTTCATGGCAACGAAAAATGATTTTCGTTGCCTATATTCATATTATAGACAACAAATTTCTTCATTGCCAAAACATATATTGTGGGCAACAATTCTAATCGCGCTAAAAAGTATATGCATTTTGTTGCATAAAATGACATTTCGTTGTCAATTACCACATTTTCTAAACAATATTTATTCGGATTGGCAATGAAATATATCATTGCCAAATTGTCAGGTTACGCAACAAAATAGTTTGTTGACTTTCAACACTTGTACGGGACGAACTATTCCGTTGCAAAATCATACGGTCTTTCAACGAATTGTTATCGTTGCGTAAAAAATTACTCGTACACAACAAAGTAATTTGTTGCAATTGCTAAAATTGTTGCCAAACAAATTTTGTGATGTCTCAAAAATAATAATCCTATGATTAATTGATGATTCCCGAAATATCTCTATCCGAGAATCTAACCAACAAATATGCATTCAAGTTCTAGAATTTCCCCGGATAATCCGACTAACTGCACACGAGAACGTATACTATTTCTAGGCAATTCCTTTCATTCAAGTGATGTGATGATTTCTTTGAACCCTATCCTATAGTCTTTCGAATTAATAAGATAGGCAATTGACGAACATATGGTAATCAAACATATGCAACAATAAAAGCATGAAATCAAGACACTAAGAAATTATAGTATTTAAACGAAGAACAAACTTCCGTATATAAAAACGCATAATTCAACCTTCACATGGCCCTAGTTTAATGCAATTTAGTTCATAATCATAACAAGAAAAACAATAAAAGATAGAGAATTATTCATAGACAAACAATAATCTAAATCTAAAATTCACCCTATTACAGATTGATGGATTGATCTTGTCTTGAATCTTCTTTCTCCTTGATTTTGCTCGTCTTCTTTCTCTCAAAACTATGTAAAAGCGGTGTGTAAAGTCGTGTGTTCACGTCTCTAACTGAACTCATCGTTACGTGGAAGTCTCCCAGGAGTCCTATGCGAACTACGTTAGGAAATTTCCAAAATAACTGATTTGCTGTCACTCGCGATGTTCGAACGTGATGACATGGATAAGTGACTTTGATTGGACCGTTGACCGGATAGATGTTTGAACGTTGAATCCTGGATGTCCGGACGTTGATAACGTGGCACGTTCCATTGTTAAACTTACCATATTCGACTGTTGGGGGCAATTTGTCTGATTCTGTACGTTTTTCACCCTTTTTCCTTGATTGTGATGATTTTCACCCTGAACTCAATTGGCACAAAAATCAAAGTCCCAAGTGGTAAAAATCACACATAAACTAAGCTAAACCAGATGAATATCGAGCTCTAAAACAGGTAAAACATAAGATTATCAGTTGGCATGGCTTTTTTGCTGGTGCATGCGTAACACTAACACTTGCCAGTTGCCCCCTAACTGTGAAAACTACACTTATCTCCTCATGAAAAAGGAGTTGTTAGTCATTCCATTAGATAAATGCTGGCATGGCTCAGAATGGGCTAATTGCAATTTGGCTGTGAAATATAGTAAGTGCAAAAAAATTCCCTCTGAAAAAATAGAAGGCAATTTACCTTCTGGTAAAATAAATAAATAAAACAAGTTAGCTCCCTACACACGTGAGTGATTATGTTGTTTTTATTTTTTTGCTTTCTTACGACAATTTTTCCTCCAATCTTCCAACCATTAGATCAATTGTGTGAAAGATCAAGGGTCAATTAAGTAATAACAACCATAGATCTATAAGACCAATGACCCATATTTCATATTCAATATTAAATTTTAATATATAATACAAACATAATATTTATTAATGATAATTTATAATATACATGTGTGTATGTATATGTATACACTGTTTAAGACCATTTGTTATATTCAGTAACCTCTTTTTTACTGTGGCTCTCTACTCCGCACTCTTTCTCATAGAGTGGTGCCCCTAATTTTTAGGGTTTCTGCCACCGCGAAGCCAGCGGTGGCATTTCCTCCCCGGTCTTTCTCAGGTTCCCACCCTCTCTTCTCACCCATCATCTCACCCCATTTGAAGCCTAGATTGCTCTTCCCTCCTCCTCACTTGACCAAAAAGTTTCAAGACTCAATTGTCATTTCCAACCCAAAACATCTCCATGGCGGTGAATCTCATCTCCGGCGCCTTCACCAAACCAAGGAACGTCTAAATCGGCTTTATAGAGGCCCCCCTTTTCAGATCTGCAGCTCAAAGGGGGAAAATGCTCTCTGTCAACATCCACTACAGTCCTTTGTGGCAGTGGCGGCGGCTACGTCACCCCCTCCGAGCAAACCAAAAAGAAGACAACCATTGATGGCTACTCTCTCATTTGAAAAACCTAAGTGTTAGGATTATACCCTCCATGCCATAGAGGAATTAGATTAATAGGGCATTTACCTTTATGTTGTACAAACTCTTACTCTTTTAATAAAGACATTGTTTTGTTCATATCAATCTTGATGACATTAATATAAGTATTGAACAAATAAGTCCAAGGTAATCAAGAGAGAGCTTTTACTCCTCAATGGTATGAGGAGATGGACACTAGAAGTATCGGTTCCTTGTTTACTTAAACTAGTCTTCGCAAGTCGACAGGTCTTAATTGGGCATTAAGATCAGACTTGTATGACGCAAGCTTTGACAAGGAGTGTCAGTCGGTCACTTTGGATGGTGGGAGCTTGGTCAAAGATATATCAATGGAATTGATATATTCGAATACGGCTCGCCGTAATTCAATCACATGGGTAATTACTCTTTGATTGATTCAATCACATGGGTAATTACTCTTTGATCGTCAATGATTGGATTGCTGGTCGCGGTAGTGTGCGTGAGCCTTAGACTTGAGGATTCACGAAGATGGGACTTGTGACACTGAACGAGTTATTAGAGTAGTTTAATCCATTTCACCCTTTGGTGGGATCAACCTTGAAGTGCGGTTTAGATAGACAAGTGACAATTATTCGGTGATTGCTAATAGGGGATTCACTATCTCGTGTAGTAATGACTTAACGTCCTGTGCGATCGGAGGTAAATGAAATTATATATCTTTGGCCAAAACAGGAGAACTAACTTATGTATAGTACATAAGGGTAGTTCAGTAATTTCATCATACTATGATTCCCTAAAGCACAACATCGAATCCTGTGAGTTTAACATAATCCATGACTCTCACTCGATCGGGATGTTATAGTGAAAAACTTATACTCATATGGTATCTGTGACCTAAAGGTTCATATTGATCTATTTATTTCAATTGGGTTTTTATGTGAGTCCACGTGACTCGCTTAGTGACACTCAAATCCTTGGTTTCCTTCCAATGCCAATTGAAACGAACCTAGAGAGTCGCGCATAAAAGGAATTGAGCGAAAAAATTCTTTCGTTGTCAAATATATAAATTAGGTAATTTGTTATTTGATGAGCAAATTAATTTATTTGATTAATTGGATTAATAGAAATAAATTAATAATAAATAATTAGATGTATTTAATATGAACACATTAATTTATTTGATTAATTAGATTAATGGAAATAAATTAATTATAATAAATAAATAGACTTATTTATTATAGTCATCCTTTTATTAAATAATTAGATGGTTTAATTTAAATTATTATTAATTAGTATAATATTTTAATTGGATTAAAATATGTTGGACCTAATTAATAATTGGACTAAAGTGAAAGTCAACTTAGCCCAATGAGAATGAAAAAGGCGTGTATTAGGTATGTAGGAGGAGTTGGATGGGCTCAAGCCCATCACTCTTTATATATGCCTAACACTGGTTCAGTCAAAACCTAACTTTCACATTAGACTTGACAGCAAAGAAAGAAGAAGAGAAAAATCTCTCTCTCCTCCCATAAGAAGCCATCGGTCATAGTGGTGCAAAGGGTTGTGTTTCATCAAAGTTCATTCCAGCGTGATATCTAGAGGCATGAGTTTTGAATTACTGCTATCCGGAAGATCAAGTCTTCAATCAAATCAAAATGTTAGTGAAAAAGAAGAAATTAGATTTCATCATGTTATTTTCAAAATATGTAAAATTATGAAAACCCAAAAGTGATCCAATTGTGAATTCGGATATGTTTTATCGTTTCCGCTGCGCATGAACCAGGATTCACAATAGTGGTTTCAGAGCCAACTTTTGGCTTTTAATGATTTTTAATATGATTATGTTGGATTTCATGTTTGTGATGAAAAATCTAATTAGGTTAATATTTTTCATGGTTAGATTTATTTTTTGAAAGTTAAATCTGAACTGAAAAATTTGATTATATGATTTATGTTTTGAATGAAAATCAAGTTTTTGTATTGGATATGAATTTTTGATGAAAAGTTAATTAAATTAATATTTTTCATGGTTAGATTTCATTTTTGAAAGCTAAATCTGAACCAAAAATTTGATTATGTAATTTATGTTTTGAATGTAAATCAAGTTTTTGTATTGGATATGAATTTATGCATGAACATGAATATGTGGTTTTAATAATCTTGGATTTCGGGTCGAAGAAGTCGAGACGGAGCAGCTTAACGGGCGGCGCGCCGACACGACGCTTGCCCACCGTGTGGCCCTTAATTGGATATGAATTTATGCATGAATATGAATATGTGGTTTGAATAATCTTAGATTTCGGCTCGAAGAAGTCGAGACGGCGCAACCTAATGGGCGGCGCGTGAGAAGCACGCGCGCTGACTCGGCGCTTGCCATGTGGCCTTTAAGGGCCACATAGCACCTGCACAGTAGACGTTGTGCGTGTTATGCTGTCGGTTTGTTTTACTTTATTTTTGAAATTAGAACTGGGTTTGACCCGGCGGGTCAAACCATGAATTCGTCCCATGGGTCAACCCGATTTTTTAAAATTAAATTAAATATTTATTTTAAAATGATTTTAAAATTATTTAAAGAGTAAAATAATTTTTGAAATTAGTTTTATGCATAATTTTAAATTGGATATAAAATTAAAATTAATCCTAGTACAAAGAAATTTATTTTGAATTAAACTCTTTATTGGATCAATTGGAAATTTATTCTTTGAAACTAAATTGGATTTATTATCAAATAGGATTAGAGTTGAATTAATTTGTAAATTGGATTTAAATCAATTCAATTATTTTCATACCACACTTATTTAAGATTGGATTTTTAATTTAATTCTTTTTGAAAAAACTCCAACATATTAGCTATCTTTTAATCTTTTGATGCATTATATTGTGGGATGCCTTCCATGGACTAGTATTATGTATGGGTTTTGTTTTCTGGGTTGCATCGGGTCTTTAGTACCCCCCCAGTTTGTATTTTAATTTTTATAGAAATATGTATAGGATGCATTTTTTGTCTATGTAATTAGAATAGGACCTTTTTGAAAGAAGATCTACTTGGAGCTGCACGACCTCAAAGTTAGACATAGGTTAGATCTTATAGATCCCCTAACCCTCGATTGAGCCATTGGCTTGACTCAATCTAGATAAGTACATAGAAAACATGTGTTATGGAATTGCTAGGCGTTTTCTACTTTATAATCCATGTATGCGCGCTATAAATAGATAATGTGCAAAGTGAGACCAATTAATCTCAATTCTCCCATTGGATCAAAATACTGAATTTAGAATAAAAGGGAATTGGATGTCCCGACTCTCCATCAAACTTAGGAGAAATTAAATTAATGACAATATGACTTATTTCTTCCCAGTAAGTGGGGGTTATGGATTGTGATATTTATTTAAAATCTCTAAGTGCATTAGATGCCATCAATCGAAACAAATTCCTCCCCATATATCGACAGAGGGTTGCAAGGTGGAATTCAACTGTTAGATTGATTGGAAGTTGATGGGCCCAAGTTCAGATAGATCACAACCTACATATCATTAAAGGGTTGCGGTCACGTGATCAATGAGCCAAATTAATGATTGAATCGCATGTTAGACGATGCTGGAAAGGATTTCCACTTTAATAAAATTAGTGAGCCATATATCATTAAATGATTGCAACTCACCGACTTTATTAAATAACTCAATCACTCACTATGAAGTCTTTCCAACTAGATTTCTGAATATTGCAGTGGGAGTGCAATGATTCGAAAAATGTAGTGGGAGCCAAGTGAAAATTTAAAGTCTTGTCTAATTTTTACTTGGTATACAATATCATAACCTAATTGAATCTTTCTTTATTCTCTGCAGTTATTTTATTTTCTTTCTCAAAATGGTTAACTACCCGATTATTGGATTGGTTGAGGAAAACGTTCTCACTGGACCCAACTTCATCGATTGGATCAGGAACTTAAGGATAGTCCTTGGTTATGAGTAAATCGATTATGTCTTGGACATAAAAAGTCCTGCGGTTCCCTTGGCGGATGCGGACAAAAGTGTGCTGATAGGGTTGAGATTTACGTGATTTGATACTATGATTTCATATGGTTTAAGTTTAATTATGAGTAATTTATGCCACAAATGCATGTAATGAGTTGGATATTTGAGTACAGGTATAAGTTCTTGCAATTGAGGAAAATTAAGGAGAAAAACACGTATTCAGTGGAAAGCCAAAGAAAACGAGGCTAATGTACGAACGTGGTGCTACGTAACGTTCGAACGCTAGGATAAGTTACACACAAACGTGAGATGAGTTTACGCCCGAACATCAGGAGGTCTAACGTCCGAACATTGATGTCGCCAGAACAGTTTTGGAAATTTCCAGTTCTAAACCTAAAAGGACTCTTCCAATGCTACACCTATAAATACAAGATGCAAGAGTAGAGAAAAAAGGAGATAGTTGTTCAGTAGATAAAAAACACATGTTAATTAGGGTTAGGGTTTACTTTAGTTTAGCTTTATTCTTGGTTGCTTTTGGATCAAGATTACATAGAAGAAGGAGGAAGAAAGAAGATCATCTTCTACAAAAGGGAGTTCTTTAGATCTAGATAAATTTTGTCTATTAACTAATTTCTTAGATTAAGACCATAAAAAGGCCGGATTGATCTTGAATAATGTATGATAGTTGTCTAATTCGAGTTAATTCTAAGATTGCTATGTATGATTTTTGTGCTTTTATCATCTTCATATGATTAGATACCATGTGTTGAATTATTGCCTAGTTTATCTGTTTGGGAGAAAGTAAATTAGGGTATAGAGGAAATCATAATATCTTCTAAGTTAATTGATGCTAGGGATAGCTACATACTCCGGATGCTGTTAGCCGAGTTTATTTGGAGGGATAAATCTGAATAAATTTGGGGAAAATTCTAGTGTTTGATTCATGCAGTAGAGATTGCTACAACCAATCTACTGTAGGTTATCATGAGCAAGGGATCCACGTGATAATAATCTTAAGGAATTCTCCACCATAGCATCATAGTCTAATAACATGATGAAATAACAATCATATATAGAACGAGTAAATCTGTGCTAATGTATGAGTCTTAATCGCCTTTATCATCAGTGTTCTTATTATTAGTATTAAAATTAAGTTCTGGTTAGTTATATTTCTTAGTTTATTTATAAAAAGCTAATTTCATACTTGCATTAATTCTTGTAAAGCTAAAATGCAAATCTTTATGGGTTTGACATCCCGGACTTAATTGTCTACTTTATCACTACACACGATCAGTCGTTTTGCTGTAAAAATACGTAGAGTTCTACAGTGACAAGTTTTTGGCTCTATTGCCGGGGATTTACTTATTTTAGTTTTTGATTTAATTGCAAGTCTAATTTCTTTTTCTTTAATTTTAAGCATTCTCAGTATGGCGGCAAAATTTCACAGTTTACCGCTAAAAGAAAAAATCATCTGGTTACAAAACACTATCCGAGATATGAAATCATTAGTATTTCCACCGCGTCCTTGGGATGTATAACCTATGATCGAATCACCTGTGCCAAATACCGCACTGGTGATGGCAGATGTCAGTCCGTTACAAAACCAGATACAGACCCTTGTCCCGGATTCAAAACCCGAATTTACTTATGGGGACTTCCAGAAGTCAATGAGGGAATTTTATCAAGGGTTGAGAGAAATAAGGCTTTAGATTGAGAATTTGTCACGCATTAACCCTGCTAAATATTCGAGGGAGTATTACCAGGGTACGAAACAAAAGCAGAGGAACAATCCCATTGTTTTAAGACACTTGAGGGAAGAGGAGAAGAGCAAATAGTAAATCCAGAAATCAACATCCGAACGTGACATACTCAACGTTCGAGCGTGTGTGAATAAGCTGACATTCAATGAGCCATTGTTGACATCCAAACATTTTAATCATAACGTCTGAACGTGCATCACACAACATTCGAACATGGAGACACCTAACAATCGAACGCCCTGTATAGTTAGCCCAAGTCCTGATGAATCTGCTTCCACTTTTTCTTCACCTCAAAAGTTTCGTTTACCATTCCCGTTTGCCCTGGAAAGGGAGAGGAGCAAGTTTGATAAAACCATGGATGATTTACGAAAGGTGAAGGTCAACAGATCCCTTATCGAGTCTATTTTGCAGATGTAGTGTATCTCGAAATTATCAAGGGACATTCTGATGAATAAACAATCTTGGAAGGAACTTTGCCCAGTAACCACTACCTCAAATCTATCATTATAGTGTAAGGATGTAGAACCACTTTCGATCTCATTCAGTATAGGAGAAACAAAATTGGATCGTGATATTTTGAATGAAGAAAGTAGATATAATCTACTTCCTTATACATGGTTCAAAAAGTTGGGATTCAGTGAATTAACTCCATCAGATATGGTATTCAAAATCGAAGACGAGTCCTTCAACCGCTTGAAGGGAGTCATCGAGGATGTACTAGTGAAGATTGACAAATACCACTTCCATGTAGATTTTGTGATTGGCGACAGGGACGATTTCTGTACCACACCTCTAATCCTAGGAAAACCTTTCCTAGCTACTAGTAAGGTCATATTTGATAAGTTAAATGGGAAGTTAATCTTGATAATGGGACCAAAAAAATAAGTCTTAATGCGTTCAAAGAAAAACGTCATTTATGTGCTTATCTGACTTATTCGCAATTAGACACAGTTAATCCTTTGAGTGTTGAGAAATTTCAGGAACATTCTTCAGATGATCCTCAAGAAATGAGTCACAAGGAGTTTAAAAAGAGATTGTTGGGGAATTGTCTGATTGATACTACAAGATCGTTACCAGCAACCAGTATTGGAACTCAGCTTATTCCAAAACTTGATAGGAAGGTAGATGAGTCGTGCAGTCCATGTCGTGAACCTCCTTGAAACAATTCCAAAAGTCAAGCTATTGACTCTAAACAAGCGCTTCTTGGGAGGCAACCCAAGCATTTAAATTTTCGTTTAGTTTCCGTTTTGTTCTGTTTTAGTCAGTCATCTTCATTTTCTGAGTCCTTTTTTTTTTCTTTTTATGTTTTGCAGATTCAAAGTTTTAGGCTTGTCATGGAATCATCAAGTTTAGGGGTTGGAGTGGTGTAACATTTTTTCTAAAAAATAAAATTTTGTTTCGTTTTATACGAAACGTTCGAATGTGAGGCATCACAACGTTCGGGCGTAAAACAATACTCAACGTCTGAACGTTCAGATTCATAACGTTCGAACGTAGAGCCCAATTTAAAAAAAAATAATAATATAAAAACTCAAACGTTGGGGACTCTTCAGTTTAAAAACACTCGGACAGTCAACACCCCAACAGTCAAAAATTTTCAAAGCACCCCCTCCAAAACGTCAAAACCCCTCAATTCAGAAGACTTTCTCTATAAAGACCCAATCTTTGCTAAAATAAACACTCACACATCACTCCAATTCATCCCCCAAATCTTTCTCTTTGTCTGCGCTGAAAAATCCATCTACACAGCCGAACAGTCGTGTACCAGCTGTGGCGTTCGAACGTGGGTATCTCAATATTCGGGCGTGAGTCTTTGTTTTTCAAAATCTGCGTCTGTCTGGTGAGTGATTGGCTTGACTTACTATGCAATTTTTTTTTTTAAAAGCTGTGTGGGGCTTGTATTGTGAATATATTGTGAAGTTTTGGGTTGTGTGGAGTTTGTTGTTTGGCTTGATTTGGTGAGGGTTGATCAGTATTGTGGGTTAAAGCAGTAAGTAGAAAAGGGGTGAATTTTTCAATTTTAATTTTTGAAAAATGGTGAGAACAAGAGGTGGAGGTGCAATGGGTAGTTCATCCAGGGTTCCAAACCCCATGCCCGAGGGTACATAGGGGGCAGAAGGGGAGCAGTTGGATCCTAAGTTTGATAACCTGGCAGTGCAGAGCATTTACAGACAGTTGACTACCCAGACGATTCACAAAGAGCGTCAGATTATTGGGCGTTCTAAACAATCACTAGTGTTGTCCGGTTTCATATACTAGAGCCATTTTATGAGGAGCCACAGAGGATTATGGTACAGAGGGTTCAGGAGTTTTACGCCCACGCAATAGAAATGTACTGGAGGGAGGAGTACTTGAATATGAACCACATTCGGGTTCGTGGTATTGTGGTCGATATCTCACCCGAGCAGATACTGAGCAATACCTGACTGAACTGCCAGATGAGTGTTAGTATACTACGATGCTTGGTGATTCTGGGTGCTATGAGGTGGATTTGGAGACAGTTTACGAGGCTATTATAGTAGAGGGCTCTGGGTGGCTAGGTGGGGGCAGTCATATTCTCTGAGGGGATCTGACACCTGTGGCTTGGTTTTGGCATATGATGATTCAGCATTGTGTACTTTCGACTACAAATAAGTCAGAAGTGACGAGGGATAGGGCTGTGTTGGTCTATGCCATTGTGCAGCGAAGGCAGATTAATTTTGTGGCTCTAATCCACAAGGCTTTAATAGGTCACATTGAAAAGTTTTGGAAGGAGGAGGGGAAGAAGAGGAAGAAAAAGGCAAAGGCGAAGAAGGTGATGAAGAAGAAGACTCCGTTCATCTTCCCTTCTTTGATTACATCATTGTGTCAGATGGCTCAGCTGTCGAAGTTGGAGGATGACGTTTCTGAGGAGTGTGGTGTTCCTATCAACTACTCCGAGAAGAAGAAGGCACGTACAGAGGAAAGAAGGCAAAGGCTTCACAGGGTCAGAATTCGAGATCAGCAGCTACACCAGCACTGACTACTATGACTGATCTGAGGAAGAATGTGAACCATTTACAGACCCGCATGACTGCAATGGAGGACACTTTTCATATGGGGATATCGTTGAACATTGCTAATTTACAGCAGATGATCCACTACCAGAGGCAGCTAACATTAGAGAGGGATTTATCTGCGGAGAGATCTATCTATGCCTATTCCCCTGTCCCCGAGTTCCACCGGCTGCCTGCCTCTACTACTGCCCCTGGTGATTACATGTTCGATGAGAATGACTTGGATGATGATGAGGAGGATGATGAGGAGTGACAACCTAAATTTATGTTATCTATTTTATTTTAATTTGATGGATGTTAGTTTTTATTTTTATTAGTTTTTATGTTTTGTTATTTGTTTTTGAGTTTATGGATATTATGCTATGGTTTTTTTTTTATGTTGACTATGTTGGATATTTTGATGCTTGTTGAGTTTGTGATAATTTGTAGTTATCTCTTATATTGCGGGAGTGGAACGATATTGGAATAGGAGCTTTTTCCTTGAACTTACACAGAAAACACACATGAGGAATTTAGGTTTGCTTTTCAGCATCACTCGGTAGTATTTTTTTTTTTGTATTTTCTTTAATTTCCTTGAGTTTAGCTTGTGCAACATTGAGGACAATGTTGAAGTAAAGTTTGGGGGTAGGAAACTAGTAAAGAATGTATGTTATGTGTTTTAAATTAAGTTTGAGGGAGGAGTACCAATTTCTGAGATAAATACTTTTATGTTGAAAAAATCAAACTTGAAATTTCTTTAGTCCTACTAAGTGATGCATTGAGATTGATTAACTTGAAAAAATGGCATGTATCTTTGAAATTGCTCATGGAGAACCTAGACTAGATTTGATTTTCTTAGATGATTCAAATTGCACATAAGTCGAGGGTAGAGGATTTGAGTTGGATAAACATCTGGAGACACTTAAGGAATTTTTCCCGAAAATATTAACTTAGATTTTTCATAAGGTTATAAGTTGATTTGTTAATTTTGTATGCTTAATAATGAATTAAAAAGGTTGAAATTTTGGTATGACAAAAGTGGTCAGGCTAATATGTATTGGAGGTGAAAGTCACATGCCTACATATTGTACTATTATGCTAATTTGAGCTAAGCTCGAGCCAAAAGAAAGTAAAATTTTTGAAAGATCTAGTTTTGTTTCGCGGCCTTTAACAGTCGAGTGATTAAATCTTTAGGACTGTCTCTACACTTAATGCCCTAAAACTATCTAGTTTGGGAGTAATTGATCTAAAGCTTGTTACATGGGTGCCATAGAAAGCCTAATGGAATAAGACATTGCACATGATCTATCCTTAATGAATTTAATGGAAGTTTCATATGAATTTAAGTTTGAATGTTTGAGATAATGAAATTTAAAAGGCTATGAGGTTTTCTATGATTCTTGTGCCTTGTGTTTGATCAAAAGTTGATAGATATGGAATTAGTGTCCAAAAATTGGTAAAGATGCCTCTCGACTATAATGCCTTATATTCATTTTCACTACACCCTATGGAGTCTTTTCAAGTATTGGTGTCACATCAGCAAAATTATTTGATATATATATATATATATATATTTTTTTTTGAGCTTTTAGAAGATGATTTTGTGCCATTGTTTTCTTGTTAATTATGTTGATGTGCATTGATTGGTTGGGTCTGAAATTTGCTAGATTTTGTGGGTATATCATTTGCAAACCCTCACGAGACTATAACTCATCCTTTTTGGGTAACATAAAGGTTTAAAGGCTTGTTGCACATGCTAAGTGTAATCGTTTACTCCATGAAAGTGTGTTTATCCTTTTTTGTTTTTGTTTTATCTCTCCTTGATTGTTGTTCGTGGTTTTATGTCTTTGCTTTATCATTGCTCGAGGACGATCAATGTTTAAGTTTGGGGGTGTTGATAGGGTTGAGATTTACGTGATTTGATACTATGATTTCATATGGTTTAAGCTTAATTATGAGTAATTTATGCCACAAATGCATGTAATGAATTGGATATTTAGTACAGGTATAAGTTCTTGAAATTGAGGAAAATAAAGGAGAAAAGCACGTATTCAGTGGAAAACCAAAGAAAACGAGGCCAACGTACGAACATGGAGCTACGTAACGTTCGAATGCTAGGAGAAGTTACGCATGAACATGAGATGAGTTTACGCTTGGACGTCAGGAGGTCTAACATTCGAACATTGATGTCGGCAGAAGAAGTTAAGCTCCTTCAGAAAGACATGGCCGAAATTCGTACTTTTCTTAATGATGTCAAGAAGGGGGAAAAGGGTAAAGGCAAGTCCAAGAGCATTCGAAGCTCTGAAGACAAACGCTGGGAAAAGCTCCAAAGCACTATTTCAGCTATCCAGTAGGCCGTCTTTAAGAAATGCAAACCACATTTCTACAAAGGATTCCCAATTCCTGACTTCTCAGTTGAACGTCTTGAAGAGCTGGAAATTCCTCCGTTTGCAGTGTTTGATCTTGCTTATCTTGCAACCCGCTAAACTCCAGTCACAAGAACTTATGAAATATTTGAAGAACTTTTATGTGAACTTGGAATTGATCCTTCAGTTTGGAACAAGCGTCTGTACAATTTTGGGCAATTGGCTGAAAAGATGGGTGAAAAACAATACGCCAATGATACGCATAAAAGGATGGTAGATGCCAGTAACACTACATGGAAGTTTGTGCAAATGATCGCTAAAAAAGAAAAGGAAGCAAGTAAATCGCAACCTTCTTTCACAAAGAGAAAACGCTAGACTCTTACTGATTATTTTTTTAAGAGCTTTATGAATGTTTGTCTTTATTAAACTCATTGTGCTTATCTATCAATCAATGAATGAATGAGTTTTGCTGAAACATCTTGGCAATTTTTGGTTATGTTTTCATACCATGTTTGGTCCAAAATTTTCACCAAACTATGTTTGGTTCACAAAATATTTTGTAAAAAATACACTACTTTTTTGGTCCAAAAAAAACATAATAATTATTTTCCATATTTCTACACCTACCTTGTCCCTATACTCCTCTCTATGTGCTATCTCTCTTCTCTCTCCTCTCTAACAGATAAAAGCTTCATGATTTGACTGCTACAATAACTTTTGTTCCCTCTGGAAACAAAACCAAATATTATCTCACAAAAAAAAAAACCACCCAAAACTAGCTCCCAAAATAAAACCAAACACAATCTCATCAGACACACACATATCTCCATAAAATTCTCTCCAAAATATCATCCCAAAACATAGCCCTTGTTTCTTGCTATTTGTGCTAACTTATAGCTAACCTATCTAACTGTTTAAATGCTAACTTTATATAATCTTTGTCAATCTTTTAGCTCTTGGACTATAAAAGAGTTAAGGTCTTTACATCATCAAAAAGGGAGAAATTGTTAGAAAATTTCATGTTAAATGTTTTGATGATGACAAGATAGGTTTTATGTCAGACCCCAAAGATTATGTAAGTTTATATTTAATAGAATATGTCTAAGCGTTTAAAGTTATCGAGCTGTAATTTTTTAGTTAAGACTTTTTATCTTTATAGTTTTAGACTAGTATTTAGCGCTTGAGCTATGATATAATTCTAGATGAGTCTATCAAAGTAAAATCGAAGATCAACGTCTGAAGACTTTGAAGATAAGAGAATCTTTAAGCGGCTGCCAAGCGCTTGAGAATCATTCAAGGTGATCAAACCACAAGCGTCTGATTCACCTGAATTAAATCTGAAATCAACAAGGACTTAAATGCAACATTCAGCGGACATTTAATTCCAACAGAAATTAAATTCAAATGCATTAAATTATTGATAAGAGCATTAAATGAGATAAGGACTATTGACGTACGTATAAGCCTTTCCCATTGTGCAACATAATTTTTAGAGATGTCAGAAAGGGACCAGTTCATGAGCTACATGCTGAACACGCGCTACTTGTGTCCAACAGACAAATCCCAAGAAAGTCTATAAATAGATCCTCACAACTCAATCCTAAATACCGAAAAAATTATCAAAAGCTTGATATACACTTACGCTATTGAAATCTATCCACACACGAAAAAGCTTAAATCCTCCATAGCCAAAGTCCGTTAAGCTTATACATCTCTACAGCCAAACCGATATCTCTTACCTCTTCATAGAAGAACTGCCACTTCTAAAGAGATATTCCAAAAAAAGTTGTTTGGATGAGAAAGTTCATAACTGAACTTCAAGTGGTTCCTAGCGTTGAAATTTCGTTGCCACTATAGTGTGACAACAATGGAGCACTTGCGCAAGCTAAAGAACCATGGTCTCACAACAAATCTAAACACGTGGTGAGGAAATATCATATAATATGAGAAACTGTTGGAAGAGACGACATAGCCATGCAGAAAATGGCCTCAGTGGACAACGTGGCTGAGCCACTCACCAAGCCATTATCACGGGCGCTGCTAGATAAACATCTTGAGAAGATGTACATCAAATACCATAGCGAATTGGCGTTGAGTGCAAGTGGGAGGTTGTTAGGTGTATGCCCTTAATACCAATGAAGAAGTAGATTTAGTAGGGCATTGATAAGTTATTTTGTGCAAACAATAATATATTTCTATTTATAGAGTAAAGATTTTGAATTTGTTCATGTAAATCTAAATGGAATTAAAATGTGTTGAACAGATAAGTCCTTGAGATTTGAAGATAGACTTTCCACCTCTTATGGATGAGAGGAGGCACTGGAAGAGTCAAGTACTTAATCTCTTAATGATGATTCGTGAGTTAATGAATTTTAATTGTGCATTAAAATTCAACACGTATGATACCTGTTTTGACAAGGAAGTGCCAGTCAAACACTGATTAGATAGTGGGAGCTGGTGTCATGAATATAGTTAATGGAATTAACATATTTGAACTCGACTCGCATTAATCCGCTCACATGGATATTTACTCTTTGACAGTCAGATTGAGATAATATGTGTGAACTTTAGGCTTGAGGAGCAACTAGTGGACAATGTTTTTTTAAAAAAAGGTTGGAGAAAAGAAGAACTATTTAATCTATGAGAAGTTTGAAGAATTTTATATTATTCCCTACCATTTTTCTTTTGGACGAAACTTCTGAAGGTTCTTTTCTTTTCTTTTTTTTTGGAAGGGAAAGCGGCATTTTATTTCATCCAATAAAAAGTTAACAACATCAAAAACAATACAACTAAGATTGTGTCTAACGATGAGTAAAGAACAATTAAAGCACCAAATATGGATATTCTTCAAGATAATAAATCTTAAGAACTAGCAAACGAGCCCAAGAAAATTCTTGTGCAACTCCTATATAAGTAGAGACGAAACTCTCATTCAAGAGAGAAAACAAACTCTCATACGAGAGAGAAAATAAAATACTAAACAAAATATCTAAAATGCTATTTACAACTTATGTATCACACGTTTTCACGTTTTCATTTCGTTAGATCCATACCCGTCTCGTCAGATTTGAAGATGTGCTGTACAACTTGATGAAGGGTGCTCCAACCCAACCCGCCTACGATGGTGGTGGTAACAGTGGTGAAGTAGACAACTACTTCACTAAGCCAATGCCGACGAAGGAAAATAGAAAAAGAAGAAGAAGGGTATGGTTTAGAGAGAGATGGGGAGAGAAAGGCGGTAATTTTTTATGGCCAATGTGGAATTTTAAACTTCTGAAGGTTCTCAACACTTTGTTTTGGAGAAGCATGTGTACTGCTAATAATATAAGGTGCAATTATCTTGCACTAATTTCAATATTTTTTACAATAAGAATAATTTTGTCCATTTGACAATATGAAATGAAAGTTTAAGTGCCAATAACAATATCAGAGAGTGCCTTTAACAACTGAATCATTATGCATGTATTAGGTGCATATCAAATATCTTGCTTTTAAGTTGGTCCGACATTCTCATAAATAAGGACCAGACATTTTGTTATCTATTCCATTCAAAAAGACATTTTGTTATCTATTTATGGACATCATGTAATTAATTTGATAAGGAATTATATAGCTAGTCTTCCTCATTTGGATTTTCAAGTCCGATTGTACTAGCCTTTTTTATTCATTTATTCGGTTCCCTTAAATTCAAATTTTTTTGATGCAAATTAAATTCAAAATTGTTGCAATTAAAATCGGCTTCTTATTATTGTAACCTTATGCTATGCCAACCAGCCTATATATATGAAGAAATACATTTGAATATAAACATCTATGCATAGTAGTTTATAAGATAAATATTGTAAAAGAAAAACACATAAATAATATGATTTTATGTATGGCTTAAATCTATAGTAGATTATCATTTTTCATTCAGGTGTTTGGTTCACCTAAATACAAAGTCGAAGTGTAATTCAATTTTGCTTGTTATGATTAATACTTTATGTGTGCCAACAACCCTAATATTTTGAATACAAAAACTTATTAATATTAGTCCACAAATTGACATAAATACTTATTACACATGACGATATTGTACTATAAATATAAGGTATTTTAATTACATGAATAATGTCTATGCATTAATTATTTAAGATTAATATATTTTTTTAAATCCATATTTAATACATGTATGTATTTAGAATTATTCTCTCTCTCTCTATATATAAATATATTTATGTATATTCATAAAAAATACATATAACACAGACAATGTGTATATAAATAAATACTGGGAGAGTCGCAGTATTAATCTAGCGGGATACATACAATATGCCTTTTATATTCGTATTTATTATAGAAACTATATATTTTAAGTATACTAATAATTTTTATACTTCTTATATATTTAAAATATATTATAGTACATAGTGTACATCTATATACTATCTCTAATATATGTTTTATTTTTAAAAGGTATGTATATGTCGACTTTTGTGGAAATCGTATTGTTGTAAACAAGTGCATATTTTATATATCACTACAAGGAATTTTTCTTTCAGCAGCGAAACATTTTGTCACGAAAAAGTGGAATTTTCGTTGCTAATTCTATCCACAACAAAAATATTTCGTTGCCAGCTTTGTTGAGCTATCCACGTTCCTAAACGTTCATGGCAACAAAAAATGATTTTCGTTGCCTATATTCATATTATAGACAACAACCTGATAGGTATTATGGTTACTTGCTAGGTATTATGGTTACCTGCTACAAGAGGAACCGGGTGTTCACACTATAGCAGTGGGAGTCCAAGGGGACGACCCTTCTACCTGTGATCAAGCAATGATGGACACCGACTCTGCAAAGTGGCAAGAAGCTATGCAGGCAGAGATAAACTCGATGCATTCCAACCAGGTCTGGACTTTGGTAGATCGTCCTGATGGGATTGCACCTATAGGGTGCAAGTGGATCTAGAAGAGGAAGATAGGCCCGGATGGAAAAGTTGACACATACAAGACAAGGCTTGTAGCAAAAGGTTATAGTCAAAATGATGGAATTGACTATCAAGAGACCTATTCACTTGTGGCAATGATCAAGTCTATTCGAATTATGCTCGCAATAGTTGCATACTTGGACTATGAGATATGGCAGATGGTTGTAAAGACGACTTTTCTAAATGGATTCCTCGAAGAGGACATCTATATGGAGCAGCCTAAAGGCTTTGCATCTAGGACTGATATTCAAAAGGTGTGCAAACTTAAGAGACCTATTTATGGACTTAAGCAAGCCTCTAGGAGTTGGAATCTATGTTTTGACGAAGCTATCAAAGGATTTGACTTTGTCAAGAACGAAGATGAACCATGTGTTCATAAGAAGGTTAGTGGGAGTAAAATCACTTTCCTTGTCTTATATGTGGATGACATTCTACTCATAGGAAATGATGTAGGAATGCTCACATCAGTCAAAAGATGGCTTTCAAATACATTCTCCATGAAAGACTTGGATCAAGCTACCTATATTCTAGGGATTCGTATCTATAGAAATAGAACAAATAGAATGATTCGTATCTAAAGATTCTAAGAAAGGTTTCTTGCCCATGAGACACAGGTTGCACCTTTCAAAGTCCATGACTCCTCAAAGTGAAAAAGATAGGAAAGAAATGAGTACGGTGCCCTATACGTCTGCAGTGGGTAGTCTGATGTACGCCATGTTATGCACACGGCCAGACATCGCCTACGTAGTAAGCGTGGTGAGTCATTTTCAGGCTAACCCGAGAAAAAAACATTGGACCGCTGTCAAAAATATCCTTAAGTATTCGAAGAGAACTAAGGATATGGTTCTAACATATGGAAATGGAGATTTTATGGTGGATGGATATACTGACACATATTTTCAATCTGATGTAGATGATCGCAAATTCACTTCAGGGTTTATATTCATGCTCAATGGTGGAGAGGTGACTTGAAAAAGTTCCAAGCAAAGCACAACTGCTGATTCCACCACTGAGGCTGAATACATAGCAGCTTTAGAGGCTGCTAAAGAGGGTGTTTAGATTAAGAAGTTTCTTGGACAGCTTCAAGTGGTCCCGAGTGTAGAGCTGCCATTGCCACTTTATTGTGACTATAACGGGGCTATTGCACAAACAAAGGAACCAAGGTCTCACAACAAATCCAAGCACATAGAGAGGAGATATCACATAATAAGGGAAATCGTTGGAAGAGGCAAAATAGCTGTACAGAGAGTAAATTCAGCAGACAACGTCGTTGACCCATTGACCAATCCTTTGACACATGCAGTGCTGGATCGACATCTTGAGAAGATGGGTATTAGATACCATAGTGATTGACATTGAATACAAGTGCGAGATTGTTAGGTTAATGTCCTCAAATGCCACTAGAGGATTAGTAAATGTAAGGACATTATTAATTTGTAATTGTTTATCTTTCTATCAATAAAAAGGCAATTTGTTGTTTACTTTTGAATTGGCATTTATTTATTGTAAATCAACTATCCGAAGAAAACTAAGGATATGGTTCTAACCTATGGAGATTTGAAGGTGGATGGATATACTGACTCAGATTTTCAATCTGATGTAAATGATTACAAATCCACTTTAGGGTTTATATTTATGCTTGATGGTGGAGCGGTGACTTGGAAAAGTTTCAAGCAAAGCAAAACCGCTGATTCCACCACTGAGGCAGAATACATAGCAACTTCATAGGCTTCTAAAGAGGGTGTTTAGATTAGGAAGTTTCTTGGATAATTTCAAGTGGTCCCGAGTGTAGAGCTGCCATTGCCACTTTATTGTGCAATAACGGGCCTATTGCACAAGCAAAGGAACCAAGGTCTCACAACAAATCCAAGCACATAGAGAGGAGATATCACATAATAAGGGAAATCGTTGGAAGAGGCAAAATAGCTGTATAGAGAGTAAATTCAGCAGACAACGTCGCTGGCCCATTGACCAAGCCTTTGACACAGACAATGATGGATCGACATCTTGAGAAGATGGGTATTAGATACCTTAGTGATTGGCATTGAGTACAAGTGGGAGATTGTCAAGGTTAATGTCCTCAAATGCCACTAGAGGATTAGTAAATGTAAGGACATTATTAATTTGTAATTGTTTGTCTTTCTATCAATAAAAAGGCAATTAGTTGTTTACTTTTAAATTGACATTTATTTATTGTAAATCAACTTTAAGTCCATGATTATAAGAGTAAACTCTCTAAGGCACTAGAGGGGTTTGATACTTGTGTACTAAAATAGTCTGCAAGTCAATCATTTCCAATAGGGCGTTGGAAATCATGAAGACTTGTATGATATGAATCTTTGACGAGAAAGGTGCCCTTCAATCACTAGGAAGTAGTGAAGGATCCATATCATAGGTGCACTGATAGAGATAGTGGCACTCCGACATGACTCCCATCGATTCTGTCGAGTGGGTTTTCACTCTTTGACAGTCAATGACAGAATTGATTAATTGTAATAAGTGTGTCTGAACTTTAGACTTGAGAAATCGAGTTGAAGATATGCTTGTGACATTAGGTTCGTCATTAGAGTAGTTAGTCTTTGACAGTTTTAATTCATCCTTTGGTGGGGTCAACCTTGAACTGCAACCTAATGGGCAAGTAGCAGTCTTAACTGCTATCCAAGATGGAATTCGTTCCCTCGTAAGTGAACGAAGAATTATCCTATGTTTTTAAGTAAGCTAGATCCTAAAGTCTTTGACCAAAGCATTAAATGATTTGAGCTTGTTATAAATATACATAGAATCAAGTAAGTGAGTTTGACTAAAAACCACGACTCTCACTTGATCGGGATAAAGAAATAAAGAGTTTATATTCACACGGTATTTACAAAGGAAAGGTTAATAATGATCTAATCATTTCATCTTATTTGGGGTAAAATATGGACCACTTGACTGGCTAGGTGAGACCCATATTCAATGGAATCCTCCCATTGTCAAATATAGATGAACCTAAAGAGTCACGCTTAAAAAGAAAAATTTGATGGAAAAATGGAATATTTCTTGTGGTAATATTTTAAGTATTGAATACTTAAAATTAAATAAATAGAATTAATTATTTGAAGAAATAAGTTAACTTATTTATAATTTAATTAATATAATATTTCTTAGAGAAATAGAATTAATTAAATAAGTAAACTATTATTTAATCGAATTAATTAATTGGATTAAGTTAATTAATTAAATATTAGATTACACTAAGCTCAAATTGACGCACCAAGTGATACACCAAGCCTTGTAAGGGGCGGCCATTAGGAGCATTAATGGGCTTAATTTTAGCCCAAGATAATAACTTAAGTGGCATAAGTATCACATTAGTTATAAGCCTAGGTCATAAGTTGCATTACACAACACCACAAGAATAAGAATTCCCCTCCCTTCTCTATCTCTAGCCGTCGCCTATCAGCAAGAAAATGAGGAAGATTTTTTTTCATCAACTATTTTCCTGCGAGACAATTTAGAGGCAGAACAATTAGGTTGCTTGGATCAACATAGTTTCAGCCGGAGTAATTTTGCGAAGAATTGAAGAATTCAAGATTGTAGGAATTTTCAACCACTTCGCTTCAACGGGTAATGTTAGTTTTACCCTATCATACATACGTCTGATAAAATCCCGGGATTGATCCGATTATGGGGAAAAACCATAAATAATTTAAATTCCGTTTTCCGCTGCGTTTGGTGATTTTTCCCCAACACTTACCTCAAACCATTGTTACTCTCGGTATTTTGTGTTGAAGATTAGTGGGTATGAGGACTTGCAAACCTTAGGCAAACTCTAGTGATTGTGTAATTCTTAATGTGAGAATGCTAGGCTTGGGGACCTCAATTACCAAGTGACCCTTTATATAGATATCTTCCCATCGAAGATGTTATGGTAATAATTCTAATTACCAAATATATGGGTGGCAATCAATCTTTGATTGATTACAATCTCTTCTAATATTTGGAGTATGATTTGATCACAATCTCTCCTAAATCGTAATCATATATGTGATTGATCCAAGATTGATGACAAATCTGTAAATTGCCAATAACATCCTCTATTGATTATAAATCTATAAAAGATATGGAAAGTGATTTTACACATGTCTAATATCAATGAAATATTAGAACCATAATTCATTTAATTTGCTTAAATAACCAATATGAAGAACAATCTATTTTATACTAGATGCTTCTTGATAACGTGTCATACATTTTTGGAAAGCCTAAGTGTCTATTTTGAATGGAAAAAAATGGTTTATGATTTCAAGTGTCTTATGACCCATTATGGACATTCTCGTGAAGTCGCGCAAAATTATCAAAATTTTTTAGCTTACCTTTGAAGACAAATTTGATTCATATTAGACTTTTCTTGACAATATGTCATACATTTTTGGAAACCTCTATGTGTAGACATTCAATGAAAAAAATATTTTATGATTCCGAGTATCCTATAGTGCATTATGAACTTTCTCGTGAAATAGCCCAAAACTGTCTACATTTATCAATTGAAAATATTTCTACTATGCACTAAAAATACTTTGCATATGGTTTATCAATACAGTCAATCGCTGTACATATGAATTTTTTTAAAAAAAAATATATGCATATATTTGATCGCCAAAAAACATATGTAATCGATTTTGTGGTGAAAAATAAAAGAGTTGTGTGCGAAGAGAAAAAAAAAAGAATTTAAAAGGATAAAGTGAGGGGGATTGTCATCTTTTCAGATGGGTAGGGAGTGAATCCTAATTTTATTATGAACTAGGGAGTGGAGAGTGTAGAATTAGGGTTAGGGACTGAACACAAATTTGGATCAAGGATTAAGTATTTCTTTCTAACTTTCCCTTGATAAAATTAGGTTAAATATGTTTAGGGGGCAGTGTGCTTTATTCTTTTTTCACAGGGAGGTAAGCTGTTCTTTTCTAATTTATAGGTTTTTTTGCACTTTCCATATTTTAAAGGGGCTAAATTGCAATTAGCCCGACTCAGAATTTAGTGGCTAGCTACTGTTGGAATTTTGGGTAATAAAATTACTCTATACTCTCGTATATGAACTTGCTTATTATGTTGGTGCTATAACAAAATGAAAAACTTATACACCTCAATTTTGTTTCCAAACCTCTTCTTGGGAATTATTGCTTTTAATATTTCCAGAAATGTCATGTAAATATATTAATTCAGAATCGTTATGTTATTCATCTCGTTATTCAAGTTATTAATTTTGAGTAATTTTTTAGTTCATATTATAAGTGTCAAAAACCCACATCACTTTATACTGCATGGACAAAGATTCATAAAATAAGCTCATGAACAACAAAGGCATTAAACATAAAAAAAGTAATGATTTTTTTATTTTGTTTTGGAAAAATATTAAAAAGGAATTTGTAAAAGGTGTTACGAATTAGCTTAACTGTAAAAAAAATAGAAATTTGAACTAAGAGAATATATTTTTCTAATATTTTTCGTACTTCAACTTTCTCCCTTACTAGAAGTAATCCAAAACATTAACGATCTATCTTCACCGCTCGCAGCACAAATGAACCCACAAAGAACAAAAGAAGAGAACTCACCAATGTAAATCCCCCTCTTATCTAAATGCTTTATGTTAATTATGTACTGACACATGATGCTTTAAAGTAAGGGTTGATTGCATATCACTTATACCTAATTATCAATCCCCCAAGATAAAAAGAATAACAAGAGACTGCCTAAGAAAAAAATAAAAAAAGCAATTTAGCTCATCACACGTGTCACTCAAGTGTTATGCGAATGATTATAATATTTTTGTAAGTAAAGGACTATTTTGCCCATGATCTTAGGGCTCGTTTGGTTTTCATGGTGAGATAGCCAAGATAGATAGGATATATGAGATTACACTGTTCACGATAAAAATAAAGGGGCATCATCGGATGTTTGGTTATTTTGATATGAAATTTGAATTTATCAAGGCAGCAAGCCAATCTTGTGTCTGGTTTTCATGTTATTAGTGGGATAGTGTCTAATTACTAAATTGCCCTTTTAATAAATTAAGCCCCCCAAAATAACAAATCCCTGTTTCCTATCTATCGAGATTGGTCCAAGGAACTCAGAACTCCCATTTGAGTATACTCCAGCTTCCACCATGAACGACAATAGCCCTAGCCGCGACGCATAGCTTCCATTTTTTTGCAGTTCTTCAACTTTATTCGGCGTCCATTTATCATTTTGTTGGAGACGGTAAGTTTGTTCATATGAATTTCTATATTAGGGTTTGTTAATATTAAGGTTTTTTAATCCAAGAATTTTTTTAACAGATTATACGTAATTTTTCACGGTTTTGATAGTGTAGCATGTGGTTATGAACACCAATTTGATTATATGGTTATGAATTTTCAGTTTATACAGATTATGAATTTGAATATGTGGTTATGAAAACAAGTTTGTGGATGGTTGAATGGGTTTTTGCACTGATACAATATTTTGGTAAATTTGTTTGTTGTTGTAAGGTGACAGTGTTCAATTTTCTAGTTGGGCCTCACAAATTGAATAGGTGGCATCTATGTTGATTTCTTTTTGGCATAGGGGCTTTGAATTTCTCAACATGAGTAGCAACCGTAGTGGAGGACGCAGTAGGGCAAGCAGTGGAGCAACCTCACGATACAACATAAACAGAATTGATGAACCAGTATTCTGTGGCTGTGGATTTCAGTTATACTTGCAAACGTTAGAGACAGAACAAAATCTTGGACGACGATTCATCTCAGGTCCAGTAAGAGGGGTGATTTTCCATTTTTTATTTTTATGTTTATTTTATGATTCATTTAGGTGTGATCTCTGCCTCATTTTCAAACTCAAATGGAACTTATGCTTGTAGATTACATCATGCAACTTTTTTAATTGGTGTGATCCGGAGCTCCCACCTCGAACACTTCAGCTCATTAAGGAATTGCGCCAGGGTCTCCGTGATCAGGAGGCTACTCTGAGAGTGTGCAAGGATGGTAAAGCAGCTTGGAAAAAAGTTGCTATCGTATTTGGATTTGTTGCATTGTTTCTGTTCCTGCATATATGTTTTGAGTTATTTGTTTCATGTATTGCGCCAAATTCTACTTTGCGTTTACCGGCATGAAAAATGATTTGATGGATTTGTTGAGCTGCAACACTGAATATATGTAATAGACTATATTCTGTTTTGAATCAAGGTTTTGTAACTAACATGTAATCCTTGTTTGGTGCTATGTATTTTGAATTTTATGTAAACAATGTGTTACCATCATTACACCTCAAGATTATTGATATTAGTTGAATACATAATTTTGCACACATCATAAAATTTTGTTGATTATATTTATTATGATCCATACTGGTCCTATCTGGTGTTAACAATGGTTTGTCAAAGGTATGTGTAACCTGGGACTACAATTGCTAATCATATTTGAAGGAGTTTGGCAACATTGAGGTATTTTTCAATCAGGCATACTATATTTTCCACATTGTACCTATTTAGTTGTCAAATTTTACCTTTTTCCTATGGTGGATTGTCTTTTAAACATTATTAAATGTTGATTTCTATACATCCTTAATTGCAACTTAATCAGATTCACAGAATATGTTCAAGTTTAGAAACTTGAGACCTCAGTGTATGAAATTTTTTATTTCCATAGAGTCATGACTCTATCAATTTAAGTCGTGTCACATCATAAACACCCTATGGTGTTGGTGGTTGTAATCTGTTCATTATTAACTATTGTATGTATCTACACAAGTATAGTGTTGAAAAAGCAAACATCTTGTCCATTTAAGTTTACTGATAGAAATAGGTTTAACACCTCTTCATGCATCCTAGCATTATCTCCCTATAAATTTGCATATTTTTTACACCCATTTCTCCTACATTTCATACTAACCAGAACACCCAAAAAAAAAATGTCTTCAAAACCATTGTTGAGGCAGGAAGATTTCCTCTACACTGAGGACTGGCATGCTCATGTAGACCAAATGTTCATTGCCATACTGAAAGATGAAGCGACATTGGGGCATTTCCGTGTTGGTACCAACAACTCATATCCAATCATGGCTGCAATGGGCTGTGTGAACAACACTTTTAATTATTCGTATAGATTTGAGCAATGCCAAGTGAAGATGCATTTATTGAGGAAGAGATTTGATGTGTTTGATTGGCTCATTCAGGATAGTGGGATGCCTTACAACCCAAAGACTTAATGTCCTTTCTGGTACTAAGCAAGAGTGGGAAGAAATAATCAAGGTTACATTATTTCCCCTTTCATATGTCTATTTCGATGTCACTGATTCCATTGCCATGTAGACCAAATGTTCATTGCCATACTGAAAGATGAAGCGACATTGGGGCATTTCCGTGTTGGTACCAACAACTCATATCCAATCATGGCTGCAATGGGCTGTGTGAACAACACTTTTAATTATTCGTATAGATTTGAGCAATGCTAAGTGAAGATGCATTTATTGAGGAAGAGATTTGATGTGTTTGATTGGCTCATTCAGGATAGTGGGATGCCTTACAACCCAAAGACTAATGTCCTTTCTGGTACTAAGCAAGAGTGGGAAGAAATAATCAAGGTTACATTATTTCCCCTTTCATATGTCTATTTCGATGTCACTGATTCCATTATTGTTTATTCTTGGTACTGACTTATGTCTATTTTCAATATAATTTCAATGTAGATAAAACCATTTGCTATGGCATATCAGACACGTGGGGACCCAGATTGGCCTGATCTTTGTGCAATATTGACGGTGTCACGATCATCAGTAACGGCCCTCGAAAATCATGCTCACCATTGACGATGCATCTTCATCAGAAAGACTAAAAAATAGGTCCATATTCTTCGTGTCCTCTATCAACCGCTTCGACACAAATAACTTATCATCAACTGTTAGTTTAGTGATGCGCCCTAGAGATTCATAGACAGTCTTTCTACATTTTGAGGCATCATGTTCAAACCCCATGCGACTAGCAATAGCTCCCAACCTGCTATCTGTCTGGGTACAAAAGGTTTTCATTATATCTATGAATCCCTCGAAACAATCGTCACTTGATTTACGTTTCCTACTCTTATCAGATTTTCCAGCACCAACACTGCTATTTATGTGAGAGACATCAATACTTTCAGCACCATCTTCCTCGGTGTGATGAAAAATAAGAACTTCATCCATAGTACCAACCTGTTGTTTTCCATTACCATTCGCACGTAAACCTGCAGCAATATCAGCAAACCCCTCAGCATCTTCACCTGTTGCTCTGTCTTTGCCAAATATTTCACACCAGTCCTTGTACAATGGCCATGACTTGTGGCGCATAGTACGAGCGTTGCTGTCCTTCTACAAAATTTGTAATCAACAACCAAACAATTTCAGGAGAAATAATTATGTCAGAAAACTAAATGCTCTTCATGACAGTTATATAAAGCATGTTCAATTCTTCATGGTCATCCATGACAAAAAAAATACCTTCACAAAGTTGTCCCACACTTGGTCAGAAGACACGTCAACAGTTTTAGAAGTATTCGATGCAAAGCCACTCCTAGACAACATTGTATTGATAGATCCATAGTTTTTCTTCCACACAGTCAGTCGTGAATTAATATGTGGTTCAGCTCGTATATCTGTTCCAGGGAATGCCTGATGCATAGCCTGTTCAAGATGTCCTTGGTAACCCGTGCGAAAGCCATTATCGCATTTCCAACCGCGTGCAACAAGTTCTTTCAAAGCATATGCCAATATTGCTTCCTCTCTCTTTATCCACGATCTACGACCCTTCACAGGATCCTCGCGTGAAGGAGCTGATTGTCCCCTGCTAGAGCTTGAAGCCATAGCACCTGTTAACAAAAATGTGATGCTTAATTAAAAGTTCATGTACATTGCCAGTATGAAAAAAGAGGGGACATTTTATCAAATGAAACACATGGAAAGAATCAAAACAAGATACACACCAGCAACCACAATGCAATTTCATATCTATAATAAACAATATCCAGATACATAGACAACTGCAACAAACAAAACGAGTAAATTATCAAAAGATCCCTATGTTTTTTAAATTAAGAAAAACAACTAATGACCCCCAGTCACAAAAAATATGAGTAAATTATCTAAAGCTCATACATATGTTTTTTGAATTAAGAAACACAACTAATGACTCCCAATCCATTGTTGGTACATGGACCTAGCCAACCCATCCCTCCAATTATTCCACTGTTGAGAGGGAGCCACTTGTTCAATATATGCTATATCAGG
Source organism: Buddleja alternifolia (assembly GCA_019426215.1). NCBI lineage: Eukaryota > Viridiplantae > Streptophyta > Magnoliopsida > Lamiales > Scrophulariaceae > Buddleja > Buddleja alternifolia. Next base: position 21,404,090 of record CM033397.1, on the reverse strand, counting down.
GTCATCGGAGGGGTCATCGATTTCGTCGACGAGAGCTTCTAAGGGGTCGACAGCCATCTCCATACGAATAAAGTTATGTACCAAGCAACAACTCATAATGATACGGTTTTGAACTTTGATTGGGTAAAAAGTGTTACTGCGTAACACAGCCAATCTCATCTTCAATAGTCCAAAGGATCTTTCAATGCAATTGCGAGCCTTTGAATGTGTTTTATTGAAAAATTCTATGTAGTTCTGCGTAGCCACATGGCAATTGTTCCACTCGTGGTGATGGTATCGAACCCCTCTGTATGGTGTTAGAAAACCATTGCCATTTGTATACCCACAATCTACTAAATAATAATTGGCTGTTTCAAAAATTGAACAAAACAAAGAAATTAAGTTACTTGTTTGTAACCTAAAATATGGTACATACGCATATATGAAAATATTGTAATACCATTTGGGATTCTGAGACCATTTTCTCTAGTAATTGCATCCCCTAGAACTCGACTATCTGCTGCGGAACCTTCCCAACCAGTTAAAACATAAACAAAACGCATGTTCAGATCGCACACTATGAGGACATTAATGGCTATGTCTCCTTTCCTGTTTCGATATCTCGCCTTATCTGTTGTGCTTACTTGAACAGGAATGTAAGTTTCGTCTAATGCCCCTAGACATCCCTAATATAGTATAATCAAATCGAATATATTATGGCTGACATAATTGTATCCACATAATGATTTTATGCAAAAAGTGAACAACTACAAATTGCATTATCTATGCTAATGGATTACGTTAAACCATTTCCAAGTCTCATTAGTGGAGTCCTCCGAAATTTTATCAGGGTTTCCTAGCAGAATTGGGTATAGCTTAAGCAATGAGTTGAGGACAGAGTTAAAGTGCTTAGTTATCGTGTACCCAGACCGTTTATAACTTTGCTTCACTATTCGATTTTTAGTATGATGTCCCAATATGTGGAGGAAAATGGCAACCTGTTCATTTATTTGGACATTTCTAGTAGGTTTAAGGCCACCTACATCTCTTAGTAGCATACATAAACGACCAAAACAATTTCTATCCATACGGAGTTGTTCGAGACAAGTGGTGTCACTAATTGAAATAATCTCATGTAAATTCTCCATTTGTTTTGGTATTTTTGATTTTAGACTGTAAGTGATATGCCTAGCATTTTCTTCACGCTGACGATGTTGATAAAATTCAAAAAACATAGCAAATGAACCAAACATAAAAAACTTAATGGCTGTTGCTATCTCCTCAAGAACAACGTAGATCTCTTGATCCTCTATAGAAACATCCATTGTTCCTTAAAAGCTGTAATCAATAATGCCCACCATTAGAATTTAAAAACACGAGTTACCCATTTCAAATTTGCAAATCAAACATAATGCTTCATTTAACCACATCTAAATAGGGTCTTGATTTGTACTGCACAATTGATAACAAATCTTGAAATAGTACGCAAACGACCCATGAGCATAAGAAACTTACAATTTCTTCTTTTTGAAGAGCAGGGTAATTTCTTGATTTGATTCTGCAATTTTTTCCACACAAATATTAACCGAGATAATTTGTACCAATATCCTAATCTAGACAATGGAGAAGACCAACATTGACAAACGAAGCACAAACTTGGAACAGGAACACGCGGACTCGAGATGTGAAGGCGCTATTATCCCCTGTTAAGTTATTTCTCTGACTAGGGTTCTTATTCAGATGCAAATGGGGGATTTGTGTATACAATCTTTTCTTTTTTGGGGGAAGGTTTAATTGTAGTTTGTAAAACAAAGAGGGACATACTAGTCCATTCAGATTTCTTTATGAGGACAATTTGGTCCTAAATTTTTTTCAACTCCCGCCTAATTACCAAGATAAAATTATCACACCCCTTTTGCCGCGATAATTCATCTACTGAATTTCAGATAAAGGTGCGGGCCTGTAATCTGTCGTGGGCCGCCAAGTTGAAAACAAAACACTCGATTTGGGCCGATTATTTAACATATCAGGGCCTCTTTGACAAACCAAACGAGCCTTTACTGGACACGTCCAATACCTATCTAGATATTAGGCGTTCCCATGTTCTTTTTTCATTTGTGTTATGTTATAGGCCTGTTGTATTGCATATATGGTGGGCGTATTATTCTGCATATCTTTTGTAGGCTTTTGTTCATCTATGTGGTAGGTTAGAAGTCTTATTTTGGTAGTTTTCCGTAGCCTCTTTTGCAAGCAAATGGTGCATATATAATTTGGTCTTCTTTGGCAGATGGAATACAGGAAAATATTGGCCCAAAAATTATTTATGGTACCAGAGCCATGGCCGACGATCTGTAAAAGAATGACGAGGAAAAGAAACTTGCCTCGCCTAACTCAAATGGCAATCTTGAGAATTCAGGACGTTAGGGTCCATCGATGGCTAATGCTGCTCAAATAGTTGGACGTGCTTCCTGTTGGTCTCAAGTGGCATATGAAAAGGGTCTAGAAGGAGGGGGGGGGGAGGGATGAATAGACCCTGAAGTTTTCTTCTAACTTCAAAAATTTTTCTTACCTTTAAAAAAGGTTTTGAACACTTGGAAAGCATAGCGCTAGGTTAAGCGCTAGAGTGAGAGAACTTAGACTTTGCAATTTTAGCAATTACTAAAGTAGAGTAAAGCTTAGATCGCTTAATCAGGGGGCACGTTGGAGCGTTGTAAGCAAAAACTGACCAGAAAATTTCACGATATGACATTCGAATGTGGGTATGATGACGTTCGAGCATTGACCAGTCAACGTTCGGGTGTCCAGTATGCCACGTTCGAACGTTGAGTAGGAGCAAAATGACTCTTCTGACCTTCTTACCTGTAAAGACGAAAAAAGAAAGGATCAAACACAGAAAGTAGAAAATACAGAAAAACAAACAAAACAATAAAAAACAAGAAAGAGAAGCTTGGGTTGCCTCCCAAGAAGCACTCTTTAAAGTCACTGGCTTGACTTTTCAGAGTTGCTTAGTTCAACGGGTCTCAGAATGGGACAATTGATTTGCCCAATCTCCAATCGGTTGTCGCACATTGCTTTAACTCAGCACCCTCAGTAGGTAATGATTGTCTAGTATCATCGAGATGTTCTACTCCTCTATTTGTCTCAGATCCCTTGTTTCTCATCTTTCTTAGGTCATATCCATGTATGTTCCTGAAAATTCTCAACTCTTAAAGGATTAAAAGCATCTAATTTCAAACATGGTTCAGTGTCATTAGATTTCTTAATACTCCTATAAGCGTTTAGCACACCCTGTCTTCCTCACATTCAAAGTTAACTTACTATTAGCCATGTCAAGCTTTGCTTTACCAGTGCCTACAAATGGTCCCCCTAGGATTAGTGGAACTTCGACGTCATCAGCCATCTCCAGAACTACGAAGCCAACATGGGGCCCCATTCGAAAAATGATGGCGATGCCACTGCATAGCAGAACCGCGACGACGGCGATTGCGCAGTGCAGGGCACACGCTGAATGCGCGTTGCTCCCGCAAGGCTGCGCGCACAGCAGCCTCTCTGCCTGTGAGTCGCGGCCATGCACCGTGCCTTGTACGCGTCAGTCACACATGGCGACGGCAGCGCGGGAGCATAGTCGCGGGTTCAAGCCGGCTTTCCGTCACTTTTTAAGTGTATAACCACGTCCGAATATGATATGCAATTTTTCGAAAAAAACACAGCAATTATGTTTTATTCAAAAATGCAATTTTAGATTTCAAAAATTCAATTTTCAGATTTAAACGAATTTTAAGATTTATACGATTTTAATCGGTCCAAAAATTAAACCAGAAAAACTAATCCATTCATATGCAATAAAACGAACAATTAAAGTATACAACACATATAAAAATCCAATCCGTATCAAAACCTTGGCTCTGATACCACTGTTAGGAATGCGGTCAGCTCCTAGGGATTATCGATGGACACAATGGAAGTGAAAAACAATAATTTTCTAAAATAACAATCGATATCCCCTAACAAGAGCTAGGTTGACATGGTACCATCGGATTTAACGAAAACTAACAAGGGGTTTTTGCATATTTACCTCGTTGATGAAATTGTAATACTCATTCTTGCGGATTTCGGATACCTCGATTTGATTTGCTCGAACGCTCCAAATGTCGCGTCTTTACGGTGTATCAACACCTTAGTTCGCACCGTCGATTCGTTTTACCAGTGATAGCAAAAAGCGAATCAAACTTTTGGCTTATGAAAATAATGGGTAGGGATTATTTCTTGTGTTCATCGTACTCAACACATGAGTTGGAAGAATATTATAAAAGAGGTTGAAGAGACAAAGAGAGAATAAATTTCACAAATCTAAAATTGTGATTAGGTTAATTATTATTATCTCACCTTAATTATCCTATATATATATAATAATATATATGGTGAGAGTCCAAAAATGGACTCTCAATATACATACATACACGGTCACACGGAGTGTGTATGTATATACATATATATTTATATTTATTATATATATATATATATTATAATTATGGTTTCCATTTTATTTCAAACTCTTTACCTTAATACAATATATATATATATATATATAACAAGAGTTTTCCAAAAAGGAAAACACATATACACACATGCCAATATAAATATATGGCCGTGTATATATATATATATATATATTATATTTTAGAGTTTAAAATTTTACTTCTTTCTTCTCTCTTCCTTAATTAATTGAATTATCTAGGTAACTAATCATATCTTTCTATATATTTGAGATCCTCAAATATATATTTGATGAGAGTCCAAAAATGGAGACTCTCAATATACATACATACACGGCCACATGAACGTGTGTATGTATATACATATATATTTATATTTATTATATATTTATATATATTATAATTGTGGTTTCCATTTTATTTCAAACTCTTTAGCTTAATACAATATTAATATATATATATATATATATATCTCACATTTCCAAAAAGGAAAGCACATATACACGCATGCCAATATAAATATATGGCCGTGTGTGTGTGTATATATACATATATATATATATATATATTTTCTTTTTTAAAAATTTCCTTCTTTCTTCTCTCTTCCTTAGTTAATTTAATCATCCAAGTAACTAATCATATCTTTCCATATATTTGAGATCCTCAAATATATATTTGAGATCTTTCCAAATATACAAGATCTATTTAATATATAAAATATATAGATATTCATGTGTATAGACTTAGTCAGCAGGACAAGTATCCACCATACACATACATACATACACACCTAGCGTGTATATATATATATTATTTTCTTTCATATACTTTAATTAATTAGATCACTAATTAATTATCTAGTCCATCCCAATTTAATATTCCAATATTAAATTGTAAGACTTTTATTAATTAAGATCACTTAATTAATTAATTAACTTTTTCAATTAGTTCACAAAGAATTAACTTATTCAATAGGTACTTCAGTAAGTTAAGTGTGTGACCCGACCCCTTGGGCTCATTAACAAGTTAGCAATAAGTTCTTTCCCATAGGCTAAATTAATTAGGTCTTGAATTAATTCATCGTTATAATTCAAGATACCTATTGGTCATGGATTGATGTCTAGAAATGCCGCCATGACTTCCTAGATGTTAACGATAAAAGCAAATATCTCTAGGTTACGATCTTCATGTGAGTCGAATCCCTCCATCTAGTTCTCATCTAAGCTCTAGGGTATGGCGATGGTCAAAACCCAAATAACCTCAGAAGCTATGACTATATTGGAAACACTAATGATCTGATCTTCTAAGCAGGGATTGCCAATCCTACTTATAAGACATTGCTCCGGAGGCTTATAGCGATCATTCAGAGTTTACTCAACAGCATAAAAAATATCAGGCTGTTAACCCTGGATGGATCCTATGTCTAATGCCACCTGTTTCACTATACTACCAAACTATACAAAACATAAACTACCGTATGACTATCCTGTAGTGCGCGCCGTATATCAAAGTATAGTGAGTAATATCCTTTCCAGTGACATCTCAGATCAAAGGATTAACCTCATACTATGAAATCGAAGGCCTTCTAGTTCAACCAGAACCAACGAGATATCCTTGCGGGATCTTTCAATTCTATGCTTCTCCAAAGTATGAATTTCCATATATGCACTGATTCGGCCGGTCATTGTCTAAGGAACAAGACACTCTCCCATTTGAGAATGACATATACAGACAAGTTTTGGCGAGACTATGATATGCCTTATCTCATTGTCTCTATGACTTGGAACGGATTTTAAGGATTACAGCCCTTGAGAGTGTTCCATAGTCATACGCTACTCCCCTAGCTCTATGTAATTCAAAGAAATCTTTATCTAGACTATATCAACCATTACGACAAAGAAAATACCAATAGGTTTGATATGATGAGAAAGACAAGACTGTCATAGTGTTTATATTCCAGTGATTAAGCCAACAGATGGCTCGCTGGGCATATAACACTATCATTATATTTCATGAGATTAACAAATAAGATAATTAATTAAAAAGTATTTAATTAATCAATACAATTTAGTTGTTGAAAATTAATCATAATGGTTATGAGCCTACTAGTAGTTTGTTAATGGTTATGAGCCTACTTAAAGGGTCACACACATTACTCAGACAAATTAATTTCTTGACTAAGGGAATTTAATTCAAAGTAGTAGAATTAATATATTAATTAATTAAGACTTTTATATTTTCATTTGTTGGGTAAAAATTAATTAGGTCGATTGTATCAATTAATTAATCCAGAAGATGTTTGAAAAGTTTTTAGAAAGGTATGGGGAAGCCAATTTGATTAATTAAATAATGATGGATTAATTTTTAAAAGACTATTTTATTTATGGCTTATTCAAAAATACGGAGGAGAATAACTAAAAGAGTTTAATTGATTTTTCTTTTAGAAGGAAATAAGTTATTATGGAGAGAAATGATTTATTGCAATTAAGGGAATTGGATTCTGTCTAGAAATTTATCTTGTAGGAGAGTCCTATAAGGAAAATACTTAAAGTAGAAGAGTTCTACTTGAAAATTAAGTTGTAGGATTAATCATACATTTTAAGGTAGAGCATTTTTCGATCCCAACCTATGTCAGTAGGAGCATTTTGGTAAATAATCTATTAACTTTCACACCAAAGTACCCAATTTTTGTAAATTGCGACAGGTAAGTCCATCGGAGGAATAATTTGGAATATTCCCTCCAAAGTCGGTCACGGGCCTTAGGCATAACTTAGATTGTGTACTAAAGTGCACATATCGTGCAATGTATAGACCATCAGGTGACAAAATGCCTTAGTATAGGGTACAAAGTGCACATATCATGCAATGTATTGGTTTTGGGGTGCACAATCTAAGTCAAATTATTCCACCAATGGACTTACTTGCCACAATTTACAAAATAAAGTACTCAGGTGTATAAGTCAATAGGTTGTGTAACAAAGTGATCCGATCGACATATGTTGGGTTGTAAATGCTTTTTACCCTACATTTTAACTACATTTATTTAAGAAGAGTTCTACAGGAAAAAGGATTGCAAGAAATTGTCCTATAAATAAGTCTAGTAGGGATTGAAAATAAAAAGCAATTAATAAGCCAAATTTTCGCTCCCCTTAGAGCATAAAAACCACCCTTCTCTCTTCATTACATAGTGTTCTTGACTTCTTGATCAATCATCACGAATTTTGAATTTAAACATGCATCTTTTATACTTAGAGAAGTATATTATTTTCACCTAATCCCGTACACTATCCTTAGAGTTAGAATCAACGTTTATAGATCAACCTGCCTAAAATATAAACAAGTAGATATCCATGATATGGATCAACTATAGAAGAAAAACAATTGGGTCTCTAAAAGTGAAAAAAATCCAGGATGGTGATATTGAAAAAGGGTTCAAAAATTCCAAAGCAAGAAGAAAGCAGGGTCGGAATTCCAAATAGCGAGGAAAAATGCTTGGAGCTTACGTATATGAAAAAGATCAAAATTAATTGTTGCGAAAAATTGAATTCGGTATTTTTCTTATTCAAGTTTTAATTATTAGTTCATGATGTGCGATCGTTTTTACATGATAGACCCAATAGTATTAAAATACCTCAAATGTAAGATTCTAACTTGTAAATTTTTAATTTTTTGTTGTATTAGTCAGGGCTAATCACACGTTTTCCATCAAGTTATGGGCAAAGTTGGAGACTTTGTATCTCGGAAAAATTTTGTCTACAAAATTGCATCTAAATCGGCAACTCTATAGGCTAAAGATGCTAAAGATTGCTAATCTGATGGATCACATGAACCAATTTAATACACTAGTTGATCGAGATAATTACAGTTTTGGTCCCAAATGTTGGCACCTAAATCAATTTTGGTCCCCTATTTGTTGGACTTGACAATTTTGGTCCCTAATAATTCAATTTTTAACAAATTCCATCCCTGGAGTCAAATGTCTTGTTAAACTTAATGGCAATGGCATAGGTGGCATTTTTTTTATTTCCATTTAATTTAAAATTCTGATATGGATAAAAATTAAAAAAAACATTAAAAATTATCTGAAAATATAAAAAACATAAAAAATATAGAAAAGTATTTAAGATTTTTATAGTCTAATATGACAAAATACTAATGTTAAATCACTCAAAATAATTTAATCACTATGAAAAATATTTAATTGAAAGATAGATCTCAATTTAAATTATATATTAATAAAAAAATATTATATTAAATATATTAAATAATTTAAAGAAACTAAAAAAATAAAATAAAAATTAAATCAATACAACGATTTAACCTTTCTGGCGTTGTTATTTTATTATTTTTGAAATATTTATTATTTTTATATTAAAATTTTCATTAGTTTTTATCATTTTTTTATATATTTTTTATTTTTAGTTAATTTTATTATTTGAATAATATTTAACTTTTTAAACTTTTTAAATATTTTTCTATTTTTAATTAATATTTCAATTAGTTTTTATTTTATTTTATTGTTATTATTTTTTATTTTTTATTAATTTTATTATTTAAAATAATGTTTAACTTTTTTATTATTTTAAATAAATTTCTATTTTATTAAAAAAATTACTATTTATTATCTTTTATTAAATTTTTAATTATTTATATTAAATTTTAATTAATTCTTTTCATTTTATGTTTATGTTTTCATCCAATCTCCACGTGGCGGATTGAGATTTGACCACCTAGGCATAATTGACTTGAAAATTGAAAATTCCAAAATTGGAAAACCTAACAAAACCCTAATTTTGATTTTATTGGGGGGGGGGGGGCAGATTCCGTCAATTTTGACGGAAAGCTAACGGTAGGGACGAAATTTGTTAAAAAGTGAAAGACTAGTGACCAATTTGGTCGAGTCCAACAAATGGGGGACCGAAAGTGTTTTAGGTGTCAACATTAGGGACCAAAATTGTTATTATCCCTTGGTGGATCTACTTCGAAAAGTTGTTATTAGAATTGAGGAAGAAGATAAAGCCTTTTATCTCTTACCTTACTCCTGGATTCATATTATGGTCTAATAACAATGTTGTTGTATGGAAAATATACACTGGACTTGGAGTATATGAGTGCATCACTTTTGTCCCACCAAAAACAAAAGAAGTCAAACTAGGCAGTAAATGGTATGGGAGAACATCTGGTGGTGATTTTGTGAGTAACAGATCAAGTTCAAACACCAGTGGATGGGCAAGAGATGCTACAATTGCCACGAGGAAGGCCATTTTAAAAGGAATTGTCCATACAACGCAAGAATTTTTTTTGGTCAAAGTGGTTGTGGTGATTCTATAGTAGCATACGACTAAGATGTTTTCACAGTTTTTACTCGTATGGATACCTGTTCTCTAGATGGTTGGATTTTAAATTCTGGATACGTATTGGATGTATGCTCCATGAAGGATTATTTTGATTCTCTCCAAGAAATTAGGGAAGGTACTCTGTCCTTGGGTGATGGTTCTACTTGTAGAATCATGGGTATTAGAGTGGTAAAAATCAAAATATTTGATGGAGTAGGTTGTACTTTGGGTGGTTTAGCATATGTCCCAAAGATGCGAAGTAATTTAATTTTCATGAACCAATTTCAGTGAGTATTCCGTTGGAGGTGGGGTCCTGAAAATCAGACTTGGTGAAAAGTTCCTATTGAAAAGAGAGAAGTATAAAAATTTGTAAAGTCTGGTGTTTTAGGTTAGTGGATCCGGATCAAAAAGAGAATCGAAGATAAATTAAAATAGGTTGAAAAAGTACAAAAATGGGCCAAAGTTGTGTTCCGTGTCGGAGGAAAGACACCGCGGCATCACAAAAAATGATAGAACGCCGAGACTTTCCTGACAGTAGCTGAAAAAGTGAATGCCTCGGCATTTGGGGCGAACGCCGGGGCATTCGGCGCAACGAGGGGATTTTCTTGTGTAGCAAGAAATCAGATTTTGGCATGTTTCAGACTCCTTTTTTGTTTCCTTTTGTGCTTAAGCCTTTTCCCTTTGTATTAGGACTTTATTTACTAGTTAGATAGGGTTTACAAGTGCTCTACTATTATAAATAGTTGAACTTAAACATTGTAAACTTGAATCACTTTGATAAAGTTGAATATAAATCTAGGTAGAGGTGGTGTTTTTCCCTTGATTGGGTTTCCACCAGAAAATTCTTGTCTTCTTTCTTTGCTTTAGATTTCCCCGAGTGTTCTTATTTTTTTCTTTGGTTTTCACCATTGAGAGTTGATTTATAACAACTGGTATCAAGAGTCTAGGGTTTTAGTTTTGGAGACGTCTAAGAACTAGATCAGAGGGTAAAAATAAGATTTTAAATTAGCTTTGAGAGATTTTGTTGAGTGGATGCTATGGCTGGTGATGAGGGAAACGTTAACATAGATAGGTTCGATGGTAGAGATTTTAGGTTATGGAAGATGCAGATAGAGGATTATCTATATCAGAAAACATGAACCGTTGACAAGAAAGAAGCCGACGAAGATGCTAGATGAAAACTGGGAGTTGCTAGATCGCCAAGCTTTGGGTGTGATTTGGTTGGTGCTGGCGAGGAATGTTGCTTTCAACATTAGCAAAGAGAATACTACAGCGGGTTTGATGCAAGCGCTATCAAATATGCATAAGAAGCCATCCACCTCGAACAAGGTATATTTGATGCGTAGATTGTTTAGTTTAAGGATGGGTGAAGGTGGATCTATGACAGATCACATCAATGAATTTAACATGATTTTAACTTAGTTGAATTCGATTGAAATCACTTTTGATGATGAGATCCACGTTTTGATCCTATTTTCATTCTCGGCCGATAGTTGGAGTGTAATTGTAACTGCGGTTAATAGTTCATCCAGGGATTAGATGTTAAAGTTTCAAGAAATTCGGGATATGATTCTAAGCGACGAGATTCGCTGGATAGAATCTGGGGAACTTATGGCAGGAGCCTTAAGTGTCAATGGATAAAACAGTCAACATGGTCATCGGGGGAAACACAATGTGGAAATAGAATATTTTAAATGCGGAAAAATTGGGCACTACCAAAATAAGTTCAAGGAGCAGAGGAAAGATAGGAAAAAAAGGCAGGATGATGGATTAGCGAACACAGTGGTGGATGAGAGTGTTGATGATATGGTATGTTGTACCGAGGATCTAGGGGATACTTAAATTTTGGACTCAGGTGCATCTTATTACTCTACACTGAGGAAAAGAATATTTGCCAACTATGTTTCCGCTGAGTTTAGAAAGGTTTGTCTAGGTGTAGATGAAGCCTTGAACAAAGTGGGTAAGGGTGATGTTGATATCGAGGATGCCAATGGAGTGGAACTTAAGTTGTGGGAGGTGACACATGTTCTAGGTCTCAGAAGGAGCCATATATCCGTGGGTCAGTAAGACCGAGAGGGATATACCACAGTATTCAGTGGTGGATCTTAGGTAATCAACAAAGAGAATAGAGTAGTGGTGAGTGGTTCGAGAAAGGGAACATTGTACACGTTGGAAAAGAAGAGAGTTAAGTGGGGGTCACTAGAGAGGATGAATTCGTGGGGGCAAGGAGATGCCTCGATTGATATCCATTGAGTTTTGGGGTTCACTTGGGATAAGTGCAAAGTATTTGTCAACTATGTTCCCAGTGAGTTTGGAAAGGTTTGTCTAGGTGTAGATGAAGCCTTGAATACAGTGGGTAAGGGTGATGTTGATATCAAGGGTGCCAATGGAGTGCAACTTAAGTTGCAGGAGGTGATACATGTTTTGGGTCTCAGAAGGAGCCATATATATATGGGTCAGTAAGACCGAGAGGGATATACCACAGTATTCAGTGGTGGATCTTGGGTAATCAACAAAGAGAATAGAGTAGTGGAGAGTGGTTCGAGAAAGGGAACATTGTACACGTTGGAAAAGAAGAGAGAGTCAATTAAGTGGGGTCACTAGAGACGATGAATTGGTGGGGCAAGGAGAAGCGTTGATTGATATCTATTTAGTTTTGGGGATGTTCAAACTAGATTGAGTTTTCAATTGGGATAAGTGGAAAGTGTTTGTTCAAGTTAAGTTCAAGCTATTTTTTGATCAGTCTCCAAGTGGGAGATTATTGAGTTAGTGGAGTAGAATCAAAAAGAGGATCAAAGACAAGTGAAAACGGGGTGAAAAAAGACAAAAATGGTCCAAAATGGCGTTACTGAACGGAACACCGTGACATCGGAGAAGAGATCTCGTGGCGTCGTAGAAAACGACGGAATGCCGTGGTGTTCCCACCAGTACACTACTACAGAAATGACCTATTTAACCGCTGTAATAGGTACCGCTGTAATAGATACCTATTACAGCGGTTATTTTTATAACCGCCGTAATAGGTATACCCTATTACAGCGGTTATAAAAATAACCGCTATTAAAAAAAAAAAAATTTTTTTTTTTTAAGGAGCCTATTACAGCGGTTAGGAAAAAACCGCTGTAATAGGCCTCTTAAAAAAAAAAAATTTTTTTTTTTACCGTGTTGGAATGACACGAAATTCACATGGTCATAGCGAAACGGCATTCTAAACAAAACGTAAGACAAAGTCTTACGATCTCGTGATTTTAGGCATCCGAGATCGTTTAAGGCCTCAAATACGCGTTTTATTACAAAAATACAAATATTTGCGTTTTGTTCGGAATGCCGTTTCGCTATGACCGTGCGAATTTCGTGTCATTCCGATACATCAACATTTCAACCGAGAAATATTTTTATAAATACAAAAATATACATACACAAATATACATATACACCCACATATACACAAAATAAATATACCCACACATATAGGTGGTGTCGGCGGCGTTGATGGAGGTGGTAGTGTCGACGGCGTTGATGGAGGTGGTAGTGTCGGCGGCGTTAGTGAGAGAGAGAGAGAGGAGTGAGAGATAAAGAGGAAATGAAGAAGATGAAATTTGAAATTTCAAAATGAAGAAGAGAAAGAGGAGTGAGAGATATAAAGAGGATTTTTATTTTCGGTCAAAGCCTATTATAGCGGTTCTTCTCAGAACTGCTGTAATAGGTCCGGAAAGTTTTGGGCGGGAAAAATTGAGGGGAATTTTTTTTAAATATTTTCACCTATTACAGCGGTTCTTTGAAGAACCGCTGTAATAGTTCGTTTTTTTTTTTTTTTAGATCCGAAAAATTTTGGGCGGGAAAAATGGGGGGGAATTTTTTTTAAATATTTTCACCTATTACAGCGGTTCTTTGAAGAACCGCTGTAATAGGTCGTTTTTTTTTTTTAGGTCCGAAAAATTTTGGGCGGGAAAAATGGTGGGGAATTTTTTTTAAATATTTTCACCTATTACAGCGGTTCTTTGAAGAACCGCTGTAATAGGTCTTTGATTCTTTTTTTAGGTCCGAAAAATTTTGAGCGGGAAAAATGAGGGGGGTGGGAATTTTTTTTAAATATTTTCACCTATTACAGCGGTTTTTTATCGAACCGCTATAATAGGCCGCTCGAAATTAAAAAAAAAAAACATTTTATAGCGGTTCGTTTTCGAACCGCTATAAAATTTTATTTTATTTTTTTTTATTTTGATCGGCCCTATTATAGCGGTTTTCGAACGAACCGCTATAATAGGTTTCGGCCTATTATAGCGGTTCGATAAAAAACCGCTGTAATAGGTACCCGGTTAATATCCATTATAACGGTTCACTTATAAACCGCTGTAATAAGGCTCTCCGTTCAGCGGTTTTCAAAAAACCGCTGTAAAATGTGCGCTGTAACAGGCCTTTTCTGTACTAGTGGTAGCCGAAGAATTTAACGCCGCAGCGTTCAATGGAGCGAGGGGATTTTCTTGTGCGGCAAGAAGTTGGATTTTTGCTTGTTTTAGACTCCTTTTTTGTTTCTTTTTGTGCTTAAACCTCTTCCTTTTATATTAGGATTTTATTTCTAGTTAGATAGGGTTTAGAAGTGCTCTACTATTATAAATAATTGAACTTAAACATTGAAAGCTTGAATCACTTTGATAAAGTTGAATATAAATCTAGTTTGTGGTTTTTTCCCCTTGATTAGATTTCCTCCAGAAAATTCTTGTCTTATTTCTTTGCTTTAGATTTCTCGAGTGTTCTTATTTTCCCTGTTGTTTTTCACCGTTGAGAGCCTTGCTTCCTAACATGGTAGCCTCAAAGAGTGACTGGAAGTGGAACGCACAGGGAAACCTAAATGTGCAGGCGGGTGTGAAAGAAATCTTATTAGACGAGAGGATGAGTCCATGTCGTCCCTCTCGACAATCGACTAGTGGTGTTGACTAGGTTGCATGTGCGCATTTGCCGATTTTGGATTAGGTGGAGTTGGGACCTTACTGATTCAACATGTGCAACTGACCGAATGACGACCAATGGAATTTGTGATCTGATTTGTGGTGAATTTTTTGTGATGGAAGAGGAGATTGTTGGGTTTATCCAGCCAAAAAAGGAAAAATCAAGGCCATTGGCCAAGTTGAGCAAATGTGTGGATGACTTGAATTGAATTTTGTAGTCATGAAATTTGCTTACAAATAAAATTCATTTCCTTATTTAAAAACACACCAACGAAAGCCAAAATAAGAAAAAGAAAGCCGAAGTGTGTATTGGGATTTAGAGTGATAGTTGTGAGATATAAGTTTTGTGGTGTGAGATGCAATTGTAAGTTTTTCTCTTGGGGGCAAAGTGGTTGAGAGAGTGTTTTATATAATTTTGAGAGTGGTTGTTGTTGGAAAAAGGGAAATGTGAAATGTGTGTTTAGCCACTTTTGCACACGAAATTCGAACACTATAAGTATTGGGGATACTAAATATTATTGGATAATATTATTCTACTTTGGGAGTAGATAAGTTTAGCATTTCGAATTTCTCGATTTGGAGTTGAAACGAATGAGAAATTAATTGCTAAAATTGGGTGTTTGATTGTGCTTTGTCCCACATTGGAAATAAAATACAAGTTATGTATGTTTATATACAATGGTGGGCAAATGATAGTTTGGGCCCTTGGGTCATGACAATTTTGTGTGGGCTTGAAGGGTAAGGACTTAGCCTTAGTCCATTTCGCCTCGCGCGTGCCGCTGCGGCTGTCCGTCCGAGCGGCCGGCTCGGCTCGAGCTCGGGAGCGGGTCGTGGCCGAGGTTTGGGCTTGGTGGTGGAGCTTTGGACTCAAAGTATTATCTTTTGGGCCAAATTTGAATTAATTTAATTAATTAATTTGGGCCCACTTATTTATTTTCTTTGGGCCAAAGTTAAATTAACTTAACTAATTAATTGGGCCCAATTCCAATTTCCTATTCCAGCAGAAAAATTTTGAGTTGAAACAACAAAACTGAAACGGGAAAAACTAAGGCCACGTTTTTAAGTTTTGTTTCGTTTTTAATTCTGATTTTAATATTAAATTTAAACAGTCAAAATGTGGGATTTTCAGGCTGAAACGTTTGCTGTTATAAATTCAAATTAAATGGGAATTAATTGTTTGTCTGAATTTTTTGCCTATATAAAGGCTCTCCCAGCCGAAGTGGAAAACACACCAAAACCGAAAGCATTCTGCATTTCTGCATATTTCTTCTTCTCTGAGAGTTCTTGAGCGAATTAATTTTGTGGGGTTTTGTTCTTGAAGTGGTTCAATAACAAAACGTAATCGCTGTATCTTGGGAAGTTAATTACACGAATCCGTACCACCGTAGGCAAGGCAATATAGCTTTAAGGATAGAGAGTCCAACTCTCGCCTCGATTATTCTTATATCGTTCTTCGTTTTTGCCAGAATTTTTCCTTCAAAGTGCAGATTTTGCAACAAGCTTAAAGCTATATATTTTTGTTGATTTCTGTGACTTTTCGTAAATTCTGCAAATGGCTAATTTCGGTACTAACGAGAATGCTGTTGCTACTATCGACTTCGGACTTGGACCTGGAGATAGTCTCGGTATTGGTCTTGGTTTTGCCTCGGGATCGGGGTTTGGGTCCGGTTCAGGCTCTGGTCCGAATCCACCGGTTGTAACCCATGTTAATAGGGTAATTCAGACACAAGCTGAAAGGACAACTCCGATTGTACCATCGGATAATCCGATTATACCATAGGATAGTCAGATTATCCCGGCGCAGGCTGAAAGGCCAACGAAGTTCAGCAGGGCTGACTTCAAATGATGGCAACAAAAGATGCTTTTTTACTTAACTACTTTGAACCTGGCGAGGTTCTTACGGGAAGACGCGCGGTCTGTCCCTGAAAATTCTGACGATGTTCAGCTGAGAACGGCATATGATGCCTGGATACATTGTGATTTCCTTTGCAGGAATTACGTGCTCAGCAGTTTGGACGATTCGTTTTACAATGTTTATCTGTCTATGAAAACCTCAAAGGACCTCTAGGAGGCATTAGATAAGAAGTACAGAACGGAGGACGTTGGACTGAAGAAGTTCATGGTCGCGAAGTTCTTAGACTTCAAAATGGTGGACTCTAAGTCCGTGGCAAGCCAAGTCCAAGAGCTTCAAATTATTATACATGAATTTCATGCCGAGGGAATGGTTTTAAGTGAGAATTTTCAAGTGGGGTCTGTAATTGAAAAATTACCTCCCTCATGGAATGTATTCAAGAACTACCTAAGGCATAAACGAAAGGAGATGAGCTTCGAAGAGTTGGTTGTCAGACTCAGAATTGAGGAAGACAATCGGGCTTCTATCAAAAGGGCTCTTGTTCAAGCAATGGCAAACGTCATTGAAGTTCCGAAAAGTTCTAACCGGAAAAGGAAGTTCCAGGGGAATTTCTAGGCCCAGAAGAAACAAGCTGGGAAAGGAAAGCCAAAACAGGGTGACGACGATGACAGTGGTTAATTGCGGCCGTTCTGGTCATTGGGCTAAAGAATGTAAAGAGCCCAAGAAAAATAATAATCAGTCTCGGAAGAGAGGCTCTGGCAAGAATAAAGGAAAGAATCAAGTTCAGAACAGGGTTCCGAACCAGGTGCAAAATCAGGTGCAACATCAGGCGCACCTAGCTGTTGATGATGTCCGGGGCATCAATGAGATGATCGATAACCTATCTGACAATCGGGTCCCAATCGATCTGTCTGAACTCGATCTCACTGCTGTTGTGTTCGAAACCAATATGGTAGACAACCCAAGGGAGTGGTTTATTGATACTGGAGCTACTTGCCATATCTGTTCAGACAGGGAGGCGTTCTCGTCCTATTCCCCAACTGATGGACGAAGGTTGTTTATGGGAAAATCGGCCACATCTCCGGTGGTCGGAATGGGGAAAGTAGTGTTGAAGATGACTTCAGGCAAAGAATTGACATTGACTGAAGTGCTGCATGTTCCAGAGATTTGTAACAATCTGGTTTCTGGTTCGGCTTTAGTCAAGAACAGATTCAAGTTAGTCTTCAAGATTGATAGGTTTTCGTTTACTAAAAGAGGGATTTATGTAGGAAAAGGTTACTTTGAACAGGGCCTTTTTCAAGATGAATGTTATGAATGTAATCCGCTTCTTTGTAACCGAGAACACTAGCAATAAAATTATTCAGAATTCTATTTATTTGCTTGAGTATTCTAATTTATGGCATGTTAGACTAGGACATGTAAATCATAATACTATTTGAAGATTAGTTTACTTGAATTTATAACCAACTTTTAAAGTTGACAATCAACACAAATGTGAGACTTGTGTAGAAAGAAAGACCGCACCTCTAGAAACTTATTAACAGTGATATTTGTGATTTGAAGTTTGTGCAAACTAGAGGTGGGAAAAAGTATTTCATAACATTCATCGATGACTGCACAAAGTATTGTTATGTGTATTTACTGAGAAGTAAAGATGAAGCGCTTGGAGCGTTTACACATTACAAAACTGAAGTTGAAAATCAACTTGGAAAAAGGATAAAAGCTATCCGAAGTGATAGAGGTGGTGAATACGGAGCGCCTTTTGATAAATTTTGTACCAACTCTGGAATTATTCATCAAACGACGGCACCATACTCACCTCAATCAAATGGTGTTGCTGAACGCAAGAATCGAACTCTCAAAGAAATGATGAATGCGATGTTAAATTCTGGATTACCGCAAAATTTGTGGGGGGAGGCGATCCTCTCCGCCACTTATATCCTTAACAAAATTCCCCACAAAAGTAGGAGTGAGACTCCGTACGAACTTTGGAAAGGTCGAAAGCCTTCTTACAAGTACCTCAAAGTGTGGGGGTGTTTGGCTATGGTAGAAATACCCAAACCCAAACAAGTTAAGATAGGGCCTAAAACTATTGATTGCATATTCATAGGTTATGCACTTAATAGTAGCGCCTATCGATTTTTGGTACACAAATAAAAAATATCTGAGATTCATGAAGGTACTATGATGGAATCTAGAAGTGCTCTGTTTTTCGAGGATGTCTTTCCAAGTAAAGAAACAAACAAGTTCCTCGTACAAGAACATTTCATGAGTCTATGAGCAGTTCTAATCCTGGGGACGAAGAACCAAGTCGTAGCAAAAGGGAAAGAGTTCCAAAATCATTTGGTCCCGATTTTGTATCATATGCATTAGAAGGGGAGCCAAGAACGATTAAGGAAGCTATGTCCGGTCCAAATGCTCAACTCTGGAAAGAGGCTATCAATAGTGAAATTGAGTTTATCTTGCACAACCATACGTAGGAGTTGGTTGATCTTCCAAAGGGAAGTAAGCCTTTAGGCTGTAAATGGATTCTGAAAAGAAAATATAAGACTGATGGAATTATTGATAAGTACAAGGCTCGTTTGGTAGTCAAAGGATACCGACAAACGGAAGGTCTTGATTTCTTCGATACTTATTCCCCGGTAACAAGAATAACTTCCATTAGATTACTCATCGCTATTGACGCGTTGCATAACCTTAAGGTACATCAAATGAATGTTAAGACTGCGTTTCTGAACCGAGAATTAGACGAAGAAATATATATGGAACAACCCGAGGGGTATGTTGCTCCTGGACAGGAGAAAAAATTTTGTAAACTTGTAAAGTCCTTGTACGGACTTAAACAAGCGCCAAAGCAATGGCATGAAAAATTTGATAGCATGATGTTATCAAATGGTTTCAAGATCAACGAGTGTGATAAATTCGTGTATGTTAGACAAACACATAATGCATACGTCATCGTGTGTCTTTATGTAGATGTCATGTTGATAATGGGTAGTAATCATGAAATCATCATGAATACTAAAGGCATGTTAAAGAAGAACTTTGACATGAAGGATATGGGACTTGCAGACGTCATCTTAGGGATTAAAATCCTGAGGACTTCTGAAGGACTAGTCTTATTGCAATCTCATTATGTTGAGACAGTTTTAGAAAAATTCCTTCCTAGCGATAGTGCACCAGTTAAGTCGCCAGTGGATTTAAGTGTTCATGTACACAAAAATCATTGTGAAACCGTATCACAAATAGAATATGCTAGGGTCATTGGAAGTTTTATGTATATCATGAACTGTACTCGCCCTGATCTAGCTTATTCTATGAGCAAGCTGAGTAGGTTCACGAGTAATCCTAGTTTAGAGCATTGGAATGCTTTAACTAGAGTTCTTACGTATTTAAAGTTGACTAAACAATATGGATTACACTACTCAAGATATCCAGCTGTAATAGAGGGATACAGCGATGCTAACTGGATATCAGACACGAACGACTCTAAGTCCACAAGTGGGTATGTATTTACCATTGGTGGAGGAGCTGTATCGTGAAAATCTTCTAAGCAAACTTGCATAGCCCATTCCACGATGGAATCAGAATTCATAGCTTTAGATAAAGCTGGTGAAGAAGCTGAGTGGCTATGAAATTTCTTAGAAGATGTTCCCTGTTGGGAAAAACCTGTGCCTCCGATTTTGATTCATTGCGACTGCCTGTCGGCAATTGGGAGGGCTCAGAGTAGTATGTATAATGGTAAGTCTAGACATATTCTTCGTAGGCATAATACCATTAAGCAGTTGATCTCTAACTGGATTATTTCCATTGATTATGTGAAATCAAAGGAGAATATTGCAGATCCTTTGACGAAAAGATTGCCTAGAGATCAAATATACTGCCTATCAAAAGGAATGAGATTAAAGTCTACAAATTAAGAATTGATACAACGGTAACCCAACCATGTTTACTGGAGATCCCAAGATCATGGTTCAATGGGACAACTAAGTTGTGAAAATTCAGGAGGGCACTTGAGAGTTTAATAAAATCTAAACCTATTGCCTAGGATAAAGAAGTACATCCTACAAATGTAGCAAAGGTTAAGTTAAGAACTTTTAATGATTCCTATACTGTCATGAAAATGAAGTGGAGTATGGTAGGATACTCTTAAATAGGAGATCACCTATGTAAGTGTGAGGTGTAGGCCGCCTCAACATTGAGTAAAATGTAAGCACTTATGAAACCAAGAAGGGGTGCCACGAGCAAAATGGGCCCAACAGTGAGAACTAAAAATTTGCTTAGAAAACTTATCATGTGAATATCATTGTTTAGTTTTATACGAACGACTGACCAATTCAAGACATCATGTTCATTGGGTAGCCTAGTAAATCCGATGATATCTCACTAAGAAAGGCTCAAAGCCAAAAGCTACCTCTTCTGATGTGATAAATATTCGATTGAACTCTCAGTTTCATGCATTGCATATAATTGCATTAATTTCATTCGTGTGGGGGATTGTTGGAAAAGGGAAATGTGAAAAGTGTGCTTAGCCACTTTTGCACACGAAATTCAAACACTATAAGTATCGGGGATACTAAATATTATTGGATAATATTATTCTACTCCGGGAGTAGATAAGTTGAGCATTTCGAATTTCTCGATTCGGAGTTGAAAAGAATGACAAATTAATTGCTAAAGTTGGGTGCTTGATTGTGCTTTGTCCCACATTGGAAATAAAATTCAAGTTATGTATGTTTATATACAATGGTGGGCAAATGATAGTTTGGGCCCTTGGGTCATGACAATTTCGTTTTAGCCTTAGTCCGTTTCGTCTTGCGCGCGCCACCGCGGCCGTTCGTCAGACCGGCCGGCTCGGCTCGAGCTTGGGCGCGGGTCGTGGGCCGTGGCTGGGGTTTG
Source organism: Buddleja alternifolia (assembly GCA_019426215.1). Lineage (NCBI taxonomy): Eukaryota > Viridiplantae > Streptophyta > Magnoliopsida > Lamiales > Scrophulariaceae > Buddleja > Buddleja alternifolia. Next base: position 21,382,579 of record CM033397.1, on the reverse strand, counting down.
GGCTTCATGGTGGAGCTTTGGACTCAAAGTATTTTCTTTTTAGGGCAAATTTGAATTAATATAATTAACTAATTTGGGCCCAGTTATTTATTTTCTTTGGGCCAAAGTTAAATTAATTTAACTAATTAATTAGGCCCAATTCCAATATCCTATTCCAGCAAAAAAATTCTGAGATGAAACAACAAAACTAAAACGGGAAAAACGAAGGCCACGTTTTTACGTTTTTGTTTCGTTTTTTATTCTAATTTTAATATTGAATTTAAACAGTCAGAATGTGGGATTTTCAGGCTGAAACGTTTGCTGTTACAAATTGAAATTGAATGGGAATTAATTGTTTGTTTGAATTTTTCGCCTATATAAAGGTTCTCCCAGCCGAAATGGAAAATACACCAAAACCGAAAGCATTCTGCATATTTCTTCTTCTCTGAGAGTTCTTGAGCGAATTAAGTTCGTAAGGTTTTGTTCTTGAAGTGGTTCAATAACAAAATGTAATCGTTGTATCTTGGGAAGTTAATTGCACGAACTCGTACCACCGTAAGCGGGGCAATATAACTTTAAGGATAAAGAGTCCAACTCTCACCTCGATTATTCTTATATTGTTCTTCGTTTTTTCAAGAATTTTTCCTTCAAAGTGCATATTTTGCAACAGTTGTATAAGAGAGGTTTCTTGAGTTTAACAATTAAATTCAAGTGTGCATTTTTCTACTGGTAATTTCTCTAATAGTGGAAGAACGGAAACTCTTGTGGATATATGTGGATTTTTTCGAACCACATAAGTCTTTTGTGCATCTTCACTTCATTTTGTTGGATATCATTTTATTATCAACTTGTTGGTGGAATTTGATTTTCCGAATCCTAATAAAGTAAATCTCGGGCGAACTCCCACATCGCTTTCGCTGCACCGTACAAAATTGTGTTGCATAGTAAACAGGGTAAGTTTTGATATGCCTTGATTATTTTGACTGTGTAATCATTTTTTAATTTCAAAAAAACATTTGACGTTAAATTCGAATATAAAATATGAAATTTGTCTTAAAAAATTATTTTAAATCTTTACTCCAGGTTTGAGTAAAAAATTTCCGTCTTTTTTTTTTTATTTCAAGAGGGAGGGGGATACCCTATATATCTAGCCCGACAAACCCGGGTTGATAGTTATAATCATGAGCCACAAAGATTCTATGTAGCTCCATAAAGGAGGGGAGAGCCACAACTTGTGGCAGTTTGGATTCGAACCCAGGACCTCTCACATAAAGTGGGAGGTGGATACCACTATACCAATAGGTCTTGGGTAAAATTTCCGTCTTTAAATAAAGGATCAAGAAAGCCTTCCAACTTAACATGTGAAGACATATTCAAAGTGGATCGCATTTTAAACGAGCCAAATACCATTAATAGATATTATTTTCTTACGTTGAGCATCTTATATGCTGCTAATGTACTTAGGTGGTTTTTTAATTTGCATTTCACTATAAGCATCTAACTATAAGCTTCTAATACAATACCAGGATTCATTTCTTGGTGGGAAAAGCCTTCCATGGTATGGCCTTATGAAGCGAAAGGCCATACATATCATTCATGTCCATTTCTTTTGGTTGAATCCCATGTTCAAGTTCCCAATCGAAGTTATGAATCAAATATGCCACTATGAGATGTACCATAAGGTGAGCCAATGGCATTCCTGGACATCCTTCTTAGGAGCCAAATGGTACGTATAAGCTCGAAATCTTGACCTTTATAGTCAATTTTGCCGTCTAAAAATCTTTCAGGCTCAAATAAATTTGGATTCAGCCATATTCTTGAGTCTCTACCAATTGCCCATACATTAACAAGTATTACCGCATCTTTGGGGATCATATAATTACCATTGACCTCTATCTCAGCATCCACTTTGTGAGGCATTAATAACGGTCCAATAGGGTGAAGTCTAAAGGTCTCTTTGATCACTGTACATGTATAAGTATGAGTCTTGAGATGTCTAAATCTCCAGCTTGTTTATTCTCTCCGATGACAGTCCTAAGCTCATCCCTGGCTTTTGACATTTTATCAGGTTTGTGTAATAGTTCTGCCATCGCCCCTTGCACTGAATCTGTAATCCTGTTCGCTCCTCCAATAATTAAGTCCCAAGACAAAAACAAATTAGTTGTTGCTTTTTGTAAAACATTTACAGAATGATATATCTTCCTTAATTACACATATATATAGAGATCAAATTAAACTAGAGGTATACGTGATACGACATATTAATGGTTGAAGTCTTAAAATAAGCGAGAAATCTAAATTCATAGAGAAATTACTCACTATATAGAAAATGTCATTTGTGATACCATAGGACATGCCGAATCCAATTTTGGTACCATGCTTTTGAAAAATAACACTTTTGGTACCAAATCAAGTTTTTGTCTCAATTTTGGTATTGCCGTTAATTGACTAACGGTCAACACTAAAAAATCAGTTAGTTTTCTAATTTGGGGGGAAAAAACAGAATTTGGGGCGAAAATGGAGGGAAAAAAACTGATTTAATTGGAGGTAAAACAATTTTGGAGATGTTTTTAAATCAATTTTTGTGGGATTTTGCTCATTCGAACTCTTCTTCTTCTTCTTCTTCTTCTTCTTCTTCAACTTTCACTTTCTCTAATTTCTTCTTCCAAATGACTTCTTCTTCCAAATGACTTAAGTTCCAAATGGTTTCTTAAGCCATTTGGAAGAAGAAATTAGAGAAAGTGAAAGTTGAAGAAGAAGAAGAAGAGCTCAAATGAGCAAAAACCCAAAAAAATTGCTTTAAAAACAACCCCAAAATCCCTCCAATTAAATCGATTTTTTTCCCTCCATTTTTGCCCTAACTTCTATTTTCCCCCCCAAATTAGAAAACTAACAGATTTGTTAGTATTGATCGTTAGTCAACTAACAGCAGTACCAAAATTGAGACAAAAAACTTGATTTGGTACCAAAAGTGTTACTTTCAAAAGCGTGATACCAAAATTGGATTCGGCGTGTCCTATAGTACCAAAAATGACCTTTTCTCACTCACTATAAGTAAATGATTCATGTCATTATGGCTGATATTGGACTCGTTTTCCTGGTTGAGATCGAGGAGTGCTTCAAGTAGATCCTTTTTCCTAGAAGAATGCGAGGATATGGTCCTTGACTTCAACCTTTGACATATTATTTCGTCGAAATGTATTTGGAGGATTAAAATTAAAAGCATGATTCTTGTTGCTAGTGATTTTCAAAATAAACCTCCGCTTCACTCCTCACCTCCCGTGGATCAGTGAATTTAAGATTGGAAAGTAATCAGCAAGACTAGGGGTTGCAATCTTCATCAAGCCCTGAATAGCTTCCTAAATTTCTTGTATGGAATTGGAATCAAAGTGAGCAAAATCAACCGAGAAAAGTGTGCATGAGATTGAATTAAGCAAGGTCACAAATACAACTTCACCAATATCCACGAGTCTGCCACTGTTACAACATTCCTGTACATGATTATGTAGTAGGTGCAACTTTTCTTTGCGAAGATCTTCGCTGGCATGGAGCTGATTAATTTAAAACATTTGTTCTTTGCAAATCTTGCGCCATTAGCTTCCCACCGGAAGCCAGGCTAGGGACGCGTGATGGTGGTCCATCGGACGGTCTACACTTGGTACAGTTTGACTTGAACATGATTTATTATGTTTTAGTAGAATTTCTTTAGCCATTTCGGGGGAGGACACTACAATTGTATGTATACTACCAAGCTTGAGATGCAATTAAAGGGACAAACTTTTTGGATAGCTTTGTGAGAGATCGATGGGGGTTTTGACCGAGCTGGAGAAGGTTGCCAATGATTGGAATAGGATAAGGTCCTGGAGGAAGCTTGACTGATGATCTTTTGTACCATGAATATCGTCCCAATACAGGAAATCATGTCGAAATGACTGAGAGTAGTGTTAGAAACAATACTGTAAAACAATAGATTGTCATTTCTTTGCTTTTTATGTTTCTTTCTGAATGGAAAACTCTATATGTATATACAGCTGCAAACTGGTACTTGAGATCTGAAATCAGGATACATTTGATGTGCACATATCACCTAATTAATTAATACCTAGTGAACGTCACTTCAGTTACATACATTTCCTCCTAAAATTAATATATATAATTTTTTATGATTTTCTCTTCAAAGTTAGGTTAGTCTACGTACGAAAATTGTAATATCATTTCCTGGAAACATATACTCACATTTTGAATGATATCCATGTGTCTATGCTTCCATAACATTTTTTGTTAAAAGACAATGCAAGGCAGTAGAATACATACATGGTATATAAGGGGAGAATTACATTTTACCTATATGATGTGTACCTAATTGTTTCAAGCCTTCACCAAAGATCTGTTGATCCAGTGGTATCCAACTCCCATTTTATATGAGAGGTCCTGAGTTCGAATCCAAACTACCACAAGTTGTGGTTCTTTGTGTAAATTCTTTCTCTAGTTTATCATTATTATAATATAATCCTTTATGTTTTTCGTGGATTATACGTGATGTGTCTCTCCAAATAAGTTGAAAGTAATTGTTTAAGTTGATATTTATTTATTTCCAAAAATTATCCGAGTGTTGTAGGGTATCTACAATGAGAAAACTTTATTTTATTATGTGTCATTATCTTTTATTAGCTGGTGATATGCATCTTTTGTGCATGTTGGCCATTGCTACAGAAGTTAAGATCACAAGAAAGATGAAATAGTTTTTTTTTTTTTTTTTTTGTAAAACTTACAGCATTATTCTATCTACAAGGAGTGTACTTACTTCCTTACTTAGCTTGTTTTACTTTTGCAGACTTGATTATATGAAAGCAACTTATCAAATCCAAAGTGGGTGTTGAGGATCTGACGGGAAAGGTATAATATTCTCTGATGGATATAAGCTTGATTTATTCATGTGCTTTATGACGTCTATTAATTATGCTCACTAGAAATTTATACTAAATCATAGAATTTTATATGATACAAGATTTGAGCTAAAAAATAATGTCACTATGCAATATGACTTCCGAGAAATTAATTACTTTATTCATGATAAAACTCTGATTTTCTTTTCCAATATTTTAAATATATAAATAGAAAAATATATTGTTTATTTGCTTCCTTGTATGATGATCTCATTGAGCGTTTCCTGATATTCTCATGCCTCTTTAAATTAAAATTTTCTTATTACTTCTATGCCCATGCAAAAGATAACAAAGTGATTCAAAATTTTTAGAAGGTAGGCAGATAATGTGTTATGTAAAATAGGTACTTTCTATCATTTTCGTCAAGGGTTCAATTGCTTTCTCTTTTCCTTATTCCGTAAGTTCATATTCTTCTCAATCATCTTTCACACTTATGAATTAGTGAGATAAGTTGCTGAATTTTTGGTGTTCTTTTAACATTTTTAGGTTCTATATTTAATTAAATTTTGGACATTTGTTTATATGCAACTTTTTGGAGTAAATGACGTCCCATTTGTTGAGCATGCAGTTCAAATTTCAGAAATTCACGTGTATTTCGATCACTCGGTTAAGCTTTAGCGATACTCCTTTGAAACGTACTATTGCATATTGTCCCATGTTGTCTTTCTTTATTTTGTCTCATTGAAGATACTGTATTAGAAGTTATATTTGATACTTTTGAAACAATTTGGATGATGCTTTAGTGTGGGTTATGATTATAAATGTACTTGAATTATTATTGTTGCTTTAGTTAAGAAGTATGAGAGATTTCTTGCTTTGAACTTTATCTATCATTTAAATATTCGTGATGAGATGAATGTCTTGTATAAATTTTGAATGCGTATTTACAGGAATTTATAGAAATAAAAATAATCCACTTTATTTAATGCAAAAACTTTGGCGAGGAATATGTGATTGTCATATTTACTTTTTGTGACAAACCACTATTACATTATATATTAATATAATTATTTATTTCTAGTATTGGTAAGGACACAATTATGTTACCATAACTATTTGTAAAGAAATCACAATTACGAAAATTATTATAAGAAAACAATAACATTCACTTCTAGTAACGAAAATTTTCTTTTGTAACGTCATAGATTAGTTTTTGTGATGACAAAATCGTTACTAAAACAAATAATATTGTGAGGATTCACTTTTTGTTACTAATACATTCGTAACAACCTTGAAAGGTTGTCGCAAGAACTTCTAGAAACCGGCTTTACAGGACAATAAAGGGTAACGAAAATTTTCGTTACTAATAGTTATAGTGACGAAATATTCATCTATGGTAACGATTTTTTCCCTTACTAAAAGTGAAATTTCTTATAGTGACTTAAAATATAATATCTTTTATGGAATTAATTAAATAGATGAAGACTAATAAATTAATTGTCTGAAGTTAATGAAATATTTATTATGCTATTCCTAATTATTTAATCAAACCTTGATGGAATAATAAAACAAAATATTTTAATTTAATTAAATTAATGACTTATGTAGATATTAATTGGATTAAGATTAGACAAGAGGTAGATAAAGGAAAGGGTTGGACTAAGAGTCCAAACCTGGCTAATTATTATGCAGAGGCTGCCCACCTATGCAAATAAGAGAGAGATGGACGCTTCTCTCAGATTGCGTGTTGGTGGTTTTTGTTTTCCTTCTCTCTCTTGTCTAATTCTCTGCATTAGAGTCTAAACACTTTTCTCCAACCATTGTCTTCATAAGCCAAATAATTTCCAGGATTACAGATAGTAGAAATATTATAGTAAGATGATCAAATGTATTCAAGTTGTGGATACACGCTTAGAAGTGCTATACTTGGAGCACTTGACCAATCTGGAGAAAAACGAGCAGAGGGGCGGTGGTCTTGAAGGTGACTAAGAGGACCTGGGTTGCTTCTAGCTGAAATCGATCCTTAGTTCATGTTCATCATCTTAGCTGATTCAATGGTTTGGTTAATTACGATATTAACTTGCTGAGATATAATGGCTACAAAACCCCATGTGGATGTTTTGAATTCGACGATACTAGGCAGCTTTCTCATTGCATTGCGCTCTTTAATTTTTAATTGTTTACTTCTGTTGCGTTATAGCTGCAATAAGATGTAGATACCTATCTAGTGGGTGTCGCCTTTCATGAAAAACATATCAAATGATGATGAAGAAACGTTGAGCAATTTGAGAATAAAAATATAAAATCTAAAACGTGATGTCAAGTAAGAAGAATGTTGAAAGGTCCATCAAGATCCAAGAAGAAAAGGACTAATTAGACCATCAAATAATATTAAACCTTATTTATTTATATTTCACGTTTTTTTCCATTTTAGCCCTTTTATTAGTAGATCGTTTTAATTTTTTAATAAACTGCCATTGAATAATTCAATTTATTAATTTTAATATTTAATTTACGTTCGACATTACAGATTGATAATCATACAAACTCTTTCTTGTTTGCTACATTACAATAAATAGAAACAAAATGGATGATCCCTAAGATCCATTAGTATATGTCATTAACCAACATTTGCTAATTTTGTTGGATTAAGTCCTCCGTAAGACAAGTTTAAATCTAGATAAATTGAATTAAATAAATAAATAATATAGGATACCTAGATAATATGACTTTGTATCATTCTTCATAACTGATGGCTTGAAGAATCATATTGTCTTCGAAAATAATTTATAACTTATTCATATGAAGCATTTCGATATAGCATTTCTAGTAAGGATGCAACGTTTTTAAATCTTATTTCTTGAACATATTAATATTCATTTTTATTTAACCTAGGCTATTATTTTATTAAGCTCGAATGAATTACGTGCAACACATGTATTTTTTACTAGTCACATTAAAAAAGGTAAAAAAGTGTTGATCAAAATTAATGAACAAACTGAAAATGCAACCAAGGATGAGGAATTTTTCGAGGCGAGAATGAACTCTATCCTTAACACAAAATTGCCCGGTCTATAGGTGGCACCGGCTTTGACAAAACATGTCCCAAGGTACAAGAAAAACTTTTTGAAGATCGAACCACTTTCAGAAAACAACGAACTTTTATTTTCTGCTTAAATCTCAAGAAAAAGATGAAGATTTGAAGAACTCAAGAAGACTAGAGAGAATTTGTGTTTGAGTTGTTGTGCATATTCTGAATGTTGAAAAAATCTGATAGAATTAAATCCCATATTTAATTTGCGATTTACAATTTCTGTAACAACAAACAATTTCAGGTGTTACAGATATTGTGACTGTTGAACTATTGACTGTAGTCAATGGTCCTTCTAGAAGACAGATTAAAAAATCGAATTTAAAAAATGTTGCTAGCATTTTAAATTCAATTGGGCTTAAATTGAATCAGATTTCATCTTGTTGGATTTTCTGAAGAGGTCCAGTTAAATTTTGTCTAAAAAGATTAATTGGGCAAGCCCACACCATACATACATCAAGCCTCAAGCCTCAGCCCCAGCCCTCACTAGTACAGAAAAGGCTTTTTACAGCTATTTTTTTGGACCTATTACAGCGGTTTTAACTGCTGTAATAGGCAACACTGTAATATGGCTTAGGTCTACTACAACGGTTTTTAACCACTGTAATAGGTCCCCTATTACAGCGGTTGAATAAAAAACCGTTGTAATAGGGTTTTTATTTTCTTTTTTAATTAAATTTTTGAAGCGTATTAGAGCAGTTCAGGCTAGAACAACTGTAATAGGGTTAAAACTGCAATTGGCAATGCTATAATATGGCTTAGGACAATTACATCGGTTTTTAAAAAAGCCGTTGTAATAGGGTAACCCTATTACAGCAGTTCTAGCCTGAACCGCTGTAATAGGGTTTTTATTTTATTTATTAATTAAATTTTTGAACCTTATTACAGCGGTTCAGGCTAGAACCGCTGTAATAAGGTATAAGTTTTTTTTTTTTTTTTAACCCTGTTATAGCGGTTCAGACTAGAACCGTTGTAATAGGGTTTCGATTTTATTTTTTTTGTACCCTATTACAGTAATATTCAATAAACCAACACAACAAACCAGCTGCACAGTAAAACATATTCAACATAAATAACAAAAATCCCAAACTTCAATATTACCAATTCTTTCCTCCAACAACAAAATTTTATAATCTCTAACAAATGATCACGTGTTAATTTACAACCAACTATATAAATTACTCACAATTTAAATACAATAAATCAAATCACAATTTACAAGAAGTCACAATATACAAAAAATACATTACCTATTTTCTAAGGAGCTTCTACGAAAATGTATTGTGCCACTTCGCAGCGTACTTCATCAATTTGCTCTTGAGTATAGAAGGATTGAGAATCATGAAAGTACTGCAAGATATACATAGAGATTAATTGCAAACTCAAATGACGTTTCAATTACCTATCAAAGGTATAATAACTTCAAAAGGGATAGAAATTAAGTATATTATAGGATTATGCATACCGCTGTTGGGATTATAGATTGTCCGTGGCTAATAACCTCTTTCATTTATCTCATAATGAAGTAGCCACAATCCACCTCGTTTGTCTGCGGGGGCACTACAAAAGTAATCAAAGTTACGTTGTATTAGAACACTAACTTCTATACGAATATATAATCTCTTGAAACTAGAAAAAGCTAACCTTTATTTTAATCCATTGACAGGCCTTGTTTTTGGATTTTTTGGAATGGTTGTTGCGATTTGCACGAAATATGTGCACAACCCTATAAAAAAATATAAAAAATAAGGAAATATGTCAAAAACAAGCAATTATGCGAAATAAGGAAGACGTATACACTTTAAAAAAGTATTAAATATAATGGATACATTGATTGAATGAAAAACTTACTGATTGATTTTTTCTGTCATCTCATCTCGGTAATCCAGCTCACCATTCAAAGAATCCTAATAGTAAACGACCTCTTGAAATGGATCAATTGCAAGCAACAACCAATGTCCCCTAAAAAGCATTCAAAAGATAAGTTCAAAATTTATTTTGCGTAACTAGTTTTACAAATTAAAGTTGAGTCTTTAGTAGATCACCCGGTGTTATAAGGTGCAAGAAATAACTTATTCACTTGTGCACTCTGTATCATAGCACGTGCTATGTACTGCACTTGTTCAATTTGCGTGCCTGTTCCCGCATATATGGAATGTGGGCTAAGGAACCCGAAACTTGCTTCTTTCCCTTTGGGAACCACGTACTTAACCCACAAAAACCTAAATTGAGCAAAAAAAATAAATTTCGAGTAACGAAAATAATCGTAGTTCAGATTCAATAAAATAATTTAAAAACTTACTTTATGTACACTGAAATGAGAGAGGCTCTTATCTCTTCTTGACGCAGAAGGTGACAGATCTCCTCCTTCCCAATATACTCTGGGAATGCTAAATTCATAATTCTTTCCTCGATGTCTATAGTGATCTGGTCAGTAATAGACATCATCTTCATGTACTTTCCAATATACAAAAGCTCATTAGGGAGTGCAGCTAGTTCAAGGTCTGCACATCTGTCACCTTCACGTGCAGGATTGGCCACTGGAGGTTTTGGTTTGACAGCTGAGTGCTTCGACGTCCCTGATTTCTGGTTTCCAGATGATTTGGATGGTCCAAGAGACTATTTAAGAAAATAAAATAAAATGTGAATGTTACACACCAAAGTATATTTATTAACCTTAAATAATTGTTAGAATTTATGAATGATTAGCTATTAATTACATACCAGTGCATTAGTGACATTGACAAGACTCGCTCGCCAAGCAACAAAGGTACCCAGAGCATTAGAAATGGTGAGCACTTCATCATTGAGAAGGAGGGGTAGGGGTGTATTTGCCTCAACTGCAGTGTCAACGCGCACTTTCACAAAGTTGGTGGCTAATAGACGATTGTGAAGTATTCTATCATTCACTCGATTGTACATCTGTCCTTTAGCCACCACACGATATGACGGTGATGAAAGTGCTATAAATTGTAATTGAATAATAACATTATATATATATATATAAACAACATTATATTAGAAAGATTTTGTGTGTTTTAGAGAAATAGAGAGTTGAATGTTACATCATCAATAAACAAGTTTAAATCATTACCTCAGGAAGCATCTTAAGTGGTTCTGGGCAGCTATCTTTCAAAGAAATCACCTCATCTTCATGTGGCCGACGCGACTTAGATGCTTCCATATCATCAATCCGGCATTGCATGGCAAACATTGATTCGGAGAGGCTCTTCACCATGTTTCTCAAACTTTCCACCTCCATTTCTTTAGAAGGCTTTGGATCTGTAAAGTACTCTATTTGTGAGACCCCAAAGCTAACACCCCTAACGCGACCCGGATGCTCCTACTTTTTAAGAGCTTTAGCCACTAGATCATCTCGACTCCTCTCGTTTCAACTATGGCTAGTACTCTCTTGTGAAATGCTCTCCTCTAATAATACATTTAAAAAATAAAAAAATTTAGTGAACTTTGTTCTTTCAATAGTATTTGAAAACAAACATACAACACATTATAGAGCTAAAATTGCAAATAACTCACCATTTCATTCACTACTCTTCTAACATTGTCGTTATAAATTTTATTTATTTTATCGGAATGCGCAATCCTCCACACGAGTGCTCGTGTCACCCTTGTGCAATCAGACCCCGCATCCCTTCTTCTATTCATCTATATTTTAATTTAAAAATATATATTTAGTAACAAGGAGTTTTTATTAAAAAAAATTGTAAGGATTCACTGCTAAATGAACTACGTACCTCAATTTTCTCTACAAGAGCATGTCCAAGACGTGATCTCCTGTAAGGATATGCAGGTTCCTTTGCTCTTTCCTGATTTTCCCTACTTAGTTTCTGTTTATTACATAATTAAATTATTAGTTAAATATAAACACAATAACCAACAAATGGAACCGTAAATTAAAATGACTACCTGAAACTCTTCACTTAGGTGAAGATCTACAAATGCCGTCCAATTGGCTTGAGGTATCTCATATTTTGATCGTGGGTTGTAATTAATGTTCCCATCATCATCTCGCACCCACACTCTACTCAAGTAGCTCCTGAAGTTATGTGCTAACTTTCCAGCTTTTGCTAGTACTTACTTTTGTCTACTTTCTTCAATATCAAATGCCAACTACAAAAAACAAACAACAAAGTATATATGAAATTATAATTTAGAGAAAATTAAATCAACAAAAAATACATTAACAATTAGAAATATGATAATATCCAAATTACTTTTGTTTCATCCCAAATGTTAATCCTTAAGTTCATATCCTTCCAAATCATCTTTTATTCTTATGGATTAGTGAGATAAGTTGTTAAAATTGTTTGTATTTACGTTCTTATGTTCTATATTTAGTTAAACATTGAATTGGTTAATATGATTTATTAGGAAAAAAAGGTTTGGTGAACTTGTACTTCTAAACATGCATTGTCAATTCCTATTGTGGTGAGTAGAGTCTACAGAGGAGTGATTTTCTTACTCCAAACAGTCACCAAAGATCTTTAAGTTAATAGTAATTTTTTTTTCAATAAGAATAGTAGCATATTAGATTATGTTTGAATGTTTTAGAAAGTGAATTTTGAATAAACAAATTAATACATTTCCTGATCCATTCGGACACCTCTGAATGTTCCCATTTTATTTGTAGGTCTTGAGTAAATGCCCTAATCGTCAACCATGCACTTCGAAGTTCAGAAATACACATGTATTTTGATCACTCGGTTAAGCTTCAATGATACTTTTGAGACGATTTACTATACTTTGTCCCATGTTTTGTGCTAGATTGTCTCATTGGAGCTATTGTATTAGGAGTTATCTGTAATGTTATTTTGTAACAACTAGGATGATTCCTTCATTTGAGTTGTGCTTATAAAATGTATTCAACTTGTTATTGTTACTTTAACTATTTAGTATGAGATTTTTGTTTTAAATTTACATATTAAATGTTCATTATGGAATATCTTTAATGCTTCCAGCTAGTGTGGACAAAAAGAATTGGTAAGGAAATTGTGATATTTATGTTTACTTTTTGTAACAAATGATTGTTACTATATATTAATAATATTAATAATTTTGACTTTTGGTAAGGACTCCATCTTGTTACAATAACTATTTGTAACGAAGTCACTATAACAAAAATTATTTAAAGGAAATAAAAAAATTCACTTCTAGTAACGAAAAATTTCTTTTGTAACGTGACATATAAGATTTTGTGACAACAGAATCGTTACTAAAACTACTAATATTGTCAGGAACAAATGTTTTTCACGAATACATTCGTAAAGACAATAAGCATTTGTCGCAAGAACTTCTAGCGACGGGCTTTACAAGACAAACAAGCATAACGAATAGTGTCGTTACCAAAAGGTTTAGTGACGAAAAAGTAATGTTTCGTAACGAATTCCTCGCTAGAAGTCAAATTTCTTGTAGTGGTGATTTATGTGATCCAACTGGTGATCAATTTTTGTAGTTGCTAGAAATATGATGTTTTATGTGATCCAGCTGGTGATCAATATTTTCGAATAGTAAGATCGACATTTTGAGTTTGTTTTGGGTGAAAGATTAGAATGTTGGGTTTGTTGTGGTTGAAAGATACAAATTTTGTTGGTAATTGCAAGTTTGCGGAAAGATTAAGTCGAGAACTTGGTAGAAATTTTTGCATTGTTATTCTGCCAAATTTTTTCTAGGATAATGGGAAATAAATTAAAATTAAAATTAAAATAATTTAATTAATTCAACTCAACTATTGTTAAAATTATTTAATTTAATTAATTAAGAATCAAGATGGATATATCAAAATTGGATTTTAGCTGATCGTAAGATCCGAGTTTTGTTGGTTGCAACCCACTCGGGGGAAGATTAAGTCGAGAACTTGGTAGAAATTTTTGCGTCGTTACTCTGTCGAATTTGTTCTTGAATAATGGGAAATAAATTAAAATTAAAATTATTTAATTAATTCAACTATCAACTGAGGTTAAAATTATTTAATTTAATTAATTCAGAGTCAAGATGGATCGAAGTTGGATTTTAGCAGATTGTATGTCGGAACAGTATGAGAAAGGGGTGAAAGAGTTCATCAAGTTCGGTTGAGCATGCACCATATCGAACTAGGATCACTTGCCCGTGTTTACGTTGTTGTTTTGGAAAGAGAATTAGTCCACGTGACTTGGAAGATCATTTGGAGTGTAATGGAATTGATAAAAGCTACACATGTTGGACAAGACACGGTGAAAGTAGTGTCACGTCAGATGATTTGGGTGGTACATCATATCCATCACAGGATTTCAACATGAATGATTATGAGCCTGATCGTTTGGAGAAGATGACAAATGTGATTGAGGAGGATTTGCGAAATTGTCCTAAAATGTTTGACAATTTGACAAGTGATTCAAAGACACCACTGTATAGTGGTAGTAAATTCACAAGATTGAAAGCAGTCCTAAACCTATACAATTAGTTAAAAGCCAACAACGGGTGGAGTGATAAGAGTTTCACAGACTTACTTGGTCTATTAAAAAGCATGCTACCCGAGGATAATGTGTTACCTAATCGTACTTACGAGGCTAAATGGATGTTAATCTCAATTGGCATGGGATATGAGAGGATACATGTCTGCTCAATGGTTGCATATTGTTTAGAGTTGACTATGCATCATTGAAGGCCTGCCCGAAATGTGGCACCATTCGGTACAAGAAGAATGGATATGCTCTTGTCAAAACAATGTGGTATTTGCCCATAATACCACGATTTAAGCGCAGGTATAATAGTAAAGAGTTAGCCAAGGACTTGACATGGCATGCTGATAGAAGGGTTGAAGATGACAAGATTCGACACCCCTTAAATTCTCCTCAATGGAAAAAGATTGATGATGATTTCCCTGAATTTTGTGAAGAATCAAAAAACCTGCGCTCACGATGACATGAACCCTCATGGCTTGCAAATTAGCTCACATAGTACATGGCCAGTGATTTTGATGATCTACAACCTTCTCCCCTCACGATGCATGAAGCGAGAGCATATAATGATGCCTATACTCATTTCTGGGTCGAAACAACTTGGAAATGATATAGATGTCTACTTGGTTCCTTTAATTGAGGAATTGAAGGTGTTGTGGGAGACCGGTATTCAAGTATATGATGGGTTCAGAGAAGAAAATTTCAATCTGAGAGTCATGTTATTTGGAACAATCAATGATTTTCCGGCAAGAGCAAATCTCGAGGGATATGGTGTACATGACCAATGTGGATTCCCCATATGTGTCAAGAGTCCAGATCAATATCGATTGACACACTCTCAGAAATATGTATTCCAAGGGCATCGGAGATGGCTAAATCGGAACCATCGATATCGTCGGTGGAAGAAAGCTTTCAATGGGAATATAGAAGAAAGTCGAGCTCCTAAGTGCTTAACTGGTGAAGACGTGTTTGAGAATGTAAAAGACTTGGATATCAAATTTGGAAAGACTTTTGCAGGTGGCCTTGCAATAACTGGGTGGAAAAAAAGGTCAATTTTCTTTGAGTTGCCATATTGGACGTCCTTACATGTTAGACATTTTCTTGACATTATGAATATTGTAAAAAATGTATTTGATAGTGTCATTGGTACACTTCTAAATGTGCCCGGAAAGATAAAAGATGGCATAAAAGCAAGGTTAGACTTGGTTGAAATGAAGATAAGAGGTAAATTGGCATCAACAAATAAGGGAAAACATACTTATTTGCTTCCAGTAGCTCACTCTATCCAGGAAAGAAAAAATTGCATTATGTGAGTTTCTTAATGGAGTGAAAGTTCCAGAAGGGTATTCTTCAAACATTAGCAGTCTTGTATCAATGAAGGACTGGAACCTAAAGCACATGAAGACCCACGATTGTCATGTAATCATGGATCATTTGCTACTAATTTCTATACGGGCCATTTTGCAAAAAAAGGTGAGAGACACGATAACTAGATTGTGTTTCTTCTTCAAAGCAATGTGGAGCAAGGTGTTTGATCCTGAACAATTTCCTGCACTTCAGAAACAAATTGTCATCACTTTGTGTGAGGTTGAGATGTATTTTCCACCTGCTTTTTTTGATATAATGATCCACCTACCTATTCACTTGGTTAGAGAGACACAACTATGTGGACCGGATTTTATGAGATCTATGTATCCGGCTGAGTGTTATATGAAGGTATTGAAAGGCTATGTGAAAAATCGTAGTCGACCGGAAGGTTGCATTGTTGAACGGTACATAGTTGATGAAGCCATTACATTTTGCACAGAGTATCTGACAGATTCTAATGTTGCAGAGCTTCCAAAGTCTCATGTTGTGGGAGGGAGAATAAAATGAAAAAGCGTAATTGGAAAGCAATTAGTTAGTGTTCCTATTACACAAAGGGAGCAGGCACACCTATATGTGTTCCACAAAACCGATGAGGTTTACCCATATGTTGAAGAGAAAAAGAACCGACTTAGGAGATTCAATCCAATTAAAAATGAGAGATAGATTTAAAGAGAGTATAACAAGAGTTTCATTGATTGGTTCCAAAAGCATATTAAAGAGAAATAGAAAGAGAATCCACTTTCAGTTTCAGATAAATTGACACGGCTTTCGATGGGTTCGGACAGACTAGTATTTTGTTATTCAGGTTATCGTATAAATGGTCGCACATTCTATGCGAAAGACCGAGATGAACGAAGTACAATGCAGAATAATGGGGTGAGTCTTGTAGCTCAAGCAATGCATATCTCAAGTGCGAAAGATAATAACCTTATCTATGCCGATTTATCATATTATGGAGTGATTGAACGTATATGGGAGCTTGATTATAGTTGGTTTTGGGTACTTGTATTTGGGTATGGGTGGGTTGACAATAAAAATGGTGTCGATAATAGTGAAATAGGCTTCACTTGAGTAGACCTTGAAAGGGTGGGATACAAAGATGAACCTTTCATTTTGGCATCACAAGCTAAACAAGTTTTTTTTGTCACCGATCCTATTGATAAGAGGTTGTCCATTGTTTTATCGGCAAATAAAAATACTTGTATTGATGATGATTATGAAGAAAGTGAAGATGATGGAGAAAATCCTATCTTAGGTGATTAACAATCAATTGATAGTGACAATGACCTGGATATAAGTGATGATGAATTGTATATGCAACAAGATCATCAAGAGGGGATATGAATTAATCCATCAGTTCGTCGGCGTACTAAAAAAATGGTCGTACCGATGGGAAGCAAAAGAATGCTAAGCCAACGACAAAAAGAAAATGATGAAAGTTATTTGAACTAACTTCATAATTGTATGATAGACTTATTTTTTGATCAATAGTTATACTTAGTTGCTACAAAAAATATGATCCAACTGGTGATCAATATTTATACTTAGTTGCTGGAATATGTAGTATCATTTGTATTTTTAATTACTTTTATTTATGTGATTCAACTGGTGATCAATATTTGTAGTTGCTAGAAATATGATGTTTTATGTGATCCAACTGATGATCAATATTTATACTTAGTTGCTGGAAATATGATGTTTTATGTGATCCAACTGGTGATCAATATTTATAGTTGTGGCAATAATGATGCTTTATGTGATCCAACTGGTGATCAATATTTATACTTAGTTGCTGGAAATATGATGCTTTATTTGTATTTTTATGTGATTTATGTGATCCAACTGGTGATCAATATTTGTAATTCCTGGGCTTGTTGGGTTTGCTGTGGTTGCAAGTTTGGGGGACGATTAAGTCGAGAACTCGGTACAATTTTTTGTATCGTTACTCTGCCAATTGTTTTCTAGAATTATGGCAATGAATCTAACTTCTGTATTTATTACTTCTATTTTAAAATTATTATTGCCAAATGAATCTGCCAACTTTATATGAATCTAACTTCTATATTTTTTGGCTTTTGTAGGTTGATTGCTTCAAATCCTACTGGTAGTTTTCCTGAGGATGATGTATATGGATCAGATAGCCGTCATGAAACGGAGATACGGAGAAGTGTCACGACTATGATAAAATTTATCAATGCCAGAAGTAAAGGCATAAGGCTACCTGTCGGCTGGAATGACAGAGGCCAAACAGTAGACCCAAAAAAATCAACATTTGTTGGTTATATCAGAGTCTTGGCTCGGCAGAAGGTGCCGATTACCATCAGTGATTGGCGAAAAGTCCCGTCACTAACAAAAAGAAACATTTGGGATGAAATAAAGGTAATTTGAATATTATCATATTTCTAATTGTTAATGTATTTTTTGTTGATTTAATTTTCTCTAAATTATAATTTCATATATACTTTGTTGTTTGTTATTTGTAGTTGGCATTTGATATTGAAGAAAGTAGACAACCTGAATAATGTAATAAACAGAAATTAAGTAGGGAAAATCAGGAAAGAGCAAAGGAACCCAAATATCCTTACAGAAGATCACGTCTTGGACATGCTCTTGTGGAGCAAATTGAAGTACGTAGTTAATTTAGCAGTGAATCCTTAAAAAAATTTTAATAAAAATTCCTTGTTAATAAATATATATTTTTTAATCAAAATATAGATGAATAGAAGAAGGGATGCGGGGTTTGATTGCACAGAGGTGACACGAGCACTCGTGTGGAGGATTGCGCGTTCCGATAAAACAAATGAAATTGATAACGACAATGTTAGAAGAGTAGTGAATGAAATGGTGGGTTATTTGCAATTTTAGCTCTATAATGTGTTGTTTGTTTGTTTTAAAATGCTATTGAAAGAATAAAGTTCACTAATTTTTTTTATTTTTAAATGTATTATTACAGGAGAGCATTTCACAAGAGAGTATTAGCCATAGTGGAAACGAGAGGAGTCGAGATGATCTATTGGCTAAAGCTTTTAAAAAGAAGGAGCATCCGGGTCGCGTTAGGCGTGTTGGCTTTAGGGTCTCACAAAGAGAGTACTTTACGGATCCAAAGCCTTCTAAAGAAATGAAGATGGAAAGCTTGAGAAATATGGTGAAGAGCCTCTCCGAATCAATGTTTGCCAAGCAATGCCGGATTGATGATATGGAAACGTCTAAATCGCGTCAGCAACATGAAGATGAGGTGATTTCTTTGAAAGATAGCTGCCCAGAACCAGTTAAGATTCTTCCTGAGGTAATGATTTGAACTTGTTTATTGATCATGTAACTTTCAACTCTCTATTTCTATAATACAGACAAAAACTTTCTAATATAATGTTATATATAAATATATATATATGTATAGGTTATCGCGCCATGTAAATTAGCACTTTCATCATCGTCATATCATGTGGTGGCTAAAGGACAGATGTACAATCGAGTGATTGATAGAATACTTCACAATCGTCCATTAGCCACCAACTTTGTGAAAGTGCGCGTTGACACTGTAGTTGAGGCAGATACACCCCTACCCCTCCCTCTCAATGATGAAGTGCTCACCATTTCTAATGCTTTAGGTACCTTTGTTGCTTGGCCAACGAGTCTTGTCATTCTCACTGATGCACCGATATGTAATTAATAGCTAGTCATTAATAAATTATAACAATTGTTTAAGGTTACTAAATATACTTTGGTGTGTAACATTCACGTTTTATTTTCTTTGCTTAAATAGTCTCTTGGACCATCCAAATTAACTGGAAACCAGAAATCAAGGACGTCGAAGCACTCAGCTGTCAAACAAAAACCTCCAGTGGTCAAGCCTGCACGTGAAGGTGATAGATGTGCAGACCTTAAACTAGCTGCACTCCCTAATGAGCTTTTATATATTGAGAAGTACATGAAGAAGATGTCCATTACTGACCAGATAACTATAGACATTGAGGAAAGAATTATGAATTTAGCATTCCCAGAGTATATTAGGAAGGAGGAGATCTGTCACCTTCTATGTCAAGAAGAGCTAGATCCTCTCTCATTTCAGTGTACATAAAGTAAGTTTTTTAATTTTTTTATTGCATCTGAACTATGATTATTTTCTTTACTCGAAATTTATTTTTTATGCTCAATTTAGGTTTTTGTGGGTTAAGTACGTGGTCCCCCAAGGGAAAACAGCTAGTTGCGGATTCCTTAGCCCACATTCCATATCTGCGGGAACTGGCACGCAGATTCAACAAGTGCAGTACATAGCATGTGCTATGATACAGAGTGCAAAAATGAATAAGTTATTTCTTGTACCTTACAACACCTAGTGAGCTACTAAAGAATCAACTTTAATTTGTAAAACTAGTCACGCAAAACAAATTTTGAACTTATCTTTTGAATGCTTTTTAGGGGACATTGGTTGTTGCTTGCAATTGATCCATTTCAAGTGGTCATTTACTATCTGGATTCTTTGCATGGTGAGTCGGATTACCTAGATGAGATGACATAAAAAATCAATCAGTAAGTTTTTCTTCAATCAATGTATCCATTATATTTAATATTTTTTTAAAGTGTATATATCTTCCTTATTTCACATAATTGCTTGTTTTTTGACATATTTCCTTGTTTTTTTTATTTTTTTATAGGGCTGTGCACATATTTCATGCAAATCGCAACAACCATTCTTAGAAATCCAAAAACAAGGCCTGTCAATGGATTGAAATAATGGTTAGCATTTTCTAGTTTCAAGAGATTATATATTCGTATAGAAGTTAGTGTTCTAATACAACGTAACTTTGATTACTTTGTAGTGCCCCCGACAGACAAATGGGGTGGATTGTGGCTACTTCATTATGAGATTCATGAAAGAGGTTATTAGTCACGAACAACCTATAATCCCAACAGCGGTATGCATAATCCTAATATATACTTAATTTCTATTCTTTTTGAAGTTATTAAACATTTGGTAGGTAATTGAAACATCATTTGCGTTTGCAATTGACACGACAGAATCTTACGTGTATGCATAGCAAGTGTACTGGTCGTGTGTAGTAATAAAGTGGATGTTAAGTCCGGGTTTATCGTCTCCACAGAGACAACTACTATCTAAGTACCGAGACTACTATATTATTCTTTTCTAAGTTAGATTGGTCGATAAGAGGTTGATTTAACTAATTATCAAAACAAAAAAATAAACTAAGGCAACGTCACACCAAATAAAGGGAGGAAACAATAGAGAGAAGCGATCAAGGCACATGGTTCAACCAATTATGCATTTCGATTGTGATTTAGGTTCTATTGGATTATTAGATTGATTTAGCTAAGGCGAAATTCCCTAACGTACGTACTACCCAATCTCTGGGCATAGCAACCCTACCCTTGGTAACGATTTCCTATATATCCCTATATGAAAACCCGATTAACGAGGATGCATTTAGGGTCTAGGAATTCCCCACGTGAATGGAAAGCCACCTAAAGAAACCGAGTCTATCTCTAGTCGGTTTAACTATAGGGTATTCAATGTTTATATCTTCCCTAGGTTATTATCTCTCGATCTCTAACCTAGGCATTTTATCAAACACTTGGTGATCAAGCAAATGTAGCATTGAGATCAAATATTGAATACATAGCTAAAACCAAAATTAATCCAATAAACACCAACAAAACAACAATCAAAATAACATAAATGGCCTATCCATGGCCTCAATCAAACAAGTTTAGCTCATATTCATGTCAAAAGTGCAAATATAAATCATACAAGTCATAGGAGATTTGAACAAATTCAAGAAACAAATATGTAAAAACTCCCTAATTCTTGTAGAGATGTGGATTCCTTGTTGAATTCTCCATGTTTTGACCTTCAATCTTCTCTTCTAAGCTCCCTGTCTCTCCATTTTCGTGTGGCAGCTGCTATCCAAGGTGAGTTAGGGTAAAAAATGGCTAAAAGGGGTATTTATAGACCAACCCGCTGCCTCGAACGCCACGGCGTTCGCTTTTTGAACGCCGCGGCATTGGCTACTGCATGTGAACGCCGCGGCGTTCGTGGATGAATGCCTCGGCGTTCGTCCCCTGCTGCTCCAGCCAATTTTGGTAAACTTCGCATGACTTTCACTACCGATATCGGAATAAGTTGATTCAAGTTGCTATAGAATCCTCAAACAAATATCTACAACTCTCAAGAAGACACTAAGGCCTAAATCAAACGTTATAGGGGATAAACGTGTCTCACAAGTTACTGAATGAGAAAACTCCGTCGTAAGACGTCTCTTCCGATGACGTTTTCACTTCCTTCCCTACATATCTGATCTTTGTCTTCAACATAAGAAATGTACCTTTGCCTCTTATATTTCCATTGGTAAACCAAGTGTGTAATTTGGACATGGTTAGAGAAATTGATTCCAAAAACTCCAGCACTGCGCAGACAGCATTTTACCTTGTGTTGTATCTTTTTGCATGCTTTACCTTCAATCCTTGTTTTTCCTCCAAATGATATATTATTCTAGAAAATATGAGAAAACAAGGGTCCAAGCATCATATGTCATCAAATTATCAAGAAAACAATCAAAACCAAGTCAATAAACGGGGAAAAACTAGTGTAAAAATAACATATATCAACTACCCCCAAACTTAGCTTTGATCGTCCTCGATCAAACACAATCAAGCACACACATGAAGATTGAAATTTTCATTTGCCAATTCATACACACAACAGCAAGCATTATACCTTCAAAATTGATTATGAAAAACTACACGATGCTTTTGAACATTCAACAATTTGAAAACCTCACAAAATCTTAGTTTCCATCCCTATATTATGAACTCCCACATCCATATTCATGTCAAGAGCACACTTTAGAAAAGATTATGCAAATCAATTGGAAGGTAAAGACATTGAAACAATTCAATATTCGTTAACTCATCGGTGTGTATAAATTGCAAAAGTCGCAATCAAAAGGTCTTTCCGGCTTGTAACGTAAGGCTAGGTGATGGCTAGGACCGGAAGATATGGATAAAGTGACTAAGTCAAGAGAGCCTATAACTCAAAATCATCAAGCTAAATTCTCATATAAACCATATAAACTTTCACAACTTATCACTTATCCCTTTTTCACTCTATTTTGCCTTTCAACTTACAACCCCCAAACTTGTTTCTTTTCATATTGGGTTGTACACAGATTTCCAAACCAAATGATCCAATTGAGTGCCAAGATCAAAGACTAGTCGAGAGCACACTTTTTTTTTCATATATATCTCTCTCTCGGCTATTTAGCCTATTGCTCAAGTTTTCATTTCATCCTCTTTTTTACATAATACTTCAAACCTCAAAAATCCCAACATAGCCATAACATCACTATCTAATTCATATTCATTCAAATCAAAACAAGGTGACTACCCAAATTCAAGTCAAATGATATGAAGTTCTAAACTCTCTTGATTGGGTGCAAGACATTGTTTTTCTTTTAGGCTAGAAGGTGGTTGTCATGGCTTATGAAAGAAAGACGAATGGTGGTTTCTAGTGTGCTTAGCACACTCCACTCTTATCAATACGGCTCAAATTAAGGTCAAGAGATTATGCAATATAGTGAAAGCCAAAATGTAAGGCTAAAGTCAAAGAAAGATGGCCTAAATCATTTTATGACTTCACAACATTAATACACACTTCATAGTCAACAAAATTGAAAGTTCAACGTTTTAAAACCGCAATAATTCGCATAAGCATGACTAAAAAGGGCTTTCAAGTCACAATATATGACATGTTGAACACAGACAAGGGGCTTTGACTTTAACAGAGTAGAGATATTCAAACGCATTCAGCTCTTATGCAAGGGTGCACCAATTCATGAATTCTAATTCAACAAGGTTGTACCCCCAAACTTAAATTAGACATTGTCCTCAATGTTCATGAAATAAATGCAAGGTGAGAGGGATAAGTGTTACAACTCTGAAATGGAAAGATGCGGAGTGAGCACGGTGGTGGGCTAGTACCCTGGGATCAAAACCTGAAGAAAAAAAATATCTAGAAAATCACGTCAACAATAAGACGGGAAAGAAAGCAAGATAAATACAAAAAGGAAAAACAAGAAAGCGATAAAAAGCTTGGGTTGCCTCCCAAGAAGCGCTTGTTTTAAAGTCATTAGCTTGACTTTACCGAGTTATTTCAAGGGGGTTTTCGAATGAATGCCTTGTTCATTCTCCAAGTAAGGATGAAATAGGGCCCGGTGTTACTAGAAAATATGATGAATAGTGACCAAGCAATCATCCATTCAAATATTTTCTCATAGTCCATCACCACTTCCATCACTCTTTCTTCCCATTGTGTCGAGTGATGATTTGGACTATTCTCCAAGTTACAAATAGATGACCGTTTTTCTTCACCCATCGAAGTGGAAAACTTGGAGTTCATGATGTAGGACTCGAGGAGACTATTGGTTCTTTTAACCTGAGAAAGCTCAACACTAAAATGATCAAAATCATCAATGTGTAAAGACAAATTCGAATCAATTGGATGCTTACAAACCTCATAGCTATCACAAATAACCATATTAACTTCTGTAGTTAAAAACAACTCACCTTCACTGGAATCAATTACCTCTTTACATGTGGAGAGGACAGAGGGTGGAGAATCTTTAGTGATAGGGGGGAGACATTGTAGTCTTAAATCAACCGCTTGTTCAACTTCTGTATTGAGGGAAGCCTCACTTTCTTTTGTGCGATTCTCTAGGGTGCATGACTCTCTCTCCTTCCATAAGTTGATTGCTTGATCGACTAGTATGACCACTTCCCTACTATGAGCTTCTGACTCCTTTCTACGAGCTTCCATCTCCTTTATGATAGTTTCCATCTCCTTTATGCTAGCTTGTGAGCTTGCACAATCTACATTCAACTGGTCCTCAAGAGTAGATGTCATCGTTGGCTCTTGTTGATAGGAACTATCATATTGTTGGGAGGGAAGGCTATAGACATGGTCAAATCCTGAGGCATTGTTGTAACTCCATGTTGAGCTTGCAGGATTTATCCAACCAGGATGGTAAGTATGCTCATAGGTTTCCATTTTCATTGGGGTTGATGAGGCGAATGATGGATCCCAATCATGCGCCAATCCTGGTGAAAACATCATTCCATCATTGTTGTAACTCCATGTTGATCTAGAATGATTTAGCCAACCGGGATGGTAAGTGTGCTCATAGGATTCCATAGGTGGTAAAACAATTGGCCCAGCTGCTCCTTGAATGTTTGGCATCATGTAATCCCTCATAAGGATTTCTGGAGATACCTCCGGTTGCTTTAGAGGTATGCCAAGCTTTGCAATTTCTCGACGCACCGCTTCTGCAAGGACAGCGGGATCTATGTGTGTATAAGGAGTATCCATCGTGGCTTACTGTGGTTGAGTCTCCCTTTGTAGTCTTACCCCTCGAGTAAATGTGCATTCAATCTCAGGGTCCAACTCCGCTAGTCCAATCCCACTAGTACGTGTCATGCATTAATGAGATCAATCTCGCACAAAGAACGACAAAACAATTAGTAGAAAGAAAAAAAAATGATCTAAGCTAAGAAAGAATAAGAGAATCTCAATATTAGATACCATAGTTGTCCCCGGCAACGGCGCAAAAAACTTGACACGACAGAATCTTACGTGTATGCACAGCAAGTGTACTGGTCGTGTGTAGTAATAAAGTGGACGTTAAGTCCGGGTTTATCGTCTCCATAGGGACAACTACTATCTAAGTACCGAGACTACTGTATTATTCTTTTCTAAGTTAGATTGGTCGATAAGAGGTTGATTTAACTAATTATCAAAACAAAAAAATAAACTAAGGCAACGTCACACCAAATAAAGGGAGGAAACAATAGAGAGAAGCGATCAAGGCACATGGTTCAACCAATTATGCATTTCGATTGTGATTTAGGTTCTATTGGATTATTAGATTGATTTAGCTAAGGCGAAATTCCCTAACGTACGTACTACCCAATCTCTTGGCATAGCAACCCTGCCCTTGGTAACGATTTCCTATATATCCCTATATGAAAACCCGATTAATGAGGATGCATTTAGGGTCTAGGAATTCCCCACGTGAATGGAAAGCCACCTAAAGAAACCGAGTCTATCTCTAGTCGGTTTAACTATAGGATATTCAATGTTTATATCTTCCCTAGGTTATTATCTCTCGATCTCTAACCTAGGCATTTTATCGAACACTTGGTGATCAAGCAAATGTAGCATTGAGATCAAATATTGAATACATAGCTAAAACCAAAATTAATCCAATAAACACCAACAAAACAACAATAAAAATAACATAAATGGCCTATCCGTGGCCTCAATCAAACAAGTTTAGCTCATATTCATGTCAAAAGTGCAAATATAAATCATACAAGTCATAGGAGATTTGAACAAATTCAAGAAACAAATATGTAAAAACTCCCTAATTCTTGTAGAGATGTGGATTCCTTGTTAAATTCTCCATGTTTTGACCTTCAATCTTCTCTTCTAAGCTCCCTGTCTCTCCATTTTCGTGTGGCAGCTGCTATCCAAGGTGAGTTAGGGTAAAAAATGGCCAAAGGGGGTATTTATAGACCAACCCGCTGCCTCGAACGCCGTGGCGTTCGCTTGTTGAACGCCGCGGCGTTGGCTACTGCATGTGAACGCCGCGGCGTTCGTGGATGAATGCCTCGGGGTTCGTCCCCTGCTGCTCCAGCCAATTTTGGTAAACTTCGCATAACTTTCTCTACCGATGTCGGAATAAGCTGATTCAAGTTGCTATAGAATCAACAAAGATCTACAACTCTCAAGAAGACACCAAGGCCTAAATCAAACGTTATAGGCGATAAATGTGTCTCACAAGTTACTGAATGAGAAAACTCCGTCGTAAGACGTCTCTTCCGATGACGTTTTCACTTCCTTCCCTACATATCTGATCTTTGTCTTCAACATAAGAAATGTACATTTGCCTCTTATCTTTCCATTGGTAAACCAAGTGTGTAATTTGGACATGGTTAGAGAAATTGATTCCAAAAACTCCAGCACTGCGCAGACAGCATTTTACCTTGTGTTGTATCTTTTTGCATGATTTACCTTCAATCCTTGTTTTTCCTCCAAATGATATATTATTCTAGAAAATATGAGAAAACAAGGGTCCAAGCATCATATGTCATCAAATTATCAAGAAAAAAATCAAAACCAAGCCAATAAACGGGGGAAAACTAGTGTAAAAATAACATATAGCAGCAATTAATCACTATATATATCTTGCAGTACTTTCATGGTTCTCAATCCTTCTATACTCAAGAGCAGATTGATGAAGTACGCTGCGAAGTGGCACAATACATTTTCGTAGAAGCTCCTTAGAAATTAGGTAATGTATTTTTTGTACATTGTGACTTGTTGTAAATTGTGATTTGATTTATTGTATTTAAATTGTGAGTAATTTAATTAGTTGATTATAAATTAACACGTGATCATTTGTTGGAGATTATAAAATTTTGTTGTTAGAGGAAAGAATTGGTAATATTGAAGTTTGAGGTTTTTGTTGAATATGTTTTACTGTGCAGCTGATTTGTTGTGTTGGTTTATTAAATATTACTGTAATAGGGTGCAAAATAATAAAAAAAAAAACGAGACCCTATTACAGCAATTCAAGTCTTAACCGCTGTAATAGGGTTCGGCAAAAAAAAACGTGTACCCTATTACAACGATTCAGGCTAGAACCGCTGTAATAGGGTTCGAAAATCTAATTGAAAAAATAAAATAAAAACCCTATTACAACGGTTCAACGAGAGTCTTTGTGCGAATAAGGATCAAATCAAGTCTTGCATGTGCCTTAGTCTATTTTCACACTTAAGTTTCAATCCATTGCTTGTCCTTACTTTTGTTCTTGTTTACTTAATTGTTTTACTCTTACGTTACTTTAATTGTCTTTTCTCTTTTTGCAAATCATAAACTAAATCCAAGTCTCTGTGGTTCGACAACCCGGACTTATTTTGTCCATTTTTATTACTACACGTCTAGTATACTTGCCACAAAAAGCACGTTAGGTCTAAGCATGTCAAGTTTTTGGCGCCGTTGCCGGGGACTTGTTTATTTTAGTTTTTGATTTTATTGTACATACTTGGTTTTGCTTTGATTTTTTCATTTTTTTTTCCAATGCCAAAGCGTGATGAGTTTAACATTCAAGCGTCTGAAATAGTAGCAGAATTTGAAACTTGAACTTTCTGATAGCCACGCCTGAGCGTTCGAGGTAGAAACTTCTAGCGCCGAACCTTCCACTTCTACACCTTCTCACCTGGTTGAAGTTCTTTTACCTTCTCCCTTCTCCACAGGTATAGAGGCAATTGATGTCCATGATGGTAAGTTGTCCTCTAATGTAGGAGATGACATGGTTATTTGTGATGACTATAAGGTTTTTAAGGATCCAGTTGATTCTACATTATCTTTACACATTGATGCTTTTGATCCTTTTAGTGTTGAGCTTTTTCAGGAAAGAAGTGTTAGAGTTTGTGCTCGGCGCACCAATTTTGGGCGCCATTCTATGTAATAATAACTCTAGCTAAACGATCTTTTTCATATAAATATAGTTAATCTTGTGGCATTCTTTATTCATGTATATAGCTTGGTCTTAACTTAGAATAAAGTCCCGAAGGATCATACATAGCTATGGGACATCATTGCGCATCGGGAATGGCAATGATGGAATATGTCTCTAAGGCTGTGATTCTTAAACATATGTTCCAAGTCGCGAATGGGCTCGTCGAGATGAAGGGATATCAATGGGACCCAAAAGACTTGCTTATATGATGCATACTCTTGAAAGAGTGTATCTCGTTCCATAGATATTGGCATGGTTAAAGCCTATGCATATATGAGGGTTCCTATTGTGGGAATAGGTATACTGAACAACCCCATGGAAGTTTCATTAATTAGAGTCCCAGTCGAATCTGGAACTTCCAGTGGTCTTGTAGTATAAGAGTAATCCTTAGAACCTGAGGTTCCATTGGATGTCTTATACACAATTGAACATGTCTTGATTTGTTACATGATTACTTAGATGATCGCAAATGGGCAAAATCAGACATGGGCTAATTGTGTATGAAGGCACGTGAGAATCAAGACGGGATCTATCATTGACATTAGACTTATCAGTGAATCTCCTATGTTTACATATTGAATCGACTTTAGGAATCTTCGGCCGAAGTATGATATCTAAAGAGGCGTAGGGTTTCCTCGTTTAGACAGTCGAATGTCGATCTCACCGTATTTGGGAAACATAGTTATTGAATTAATAGAGCTTCGACCTTAGCCACTGCTTTAGATTCAATCGGGAGGTTAGATGGAGGGATCTTACTTATACAAGGATCAAGATCACGAAAGGCGTATCTTTATCTTTGTCTTTGTCTAGGTCTTCGTGGCCCGTTGCTAGACAGTAACCACGATTTGTAAGTGTTGAGAATTAATATGGTGATTAATTCGAGGCTTGATTAAATCAAATGAATGACTTAATCTAGTGTTTTCTATTTTAGGAAAGCACACTAGCACTTTGAGACAGTGTACCTACTACTAGATAGTAGACGAGCCTATGGGGTCACATACTTAAGTCGTGAGAGTCACTGTGTTGGTCCCACGAGTGGCATATGAACGGGTCTAGACATGGGGCGTTGAATAGACCCTGAAGTCTTTTTCGACTTTAAAATTTCGTATTAAGATTAATTTAGACGCTTGAAATGTAAACGCTTGGCTAAGCGTTTACTTAAATATGTAGACGCTTAGCTGAGCGTTTACTCGAAGACTGTTTTGATAAAGTTAACTTAGACTTAGTGATTTCAATGACTACCCAAGTAGAGTAATGTTTCAATCGCTTAATCAGGGTAAGCACAGCGGAATGATTTTACAAGTCTTCTCTTTGAAAGGTTTTAGCGTCACAAAGTTTTCCTTAGTTGCTTATCTTTAAAAACGTTTTGAACGCTTAGAATGCTTAGCACTTGGTCAAACGCTTAAGACTGATTTTAAAGCTTAGCGTTCTCTTTTTCCAAATGTAATCGCTTAACTGTTTTAAAGCCTTTTTAAAGATATGATATGCAAATATAAAGTAAAGCAATAAAGCAGTAAGTGACACAAAATATTGTAAGGTTCATTGGGTGGTGTAATCCCGGCTACGTCTTTCTTCTCCTATGCACTTGGAGGCAATCCACTAGATTGATTATCGAAGAGTCACACAGAGACTTCTACAAAATAGGGAACAAAGGAAGAGATGGATATGGATGAATTGAGCTCCTTGGTCACACATATTTCACTTCAATCCCCTGCTTCTGGAAAGACGATCTCGAGCTCCTTGATCACACAGATTTCAGCTCCAATAAGGATCTTCTCCAAGATGGCCTTGAGCTCCTTGATCACACAGACTATAGCTCTAATAAAGACCTTCCTCAACAAGCTTCTCTTACTCAAAAATACTGCTTGTGAAGTCAACAAACTTTCTCACTCAAATGAAAGATGTTGTGGGTTTATTGTAACAGGTTTGTTTGATGTTGGGAAGTTCAAACAACTTGGGATATCTCAATAATAGTGTAGGGTTCTTCTATGAAGATGTTTGAGATATTGGTAACTGTCTTTGGAATATATTTGAGAAGCTTGATGGATTTTGGCTATGGAGTTTGCAAGCTTTTCTCTCAAATTATTTTAGCAAAGTTTCTCTCTCTGCACACACTCTAAGGTTTTGCTGAAAGGTACTATTTATAGAGATTCTTGGGATTTGTCCGTTGGACACAAGCAGGCGCGTGTCTCTCACGCAGCGCGTCAAATAGTCCCTTTCTGACATTCCTCAATTTTTGTTAGTTCTGATTTGACAAGAGCAGACTTGAACTCTGAGTCTAGTCAAAAGGTGGCTTGTCCACAAGTCATAATGCCTTGTCACATTTAATGCACTTATCAAGCATTTAATGCGTTTTGAATTTATTTTCGTAGGAAATAAATGCCCGTTGGATTGCATTAGAGTCCTCCATGACTTGAGAGTTTATTTCAGGTGAATCTGATCTTGAATCACTTGAGTGATTTGAGCGCTTGGTTCAACACTCCTGGAACAGTCTTTTAGCGTTAGCTAGGCGCTAAGAACATTATCTTAAATGCTAATTCATAAATCCTGAAATAGTCTTTAAGCGTTTGACAGACGCTTAAGACAAATCTTCATCTTCACTTGACTTCAGACGCTGATCTTCAACTTCATCTCTAAAAGACTGACCTAGAATTCTATTTGCGACTCGGTATCTAATACTTAGTCTAAAATCTACAAAGATAAAAATTACAAGCCTAACAAACTAATAAACTTTCAAACGCTTATACAAATATTCTATGAAAGTATAAACTTACATTCTTTTGGGGTCTAACATAAAATCCTATCTTGTCATCATCAAAACATCGAACATGAAATTCCTAACACACTGCTTATATGATGTGATTAATCAATTTGAGGAAATTGAGAAAATTAGGAAAGTTTAGTCCTTTCCTAATATGGAATATGAATTAATTGAGGAGATTCAATTAATTCAAATATTTTAATTAATCTTGTAGAATTAATTAAATTAATGGACCTAGTAGAGTCCAAGTATTTCATTTAGTTGGGCTTGGTCCAAGTTAAATAAATAAGTCAATTGAAATAAGTGAATATAATTAAATAGGTTTTAATTATATGGGAATATTTAATTGATGGGTTTAGCCCATAATTAAATATGGAGTCAAGAATTAATTCTTGGACTCCAATTAAGGGTGATGGCTGATTTAGGGCCTTGGTAGCTGGATTTCGAAATCTAGGTGAAGAAGGAAAGGCTTTTCTTCTTCTCCAAGTCTTGCAGTTGAATAAGGACTCTAGGGTTCCTATTCTATATATATGTGAGTGCAAGACTAAAAAAAAAGGTTTTTTTAGAAGTGCAAAATTCGAACCCCAGCTGAAAAATTAAGAGAGAATTTTCCTTGTCATCCTTAAGCCACAAAGCGCCCCTTCCCTTGTTCCAACAAGACATTGTTTTGTTCATGTGTTGAACTTAACGATTGACATATTCCATTCCTTCACATAATCAAGCCTAGGTTTTAGACTTAGATCTATTTCTTTGGCTAGTACCAATAACAAAGTAGGTGGTGACTTGAACGAGGTGTGGATACACTTTAGAGGTGCGACATTTGGAGCACTAAAACCGGATATACAATGGACAGGTGATTTCCTCCAAGAAATCGTGTGGAATTGCACCACAGGGTTGAAAAGATCCAAGATTGTTGTTGCGAGAATTTAATCAAAGAGGTAAAAATTCTCGCAACCTTCTCTATAGAATAATCGAGCACACCATTATTCCTGTTTCGGGTGGTTGTACGTTTAAATTTTAAATTCCGCTGCCACGAGCCACCCTGGGAATAGAACCCAACCCAACAAGAAGAACCAATAATCTCCTCGAGTCTTACATCATGAACTCCAAGTTTGTCACTTCAATGGGTGAAGGAAAAAGAGCTATTGTCCATAGCTTGAAGAATAGTCCATATCATCACCCGACGCATGGGGAAGAAAGGATGATAAGAGTGTTGATGGACTTTAAACAAATTTTTGAGTGGATGATTGCTTGGTCCCTACTCAAGCTACTTTTCACAAACACCGGGCCAAGTTTCATTCTTGATTGGAGAGTGAACAACGCATTCATACGTCATCCTCTTTGAGATGACTGGGTAAAGTCAAGCTAATGACTATAAACAAATGCTTCTTGGGAGGCAACCCAAGTTTGTAAGTTTTCTTTTCTTTTTGCTTTCATTTTGCCTTGTGTAGTTTTGTTTTTTAATGTCATGTTCAAGCATGCACTTATGGCGTGCTTCTCTTTGAGTATTGATGGTTTTGTATTGTGAGTACATGACATGTAGTAGCCGAGTTTTGCTTTGGAGAATTTTTTTCATTGTGGATTTGAGCTTTGAGCGGACTTCACGTGATTAAGGTTTGCCTTTCAGCCTCCTTGTTGTAAGTACTCTCATTTACCCCCGTTTGAGTGCATATGATTGAGTCAACATTGAGGGAAATGTTGAGTTTAAGTGTGGGGGGGTATATATATGTAGTGTGATCTTGTTTTTAGCTCAAGTTTTGGGGAAGCGTTGCTATTGCATGTATTGTGCTCTAATTTTTTGAGAAAAATCAAGTATAACAAAATTTTGTTCTAGGATGTAAGCTTGCCAATTGGTGCAATTAGACTTGAGAACTCGAGACAATGGCATGATATCTTGTATGTTCTATTAACGGTCTAAAATGAAAAATTACACATCTTGATTATGCTCATTTCAACTTTAGTTGAGAATCAATCTTCCTTAGATGATACATGTTGCACATAAGTCGAAGGTAGAGGGATTGATAAGGGTTCCCCATCTCGAGACATGTGCGGAGCACCTCCGAATATATTAACCTAGATTTTTCATGTGTATTGAGATGATTAGTTGCTTATGGGTCCATAATTGTGTTAAATGAATAAATGATTGAGATGAGATTGGTATAACCTCAAAAATTCTGTCAGGCCAACGAGTATTGGAGGTCACCAAAGCACCATTTCCTCTATACTATACTCGTTAAGCTAATTTGAGCTTTGCTCAAAAAAATCGGGAATGAGTTGGATAAAAGACCTCGTTCTATTTCGTGGCCTTTGCCACTCGGATGATTAAGTTCGTACGAGTGTCTTAACACTTAGCACCCTAAAACCCTCTGGTTTGGGAGTTGTTGACCCAAAGCCCGTTACATGGGTGGCAAAGAAGATCTAAAGGGGTAGAACATGACACGAGACCATATGTTGATTATAAGCTTAAATTGTTTTAAAGCATGAAATGTCAACGTAAACTGAATGGAAGTGAGCACAATTTAACCTTAAAGTTGCCTATGATTCGATGAGCTTTATGATCTATTGAAAGTTGGTAGATATGGGGAATGTTTCCGAGCATGGTAGGGATGTCTGTCGATCATAATTCCCTAGATCTTATCCCACTACACCCTTTGGAAATTGGTTCGATTCTAAGTGTTGAATGAGCATTGTCTTCATTTGTGTACATATTGTTGAAATTTATTGTCACTTGATTAGTGCCACTGCATCATAGTTCTTATTTCGAGTTGTATTGGTTGGTTTGAGCTAAACATCCTTCGATTTTGTAGGTATATCGTATGCAAACCCTCACGAGACTATAACTCGTCCTTTGAGGTAACTCAAGGGTTCAAAGGCTTGTTTCACAACCAAAGTGCAACCGTTTACTCCACGAAAGTGAGTTAGGTAGTTTTCTTTTTGTTTTTCCCTTTGGTTGATGATGTTGTTTGTGCCTTATAGCTCTTATTGCTCGACGTCGAGCAGTTGATAAGTGTGTGTGGGGGGGAGGGTTGATAAGAGTCACTTTTACGTGTTTTTAAGCCCGTTGTGTTTATATTTTAGATTCATTTATCGCCTAAATCTTGCCATATTTGCGTTTAATCCATGTGTTAAGTGATTTCAGGCCTTAAGTGGATACAGTCGAAGAAAGGGCGAAAAAACGACTTATAAAAACAAGTTCAGGCCAAGATGTTTCATACTTCCATGCCCAAGCGCAGCCATAATCACGCTTGGGCACCCAGACAAGCATGAAATAAGTTGGAGTTAGGCAGAAGGGCGCCTAGGCGCCATTTCCCCACGCTTGGGCGCCACATTCGCCACACCTACCACGTTGGAGCGCCATTTCTGTATGTCTAGAGACCGAATTTGATGAAGTGTCCTTCTATAAAGTTGTAGAGATATGTCTTATCTTCATGTGGGAAATTGAATCACTCAAATCTAACATATGTGGAAATAGTTATGAAGAAAATACAATTACTATGCTGAAAAGCAGGAAAACAGTTCAGAGTTCGAACTGGGCGCCACTTTCTCACGCCTAGGCGCCACCACCACCATGCCTAGGTGCCATTATGCGCACCTGGGTTCCGTGCAACTTATTCCCAAGTCATTTGTGCCATGTAGGCCGCGCCTAGTCGCCGATATACCCACGCCTAGGCGCCGCTGCAACCGTTTTTTAACCTATAAAGCCAAATTTTCAGCACATTATTGGGGGTTCGAAATCTGGGGGATTGGAAGCATTTTTCTAGGTTTTGGGCCATCGTTTCACCTACCTTGAAGGGCAAGAAGAAGATAAGAGCTAAGGATTGAATCTCCACTCGAGGATCCATCACCATTCAACCTTTTAGGGAGTTTATTCATTGTTTATTGCATTTTGTGTTTACACTTATGTATATGAATATGTTGAATTCTTCTATGTTGATGGTTATGGGCTAAATTCATATGGCTAGGGCCTTGTAAGAATTGATTTGTGACTTATTCGTATTATTGATAATCGTTGAATTAATTCCTATGTTGCTATGTGTTATGAATTTGTGCTTATGTTTCTTACATGTGATTGATCACCATATGAATGATTTATTGCCTAGTTTAGCATTTTGAGAAAGACTTAAATTTGGGTACAAGGGATTTATAACATCACCGAACCAAATAGGAGTTGCCCTAGACATAGGTAAAAACTCCCGGGTAAAGTTGTTCGATTCTAATCGAGTAAACTCTAGTTCTTTAATGCATACTTAGAGATTAGATTTTCAGGTAGACATACTTAGGAAACCGCCATTTAAGTATAGGACTCTAGCATGAGACATCGGTTATTCTTTACCTTACGAGTTTTCACCATAGCAACTAGGTCTAATAATTCAACGAGAGTCTTTGTGCAAATAAGGATCAAGTCAAGTCTTGCATGTGCTTTAGTCTATTTTCACAATTGAGTTTCAATCCATTGCTTGTTCTTACTTTTGTTCTTTGTTTACTTAATTGTTTTACTCTTACATTACTTTAATTATCTTTTCTCATTTTGCAAATCATAAACTAAAATCCAAGTCTCTGTGGTTCGACAACCCGGACTTATTTTATCTACTTTTATTACTACACGTCTAGTATATTTGCTACAAAAAGCACGTTTGGTCTAAGCGTGTTAAGTTTTTGTAGCATGTCTGTTTGAAATTTGGACCTGAGGAATTGAGTTGAAGATATACTTGTGACATTAGGTTTGTCATTAGAGTAGTTAGACCCAATTCACCCTTTAATGGGGTCGACCTCGAACGGCAAAATAATAGGCAAGTAGTAGTCTTAACTGATATCCAAGATGAGATTCGTTCCCTTGAAAGTGAATGAGGAATGCATTTATAGGTAAGTTAGATGTCAAAGTCTTTGGCCAAAACATTCACTAATCTGGACTTATTATATATAAAACATAGAGTCGACTTTATTAGCTTGGCCTAAACCATGACTCTTACTTGACCGGGATAAGGAAACGAAGAGTTTGAATTCACACGGTATTTATAATAGGAAAGGTAAACAATGATCTAATCATTTCATCTTATTTGGAATATGATATCGGCCACTTGACTAGCTAGGTGTTACCCACATTCAATGGAATCCTCTCATTGCCAAATATAGATGAGCCTAAAGAGTCACTCTTAAAAAGGAAAAATCAAACGATATTTTACTGTATTTCTTGTAGCAATATTTTAAGTTTTGGATACTTAAAATTAATTAAATGGAATTAATTATTTGGAGAAATAAGTTAATTCATTTATTTAATTAATATATTATTTCTTGGAGAAATAAAATTAATTAAATTTTCCCTCTATTATTTAATTAGATTAATTAATTGGATTGGAAAAAAGTGTTGTCATCTATCTCGACCAGTTTCCCGAGGCATTGGAAATCCAGACCGGCTTAGAGAATCACTTTAGCCTTTGGCGCTTCCTTTTCTGATGTTCTACGCCGGGTTATTTAAATTTTCATATATCTAAATAACCTATTAGAAAAGATTTAAAAATGAAAGAATGGAGTTTTGATAAACAGACTAAGCAGCTACTGATCGTTCTGACGCTCCCTCGACCTATCTTGATAAAAACCAAAAACCTATCTAAAGAGGAGCCGTTCTAATAGATGGGCTCGTGTATCTGTTATAGTTAGAGTTCTCACTCCTTCACCTCATCGGCCAAGTGGCTTCGCTCATCAACTCAATCAGTAAAGCGGCTTCCCTTCTAGTGACCTATTGTAAGGTAAAGTGCAATATTCTAAGAAAGTAATGCCAGCTATTAGGTTATTAAATCGAATCATTCTATCTAAACAAATCCAAATAGGGATCGGCTCTTGAAGAGGAAGGACTTATATTAAATTGGTTGTTCTTGTAGCCCGCGTCAAGCCATTTTTCCAGAACCAGACTCTCCAGATTCGGACCTTTCTTTGGATGAGCACTTGGTTACAGGAACAAACCTCGTTCATGGGAAGAAAGCAATCTAGTTTCTCTTTTTCTCTTATCCGATCCCTTTAGGGGCTTGGGCCTAGATGTTCATTCACTTTTTTTTTTACCGTGTCTGATCATATCCTTTTTTTTCCAGCTACTTAACTATGATACGCTATTCCATTCTTTCTCGAAAGAAATAGTTTAATGCATCTCTCAAGAAAGAAAGAGCAGTCGCCACCTTCAAGCTACTCGTCGAAGAAAAACTATATAATTATATAAATAAGGATAAGATGAAAGAAAGGTAAAGGTCAACCAAAGCGCGTATCAGAGATCAAAGTATTTCAAGCCTTTATAAGTCAAGCTTGTTGCAAGTCTTATGGTCCGAAGAGAGCCGGCACTCTTGGAAGCCTGTGGGGAATTGGGAAGGAAGACCAGACAGAGCTTGAGCCTGAGAGAAGGAATGAATATCGCTAAAACCGAGAACCATTACCGAGATAGGGGACTCAACTAAAGGAGATCAGATAGACGAAAATTTCACTGAACTTGGTTTCTAAACCCAGCTAGGTATACTAAAACCTTAGATTGTAAAGCTCTAAGCCTTACAGAAATTGAGTTTTTCAACCTAAGTCAAGAACATGAAGAGAAAGAGAAAAGCCTGGTAGAGAAAGCCACTGACCGAGAGGTTTTCCGTCTTCTCCTGTTCCTATTTCCTACCAAGGTAAGATTCAGCCATTCAAACCTTAAGGTCTTTTTAGCTCGATATCCCTGGAATAAGAGTTCACGAGTTCCTTAGTGTAAGACTTGAATCAGTAAGAGCTTTTCTATACTATGCTACCTTTGGCCTTGCCCTTGGTCTTATTCTTTATTGCCTTGGCCTTTCACCGGATATCGGATCGATCCCTTCCACCATTCCTCCAACAGATGCGGATTCATTAGTTGTCGTTATTCTTTCAACATTTGCAGAGCTAACCCCTGACGTTACTTCAGTCCCGTTAGAGCTAACTGCTGCTTCTTCTATAGCAAGTGTCGAGCTGGAATCACTGCTTATTCGGTCGTTAATGCCTACTCCCCTGGTAGGGCTATTCAAACCAATCCACCCAAGGCAAGAAAGTAGTAATTGACTTTGACTATGGCTTTCCCCTAGTAGCTAGTGTAAGACAGTAGCAGATAGAGCGTTAGCCGAAGCTGCTTGTCTTTCAAGGGATGCTTGAAGCAAGTGTTCTTCCTCGTCTTGAAAGCGCAAGTTCAGTGCCCCGTTAAGTAGGAGAACTGAGGTCTGCCATACACATACATAATTACTCACACTACTAGTTATGGAGCAGATTAGGGCCTGATGGAACAAGGCACTTCGAACAATATACTACTGTTGCTGGAATGAAATGCAGCCTTGGAACAGAATTATGCTGCTTGCTGAGTCCTGATGGTGGAACTGGCATTTTTTGGGGAAAGAAAGCGGCCCCCTTTTGTTGCAGAGTAGGCAACATCATTTTCCCTCGTGTAGCTATGATGCCATTCAGAAACAACACAAGAAGTAGAAAAAGAAAAAGTCTTTCGTGGATTCTTTCCATCAAAAACAAATTGACTTGTAGGCATCAAGGTAAGGGACCGAGATTCTATAGTGCTGCAGAGGCAGGGGGTGCACAATTTAACGTTCCTCAAACCAACCTGAAACGCACTCCGTCGTCCCACGGTCTCCACTTCTTAACACGGGCTTTGATTCGACGCCAAGTTTGACTGTTGAAATTATCTAGTTGGCGTCTCGGTAGAAAGTGGAGTTGTCTTTCTTTCGCTAATCTTCGACTACATCGCATTCGTCGGGGCTCAATCCTCTTTCCTGAGCGAAAGCTTCGCAGGACCACCTACCAATAGTCTTCGGCCGAAGGGGTTTATTGCATAAAAATACCGGGACGCAAGCTCCCAAAAAGGGAAGCCCATAGATGAGAAAGTCCTTGTATGCACGAGCATGTGATATCAAAGAATATAGAAATACCTACTTTACACTTCTTAGGCTTTTAAACCTGAAGGGCAGTGACCGAGGTAGGATAAAGTGAAAAAAAATAGTATTTGAATCAAGGCCGGCTGAGAGGGCCCTATGTAGTCTTTCTTTTCATGGGTGGTAGGTAGAGAATAAAGCTATTCATTAAACGGAACTGGAGACGAAGAGTCGGACCTTTTCAAAAACCACTTTGTAGAGGGCGGACGCTCAATAGAACCATACTTTCCTATGTTAATAGGAGAGAGAATGAAAGAGGCATAAAGGTGGTTAGAGATGGCCGCAGTAGATTCTTCCGATCGAGTCCCAGTGGCAGAGTCTTGAGTCACGAATCCAACGACAAGGAAAACAGCGGCTGATCCTAACAACCGGCATTACTTTCTTAGAATATTGCACTTTACCTTACAATAGATCACAAGGGCGGATCAAGACGACTGACGAAGGGGGGACTTGATCCTTTCCATATGGGCGAGTCCAGATTGGTCAGATCCAAAGTCAGATTGAGGAGGTGCGGGGGTCGAATTCGGAAGGTTGGTTGGCGTTGTGTCTTTCCAAGCGGACGAGGTCGGCTCGGTGACCAAAGGCTTGCGTGGAGGTCTTAAAGAGCCACTGGCTTGGATGTCACTGCTTCATTTCTCTAGTTTTTTGAGGCCCGAATGAAAAGATTTCCAAGGTTTAGCCAAGGCTTAGCTCAGGATCCCACTACTCGTCGTATTTGGTTTGGTATTCCTACCGCACATGACTTTGAAAATCATGATGATATTACTGAGGAACGTCTTTATCAGATTTGGTCAATTAGCAATAATTTTTCTGTGATTGGGTACACATATGAAAGAGCTTAGAAGAATTGGCATGAGCTGCATCACATGAACCAAGACTTCAGGCCAGAGCTGATGGAGCTAGGAGAAAAAGACATGACACATATTAGCGTAATTCAAAAGGTCAACATTAGAGTCTTCCCACTTTTAGCACTCGCTTAATAGAAAAAGGTATTCCATCACTGATTCGACAGAGAGAGAGACTGGAATGGTATGCACTTAGCTTTAATGAGATTATGCCTGCGCTTGTTTCCTATTTGCGCATTTAAAAGAGTGCTTTCTGCTTTGGGAAATTAGCCTTTCGCATATACCTTTTTTTTCATCACTAACTCTAATCAATAAGTAATAAGCGCAAGTGGTATTCAATCACTCCACCGAAGGAGAGGAAGGAGTTAGAACTGAAGATGTGTCATGGGAACATCCTTTATATCCCGAATCCGACTACATGGGTCGAACGAAAAGGAAGTAGCTCTCTCCCGAAAGAACGGGGGAGTTTCAGTTCTCTTAGGGTTAATAGAATAGCGACGAGACCTTGAAAGCTGCTTTTTCAAGTGTTAGTAGCGGAACGTTCTGTCAATCGAGGAATTTGAGTGGCTATCGATGCTTCACCTACCGGTAAAGTGGCTTTTAGCTCCTGGAAGGGAACCAACAAATTTTTCCTCTGTCTTGAGAAGGAGCTTTTTACGTTACGCTTCAATAGAATGAATTTAGTATGGGTAGAGTACGCCCTATGGTCGATCGAAGGTCCTGTGCCACTTTCACGCCAATCTATCTGAGGAAGAACCTCCGACCTTAGATCCATGCCTAGTTTTATTCCTATGATCTATACCTTCATATGTTCTTCCCCTCTTGTCCGTCGATCCCTTACCCAAAGAGAATCCGTTGCTACTAGACTTTTGTTTTGTCCATCTTCACCTTCGGGTTCTGTACCTCGATACGATTTTTTTCTCCCCGCGGATTCCCCCCTAATAAAGGTGAGATTGAAGCTCAGTCAGCAACACTTTATTTTTTATTGATTGCAAAGGAAGCGGGATCTCTTCACCTGAAAAGCCAAAGGGTCAACAGGTCAGGTTTTACTACAATTGCTTGAATTTGACCAATCAAAACCTTATGGGAAAGATCACTCCTAAATGCTCACTACTACAGAAATGACCTATAGCAGCGGTTTTTTTGGGCCTATCTTATATACGATACACCAGACGTAACCTGTGGTCACTATCCATCGGCCCCTATGGCATTCCAGGCGTAGTGTCGGAGCAAAGAGAGAACAAAACGCCAAAAGAAGGTGAGCACCCTTAAACGATATAGCTAAAATCATAGAGGCTCTGTACCGCACTCATTTATATATACACAAATAACATATATGTAGATATATTTATCTAAAAAAAAAATACCAGTTTGAGCAGCGTCAGGTAGTTGAGATCAAATAAACCACTTTATTCGGGCATGCTTCAAAAAAATTTTTTTTTTTTTTTTGGCAGCGTTCGGGCTTTCACAGCGGAGCTGCCACAAAGTGAGAAACCGCTCTACTTGTGGCAAACCATTCAGCGATGCCATCGTTAACCGAAAAGTCTAGACTTCAACCGCTGTCATCCGATGGTTTCTGCCAGATCGTGGTAGTGGCTCGTTATCTTCGACGGGTACTTCCAAATCCAGGCTAAGCATGAGCAAGATCCCCACGCTTTGGTAGTTGGAAGATCTCGGCAGGTCGCTTACACGGAGGTAGAATCGGCTAACCATTAGCGATCATCCTGTTAGAGCTCTCTTCAACCTGCTCATGGCTAGATTGATCGATTTCGGGTCAAATAGGAAGAACTAGAAGATTCCACCTCTGGAAAGCGCCTACACCTAATGGCTTAAGCCACTGTTCCCATTTCCTCGCTGACCCATCATTCAAAAGGTATACCGTTAGAGTGAGTGTATTGATGTACCAAATCGGCTAATGCTGCCAGGTTGATGCGATGTATTCCACCAGTTGACTGAAGATGAGCAATGTTCGGTAAAGGCGTGGTAGCTAATGTTGCTACATGGCCACTAACTACTCCTAACTCCGAATGTAGCTAAAGAAGAGAGGATCAAACTTTAACTTCCAATTCTTCATCATCAAATGAGACAAAAATGTCACCCATAGTCCTGATTAATTCTCCTCCACAGTTCACGTTTCAAATTTCTTTTCCATACTGCACACCACTTGGCTCCTCACCTACTTGTAGTGATCTTTTCTTACATAGTTGATCTTGGACTTGCAAGACTGATTGCAATCGGTCTTCCTGATTAGCTATTCTTCCTTGCTCCAAGTAGTAGAACCCTTCTGTTTTTGTTCTTCTCCACATTCTAACCGGGTGATCCAAAAAGTTGCTTGCGCATACACAATGTTAATCATTATCGCCAAGTCCTAAACGCTATTTTTAGTGGGACGCTATGCTAAAACGAGAGTGTCACGTACGGCGTCTCTTCTTTTGATAGCACAGGGAAGAGAAAAGAGAACCCACTTTCTCCACCATCTTTTTTAGACTAGTCTATAGTCCAGCAGCTGGCTCGTTAAGACCAACTGCAGACACCAAGAATTTAGTACCATCTCGCATACCAAGAAGATAACCAGGTTTGGAACCTTGATGGTTTCTCCCCAAGGATAGCCTTCATTCCCTCTTTTGGTCTATCTACATTCAAGGAAATTCATACGCTCCACAGACAGAGCAAAAAGTAGAGTCTTGGTCAGAGCAAGCCGTCTTATTCAATTACCAGACACTCCAAGCACGTTGAAAATTCATCCGAGAGTCGCTCCATCGACCGGCACACTTAGAGCAGCTCCTGTATCAATCACTTCCATTCCTCTCGTCAGTTCTGCGGTGGACTCGGAATGCTCCCATCAAGATGCCCGAGCTGTCGTTGACTCCTAGTGCTACGTCCTACTCCTACTCCATACCACTGCGGGGAAAAGAGGCTTTGATGCTTACGCGCGCCTTAGCACGTGGAATTTTTCCTTCCTAACTAAGCTAAGCGGAGCTCTTGCCTTGTCATATTGTTCTGCCCTCCCTCATCTAAGACTGCGATAATAATGCACGGGGATATTAAGATGTAGTGGCCAAAGTGGAAGAGAAGAAAATGGTAGGGAGATTCGGCATGGTGATCACTGAACCTCCGTAATATCTAACAAGTCGAGTCTTATGCTGAGTTTTGAACGAATTAGCTCCTTGGTAATAGCTCAATCTATAGATAGAAAGCCTTATGATGGGAAACTACCACGTTAGGTTTGGAGGTAGAGGAAGCAAGAGCCTAAACTGTGAGACCGCAGGAAGAGCTCCGCTCAATGTCTAATCACCGTGTCCGCTTGGGCCGGATCTGGGTATGATTGGCCCCTGCTACGTCATATAGCCTATTAGTTTCCGCTTCTAGCCTTCCTTTTGACTAGTTGTCTGTCGCCTCTTTGCACACCATCTTTCCCGTCTATACTAGGCCTTCTCCCAGAGAGTACACAAGCCATCCAGTGATAAAGTAGGAAGTAAGGTCTTTGCCATTCGATGGTGGTCCAAGAAGCCAGTTCAAAGTCCAATCCATATTTTGAACTAACGAGTTAATCGGTAGATAATGGTTTCGATTCATTGACGAAGAAAAGGGGCAACCTTCTCAACAATTAAGAGATCCATTCAAACAATACGGGGACTAGTTGAAGTAATGCTTCTTTGTTGCTTGGTCGGGACACATTCATCGATTTCTTTTAATTGTTCCTGTTTACCTTGTTCGACTAAACTCGTTGGCTCCGTGCTCTATTCGGTCGGAACCCTGTTAGAGAATTAATTACTTAAATAAAGGATTGGACTGAGCTCAAATTGGTGTACCAAGAGGTGTACCTTGACCGTGTGGGAGGGCCTATAGGCGTCCAACATCGGCTAAATAAAGCCCAAGGTTGTAACTTAAGTGATATAAATATATCACTTAATTAAACCTAGTTCATAACATAAGTTACAACACACTTAAGCTACAAGAAAAGAAAAAACCTCCCTCTCCCTTCTCTCTAGCCGTCGGCCACCATAA
The DNA here is from genome assembly GCA_019426215.1 of Buddleja alternifolia. NCBI lineage: Eukaryota > Viridiplantae > Streptophyta > Magnoliopsida > Lamiales > Scrophulariaceae > Buddleja > Buddleja alternifolia. The sequence continues at coordinate 21,338,665 of CM033397.1, read as the reverse complement.
GCCAAGAAGAGGAGATTTTTCATTTGAGTTTTTCGGCGAGATAATTTAGAGGCAACACTTTTGGACTGCTCGGATTATCAATCAATCAGCCGGGTCAGTTCGTTAAAGACTTGAAGAATTCAAAAGTCATGATTCTCCAACCACTTCCCGACAACTGGAAAAGTATCGATATCTCTATCATGCATACGTGTGATAAAATCCCGGGACTGATCTTGAATTGGAAAATCTGAAAATTTTTAATTACACTGTTTTCGCTATGTTTCGTTTTATTTTCCCAACAGTGGTATCAAAGCCAAACCACAGGGTTCATCGTATGTAATTTACGCGTAAATATATGATTAGATGTATGATTTACAGTTTTCGTGCTCCATGATTAAATATGTCGATTTACCGTTTTTGTGTTCTTGAGGAAATTTAATTTATTTTCATTCGTAAGAAATTAATAAGAATTGGACTTTATGTAATTTTAATGTGATGAAAGTTAAAAATTCTCTGTTCTAGCTACCAACTGGTTGCCACCACGGCGACGGCATGCCGGCGGCTTAGGCGCCACGATGCGAACACAGGCTGGGCCGTGTGCCCGGCGAGCCCATCTTGCTTAAATACAGTTAGCACAGCCATGTGTTTTTAATCACCCGGGTCGAGTCGACTCGACCCAGGTCGACTCGTGGGTGACACGGGTCATTTATTAAATAAATAATTGTTTAGCTTTTTATTAGAATTGAAATTTTAATGCAAAAATAAATAATATAGTTTATTTAATAAAGGGCTTTTTAAATTTCATGTTATCTAATTTTATTAAAGTTGGAATTTAAATTAAATTGGATACCTTCTATTATAAAATTAGTTTTAATAAACTTAGATGTTAATATTTATTAGAATTAAATTTTAACATAAAATTAATTGGAGTTTAGTAAATTGGATTTTCTAATAGAATCAAATAAATTTAATTTCCACGAGAATATGAATTCAATAATTAAATTTGGAATTTAATTAGAAATTAACATATGTGTTTTTCGTGTGTTATGTGATATATCATGTTTGACATGTTATGTGATGGGAGACATGAATTATGGACTTAGGCTCGTTTTTATCTATGTATTTCTTTTCGATGGGTTGTATAAACCATTTTGAGCCTATGTTTATTTTCTTTCTATAGAATTTGTATTGGTAGTCTCAAGTGGCATACGAAAGGGTCGAGACCGGGTGGGGGGTGTTTATTTTCTTTCTATAGAATTTGTATTGGTTGAGTATTGGTAGTCCCAAGTGGCATACGAAAGGGTCTAGATTGGGGGGAGTGAATAGACCCAGAAGTCTTTTTCGACTTCAAAAATTTTGTATCACTTTTAAGAGTTTGAACTCTTAGTAAGCAAAGCGCTAGGTCAGGCGCTAAAAATAAGATAACTTAGACTTAGTGATTTTTTCAATTACCAAAGTAGGGCAACGCTTAAATCGCTTAATCAGGGTTAGCACGGTTGAATTGATTTTTAATGCTTAGTGTTCTTTTAGCCGAATAGTCGCTTAACCGTTCTAAAGCGTTTTTAATGATATGATGCGAATAATAAAGTAACGCAATAAACAGTAAAATTGAAGGTGTTATGTGCCCACCAAGTCATCTGTTGGCTTGAACATTAACACTGTGTCGGTTTTATCACTTAGATTATATCGTACCTGTTACAGAATGCTTCTTTATTGTTATAACTAGCGATAGTATAGATAAAGATCCCATGGATTACATATGGTTAGGGGAGGCGGTCAGGGAAAACATATGGAATGCTCTCAAAGATCGTAATCCTTAATATTGTTCCAAGTCATAGAGGCTGTGAGATGTGGGATATCACTAGCCTCATCAAGACTTGTTCATGCTTGTAGCTCTTTCGAGAGGTCGACGAGTTCCATTGTCGATTCCTTGTATGGAAATACATGTATGAAGATTCATACTGGATTATGGAATTGAACGGCCCTACAAGGATTTCTCGTTGGTGCTGTCGAACTTGGAGTCCTTAGGTTTTCGTAGTGTGACATAATCCTTAAACCTGAGATGTCATTGGAAAGGGTACTACCCACTCTGCTTTGATATGCATGTGCACTCCAGGAGAGTCATACAGCATGTATGTTGGGTATAGTTTAATAGTTACAGCGAAAGAATTGATAGTCAGAGAAGGGATTCATCTAGGGTCACGAGAACCCGAAATTTCCTATGTTGTTGAGTGAAGCTGAATGATCGAAAAGTCTCTGGCCAGAGCATTGTCTTATAAGAGGGATTGGTGATCCTTGCTTGGAGGACCGGATCATTAGTTGAACCAACATAGTCATAGTTCTCGAGGCTATTAGGGTTTCAACCGTCACCAAACCCTAGATCTTAGACGGGAAATAGATAAAGGGATTCGACTCATACAAAGATCAAAATCTGAAGAGGTTTGCATTTTCATCGTTAACATCTAGGAAGTCGTGGCGACATTGCTAGACATTGAACCATGACCAATAGGTGCCTTGGGTTAATTGGTGTAATTAATCCAACGCCTAGTTAATTATTATGAATAATTAATCTAGCATATAGAAGGACTTCTTGCTAGCTTGTTAATGAGCCTAAAGAGCCACACACAATACTTAGTGTAGTACCTATTGGCTGGTTAATTCTTTGTGAATTAATGGAGAGATTAATTAATTAGAATTCATTAATCGAGAAAAGGAATACATTAATTAAGAGATCTAAATTAATAATAGTCTTATAATTTAATGTTAGATTATTAAATTGGGAAAGACTAATTAATTAATTAGTGGTCTAATTAATTAATCAGTGAAAGAGGAAAATAAATATATATATATATATATATTGCACATGTATGGGCGTGTGTATGTGGTTCGACTTTGGTGGAGGATTTTATCTTGTTCACCAAGTCTTTGTATATATATATATGTATGTATATTTAATAAATATCTTATAATATATTTGGTAGGATCTATTCTAATTAATTAGGTAACTAATTGATATGGAATGGTCTTATAAATATATATTAGGATAATTATCATGGACATGGTAAGATCGATTCTATTTAATTAGTTGACTAATTTTATGGAAAGATCTTATTTGGATAGAACTTGTATATTTGGGAAGGATCTCAAATATATGGAGAGATCTTGTTTGTTAATTAGTGGATCTAATTAACTACGGAGGACAATAAAAATGGAAGGAGTCTTAAATATAATATATATATATATATATATATATGTAGTAGACACCTATTTAGGTGTGTATTTAAGGGTGTGAGAGTTTCCATATTATGTGGACTCTCATCCTATATATATATATATATATATATATATGTATTGATATTTTATTCTATAACCTAATCAACCTAATTGAATTTTCACAAGTCAATTTTTCACTCTACACAATTTAGATTGGGAAAAATTCTCTCCATATTTTCTCTTCCACCTCTTTCATAAACATTATTCCAACTCATGCTTTGAGTACGAAGAACACCAAAATATATTCCTACCCACTTCTCATAAAGCACTGGTGGAAATAATCGAGGGTACAAGCTAAGGTGTGGATAAACTTAGAGGTGAAACTCTTGGGGCGCTAGGGCAAACCCATCTAGAGAGGTGTAGCAAGGAGTTGCTTAAAAAGACGTTGCTGATTGTTGGTCTTCAAGAGGTAAACACGTGAAAACTAATCTCTAGGATAGTTTTGAATCCTATGGTACCATGTCTACCTAGCCCTAATTTTGGGGATGCCGCTTTAATTTTTAAAATTATATGTCCTGCTGTGCCGACGTCCCCGGGGGTTGTAGTCGATCCTAACAAAAATGACACAAGATATGAAAGGTTCACTGGGTGATGTAATCCCAGCTACGTCCTTCTTCTCCTTTACACTCGGAGAGAATCCACTAAGATGATAATCGAAGGATCACAAAGAAGCTTCTACAAAATAGAGGATAAGGAAGACGATCTTGAGCTCCTTGATCACACAAACTCCAGCTCCAATGAAGATCTTCTTCAACAAGCTTCTCTCACACAGAAATGTTGCTTGTAGATCAACAACTTTCTCACAGAGATGTAAGAGGTTGAGGGTTTTCGTCACAGGTTTGTTTGATTTTGAGAAGCTCAAACAACTTGCCATATCTCAATAAGAGTGTAGGGTTCTTCTATGAAGATGTTTGAGATCGGTGACTGTATTTGAAATGTATTTGAAAAGCTTGGAGGATTTTGGTTTTGGAGTTTATAAGCTTTTCTTTAGAATATTTCAGCAAAGTTTTGACTTTTTCCTTGTGTATGTACGTATCTGTTTAGGGCTTGCTGAAGGGTACTATTTTTAGAGATTTCTTGGGATTTGTCCATTGGACACAAGCAGGCACTTTTCTCTCACACAGAGCGTAAATAGTCCTTTCTTTGACATTCCTAAATTTCTGTTGTTACCGATTGGATGTTAGCTGACTTTGAACTCTAAATTCTAACAGTCTAGTAAAAAGGTTGCTTGTCCACAAGTCATAATGCCTTTTCACATTTAATGCACTTATCAGGCATTTAATGCGTTTTGAATTTATTTCCCGTTGAAAATAAATGTCCGTTGATGATTGCATTTAAGTCCCTCATAACTTGAGAATTTATTTCAGGTGAATCTGATCCTTGATTGCTTGAGTGTTTTGAGCGCTTGATTCATTATCCCTGAAAAAGTCTTTTAGCGTTTGACAGACGCTTAAGATAAATCTTCATCTTCACTTGACTTCAGACGATGATCTTCAACTTTATCTCTGACAAACTCACCTAGAATTCCATCAGCGACTTGGTATCTAATACTTTGTCTAAAATCTATAAAGATAAAAACTGCAAGCCTAACAAAGTAATAAACTTTCAAATGCTAATACAAGAATTCTATGAAAGCACACACTTACATTTTTTTGGGGTTTAACATAAAATCTTACTCTTGTCATCATCAAAACTTCTAACATGAAATTTCCTAACAATTTTCCCCTTTTTGATGATGTCAAGACCTTAACTCTTTTATAGTTCAAGAGTTGAAGAAAAGCTAAAAGATGTTATAAGTTAGCGTTAGAAAGTTGGTTGAGTCAGCTAATGTTAGATTAACTTCAACAAGATGTTTCAGCGTTTAATCATTCATTCATATAGTAAATTTGAAGCACACAATGATTACACTGAAAAACATAAAGCAACAGAAGATAAAAGAGAATAAAGTAAGATAAGCGATCATCTCCTCTGTCGCTTCTTCGACATCTCTTTTTGGAAAATCTCATTCGCCAGATCTAGAAGAACTCTATCAATTTCAATCATAGATGTATGATAGACTTCGTTTTAGTTCTCACGATTTTCTTTAGCGCTTACATTGAGTTCTAACAGCCTTTCAACCCATTCTCTTGGAGGAATTCCAAGCATCCTGATAAGATCATGATACAGATCTTGGACTCGATCATTTGAAGGCTTCCAGTTTAGAGGTCTCCTCAAGGGTCCAGCATAAGCGTGAAAACCCATACCCTCAAGAAAATCAACATCCCGATCGGGGAGCCTATGCCTGCCTCTGAAGTATCTTGGCTTTAGCTTCTTTTTGAGCATCTTTTTCATACTCACAATCTCTTCAAATGTGGAGCGCCAATTTTTATTATCTATTTTGGACGTTGGCTCCTTGTCTTTTACTTTAGGATCTTTTGGATTTTCTTCTTCCTCCTTCTTTACTTCATCAAGGGAAGACCGTAGCTCAGCGAGATCTCGTCGGAGTAGTCTGACTTCATCAATGAGGAGGGCTACTTGCTCAGTGATACGCTGTCCTAAAGGTTCTCGAAACCAGTAGAATTTCAGGAATGTCATAAAGGGACTGTTTAACGCGCTCCGTGAGCTACACACGCTCACATGTGTCCAATGGACAAATCCCAAGAAACCTTATAAATAGTACCCTTCAGCAAACCCTAAAACATACGTACATGCACAAGAAAAAGGTTAAAACTTTGCTGAAATTACTTGAAAGAAAAGCTTACAAACTCCATAGACAAAATCCTTCAAGCTTTTCATAATACATTCCAAAGACAGTCATAGACATCTCAAACCTCTTTAGAGAAGAACCCTAAATTACTATTGAGATATCCCAAGTTGTTTGAACTTTCCAACATCAAACAAACCCGTGACAAAACCCTCAACATCTTTCATCTGAGTGAGAAAGTTTGTTGATTCTACAAGCAGCATTTCTGTGTGAAAGAAGCTTGTTGAAGAAGATCTTCATTGTTGCCGAAGTCTGTGTGATCAAGGAGCTCAAAAATCGTCTTCCCTTTAATCTATTTTGTAGAAGTCTTTGTGTGACTCTTGGATAATCATTCTAGTGAATTCCTCCAAGTGCAAAGGAGAAGAAGGACGTAGCTGGGATTACATCACCCAGTGAACCTTACAATATTTTGTGTTATTTACTGTTTTATTGCTTTACTTTACATTTGCATATCATATATTGAAAAGGCATTCAAAAACAGTTAGGCGACTAATTCAAGTTGAAGAGAACGCTAAGCTATAAAATCATTTCCCCTGTGCTAACCCTGATTAAGCGATTGAAACACCACCCTACTTTGGTAATCGTTGAAATCACTAAGTCTAAGTTATCAATTCCTAAGCGCCTGACCTAGCGCTAAGCTTTCCAAGCGTTCAAATTTTTTAAAGGAATACGAAATATTTTTAAAGTCGAAAAAGACTTAAGGGTCTATTCAACACCCCGCCCCCCTCTAGACCCTTTTGTATGCCACTTGGAACCATCATTTTCCCATACATTTTAGAAGATGACATTTAAAAATGAAATAGAAATACATCCAAACCGAGCCTAAGTACTTTAAAAAGAGCATATTGAGGAGGGAGTTGAGAGTATAACTTTTACCTTGTCTGAGGTGTTCTTATAGGTGAATTACTGGTCTCATGGGCTCACAAGTATAAACTTTTACTCTATGGTGTTTTTAACCTCAATATGGACATTTAAATAATTGGATTTGTTTTCATATGTGACTTCATTAATAATTACAGTCAATATAATCGGAAAAACAGTTGATATTCATTTTGGACATTAAGCGTGTTTGACACATCTGTTGAAAATTGATTCAAGGAGATAGAGCCTTTAGATGTTCAATATAATCCTACAATATTAAAACATTGAGGCCTTGAGATTGAGCCTCTCAAACCAGTTCAGATCCTAGATCTATTATAAATTTTTGTTTCATCATGTATTACGTATGTATGCACACAGGGACAGAGCCAAGAATTAAACTAAAGTTGGGAGATATTGTTGTGATATACATGTGTTTCGTTTGCCTGGTAGCTGAAGAATTACATTGGGGTACGGGGGATTTGCCCCTCGCGGTACGGTACGCGATATATATGTATGCGAAAAAATTGGAGATTAGGTTTAATAAAAACTTTTGACATACTTTACACTCAGTATCTTTTTTGTTAATAATAAAATTCTCTTATCCTCTCTCGTGGATATAGGCAATTGACGTACCACATAGAAATAATATTTAATACATTTTTCATAACTAATCAAATAAAATATAGTTTTAAAACTAAAATAGAAAATGGTTCTAATATTGAATAAAACAAAACATAAAAAGTCTAAGAAGTATAATTTGACTAATATCAATTTTAATATTTCAAATTAAAAATGACAATCATCGTTACATTTCATCAATAATATCCAATGTCGTGAAAATCGACTATAAAACGATAATGCAAAATAAAAAAGTATTTATCATATAGAAGAGATAAGAAAAAGTTGATGGGATTTGAACAAATCATGGGTGATGAGAAAATGTAAAATTATAACAAGAATTCTAACTTAAATTGTGATTATATAGCCTACCATAGTGTTTAACTGAGTTAAATGTTCTATATGTAGGTTTGGGTAGTTTGTGGGTTCGACATGTTAATTAATTTTGCTTGTTATTTATTTTTTTTTTTTTGTGGGGGGGAGGGAGACTACCACAAAAAAGTCCTATTACAGCGCACCTATGACAGCGGTTTTGAAAACTGCTGTAATAGGGGGCACTCGGTTCGGACCTATGACAGTGGTTCAAGCCGAACCGCTGTCATAGGTGTCAAAAAAAAAAAAATTGAACTTTTGGCAGCGGTTCTGCCCGAACCGGTGCCAAAAGTTCACTTTGTGGCAGCGGTTCGGCCAAACCGCTGCCAAAAGTTCGCCAAACCGCTGCCATAAGTGAACTTTTGGCAGCGATTCGGGCAGAACCGCTGCCACAAAGTGAACTTTTGGCAGCGGTTTGGCCGAACCGCTGCCACAAAGTGAACTTTTGGCAACGGTTCGGGCAGAACCGCTGCCAAAAGTTCACTTTGTGGCAGCGGTTTTGCCCGAACCGCTGCCAAAAGTTCACTTTGTGGCAGCGGTTCGCCCGAACCGCTGCCAAAAGTTCAAATTTTGGGCGGGTTTATTTCAAACCGGCCCCCCCTCTCTCTCACTCTCACTCACTCTCTCTCTCTCTCTCTCTCAACTCTCTCACCACCACCGCCACCGCCGCCGCCCCTCTCGGTTTCTCTCTCTATTTTTAGATCTACTTCTCTCTCTCTCGGTTTCTCTCTCGATTTCTAGATCTAGTTCTCTCTCTCTCGGTTTCTCTCGGTATAGGACCGCCGCCGCCGACGCCCACCTCCGCCTCTGCCTCCGCCTCCGCCGCCCACCTCCGCCGCCGCCGCCTTCTTCCATTTAGTTTTGGTATTTTTTTTAGATAAATATAAATATATATACACACACACACACACACATAGAGTATATATAGATGTATGTATATGTGGGTGTATGCATATATGTGTGGGTGTATGTATATTTGTGTATGTGTGGGTGTATTTATATTTGTGTATGTGTGGGTGTATTTATATTTGTGTATATGTGGGTGTATGTGTATTTGTGTATGTGTGTGTATGTATATTTGTGTATGTATATATGTGGATGGTTGTATGTATATTTGTGTATATGTTCATGGGTGTATGCATATATGTGTATATGTTAATGGGTGTATTTGTGTATGTGTGGGTGTGTGTATATTGTGGATGGGTGTATGTATATTTGTGTATATGTTGATGGGTGTACGTATTTGTGTATGTGTGGGTGTACGTATATTTGTGTATTTATGAAAATATTTCTCGGTTGAAATTTTGCGGTGTTGGAATGACACGAAATTCACAAGGTCATAGAGAAACGGCATTCTGAACAAAACGCAAGACGTTGTCTTGCGCTCTCGTGATTTTAGCCATCCGAGATCGTTTAAGGCCTCAAATACGCGTTTTATTACAAAAATACGTATCTTTGTAATAAAACGCGTATTTGAGGCCTTAAACAATCTCGGATGGCTCAAATCATGAGAGCGCAAGGTTTGCGTTTTGTTCAGAATGCCGTTTCTCTATGACCGTGCGAATTTCGTGTCATTCCGACATGGCAACATTATAAACGATAAAATAAAATTAAAAAAAAAATAAACCACCCTATGACAGCGGTTCAGCCGGAACCGCTGTCATAGGGTCCAATTTAATTTTTTTTTGAATAAATGACCCTATGACAGCGGTTCCGCCGAAACCGCTGTCATAGGGTCACCCTACTGCAGCGGTTCCGGAACCGCTGTCATATGGTTTTGACCTATGCCAGCGGTACCTATGACAGCGGTTCAAAACCGCTGTAATAGGCCCAAAAAAACCGCTGTTATAGGTCATTTCTGTAGGGTGGAGGGTGTCATCCCAACTCCGTCCCTATATGCACATAATTTTAAAATATAAAAATAACATGAAATATATAAATTACACATGCAAGTCTATCATAAAATACAAAATGATACATTATTTTGAAGGAATAATTACACTAGTTACCCCTGAGGTATTGCCTAATTATGATTTACACTCCCTATTTCAAAAAATTACATCTAACATTGTAATGTTTCCTTCAGTCGAACAATCAGCACATTCCATTAGGGTTTCAATACGGCGACGGGAAATTTTTTGTGAATTTTCGAAAATACCCCTAGTTAATATAAACCCTGATTTTTCGGACATTTATATCCTTTGGTTGTATTTGTAAAGTTTTTCAAATCATAGATATGTAAATGAAACATTTTGAATTTTGTCAAAAAGCAACCTGTTAAAAATAATTTCAGTATAAACTAAATTAATATATAAATTCTTATTTTTTATATAATAGAGAATAAATTTATATATAAATTATTTAATCTTTTATTTAAATTATTTTTTGATGAGTTTCAGAGGGAAATTTAAATAAATAATACAAAAACACATAAAAATTATTTAAATAATTCAATTTTAAATGGATATCAGAAAATAGCACATTTCGTGCTCCGACCCTATTCCGCACTGCCCGAGCGCGGAATGTAATTAAATTTTTTTAAAAAAAAAATTCTGTGGCCATTAATTTTTTCTTTTTAATATAAAAGCTCATTCCGCTGTCTGGCAGAGCGGAATGGGCAAAAAAGGGTCCCCCCGCCCCTTTTTTCCTCCAATTTCATCTTCCTCTCTTCTCTCCTTTCTTCTTCATCTTATTTTTCATCTTCATTTTCTTCATCATCCTCAACAATATAAGGTAAATGTTACATATTATTGCTTTATGAAATGTGAAGAAGCCATTATATTTTTGACTTTTTGTGGAATTTATCAATTTAGGGTTTAAATTTATGGAATTTTGTAGTGTAATTTTGGATTTTGGGTTTATGTGTAAATTGTAATTTTGATTTTTTGTGGAATGTATCAATTTAGTGTTTGAATTTGTGGAATTTTGTAGTGTAATTTCGAATTTAGGATTTAGGTGTAATTTCAAATTTAGGGTTTAGGTGTAATTTCGAATTTTTGTGGAATTTATCAATTTAGCATTTAAATTTGTGGAATTTTGTAGTGTAATTTCAAATTTGTGGTTTAGGTGTAAATTGTACTTTCGATTTTTTTGTGGAATTTATCAATTTAGTGTTTGAATTTGTGGACTTTTGTAGTGTAATTTCGAATTTAGGGTTTAAATTTGTGAAATTTTGTAGTGTAATTTCGAATTTAGGGTTTATGTGTAATTTCGAATTTTTGTGAAACTTATCAATTTTGGGGTTTAAATTTGTGGAATTTTGTAGTTTAATTTAGAATTGTTGGTATAATTTTGATAATTTAACTCAAATTTTGAGTTTTTGGTACAATTTTGATATATTTGTATATTTTGATGTTTTAACTCAAATTTTGAATTGTTGGTATAATTTTTATATAATTTGTATACTTTTTATTTTTTAGCTCTAATTTTGAATTATCATGTTATTCTTGAATTGGTAGCTATAATCTTGTAATAGTAGGTTCACTTTTGAATCTTTTAATAAAATCTCGGATTATTAGTTATAATCTTAAATTTTTTGGGTATAATTTAGGGTTTAGGAGGTATAATATCAATTTTAGGTATAATTTTTAATTAGTATGTTGAATTTCAATTTTTTTATCTATAATCTTTAATTTTTAGGTATAAGCTCCGATTTTTATACATAATTTTCATATTGTAGGTATAATTTTGAATTGGTGTGTAAAAATTCCAATTAGTAGGTATAATCTTGAATTTTTAGGTGTAATTTCAAATTATAGATGTATCGTTTAATTTTGCCATCTAAGTTTATTTCTTTGTGATGTATGTGTTTGAATTTATTAAATATTAATTCGTATTATTCTAATTAGCTCAAGTATCGTTTTAATTGAAAATAACTTTTTATTTTATTTTAATGTAGGATGGTGTAGCAATTGAGTGATCATATATATGGCCGGATAGACGGTAGGGTGTTGACCAATCAGGCAATTCATAGGTACGGGCAAGTTGGTGAGTACACCGATTTCATGTTGCGTGCTAGACGGGCGGACAATGCGTATTTTAAGGATGCTTATACAAAGACTACACACAATCGAGTCTTGCTAATACTACAACATATGAGCTTATATCGGGTATACAAGTTAGGGCCATTCAAAAATGATATGGGTTTTGTGACTGCACTAGTCGAGAGTTGGCGACCGGAGACCAATACATTTCATCTCAGAACTGGAGAGGCTACGATTACTCTTCAAGATATTACACTGATATTTGGTTTACCAGTCGATGGTCGACCTCTAGTCATGTGTTCAGGGGATATGATGAGTGTGCAACCTATATTTTCGAACAATTAGGGCTTCAATTGAGTAGGCCAAATTTTGAAAAGAAAGGATTTCAAATAAAAATCGTGAAGATTGTCAACCATGTGAACTCGGCTGCTGCACAAATCACCCTTGAATATGACGAAATGCAAGTAGACCAGATAGCCCGTTGTTGGGTACTTATGTTGCTCGGTTTGTTGTGTCCCAACACCACCGAAGATGTTGTTCTGGTATTGTGGTTGACTTTATTTGAAGATATTAACGCAACAAACACCTATAGTTGGGGAAGTGGTGTATTGGCGTGGCTATACCGAGGACTAAGCAAAGCATCTCATATCGGTCAGAAAAATATAGATGCTTCTGTGCCATTGTTATAGGTGGGAAGAATGATTATTTAAATATTGTTATATTATTTTTTATGATAATTCGTGATTTTTAATCATATGTATATATTAATTAACAGATATGGGCATGGTCTAGGATTTTGGTTGTCAGACCTAATCACGTTCCTGGGCCAGTGGCAGGACTTGATGAGCATGGCATTGCCCGAGCTCTTTATGGTGCACGGTAATTTACTACTTAATTAAGAGTTTTAATTAATTAAGAAAAATTTTAATTAGGAAAAACCTTATTTTTGTACTTAATTGTGTGATTGATGTTTGAAGGTGGTATCGCCCTGTTGCAAATGACACTGTCGTCCCTCACAGTCTCCGCACAATTACAGATGGTCATGATCAGATCGCCGAAGGACATGTGAGTAAAATCATTATCATAATGTTTTTATATTATGATATCATATCCTTCTGTATTAAAGTTTTTTTAATACTTTTTCATATTTTAGTTTGTTTGGACTCCATACAATTTCAATGATGAAGACATCGGTGAGTTGCCACCTCAATGTTTGGATAGTGTTGTGTGGAAAACATCAGTTTCGATGATATTCTTCGACGTCGTGGAGTATCATCGTCCTGAGCGTGTTTTGCGGCAGTTTGGACTCCGACAAAATATTCCACCTCATATTGGTAATGTTCGAAGGAACGACCGTAGGGGAAAAATGTAAATTGGGAAAATGAAAATGGTGCCTACATTGCAATCTGGAATGATTGGGGCAATGAGATTGTGACTGGACAACCTACTCAGGGTAGAAATGACACAGAACCGGGATACAACCAATGGTATGATGTAATCACTCGTCGTTATATTTCACCTACCTTGACTAGGAGAACAGTGAGACATCAAACAGGGTCGGCCCCTCTATTGCATAATGTAGTTAGTAAGTATACTTATTGTTCTAATATACTTATTGTTCTTTTCTATGATTCTTTGCTTAACTCTTTTGTTTCGTCTTTTCAGTATAATAACATTCAAGGGCTGCAAAATACCACTGATCAAGCCCCTCAAACTAGACATGAAGTTAGGAAAGTACTTGGACAAGTGCGATTGGGTCTCACCGGCCTGGAAAATTTGCTCACATGTGGACGTTGTGGTGATGTACCATTTTCATAGACATGGAGGAGAATCCATGCTTCCACAGAGGAGAAGCTGGACTGCATTGGAAGACTCCGAAGATATAGAAGATGATGAGGATGAAGATGTAGAAGATGATGAGAATGAAGCTGGACCATCCTCTTCTGCCCCGACTTTTGCACCTCAGTACCGAGGCGGACCATCCTCTTCAACTTCAGCACCTCAGTATCGAGGCGGACCATCCTCTCTACTATAGCACCTCAGTACCGAGGCTGACCATCCTCTTCGACTCCAGCACCTCAATACCGAAGCGGACCATCCTCTTCAGCTTTTGCACCTCAATACCGAAGCGGACCATCCATGTTCGATGTTTACCGTCCCACGATGTCTGCAAAGCCATCCATGTTCGAGGTTTACCATCCTACGATGACTGCAGAGCCGTATTTGTTACAGACGCCGACGGAGCGATCGTTCATTTACTACATATTCAATGATCCACCTCCCCAAACTTTGAACCAACCTTCACCAGTGGAAACATTACACTCGTACATTGCCTATTCCGTTCTCTTTGGATATGAACATCCAGATGAGTGATAAAGTTACCGTAAGGCCAAGACGGACTACTAGGACAGTGTACCCCCCACAGTATGCTACAGAGGGACATCGGGGCACAAGGCCACATGGGTAGTTTAGTTTCTCGGTTTGTATTTTAGTTAAAAACTGCTATTTTTTTTATTTGCTTTGTTGTATGCGTTGACCCGGGCAACGAAAAGAGCCAATTCTTGCTGTTTTACGAATTTTATATGTAATTGTACAATTTTTATGTTCAAGTTGAAACCCGAAAATGAACGAAAAAGGGAGAAAAATGAGCCGCAAACAAAGAAAAAGTCATTATTAGTTCAAAAAATACTTTTTTTTGTCATGTCGTTTTTGTTGACTCAGGCATTGAAATGAGCCAATTCTTGCTGTTTTACGAAGTTTATATATAAATCTACAATTTTATGTTCAAGTGGAAACCCGAAAATGCACGAAAAAGGGAGAAAAATGAGCCAGAAACAAAGAAAAAGTCATTATTTGTTAAATAAAAACTGTTTTTTTTTTGTATTTTTTCCATGTCGTATTTGTTGACCTGGGCATCGAAACGAGTCAATTCTTGCTATTTTATGAAGTTTATACGTAAATGTACAATTTTTATGTTCAAGTTGAAACCCGAAAATGCACGAAAAAGAGAGAAGAATGAGCCGAAAACAAAGAAAAAGTCATTGTTTGTTCTAAAAAAACTATTTTTTTTGCCATATCGTATTTGTTGACCCGGGCATCAAAACGAGCCAATTCTTGCAGTTTTACAAAGTTTATATGTAAATCTATAATTTTTATGTTCAAGTTAAAATGCGAAAATGCACGAAAAAGGGAGAAAAATGAGCCGCAAACAAAGAAAAAGTCATTATTTGTTCAAAAAAAAATGTTTTTTTTTATTTTTTTTTCCATGTCGTATTTGTTGACTCAGGCATCGAAACGAGCCAATTCTTGTTGTTTTACGAATTTTTCCACTTGTGGGCCTCCGGTCGGTCATCTGTTCAACCTCTGGTTCTGGTAAAGTTTTTCTTGAAAAAGTTAAGATACATTCCCCCATCCCGGGCTTAAGAATGCCTTGAAAGGATCATTGCTAAAGCGAAAAGCGGAAGCAAAGACCATATCCCCGTAGATAGTAGAAGGCGTGAAAGACCAAGACTCCTTACAACTCGCATATGTAAATCTATAATTTTTATGTTCAGTTTTGCATCATTATTAGTTCAAAAAATACCTTTTTTTGTCATGTCGTATTTGTTGACTCAGGCATTGTAATGAGCCAATTCTTGCTGTTTTACGAAGTTTATATATAAATCTATAATTTTATGTTCAAGTGGAAACCCGAAAATTTTTATTTGTTCAAAAAATACTGTTTTTTCAAAAAAAAATTTGCCATCTCGTATTTGTTGACCCGGGCATCGAAACTAGCCAATTCTTGCTGTTTTACAAAGTTTATATGTAAATCTATAATTTTTATGTTCAAGTCAAAACCCGAAAATGCATGAAAAGGGAGAAAAATGAGCCGGAAACAAAGAAAAAGTCATTATTTGTTAAAAAAAAAAAACTGCTTTTTTTTTAAAAAAAAAATTATTATCGTATTTGTTGACTTGGGCATCGAAATGAGCCAATTCTTGCTGTTTTACTAAGTTTATATGTAAATTTACAATTTTAATGTTCAAGTTGAAACCTGAAAATGCACGAAAATGGGAGAAAAATGAGTCAGAACCAAAGAAAAAGTCATTATTTGTTCGAAAAAAACTGTTTTTTTTTTGCCATTTCGTATTTGTTGACCCGGGCTTCAAAACGAGCCAATTCTTGCTATTTTACAAAGTTTATATGTAAATCCACAATTTTTATGTTCAAGTCAAAACTCGAAAATGCACAAAAAAGGGAGAAAAATGAGTCGGAAACGAAGAAAAAGTCATTATTTGTTAAAAAAAACTGCTATTTTTTTTTTGCTATGTCGTATTTGTTGACCTAGGCATCAAAACGAGCTAATTCTTGCTGTTTTACGAAGTTTATATGTAAATCTACAATTTTTATGTTCAAGTCGAATCCTGAAAATGCACGAAAAAGGAAGAAAAATGAGACGGAAACAAAGAAAAAGTCTTTATTTATTCAAAAAAAAAGGAAGAAAAAATACAACAATAAAAAAACAAGGAAAAATTCACCGTCTAGGCTACCAGTTCATCTCATTGGGAATCCGGGTACTCTCATTTCGTCCTACCCTTAGTTGCTTCCTCATATCGGGATCATGGACCAACTCAAAATTGGGAATATCCCAATGATGTTTGTCATGCAACGGATAGAACATCCCTTGATATATTTACAAATACTCATTGACGAGGTAATATTTTTCAACCAATGAAGACGACCTAACGTTTAATTTACTGCATAGCTTAATCGCATGTGAGCATGAAATTCGTTGAAGCGTCCATTTTCCACAAGGGCAATGTTTATCTTTGATTTGGACGACATAAGTATGATTACCGGACCAGATTTGTCAGGTTGTTTTAACTTGGCCATGTTTTTTAGTCCAAGAAAAAACTGCTACGTTGAGGCGCTGGGATTTTTTGGTCCAATCATTGTACATGGCATATGTATATGTCGTCATAGGTTATTCCCTCATTGCCAAAGTCGTTTGCACTCGATTAGCAAAATATTCTACAGTACGATAGAATGTGCACTCAAGAATTGCTTGTGGTGGAAGATGTCGCGTACCTTTCAACACATTATTTAAGCTTTCTCCCATGTTCGTCGTCATAATACCTTCGCGCATCCCTCCATCATATGACAGTGTCCACTTTTCTTGTGGGATGCCTTTCAAATAATTGAATGCAGCCACATCCTTTTTACCAATAGCTTCCATTGCATTGTCAAACTTTCTGACATTATGTGTCATACCTGTCTCATAACATAGTTCCTTCTTAACTTTGTTTTTAAATTGACTGTTAAAGTTTGAAGTCACATGTCGCGGCAATATTTATGATCTCCAAGAGGAGGGGGAAACGCGGGCAGATACCCAGTAGCATTTAATAAGCCATTGTTACTACCAGAAATAAGGGAAACACCTCACCACTAGGAACAAAATGTTTGCTTGCCAAATTCAGAAACCATAATCAAGATTCATTTGATTCATTGTTAAAAATTGCAAATGCAAGAGGCAAAATATTCTGATTTCCATCCATTGTTGATTCGATCAACAACTTAGCCTTGTGGCGTGCGTACAAATGAGTCCCGTCAACACACATGACTCTGCAACAATGTCGAAATCCATCTATACATGGCTTGAATGCCCAAAATAGAAATTTCAGCATTTTTAGATTTTGATTGGGTCTTTTGTGTTGCCATTCAACAACCGTGCCCGGATTCCACTTCTAGATAGCTCCCAAAAACCTGGGCAACCATGTAACGAAATTCTCTCAAGTTCTATATACAATCTCATTTGCACGTCGCAAACTGTACCAAGCCTTCCCATATGTAATATCGTAACCCCATTTTTCTTCGTCATCAGTACAATTAACTTGATCTTGTACGAAGGTTCCTTTTGAACTTCTTCAATAAGTTCATGTGCGATCATGTTTACGTCCAAGTTACCGTGGTTATAGGACACATCCTCGAAGAGACAATCGTGTGGCCCTGCATACCTTGTAATTTTCCAAAAACCATGTTTCTTACTTAAACTTCCCCTCAATTTAAAAGGGCAACTGTTTTTGCATTTCACAGCATATCGTGTTACTAATTGTCACCGTAAACTCGCGTAGTGCATGCTGCACATGGTAGTTTTTCACCGCTCTTTGTAAACTGAGTTTGTTGTCAAAAACCAGGCCCAAACCAAGATTACCTTTCGTAGAATCATAAATTTGACTCCTTCTCACACTTGCACTTGGTCGATCAAATAAATCTCCTTCTACTTCTGGGTATGTGGTGGAGTAGAATGGGAGCACTTCATGAAATCTTGTCTCAGTACTTGTGGGAGGGACATCTTCATTAACTAGTACATTTCACTGATCAGCTTCATCCTCATCCATTGATACATTATTGACGTGTTCACCCATTTGGATGTTTGTATGATCATGGATTGAACATGGAGAATGAACACTATCATTGTCATTCTCAATATCATCATTCCCAACGTCTGCAAAATCACTCGACCCAAAATTGGGATGCTCAAAGCCATGGTAACTTTGTGTAGACTGACCTAAGAATAAGATAAATATGATGACATAATGTATAATAATAACAATACGAATCAAAGTAATACAACAATTATAAAATTTGATAGAAAATGAAATTACCTGCTTGCACATCAGAAATTTCAAAATTACCTAAACCAGGATTTTCCAAAGGGGGATTTTGTGCAATTTCAAAATGCCCATGCGAATGACCCGATGTAGAACCACCGAAAAAACCAAATCACAAAAAATTAAATTATTTTATAGTTTCTGCAAAGATAAGAAAAATAATCTACACTTAGTAGGAAATTTGTTAGAAAATATGAGAATACAATGTAAATATAAGAATAACATTACCTTGATGCAAATCTTGAATTGGAAAACTCCCCCAACCACGTGGAAAAATATTGTAATACTCTTGATTTTCCAACACATGTGGTTGTGACTGCGTATTTAGATCTATTATTGTGGATTGTGTATGATACTGCATGAATTGGTTTGGCGTTAACGATGTGTACTGAACCTGAGGTTGAGGTGGTCCCAAGTGGCATACGAAAGGGTCTAGAGGGGGGGGGGTTGAATAGACCCAGAAGTCTTTTTCGACTTCAAAAATTTCGTATCACTTTAAAGGTTTGAACGCTTGGATAACTGAGCGCTTGGGTCAGACGCTTCAGGAAAGTTAACTTAGACTTAGTGATTTTAGCAGATTACCAAAGTAGGGCAACGCTTAGATCGCGTAATCAGGGTTAGTACAACGGAAATGAGTTTTAGCGTTCTTTTAGTTAATTTAATCGCTTTGCACTTTAACTTGTCTCTTTCGAAGATAAATGATGTAATAATAATAATAAGACAGTAAAGATAAATAACACAAGATGTATAAGGTTCACTGGGTGATGTAATCCTAGCTGCGTCCTTTTTCTCCTTTTTCACTTGGAGGAATTTACTAGAATGATTTTCGAAAAATCACACAGAATCTTCTACAAGATAATGATCTTGGGCTCCTTGATCACACAGACTTCAGCACCAATGAAGATCGTCTTTTTCAAGCTTCTCTCACTCAGAAATACTGCCTGAAAGGATTCAACAACTTTTCTCACTCAGATGAAAGGTTGAGGTTTGTCACTAAGGTTTTGTTTGTTTTTGAAAAGATTAAACAACTTGGAATATCTCAATTGGAATTTGGGTTTCTTCTTTGGAAGATGTTTGAGATATTTGTGACTGTCTGGAATGTAGATAAAAAGCTTGAAAGATTTGGCTATGGAGTTTCTAAGCTTTTTTCCAGAAAATGTACGTAAGATTTTTGGCGATAATTTCTCTTCTCTTTTTCGTACGTATCTTGTGTATCTTGTATTTCTTTTTGTGTCTCTCTTTTTCTAGGGTTTGCTGGGGTAAGGTATTTATAGGCAATTTCTTGGGACCTGTTCGTTGGACACAGGTAGGAGCGTGCCTCTCACGCAGCACGTGAGTTTACTTAAAGTCTGACATTCCTAAAAATTCGCTGAAACCGATTGGACTGGAGCAACTGAAACTCTGAAATTTCTGACAGTCTGGTCAAAAGGTGGCTTGTCCACAAGTCACATTAGCTTATCACATTTAATGCTCTTATCAGGCATTTAATGCGTTTTGAATTTAATTCCCGTTGGAAATAAATGCCCGTTGAATGTTTGCATTTAAGTCCTTCATGATTTGAGGATTTATTTCAGGTGAATCTGACATCGGTCGCTTAAGTGCTTTGAGCGCTTGATTCATAAACCCTGAAATGAGGTCCTTTAGCGTTTGACGGACGCTAAGTAACAAATCTTCATCTCTGGTTGACTTCAGACGCTGATCTTCAACCGCTTCTCTAATAAACTCACTTAGAATTCTATTAGCGACTCAGTATCTAATACTTAGTCTAAAATCTACAAAGATAAAAATTACAAGCCTATAATAATTACAACTTTCAAACGCTTATACCTCAATCTATGAAAAACGGAAAATTACATTGTATTTTTGGGGTCTAACATTAAATCCTATCTTGTCAGCATCAAAACATTTAACATGAAATTTCCTAACAATTTCCCCCTTTTTGATGATGTCAAGACTTTTAACTCTTATAACTCTTTTATATTTTTAAGAGTTACTTTAAAAAGAAAAGGCCCAAAGGAATATAAGTTAGCATTCGAAAAGTTAGTAAAGTTAGCTAAAGTTAGATTAGCTTCAACAAGATGTTTCACTGTTAAAACATTCATTCATTGAAAGAATTAAAGCATACATGTTTTACACTTAAAGAAAATCATAAAAGGAAATCTAATCACTTTTTCTGTCGCTTCGCTCTTTCTTCGCCTTGGAGAACTTCTAGCGCTAAGTCCAATAAGAGACGATCAATATGGATCATTTTCGTATGTTGAACTTCATCGTAATCATGCCTGTGAAGTCTAGCGCTTTCATTTAGCTCTAACAACCTTTCCGTCCAGTCCCTTGGTGGAATACCAAGTTCACGAATTAAATCATGATAGATATCTCTTTGTCGATCATTTGACGGTCTCCAATTGATAGGTCGTTGTAGCGGTCTGGCATATGTAAGAAATCCCATACTTTCTAAGAACTCGGGGTCCAACTCTGGAAGCGCGTACTTTCCGAGATAATACCTTGTCTTTCTTTTCTTGGATAGCATTTTCTTAATGCTTACTAATTCTTCGAACATTGAACGCCACTGTTTATTATCTGTCTTGGAAATCGCTTTGGATTTTTTTTATCTTCCCCCTTCTTGACATTATCAAGGGAGGTCTTGAGTTCAGCGACATCTCGGCGCAAGAGTCTAACTTCTTCGACGAGAAGAGCAACTTGTTGAGCGACACTCTGAGCGGCGGCATCGGATGAAGCATATCTTTCAGTATCAGCCGAAGCGCTCTGAGCTAAGTGACGGTTGAATTCAGATGAGAGCTCAGCGATAAGAGGTGATATGCTCTGCATGATAGCAATAGTGCTTTTATTTGCAGCGTTTCCAATATCACGACTCCGCGTATCCGACACTATGAGGATATGTCTATCAGCAGCCTCAAAGATCTTTGAGCAGAAACCCTCAATGTTGGTAAGCGAGTTCCGGACTGCCTGTCTGAAGTCTCTGGCTTCTGAATCGCTCTCGGAATCTGAATTAGAAGAAGGACGCTCTGGGGATGGGAGAAGTCCATAAGAACTTGAAACTGCAGCCTTACCTTTGGATTTATCTCTGGTAAAAGGTTCTTCAGGCTCTTGAGCAATTTCAGCGTGCACTTCTTCAATCGCTTGATCTATGATAGGATCTGCAATCGCTGGGGTCTCGACTACCACGGCGCTAGGAAAAACTGGCAAAGAAGCCTAAGGATGTTAAGAGACTTCCGCAGTAGGAGCAATGTCTTCTTCTATAATTTGGATTTGGGGAGAAGGTTCTCTAAGGGCTTCCATCACATGCCATGGACTGATCAGGCTAGATTGCGAGATAAAGAATACAGCATCTTCGCGCTCTTCGGTACTTAGTGCAAGTTGCACACCTTCCGATAAAGCAATCCCTGAAGTATAACAGTTGAAGAAGTCCAAAATCAAAGGCATGAGAGCTTGAAGCTGCTTCTTGGTCCACTGGCCTAATCAGCGAGATCATCTTGGCCACTTGAATATTTGATTCACTAAAGAGCACAGGGTGAAGAGTATATCCTCTAAAATTGTAACACCCGGAATAGTGATTGAAACAGATGTCCAACGCTTGGGCATTTTCAAACACTGCTCTCATTTCTCTGTGGAACTCAGCGAACTCAGCGTGTTCATTCGAAACATCCACACGAATCTGACTCTGGCCTGGAAGAAGTGGTCGTTTACTTGATGAAGCGTCTTCATTTAGGTCAGGAAAGACTCGTTGAACAAACCCTGCATGAGGATGCAAAACGTAGCGTCCGCCTTGGATGTATAAGGCAAGTTGCTGGGGAATGTAGCTTTTAATTGGTTGTCTATATCGTGGCAAAGCGCTAACATTCCCTGCAATAATCTGACGCTGTTGAAGCAAAAAGGTTGCATAACCTCGGCTTGTACTCTATTCCGAATTCGAACAAAAAGGGATATATGATCAGTTCTTCAATGGTTTGAAAGTGAAGAACAAATTCTTCAGCCCACCTGGCTGTATTCATCATCCAACGTTTTCTAAGTTTGTCCGCTTTCTTTTGCTCTTTATTAGCGACAAGGAACTTCTCAAAACGTTCTGTCTCTTCATCATAATCATTAGCCCATAATCTGGCTAGATATTCATGAGCCTCATCTTCTATCCACGAGTTGACCGGATTTGGGCGCTCCGCAATAAGCGGTCCTTTACCTTTCCATAACTTAAGTGGATTAGGAGAGAGAGCGTTCTGGGGAGACTTGACAACGGAGGGGAGAGCCGAATAGCCTATCTTGTTGAAATCTTCCTCACTTGGATTTTTGTTCCAATCACCCATGTGGGGTTTCTTAAAAACAATCTTGTTTTGGCGCAGAGGATAAAAGGACTCGTCCGAGCGACCGTTTGAATTGAAACACAGAAGATCAAAGTCAGCTCTATTGAAAACTGGACGACGAATATACTCAAAGCGTGATTGAAGACGCTCCAAGTTATATAGTCCTAGATTGGGAATACGCTCGAAAACTTCAAACTTGTGAGAGTTGGACATATCGGGCCGATGGAGAGTTGTTTGAAATTGTATTTCCAACTCGGCAAGCGTTTGAGTGTCTCGTTCTCTGGCGGCATAATAGAATTCAACATCTGGAGTATATCCGCGCGGGAAGAAATCGATGACACAAGAGGAGGTCCCGTTGGCGTAGGAACAATGGCAATCGCTTCTGTTGGGATGGGGGCCACTTCTATCGACCACTCAGCGTTTAAAGTCGCTTCACTGGCTGATGATGTTTCAGCGTCAGGAAGGGCTTGAGATGCTTCCTTAGCGATATCCACAAAAGTTGCCATATCCACATCGACTTCAACTGGAATCTCGGATGAAAGAGGGGCATCAGCGATTGGTGCCTCTTGAGGTACATCTTGAGCTGATACATGTAAGCAATTGAGAAAAGCAAGCAAAATTTCCACTAAGTAGAAATTTAGAAAAGAAAAGACTAAATCGCTTACCCTGAGGAATATCATCGACTATTTCAGTCGCTTGATCTGTTTCTTGGACAGGTTCCTCAGGCTCCGAAACTTCTTCTTCTGGTTCTAGATCGAGAAAAGAAGTTATTGGATCAGCACGAATGGGAATATCTAATTCTTCAAGAGTGTTGAGAACATATTGAATATCTGCTTCACATTGTGCTGAAAGAGTTTTTATCCTAGCGTTAGAGACTTAGAATACTAACGAGGAAAGGATAGACTAATTTGCTTAGCAAATACTTACCCTGAACACTAGAAAGCCTCTCAGATTGAGTAGCGGCTTGAGGAGCTGAGCTGATTTCGGGAAGGAGGAACGCTTACTGACTCTCTAAGCGCTGGTTTTGTTGAAGCGCTAGAGGATGCTGCAGGAGTAGAAAGAGGAGTACGTCTTCATGCAAGCGGTACTTCTTCTTCTACTACTCCTCTTCCTCGGGAACGGAAAAGATAAACGCCGGAGGAAGCGATGGAGATTTAGGAGAGGGAGAAGGAGAAGGAATCTTTTGCTTCTTTTTGGGCTCCGGCTTCTTCT
Source organism: Buddleja alternifolia (assembly GCA_019426215.1). Taxonomy (NCBI): domain Eukaryota; kingdom Viridiplantae; phylum Streptophyta; class Magnoliopsida; order Lamiales; family Scrophulariaceae; genus Buddleja; species Buddleja alternifolia. Next base: position 21,314,658 of record CM033397.1, on the reverse strand, counting down.
TCTTGGATTCAGGCTTCTGTTTCTTTGCCGGCTTGGATGGCTCAGCGACTTTGAGAACTATCTTTCTCTTAGGTCGCTTGACCACCACTTCTTCATCAGACGAAGAGGATGATGATGAAGAGGAAGACGCTTGATCTTCATCATCACTATGAACAACTCCTAAAGCTTGAAGTCGCTCACGCTCTTCTTTTGGAACAGCTGCACCTCCTATCTTCCTTGGCTTTTGCAGCTCACCGATCATTTTCTTTCCGTAGAATTTTGTCGCTGGAATCTTTTTGCCAAAAGATTTTGCATAACCGCAAGCGCTAAAAATACGACTTAACACAATCCCATAAGGCTTGGGATTCATCGACTTGGCCATCGCTACCTTGAAGCGATTAAAAACGTAGAGAGACCAATTTACCTTTAATTTGGTCAAAATGGCCACCATCATTTTGTATTAGATATTCATAACTTTATCGAATGTCCCTTTTCTGCATTCGATCATCTTTGAGCATATATCCGCGAGAATAACGTATTCGTCCTTCATATCGTTCTTCTTAAAGTTTGGCTCATACGCAGTATCAACATCTTCTTTCTTGACCAATTCCCAGACTTTTGTAGCATCTCCGAGGGTGACGTGTTCTACTTCAATGCCATCATTGGGTAGAACCAACAATGAAGAAATCAAGGAAGGGGTGAGAACAAAAGTCTCTTTAGCAAAAAGGAAGATGCAGGATATGGAATTTCCATCTTCAGAAATCTGGGCATTGTTGAAAAAGTAGAGAGATTCGTCTTCAAAATAGTTGAAAATAGTAGTGATCATATCTCTAAAACCAGATTCTTGAACGAGTGGAAGAACCGTTTGAAGAGGAAAGTTCTGGTTATCAAACAGGTAGTCCCAGTTAACCAAAAATCCAGCGTTAACCGTGACTGGTTTTTCAGCACGGGAAGTTTTTCCAGTAGCAGACTTGGATGATTTGGAAGATTTTGAAGCTTTGGGTGCCATTGCTGAAAGTTTGAAAGCTTTTTGAGAGAGAGAAGTATTTGCCTTGAGAGAGATGAAGAAGAATTTGGGAAAGTGATAAAGTCTGACTGTAAAAGCCTTGAAGGGTTTAAATAGAGGCAAAAAGTAACTTCTCAATGGCTACGATTTTGACACCTGGACAGTCAAAGAGTTTGAGTTTTGAAAGGAGTCAACTCTGATACGTTTTAAGGAAAACATGGATGCAAAAAGTGCGGTAAAATAGTTTATCAGTTACCAAAAATAGCGAAATTTTGGGATCCGCAATTACCAAACGAATTGAAAAACGTTTGAAAAAATTTGAAATTTTCAGCGTGAAGTACACGCGCCTGATAGTACACTGACATGTAATTAGACTCGTGCAGACCTGAACTGTCTCGGTTTTAGATAAAGGTCATTAACCGTCAGTTTAATTTGATAGACACGTGTGGGTAGTTATCAAATCTAATCTTTTAGTCTTATCCACACGATATCTTTTTATCGATGAAAACTATGCATGATTTTTAAAATAATTTTCTTAGCGTTAATGTGGGGATCTCTTTAACGTTTAAGACGTTTGGAGAACAAAATTTAATTTTGTAAAGTTTGAGATAAAGTCAATCGCTTGAATTTATAAATGACATTTTTATTTAGAGATTGACTTTGTCATGCATAAAGATAAGCGCTAGTGATCACTGCATATATTTTTAAAGTCATTTTTTATCACAGTCGCTTATAAATTGTTATAAGTACAATTTTAAAGTTCCCCCTAAAATTGATGACTTATTTCAATTTTGAAAGACAAGTTAGACATAATCATAAAGTGGATTCTCCCTAAATTATATGCCTATTAAATATGATGCTTTATGATTTAAGCGTTTAAATCAATCATACCTAATTCACTTCTCAAAGTGAGAAAGCGTTGTTCGTTGAGCGCTTTTGTGAAGATATCTGCCAATTGTTTGTTAGTTCGAATGAAGTGCATGGAGATATCTTTCTTTTGAACATGGTCACGCAAGAAACGGTATCTAATGTCAATGTGTTTAGTTCTAGAATGAAGGACAGGATTTTGGTTCATAGCTAAAGCGCTTTGGTTATCACAATGGATTGGGGTAGGACCTAGGATTATTCCATAATCTCTAAGTTGTTGCCTCATCCAAAGGATTTGTGCACAACAGCTCCCAACGGCTACATATTCTGCCTCAGCGGTAGAAGTCGCTATGGATTGTTGTTTCTTACTATGCCACGAAACTAGTCTATCACCTAGAAATTGACATGTACCACTAGTACTTTTCCTATCTATTTTGCATCCTGCAAAATCTGCGTCTGAATAACCAATTAGTTCAAAAGGAGAGTCCCCTGGATACCATAAGCCCACACTTTGTGTGCCTTTTAGGTATTTAAGGATTCTCTTGGCAGCATTTAAGTGTGATTCTATAGGATCAGCTTGAAAGCGTGCACACATGCATACGGAAAATATAATATCCGGTCTACTAGCGGTAAGATAAAGAAGTGATCCAATGATACCTCTATAGTTAGTGATATCAATTTTCTTCCCACTTTCATCTTTATCTAACTTAAGCGTTTGGCTCATTGGAATTTTTGAAGATGATGCATTTTCCATACTAAATTTCTTAATCATATCTTTTGTATATTTAACTTGGTTTATAAATATTCCATTAGGGAGTTGTTTAACTTGTAATCCTAAGAAGAAATCTAATTCACCCATCATGCTCATTTCAAATTGATCTTGCATCATTTTCGAAAATTTTTCACACAATCGCTTATTTGTAGAACCAAATATAATATCATCAACATAAATTTGGACTAAGAGAATATCTTCATTATGGGTAATTTTAATTAACGTTGTGTCAACGCTGCCTTTTGAAAAGCCTTTACCTATAAGGAAGATAGAGAGAGTGTCATACCATGCTCTTGGTGCTTGTTTAAGGCCATAGAGTGCCTTATCCAGTTTGTAGACCATACTTTTGCCATGGTTGTTGATGAATCCTGGAGGTTGCTCCACATAGACTTCTTCTTGGAGTTTACCATTCAAGAATGCACTCTTCACGTCCATTTGGTACACCGTGAATTTTTTGAATGCGGCAAACTCTAGAAACATACGAATCGCTTCAAGACGGGCTACTGGGGCATAAGTCTCATCAAAATCAATACCCTCTTCTTGACAATAACCCTGAGCGACTAATCTGGCTTTGTTTCTTATAACAATGCCATCTTCGTCTATCTTGTTCCTAAAAACCCATCTAGTCCCAATAACTCCTTCATGAGTTGGCCTTGGTACTAGCATCCAAACCTTACTTCTCTCAAATTGGTTAAGCTCTTCTTGCATTGCTTCAACCCAACTTGAATCACTGAGCGCTTCATCCACTTTCTTTGGTTCCATTTGAGATAAGAAACTTGCGAACATGGCCTCATTAATTGTAGCTGACCTAGTTCTAACAGGTGCTTCCCTATCTCCAGCTCTGGTGGATGGTCTCTAAGCCATTTACGGTCTGGTTGGAAAGGGTTGAGAGACTCTTGGTTATCAATCACTTGATACATATTTGTCTCTTACGCAATCGCTTCATCATTCACAGTTCCAATTTGCTCTTGATGATCATTCTCTTCATGATAATCAGCGATTCTGACTTTATCATTATTTTCTAACCTCACGAGTAACCATAGGGATAGGCACGAAGATCTCATCATCCTCATTATCACTATTATTATCAAGATTAATTTGTGACGCTTGTTGGGCAAGATCTTCAATCCGTCCCTTCCACAACTCATATGGAGTCTTCTCATGTTGTTTGTTGATCATACACCGGTTCTGAGTGTAGCAAGCGGGGTTGATGGCTTTGGCCCAAAACCTTTGAGGCAGCTTAGACTCTACAAGCATCGTCCTAGCGGCTTCTTTAAGCGTTTTGTTCCTTCGCTCAGCAGCTCCATTTTGTTGAGGTGTTCTAGGAGCAAAATACTCATGAAGTATTCCAAAATCTGTACAAAACTTTTCAACAAATTGGTTAGTAAATTCAGTTCCTCTATCGCTTCTAATTCTCGTCACTTTTAGATCTTTTGAATTTTGCAGTTGACGGATTAGCGCTGTAAGCTTGACACTAGTTTCATCTTTGGTCGCTAGAAATTCTACCCATGTATAGCGAGAAAAATCATCAACTATTACTAGCGAGTACTTTTTACCACTAACACTCATGATTTAAATAGGACCAAACAAATCTAAATGCAATAGTTCAAGAACTCTAGAAGTAGATAGACATGGTTTCTTCTCAAAAGATGATTTAACTTGTTTACCCATTTGACATGCATCACATAAGCGATTCTTTTGAAAGGAACCCTTAGGTAATCCCTCTACAAGATTTAGCGATATTAACTGAGAGATTGCCTTAAAGTTGAGGTGATTCATTTTTCTATGTCATAACCAACCCAATTCATTTTGACTTTTAGCAACAAAGCATGTGGGGTTGTTATCAAATGTAGAAACCCAATCCACTAAATACACATTATTTGTTCTTTTTCCTCTTAATTTAGTAGACTTAGCCTTAGCGTCGTTGACATAGCAGAAGTCGCTTGAGAATTTAACTTCAAAGCTTTTATCACAAAATTGACTAATGCTTAACAAATTATGCTTAAGACCCTCAACATAATATACATCACTGATCATGATGTTTCCCCTATGCATGAGACCTATACCTTTGGTTTTACCTTTGGAGTTATCACCGAATATAACTTGAGGACCGTTGGTTGCACGATAGTTGATCAAGAGATCCTTTGAGCCAGTCATGTGCCTTGACGACCCACTATCGATGTACCAAACTGAAGTATCGGTGTTGGCTCTAGGTACCTGCATTTAAAGGGCAGTTCTAATTCTTCTTAGGTACCCATGTTGTTTTGGGTCCTTCAACGTTAGTATCTTTGGTTGGAATTAAAACTTTCGGAACCCATATTTTCCTTGTCTTCATTACGGGAAGATTGGCCTTCTTGGGTTTCGGTTTGTGTTGTGTGTGCTTTCTAGGTGTATAATAATATCCTCAATTATAATAGTAATCGTAATCATAGTCATAATCATAATCATCATAGTATCGATAATATGATCTTGACTGTCTTGGATATTGACGCTGGTATTTCCTTGGCGCTGGCTTGGGTTGCACTTTTGGAGCTGAACGCTTAGCGCTTGATTCACAGTGTTCAGGCTTACCCTTAGCTTTTTGAGCGTTTGGATGAACCCGTTTTTGTGAATCATGTGCTTTAGCCTTACCTTTACCTGAGTCAGCTTTGACTTTCTCATTTGGCCTCTTACCGTTGTCGCTAGGTTCATTTAGCGTTTGATTTTGTAAACCTTTCTCAACAAAGATAACACCCTTTCCTTTGTTGTTTGCCGTAACATTAGATTTATTTGGTTATTTACCGAAATTATTATATCCTAAACCGGTCTTTTCACCATATAATCTAGTTACCTCAGTCACATTATCCAACTTTCTAGAAGCTTTTGATAATGATGAGATGAGCTGCTCTGATTTAGCAAGTCTAGCGATCAGATCAGCTTCTCTCTTGACTATTATATCAAGATCGTTTTTCAATTGAATAATCTCACTCTCAAGCGATTGGTTCTTCTCAATGCATTGTTGTTGAACTTTCAACTCTGCTTTGAGCGTTACTTTATCTCCTGTGAGTGATGAGATAATAGCGAGATCGTTTTGATATATTTTGGTGGCCTCTTAACAATCTTTATAATATTCATTAACTTTACCAAGTAATTCATCATACGAAAGAGGATGAGATAATTCATTGGTTACCTCTGGTAGCGATTTGTCAGACGCTTCATCTTCTCTTGCCATGAGACAGATCAATGCTGAGTCGCTTGTAAGCTCATCATCACTACTTTCATTTGATGATTCCAAGTCCTCTTCAGGTGCGAAGAATGGTTCGGATTCCGCTAGCAAACCTTGTTGGCGAAGGTTGCTCTCGAATTGGTTTCTATCCACATAGTTTTGCCTTGTGGGCTTAGACACATTTGGATAAGGGCAATTTACCTAGTAGTGCCCTAGTTTCCTGCAATTATAACACAAATTAGTTTTCATTTTCTGTTCAGTGGATAATCGCTTTGATCCAACTGGCGCTGAGAGATTCTGAGTAGGCGATGGAGGCGCTTGATATGGAACTGGCGCTATTGGTTGAGGTGCGGAGTACACTGGCGCTTGATACTGAGGCGCTGGTGCTGGGGGAGGAGTTTGAAATGAAGTTTGTCCAATAGGATTTCTCTTTTCATATCTTAGAAATTTCTTGAATTTCTTGACTAATAAGGCCATTTCCTTTTCTTCATTTGATTCCGTTGATTTCACCTCATTAACCGCTTTACCCTTATTTTTGGTGGTAGCGATCAATGCTCCTGATTCAGTCGCTGAAGTCGATGTGTCGCTGACTTCACCTAAGTCGAATTTGAATGCCTTTAACTCTGAAAACACATGTTCTGGAGTAAGAGTCTCCAAAGTTTGTGATTCTCTCATAGCAACTGTCTTGATCAAGTATTTACTTGGAAGACTTCTGAAAATTTTATTGACCATTTTCTTGTTGGTCAATTCTTTATCTAATGATGCTAACTCGGTAATGAGCAAAGTGAATCTTGCGTCCAATTGTTCTAGCGTCTCACTGGGCTGTATTTTGAAATGCTCGAATCTTTGCATGGCTATGGAGAGCTTGTTCTTCTTCATTTGTGCTGAACCTTCGCACACAATGGCCAACTTATCCCATATTTCTTTGGAAGTCTTACATTGCTTGATCTTGTTGAACAATGCATCGTTATCTCCTAACGCTGAGTAGAGTGCACTTCGTCCAACATTATCCAGATGAGCTCTTTTTCAATCCTCTGGCGTCCGTTCTAACTTAGGTTTCTCGACATAACCATCTGGAGTAGCCTCGGTCGCTCCAGGGGCTCGAGTTATATGATAAGAGGCATTTTTACGTGTTTTTAAACCCATGAGACTTATGCTATGGATTCATTTATTGCCTAAATTATGCCACATTTGCGTTTAGTCGGGTTGTTAAGTGATTACAGGTGATAAGTGAAAGCATACGAAGAAACGAGGCGAAAAACGACGTATAAAACAAGTTCAGGCCAATTTGCTTCTGTTGTCCACGCCCAGGCGCCAGTATTACCACGCCCAGGCGCCGGACAAGATGCAAATAACGTCAACATTCTGCTGTCCACGCCTAGGCGCCATCCTGTCCACGCCTAGGCGCCGTATCTGCACCACTTTCCACGTTCGAGCGCTATTTCCGTATGTTTAGAGACCGAATTGGATGAAGTTCCCTTCTACAATGTTGTAGAAATATGTGTTAGCTTCAAATGAGGACTTGAATCATCCAAATCAGAGTTTCGTGGAGAACGTTATGACTGAAATACGATTGCTGCGCAGGACACATTGCATTTAATTTCAGCATTCTGTCAGCGGCGCCCAAGCGCCGTAATGCCCACGCCTAGGCGTGACCACACCCGAGTTTTGATTCCTTTCAGCCAAAAGATCATCATTTGATGGGGGAATGGAACATTTAAAGCCAAGAGGTCATCACATGTATGGAGGGGATGTCATAAGTATGTTTCTTAGTAGATCTACTTTATGGAATTTTATACTACTCACTTTAGAGTAGTGGAGGACACACTAGGGGAGACACACACTAGGGAGCCCAGAATTTCTGGTCTTCTTAAGGCATTTTCTTCACTTGGGGACCGATGATAAGAGGGGGAGGGAGGCATTTGGCCATTACTTTTCACTCATCATCATTCATCACCATTCTTCATCATTTTGGAGGGGAAGAAAGAGATAGGAGCTAAGGATTGAAGCTCCACTCGAGGATCCATCACCATTCAACCTTTGAGGGAGTTTGTTCATTGTTTATAGCATTTATAGGTTTACACTTATGTATATGAATATGTTGAATTCTTCTATGTTGATGGTTATGAGCTAATATAGTAGAACTAAGGCCATGTGAAGGCCAATTTATGAATCAATATATGTGAAGTGAATTTTCGTATTAATTCTCATATTGCTTTGTGTGTTGATTTTGAACTTTTATCACAATCATGTGCTTGATCACCATATGCTTGCTATTTTGCCTAGTCTAGTCATTCGAGAGAAGATAGATTAGGGTTCAATGGAATCAACTCATCATCCGAAACTAATGTGGAATTGCCCCTAGAAATAGGTAAAGATTTCCGGGTGCAGTTAGCCAGATTTATCCGGGGAAACTCTAGAACTTTAATGCGTGGTTATTGATTAGATTCTCGGATAGACATATTTAGAGAACCATCAATTAATCATAGGATTATTATGTGCCGAGACATCGGGTAATAATTATCTAAGGAATTTCCACCAAAGCAATAGGAGTCTAATAATTCGAGGAGTAGCTCATATATATTGACGAGTAGATTCGGTTGTAGCATGTGCCTTAGTCATTTTATCATACGTGAGATTTAATCTATAGTACGTTTCTCTTTGGTTCATCGTTTGTTTAATCTTTTTCTTGCACTTTACTTTAATTGTCTTTTCTTTTATCGAAAATCATTAATTAGAATTCAAGTCCTTGTGGTTCGACAACCCGGACTTTTTGTCCACTTATTACTATACACGTCTAGTGCACTTGCTATCATAGCACGTTAGCTTTTAGCGTGTCATTATAACTTTCATAATTTGAATGGGGCCATCTGTAATCACATCACACATTTCATTATCGCACGAACATAAATATGCGAATGCTCTAAGTTTCCAAGAATCATAGTTTGATTCTACCCACTTAGGCATTTTGTTAAAAGCCATAATGAGATATTTTAAAGAGAGATTTTAATGCGATTAAGTTTTGAAAAGAATGGATCTGAACAAGTAGTTATGCTCGGAAACGCTTAGGTTTCTAATTCAACCGCTCTGATACCACTTGGTGGTCCCAAGTGGCATACGAAAGGGTCTAGAAGAAGGGGGTTGAATAGACCCTGAAGTCTTTTTCGACTTCAAAAATTTTGTATCACTTTAAAGGTTTGAACACTTGGATAACTGAGCGCTTGGGTCAGACACTTCAGGAAAGTTAACTTAGACTTAGTGATTTTAGCAGATTACCAAAGTAGGACAACGCTTAGATCGCTTAATCAGGGTTAGCACAGCGGAAATGAGTTTTAGCGTTCTTTTAGTTAATTGAATCGCTTTGCACTTTAACTTGTCTCTTTCGAAGATAAATGATGTAATAATAATAATAAGACAGTAAAGATAAATAACACAAGATGTATAAGGTTCACTGGGTGGTGTAATCCCAGCTACGTCCTTCTTCTCCTTTTTCACTTGGAGGAATTTACTAGAATGATTTTCGAAGAATCACACAAAATCTTCTACAAGATAGTAAAGGGTGAAAATGATCTTGGGCTCCTTGATCACACAGACTTCAGCACCAATGAAGATCGTCTTCTTCAAGCTTCTCTCACTCAGAAATACTGCCTGAAAGGATTCAACAACTTTTCTCACTCAGATGAAAGGTTGAGGTTTGCCACTAGGGTTTTGTTTGTTTTTAAAAAGATCAAACAACTTGGAATATCTCAGTTGGAATTTGTGTTTCTTCTTTGGAAGATGTTTTAGATATTTGTGACTGTCTGGATGTAGATAAAAAGCTTTAAGGATTTGGCTATGGAGTTTCTAAGCTTTTTTCCAGAAAATGTACGTAAGATTTTTGGCGATAATTTCTCTTCTCTTTTTCGTACGTATCTTGTGTATCTTGTATTTCTTTTTGTGTCTCTCTTTTTCTAGGGTTTGCTGGGGTAAGGTATTTATAGGCAATTTCTTGGGATCTGTCCGTTGGACACATGTAGGAGCGTGCCTCTCACGCAGCACGTGAGTTTACCTAAAGTCTGACATTCCTGAAAATTTGCTGAAACCGATTGGACGGGAGCAGCTGAAACTCTGAAATTTCTGACAGTCTGGTCAAAAGGTGGCTTGTCCACAAGTCACATTAGCTTATCACATTTAATGCTCTTATCAGGCACTTAATGCATTTTGAATTTAACTCCCGTTGGAAATAAATTCCCGTTGAATGATTGCATTTAAGTCCTTCATGACTTGAGGATTTATTTCAGGTGAATCTGACATCGGTCGCTTAAGTGATTTGAGCGCTTAATTCATAAACCCTGAAATGAGGTCCTTTAGCGTTTGACGGACGCTAAGTAACAAATTTTCATCTCTGGTTGACTTCAGACGCTGATCTTCAACCGCTTCTCTAATAGACTCACTTAGAATTCTATTAGCGACTCAGTATCTAATACTTAGTCTAAAATCTACAAAGATAAAAATTACAAGCCTATAATAATTACAACTTTCAAACGCTTATACATCAATCTATGAAAAACGGAAACTTACATTGTATTTTTGGGGTCTAACATTAAATCCTATCTTGTCATCATCAAAACATCTAACATGAAATTTCCTAACAGGTTGAATTGGTTCTTTCTCAATATAAAGGTGCACTGTGTTCTGCCCAATATCAAGATCCAAAAAAAATACTAAAGACTCATCGTCTTTGATCTCCATTGTGCTCTGCACCCGGTCATTCCCATCTTCATATGAATATTTAATAAATACTTTCAACGAGAACTGGCTCTTATCAATACTTGTTCTCACATATAACTTCTTCAACAAATCAGCAAATCTGATCGTATGACGTATTCTCATGTTAGTGCTTGCACTAGTGCTCTACCTCACCAAATTTGACTCTTCAACATCTACTGTGTTCGGCCTCGACATTTTCTACATAATGTAAATTGTTATTTAATAGTGTGTAAACATAAATTGTATTCAACATGATATAACAAACTAACAATTATATCAAAGTTCAAACCATAAATGCTAAATTCGATATTATACATACAAATTATAACTAAAAATTCAAAATTACACATACAAATTATATCTAAACATCAGAAATATACCTAAAATTTATATCAAAGTTCAAACCAAAACATACCTAAACACTAAATATGATATTATACATACAAGATATAACTAAAAATTCAAATTATACGTACGAATTATACCTAAACATCTGAAATTATACCTAAAAATTATATCAAAGTTCAATCCATAAACATTAAATTCAAAATTATAATACAAATTACACCTAAAAACTTGAAATTATACATGCAAATTTGAAATTATACCCAATGATTATATCAAAGTTCAAACCATAAACACTAAATTCGAAATTATACCCCAAAAATCGGACTAATTTAAACTCTAATTTGATTCGAGTTAACATAAATTCTACAATGTAATTTACAAATGAATTTAACAAAACAAAAGGTATATGAAATTAATATATTACCTTAAATTCGTAAATTTGGAGAGGATTTTGGAAGGAAGAATTTGTTGGGAGAGAGTTTTTGAAGGAATGAATGCAAAAAAACTTCAGAGTTATAAGTATACTGGGTCAAGTATATGCCCATTCCGCGCCCGGGGAGAGCGGAATGGGCAACGGTCAACTGACCGCTGTCCATTCCGCTCTGCCCGGGCGCGGAATGGATTTTTAAATTAAAAAAAATAAAATTCTACCCATTCCGCAGTCGGGCACATTTGACCGCTGCCCATTCCACTTTGCCCGAGCGCAGAATGGGCAGAAATTTTTTAAAAAAATTATTGCATTCCACGCTCGGGTAGCTCGGAATCTGCCCGATTCCGGGCTTCCGAGCGCGGAATGTGCTATTTTCTGATCTCCATTTACAATTGTATTATTTATATAATTTTTATTTATTTTTGTATTATTTATTTAAATTTCTCGACTTTTAGAAAGCAAATGTATTGGAATTATTTTTTATTTGTGGAAATAAATTAAAAAAATTAAATCTTTAAACCAGGAAAAAGAAAAAAAAAGGGAAAAAGGGAAAGAAGACATCAATCTTCACAGCATCCATGGCTGCCCCAACCATCACCGTCCACCCATGACCCCTTTCTCTGTCGGCCGCCCACCACCTACCCAAGCCCCCTCTCCCATCACAGACCACCAGTACATCCCATTTCCGATCGGAAACTTCCGATTCCGACCGCAATTAGGAATTCACTTTATTTTTCATATATGTATGTATGTATGTATACATGTGTATATATATGTGTATGTATATATGTATTTAAGGGATTAGGTATTGTGAGCACATTTGATACGTGTAAAGGGATAAGATAGTCTTTTACAATTTAGCTTTTTTTTCCATTTTTTTATGTTTTTTCTTATTTTTTTTCTTTAACATTTTGTAAGGGAGTAAATGTCATTTTACTTATTCCGTCCAATCTTATATCTATATATTAAACTACAAGATGTTAAATGTAATTTTTTTAACTGGGGGTGTAACCGTAATTAGGCAATACCTCAGGGGTACCCAATGTAATTATCCCTTATTTTGAAATAATATATCTGATGTGTTCTCAAATCAAACGTGCCACCCAGCATGGGTTCCAATGATATCACTACAAAAAAATTAAGTATTGGCATATACCATGGTTTGAAGACATTATAGCAATCTAAACCTACGATTAATTTGATCGTGTTAGATGTTTCATATGGGCACCCTAATGTCAACTGTGGTGGAAATAATGCTAGCTAATTTAAGCTCAAACTAGTTGTAACCGAAGAATTTTAATCTAGCACTTTTTTTGCAATGGCTATATATAAGCCGGTCTTTACGATGAACAATAAAATTGACAATGACTCAAAGTTGTGGGTAATGTTTTGGCCATGTTTACAGATACCACGCCTGAGGTCGAAACAAAGCGGTAGTTAATCGATTGGACCATGGCAAAGCTAATGGGCTTTTTATCATGACTAATTGATATGGACAAATATTAAATTTCTTGTAGTGTATGGCAGTATGGCACAGATACTTGGTCTTGTGTGACGCAGAAGTTGTTGATTTTGGATTCAAAGATGAAGTTTGAATAATCAATTTCACTTGTTATTTTTTTATTATTATTAACCAGGGTGTCCACCATTGATCGCAGGGTGTCCCTTCGCTGATTGCAAGCACCTCTAAGGGTGGGACAGCTGACTAAGAAAATCTGCTCAATTCCCAAAGGTCGAACCCTTGACGTTTGGTTAAGGGTGGAGAGCCTCTGCCGCTCCATCACAACTTCTTATCTCACTTGTTATTAACATGGTAATGTAAGTGAAGTAACATTCCAAAAGAAACATGAGATGATTGATGCTGGGACAGAATTGTTTTCCCAATCTTTTAGGCGTAAATAAGCGCAACACTTTTGTGTTGATTGCGGAAGAAGCTATAAAAAGCAAAATGTTGACTAGTTTCCAAGGTATACGAACACATCCCACAAAAAGATAAAGCACTAGGAACCAAAAAACCTTATGCATGATTACCTAAATTTGGAGTGGGAGTGACCATATTTTGGGGAATGAAAGCGAGATGAAAAGGTTAAAATTAGTGAAAAAAGTAAAAAGATCTCGTGAAGCACAAAGAATATATATATATATATATATATATATACACACAGAGACACATACAATAAAGCTATAAAGCTGAAGGCCCATCGTGTGATGTGTCCCTTGTTTGCAGGGCGTGTACTCAAAATTTAACTCTCCTTTTCTCCATTTTCTTCTTCCTCTTAAGGACCCTCAAAACCTGCACACGTCTTTCCTTTATATGTACAATACATATAGTTCCAAACATATAAAAACCCCTTTGTATCTCCTTTACAAATAATTAATTAAAATTCATCATCTTCTCTCTTTAATTTAATTTAACGCCATGCAAAAACTGATGTTCTTGTTCTTGCTAGCCCTGTTAGTTTCAGGCTCAGCTGTAGAGAATAACGAAACAATGGCAGTTGGAAATAATAGGAAAATCTCAGCAGCATCAAAACATCAAGAAAAGCAGCTTGAAGCGCAAAGGGTGAAACACGCTTTTGATGCACTCTTCTCAAGCAAAAGGCGAGTACCCAATGAATCAGACCCTCTTCACAATCGTTAAGCAAACCCCGCTTTCTTCCCATTTTTGTTTCTTCTCAAGTAAAAGAAGAATTTAGAGAAGTCAAGTGTGTGTGTGTATATATATATATATATATATATATATATATTTATACATGTTTCGCATCTAGGATTCAAGGAAATATTCGAATCTAATGGTAGAGGGGCTATCAAGACTACACGATTTCCTTCTATTATTATTAAGGGAGTGTCTAATGAGATATTTGAATGGTGGCATGGTTATGATTTTTGAATGGTCAACACCCATGGCCGTCGCCCGTACGCAAGTGTATTTTGTTTGTTTTTTCTTTTTGGTAGTTTATTTTGTTAGTAACTTGTTAATGAGATGTATTAATTCTTTATAAATATGTGAAGTATATAATTCTAGGGATTATTAATGTTAAATATCACGCCACGGTATGTTTCCTTTACCATTTACTCTGGTTCTACTTTTTCTCTTTTTATTTATTTATGATCGCAGTCTGATTTGTTATCACACATTAAAAGTTGAGAACCTTTTTATTAATCAGAATTTAGAACTAGAAACAACAGATTAAGAAGCTGCTTATGTGCATTTATCAATGTTCACGTAATTCTCTGTATTTTGAAGTCAATAAATATCTCATTGTATTTACATGAATTGTTTAATTTGTTTATAATTCTGATTTATCAGTTTGATATTCCTATCTGATGTCTCCAAATTAAATATCAAACATAAATAATCTTTTTGTCCCAGCTACAAAAATTATGTCAATTAATGACGTTATTGTTGGGAAAGAGTGCCAAAATAAATGACACCGGCGTAACGCGAAAGCGATATAATTCTTTTCCCCACTAACTGGATAAAAATTGGACCACACCAACGATAGTACGATAGAAAGAAATAGAATAAACGAGACAAGAGTTTTTACGTGGAAAAAACCACGGGACCGAAGTCAAAAACTTCCACTATAACAATAATGGGCTTACACAATTTCTCCCTAAACTAATTAGGGGATACACAAAATCTTCAAGAGAATATCCTTTGGATTACAAATACATCAAGTTTAGAAACTTGGAATTATAAAAGAAAAATAGAACACTCTCTCAATCTTATTTTTCTTCTCCCAATTTTTCCCTCTTATTTTTTCTCTCTTTCTCTCTATTTCTCTCTCTAGCTCTCGTTAATGGTGTGTTTTAGAATGAGAGAAAGGGTTGGTATTTATAGGTAAGTTTGCATGGCAATTGAGTAAATTGTCATGCAACTTGTCGTCCAAACCAGGGAGTATGCAAATGGTTTTGCTTTCTTTTAATTCAAAGAAAATGGCTGCCCATTTATTCAACAAAAACAGCCACACCCTGTTCTATTTTTCAACAATATACGATAATATATATATATATATATATATATATACACATATGGCCACCCACATGGGTGGGACCCAACAATTCTCCCCCTCCAGCTCATGTGGGGGCACAACCAAGCCTGATTCGCTTTTGCAGACTTCAAGCTTTTCTCTTGGCAAAGACTTTGTGAGCATATCTGCGCCAATATCATCCGTATGCACTTTATCAAGCTGTATCAATTTTTCGTCAAGAACATCCCGGATCCAATGGTATCTCACATCTATGTGTTTGGACCTTGAGTGGAAAGTCGAATTTTTACTAAAGTGGATCGCGCTCTGACTGTCAAAGTAGAGCCTATACTTTTCCTGCTTCAAGTCCAACTCCTCTAGAAACTTCTTCAACCACAACACCTCTTTATATGCTTCAGTCATAGCAATGTACTCGGCCTCTGTTGTGGATAATGCCACACATTTTTGAAGTTTCGACTGCCAAGAAATAACTCCCCCTGCAAAGATAATCAAGTATCCGGACGTGGACTTCCTGGAATCAATATCTCCAGCCATGTCTGCATCTGTGTACCCCTCTAAAATAGTTTGGCCATCACCAAATCTTAGACATAGTCTCGAAGTGCCTCTCAGATACCGCATTATCCATTTCACTGCTTCCCAGTGATCCTTGCCAGGGTTAGATAGATAGCGACTAACTATGCCAACTGCATGAGCAATATCGGGTCTAGTACATACCATAGCATACATCAAACTGCCAATTGCAGAAGCATATGGTATCTTCTTCATCTCTTGTTTATCTTCCTCACTTGTGGGG
Organism: Buddleja alternifolia; assembly: GCA_019426215.1. Classification (NCBI taxonomy): domain Eukaryota; kingdom Viridiplantae; phylum Streptophyta; class Magnoliopsida; order Lamiales; family Scrophulariaceae; genus Buddleja; species Buddleja alternifolia. The sequence continues at coordinate 21,298,517 of CM033397.1, read as the reverse complement.
CATTGCGCGGAGCTGAATTTGAAATGTCCCGTAAGTGGAGTACTAACCGCTTTCGATTTACTCATGTTGAATCTTTCAAGAACTTTCTCAATGTATTGTTCTTGAGATAACAAGAGCTTCTTGTGAGCTCTATCCCTAGAGATTTTCATTCCAAGGATCTGCTTAGCCTGGCCCAAGTCTTTCATCGCAAAAGACTTTCCAAGTTCTTTCTTCAGCTTCTCAATCTTGCTGGCATCATGACCTACAATCAGCATGTCATCAACGTATAACAGTAGAATTATCAAATCTCCATCTGAGAATTTCTTAAAGAATACGCAGTGATCTGAGCTGGTTCTCGTGTAGTCATGGTCTGTCATGAATGAGTCAAATTTCTTGTACCACTGTCTCGGAGCTTGCTTCAGACCGTACAAGCTTTTCTTCAACCTGCACACCAGGTTTTCTTTTCCTTTAACTCTGAACCCTTCCGGCTGCTCCATGTAGATTTCTTCATCTAGATCTCCATGAAGAAATGCAGTCTTCACATCAAGTTGTTCAATCTCCAAATTGAGACTGGCAGCTATCCCAAGAACAACTCTGATCGAAGACATCTTCACCACTGGTGAGAAAATTTCTTCAAAATCAACACCCTTTTTCTGATTGAAACCCTTCACAACCAGCCTTGCTTTATATCTGGGTTGTGAGCTATGTTCCACATTTTTCAACTTGTACACCCACTTATTTTTTAGTGTTCTCTTGCCTTTAGGCAGCTTCACCAAGTCATAGGTGTGATTTTCTTGTAAGGATTTCATCTCCTCTTTCATGGCCTCCATCCACATATCTCTCTGATCATGTGATATGGCCTCTGGGTAACTCTCTGGTTCTCCCCCATCAGTGAGCATCACATACTCATCTGGATTATATCTGGTCGAAGGACGTGTTTGTCTGGTTGACCTTCTAACCGTCGCCTCTTGTGGCAGAACTGGATCATCAGTCTGTATTGGTGGCACCTGATCATCAACTGGTTCATCATCAATTGTATCATTTGGCTCGCCTTGTACATCTCCCCCGTAATCCCGAGTTGTATGTGAAGGAACTGGATCTAAGTCATCAGGAACTTCGTGAGAAGATTCTCTCTTCTAGCTCTGTTTTATATCATCAGATGTTTGTTCTTCAAGAAACACAACATCTCTGCTTCTGATAACTTTTTTGTTCACCGGGTCCCAAAGTCTGTAACCAAACTCTTCATGACCATAGCCCAAGAAGGTACATGGTTTGGTTTTGTCATCAAGCTTGGATCTTTCATCTTTTGGAATATGAACAAACGCCCTGCAGCCAAACACTCTCAAGTGTTTGTAGGAAACATCTTTCCCTGACCAAACTCTGTCTGGAATGTCACCATCCAAAGGAGCTGATGGAGAAAGGTTGATCAAGTCAACTGCAGTCCTCATTGCTTCACCCCAAAAGGATTTGGGCAATTTTGAGTGTGATAACATACATTTGATCCCCTCACAAATTGTCCTGTTCATCCTCTCCGCCACACCATTGTGTTGTGGAGTTTTTGGAACACTCTTCTCAAGCCTGATACCATGGTCACGACAATGCTGTTCAAATGGACCCTGGTATTCGCCACCGTTGTCTGAACGAATACACTTCAGCTTCCTTCCGGTTTCTCATTCAACTTTTGTTTGAAAATGCTTAAAGACTGTTATAACCTGGTCTTTAGATTTCAAAGCAAAACACCAGACCTTTCTTGAGAAATCATCGATGAATGTGACAAAATACACTACGCCACCAAGTGTTTTGTCTTTCTTATAGCATACATTAGTATGCACCAAGTCCAGAGGATGTGATTTTCTGGACGGATAAAAGCTCTTGAACGCAACTCTGTGTTGTTTTCCTGCTAAACAATCAACACAAGTTTGTAGCTCTATCCCACTGACGTCAGGTAGGAGTTTCTTTTTAGCCAAAAGTTGCATGCCTTTTTGGCTCAAGTGTCCAAGCCTCTTATGCCATAGCTCAATGGAGGAATTATTGACTGCTGCATTCACCTCTCCATTGGATAATTTTGCTTGCATCAGGTAGAGTGAGTTCTTTTTCTTACCCTTTGCAGTAATCAGAGAACCTTTGGTGAGCTTCCATTTTCCTTCACCAAAGTTACTGACATAGCCGTCATCGTCTAGCTTGCCAGTGGAAATAATGTTGAGCCGAATGTCAGGAATATGTCTAACATCTCTCAGAATGAGTCGGCACCCTGTGTCAGTTTCCAAGTTAATGTTCTTCATGCCGATAACCTCTGTCACACCATGATTGGCCATTCTGACTCTGCCAAAGTTACCACTCGTGTACGATGTGAACATATCCCTATGTGGGGTGATATGATACGAGGCTCCTGAATCAATGATCCAATCTGTTTCTTGGCATGATGAACTGACACATGCGTCATCACAGATAATGACAACATCACCATCAGTTGCCACAGCTGTGGTGTCTTTGTCATCTTTCTTGTTTTCATTATTTCCATTCTTTTGATCTCTTTTCTTCTTTTTACAGTCTCTTTCGTAGTGGTTTGGACCACCACAATAATGGCATTTGAAATCTCCTTTGAACTTGGACTTCCCCCTGGATTTGTCTCTCTGGTGCTGAGGACCTCTACTTTTGTTTCTTCCTCGTCTGTCAGAATTTTCAGTCACCAAGGCATTTTGCTCGGTACTGAATGCCTGCTCCTTTCTTCTGGACTGTTCGTTTAGAAGGCAATCTTTGACCACTTGCAAGGTCAAATCTCCATTGGGAGCTGAGTTGCTGACTGACACCACGAGGGTATCCCAACTATCTGGCAATGAGCTGAGCAATAATAAAGCAATCACTTCATCACCAAGAGGTATCTTCATGTTGATGGATTGATTTACTAAGCCCTGGTAAGCATTAAGATGCTCCGTCATGCTGGTGCCCTCTTTGTACCGAAGCCGGACAATTTTTCTAATAACAGAAGCTTTGTTTAAGGCATTTTTCCTCTCAAACATAGCCTCTATATTTTTCCATAGAACATCAGCCTTTTCCTCATTTGCAGAATGATGGAAGATACTGTGTTCAAGAAAGCGTCGGATAAACCCGACCGTCTTTCTGTGCAAGATGGTCCACTCATCTGCACTCATATCGTTTGGTTTAGATTTATCTCCCTGCAAGGGCAAGTACAAATCCTTGCAATAGAGAAGATCTAACAAACTCGGTTTCCAAATTGAGTAGTTCGATCCGTTCAGTTTGAACATCCCACCAATAGATGATGACTCCTCCATTTTTAATCCGTTACCTCAAATATGAACGTGGCTCTCCAAATGCGAAAACCAAATAGCTCGGGAAAACTTTTCTGATGTGGAAGATCAGATTAAACTGCGACCACAGAGCATACTCAGAATACCCGAGCTCTGATACCACTTGTTGGGAAAGAGTGCCAAAATAAATGACACCGGCGTAACGCGGAAGCGATATAATTCTTTTCCCCACTAACTGGATAAAAATGGGACCACACCAATGATAGTACGATAGAAAGAAATAAAATAAACGAGACAAGAGTTTTTACGCGAAAAATCCAAATCGGGAAAAGATCAAGGGACCGAAGTCAAAAACTTCCACTATAACAATAATGGGCTTACACAATTTCTCCCTAAACTAATTAGGGGATACACAAAATCTTCAAGAGAATATCTCTTGGATTACAAATACATCAAGTTTAGAAACTTGGAATTGTAGAAGAAAAATAGAACACTCTCTCAATCTTATTTTTCTTCTCCCAATTTTTCCCTCTTATTTTTTCTCTCTTTCTCTCTATTTCTCTCTCTAGCTCTCGTTGATGGTGTGTTTTAGAATGAGAGAAAGGGTTGGTATTTATAGGTAAGTTTGCATGGCAATTGAGTAAATTGCCATGCAACTCGTCGTCCAAACCTGGGAGTATGCAAATGGTTTTGCTTTCTTTTAATTCAAAGAAAATGGCTGCCCATTTATTCAACAAAAACAGCCACCCCCTGTTCTATTTTTCAACAATATACGATATTATATATATATATATATATATACACATGTGGCCACCCACATGGGTGAGACCCAACAGTTATCCACATGGAAACACGTTGGACATCTTTTAAAAAATTATTTGGAGAGACGTACGTAACATGAGTAAAACCTTTATATATGAGGCTCATGAACTCACCTATAAATAGGTCATCTTAGGTAAAAAAATAAAATGTGCATATAAATTCCCTCTTACTACATCTCGTCAAGTCTTTACTTATTATCTTATGATAATTCTGACTTAAACATCGAATAGACTATGTGAGAAAATTTCTCATTTATGTTAAAATATATTACGTGTGCAAGTCAACCATGTATTAAACTCGAGAATACTTTGAAGAGGAGTTGTATCAAGGATAAGGAGGAAATCACCTTCTAATACCCATAGTACAACGGATTTTGGCAGCATCACGACCGCTTTGTGTTATTAATTAATATTACTAAACCCTCAAGTAAATAAATTAAGGGAGAATTGCAAATTTGATCCAATGGCATAACTCAAAAATTGCAATTTGGTCCTATTCGTGGCTGTTTCTAACCGGAAATGAATGATTGCACGTCACACTGTGTTAGTTGCCGTCAATTTAAAATTTGGCATATAAAATATTTAAAAAATGATCAAAAAAGTTTTAAAAAAAAAATCCAGAAGAAGAAGAATACTCATGCACCCACACCCCCAACACCATAATCCACACCGCTGCCCCTAGCACCGTCGTGCAGCCAGGTCACCTCCGAAGTCGAAAAGGTAATACGATGGGAATCCATTTTCAGGGGGGTGGTTCAATTTTCAAGTGGAGTGGAAGAGCAGTGGAGCTGCGATTACAGGCGGTGTACATGCAATTTAGGCGGTGGAGGTGTGATTCAAACAGTGGAGGGTCGATGGTGGTGTGGTGGTCAGGGACGGAGGGTGCGGTCGCCCCCCTCAATTTTGAAAAATCATTTTTTTACCTTACAAAATTTTTGATATTTGAATTTCGCCCCCTCTCAAAATCGAAAAATATCATGTTTTTTCCCTTTATTTTGAATTGGCCCCCCCAAAAAAAAAACTAAAATTCTGGCTATGACGAAAGAGATATAAGAGTATAAAGTATGTCAATTGAACTTAGTTTCTTAATTATTATATTTTCCTCCATAAATATAGCGTACCGTACCCTTTGACTCCTTCAACTATCTGCCAAAAAAAGTGTATACCTATATCACAACAATCTTCCCCTCCCCCCCCCCCCAATTAAAATTTTTGGCTCTGTCCCTGGCGGTTATTGTGTGGTTGGGGTGATATGGAGGGGGAGGGCCGATGGGGATGGAGTTGGGGGTTTTGGGGGAGGGGGTGGATTACATTTTTTTTATTTAACATGAAAAAATATGGGCCTTTGATGATAGATTCAAATTGATCAACTAATGATGCGTGAGTAACATGTGCTTTTTTTGGGTTTTTTTTTTTTGCAGTCGGGACCAAAATTGCAACTTTTTAAGTTCTGTGACACTAATTTTGCAATCCAATATACCTCGGGACCATAGTTGCAATAATTACCCATATCTTATGGGATTGAAATTGCAATTCTACCACAACTTAATTAGATTGTGTACCGATTAATAATTGAATTAGTTAAGTACATTAATAATCAAAATATGAGAAGTTCAAAAGATTGCATGGGACATGTTCATCTACTTACACCATTTTATATTCTGGTAGGATGCAGTTTTTTGGTTTGTGCCGATTTGCTTGCTTTTTTTTCCTTCTGTCTGGCTCCACGTTCTTGTCTTTTCGGTTTGTCATTTTGTCTTTCTTTCTCTTTTGCCATACAAACTTTCTCCCTTAGACGACTTCGACATTCCACTTTTTGTCATGCCTAATTTTGAAACTTTTGTAACGGGTAGAATGAGAACACCCATCTTTCCAATGGCTTTGTTTGGCTAGGGAAAAGAAGTATGACTTACGATACTTGCACAGAAGGAAAAACAAAATAAAATTTGGTATTTTTCCATCTAGTAAATGCTTGGCATGAACCCGATGAGCAATGGAAGTAATTTTCTAATATCTTAATTTGATTGGTGTTAAAGATATTAATTAATAAAAATTGTTCTCTTTTTCTTAGACTTTTAGAGGAGATTGATGGTTATTTATATGGTATCCGGGTTTGACTAAGTTTTCATGAGCTTGACTTTCATAGTCAGCCAGTCACCCATTTATAAAAAAAAGTTATGCGTTGCTCTAGTAGATTACCTCCTATAGGTGTGGGCCTTGTTCAAGGATGAATTCGAGATTGATACTTTGGTGGAAAGAGGGAGAATCTTTAGTAATGGAGGAGGTTTGAACAATTATAATTACACCATGAAAGTATAAATGACGGCGATAAGCTCCACCTCCACCTATATCAATATTTCCATCCCGATAATGCACTAGATAGACCCGTTTAACACTATTTTCATAATGTTCTGGATTTTTCAAACCTCAAATCGAAACTGCCACTACCACTCTTCTTTTGATTTTTTTTTCGAAAACTTTTAATGTTTTTTTGATTGTATTTTCATTTTTTTAATTTCTTTTTCTCTCATTTTTTCCGGCTTTTGTGAGTTTTTTGTTTTTTTTTCCTTAATTTTTCAGATTTTTTTTCCTGAAGTTTTTGGAGAAACTATGTACCTTTAATTAACGAAAAAGATGAATTAGAAAAGTGGAAAAAGTTTGGACCGTTGATATATAGTGTTTAAATATTTATTAAAGATCTAATGGTTGAGATCTTAAACAATTTAATGGTTGATTAAAAATGATCTAACGGTTGACAACAAAGGAGAATAAACATAAAATTTATGAAAATGAGGGCATAGTAGGCATTCCATAGAAAATGTTAACCATGTTAGGAAAGGGAGCTTATGCAATTAATTTAAATTAGATAAGAGTTTAATGGCTATTTTTTTAAAACATGAGTTTCTTGCAGATAAATAGTTTCACAAGGACAATATGCAATTAAACTTTACAAATCTACTTTTTTTCAAGTGTTAGATATTATTATTGCTCTTCTAATTAAATTAGTATTATTATTACTTTTCTAGTTAAACTAGTATTCTTATTACTTTATTTATCTTTTACCTTGTTTATAGTTTAGGATTTTTTTGTATTCTCTCTCTTGTAACTCTATAAATATGTTACTTAGTAATACAAGTTTTTTACGGGATTTTCTCTAGTCTAACATGGTATCAGAGCCATGACTTCGAGTCATGGTATCAGAGCCATGGCTTCGAGCCATGGTATCTCGATCTTTCGCTTCCGCCATCCTCAAGTCGCCGACCCCGTCCGGCGCACCTTATCTAGTTTAGTTTAAGATAATTTTTTTTTCTTTATTGTTGTTTATGTTGTCGCCACTCACTCTTGGAAAAACAAGGATTTGGAGTCGCCACCTTATTTAATGGTTTTCAGATTAAACTGCTCCACATTGAGAAGCGTCTTGGTCGAACCGCCGTCTTATTTAATGATTTCCAGACGAAACTGTTCCACCTTGAAAAACGTATTCGTCAAAATCTCTCTACTAAGTATTCTTTATGCCCGGATTGTCGTAATATCTTTTCTCGATTTTGAATTCAGTCTCAATATTCAAGACTCTCACGTTTCGACTGTGGGGAGTGTTAGATAATATAATATCTTTCCATATCTGTCTAGTATTTATGTTAATTTAGGTCTGCCCAGTTGGTGAAACTTATCTTCTCTTTTTTTCTTGTAAAATTTAAGCAAGCATATGATTCTGTTGTCAAGTTTTAATAAGCCCATATACTTCTTGTTCTTCTTCAACTCTCAGACTTTGCCCATATTCTGTTTGTTAATATTCCTAGCTGAATTTTGGTGCTTTCTGCCCATTGTGATTTGTGATTATCACAAAAAAGGGTCCTCTAGTTTAGCCTTTCTGGGATTCTTGTGGGGTTGTTTAATTCTTATTCAAATCTAGCCTCTGTGAAGGATTTTTAATATTTTCTTTTTCTTCCCTTGATTTGGTACATTGCTCTTGCACTGTATAATGATTGTGGTGTAGAGTTAATTTTCCATTTAGTTAAGACTTAATCATTCTACAGATTAGTTAATGATTTAAATTAATGTGATATTTCTACAAAAAAAAGGGAATCTGCTTTATTTTCGTCAATCTGGTGAGCTGTTACTTAGCCAATGTCTTTTATTTCTCCATTTTTTCCACTTTAAGCCCTGAAAGGTTCACAGTTTCCTTTTATCTCATTTTTTTTTTTTCTTTCTTTCTATTGTGACCACCCCGCCTCTTAAGGTTGCCACCATCTTTTATCTTAATTTGTCCCCGTATTCTTTTCAAATTCTCTGTGACCGAATTTCTTTGGTCCAGTCTCAACACTCAAGACTCTCACGTTTCGACTGCGAGGGAGTGTTAGATATTATTATTATTTTTCTAATTAGATTAGTATTATTATTACTTTCCTAGTTAGATTAGTATTCTTATTACCTTATTTATCTTTTACCTTGTTTATAGTTTAGCGTTTTCTTATATTTTCTCTTGTAACTCTATAAATATGTTACGCAGTAATACAAGTTCTCTACGGAGTTTTTTCTAATCTAACACAAGGTTAATACAAATACCGATATTTAATACATTTGATCCACTGTATAATTAATCTACTACTAAACACTCTTGTATCCTTGGATGAATATGTTTTTTAATCACTAGAAAGAGATCAAACTCCCCATGATTGGCTTCCCTCACTCTTAACTTAGCGTGGTAAAGCGAGCAAACAAGCATGTTAATGAACAATTATCACGCATTAAGCAGCTCCATATCCGGCTTTTAATTTGTGTTCCCAAATATACATACAGATTATATATTTATATATATCCTTCGGCTTTAACATCGAGAAGCTAAAAGATGTTGTCTTTTTTCCTTTTGTTGACCACATGACCAATGAAACCAGTACGGAACTCTCTATACAGATTACAGATTCTCTGTACGTGAGATTCCATTGGCTTATCAGAAACACACAAATTGAGATTAAAGATTGAAATTTGAAGCTAAGGGGCTTGTGGGCCTAATGATGATGCGTTTCTTCTCATTCTTCGCTTGTCAATCACATCGTCATATCATATCTTTTAAAATTACCGTACCAGTGCATTGATAATGTGGTTCTAAGCGGGGGTGCATACAAAATATGTACATTTAAACGTTGTTTTCGGATGAAAAAAAATTGAATAAGGAAGAACTAATTCGATTAACTCAAATTTCGTGATAATTCTCCTTTTAGAATTATTTAACAACCCCCACGCTCGAGTTCGATACGCTAGACAGTGGCTCAGATTTTAACACTAAGGCGTGTTGTTTAAAATTGTCATTCGGACCGCAATTGATAAGAAAGAATAGATAAGACAGAAAGATACAAGTACAGATATAAAATTATCTACCAAATAATTAAATCTGATAAAACGATAAACTTTATACCTCCATATTGATCCCCAGTCGTGTGTTACAAAGATGCTTCGAGCAAGAAAATATGCTGATGTCAACAACACTTGATCACCAGGATTTGATCTACAGAATTACCTAAATTACGCTACTCTTAAGATTATGCCTACTCCCAGAGAAAAAAATAAAAACTGTGTAGAGTTGTTCTGTTGTTGTTTTCCCTTTCTCCTCCTTGCCCTTTATCACGTACCCACTTCCTTTGCGGTTAGTAACCTCCTTCAACCGCGTTTTCAAATTATTTGATTGGCGCGTCTCTAACCTGGGTAACTCCCTTCTCTTTTTGGGCTTCTTTCGGTGGGCTTCTAACTTAGCGGCATATCCAGTTTGGACCTATTCATTATAAAATCGGACTGAATTGCTTTAGGTCTTTTTTCTCGATTTTCATTAGTCATTGCATGTGTTATTTTGGGCTTTCTCACTTTAAGTCCATTTCTTCGTACTTTTATTAATAAGGCTGTTTGGGCCCTTCAATTTGAGCCTATTTCTTTTCAGGTGTAAACAAATGCCCCCTAATACACGTGAATAATTCAGAGTCACGTGTATTAAAAGACACGTTCATTATTTTTTAATAATAGATGACCATTCGGACTCTAGGTCATCAGAAATCGTGCTTTTTATAACAGACTTTTAATAAATTTGGTGACTATTTTTCAGTAATGGACGACCATTCGGATTCCATGTCATCAAAAGTCATGCCTTTTTGTAACAGACTTTTAACAAATTTGGCGGCTGTGAAAAGATGCGCCCTTTTGCGTTCATCTTCCCCATTACCCTTCATTTAATTGGGTGCGTCGCTTCATTGAACAGTGATAAGCAAACATATAAATCCTTGCATTTCATTCTCGGGATACACAAAAATCCAATTTCCCCCCTTTTTTCTGCCTTCTCGGGCTAACTAGCGCAGAAAATCGCCATTTTCCTTCTCCTTACTTCACGTGCTTCTTACCCTTTCTTCGCAACAATGGCTGTTCCACCACACCATTCAGTGCACAACTTGACCTCTCTAATTCCTCAGGAGTCCATCTTGGACTGTGAGGAAGCATCGGACCTCTACGAGGAAATTAGGGCATTCGAAGCCCATTACTTCGACGCCAAGGTCTCCTCTCTCAATACGATGTATATCGTCCCTCGGTGGGCCTTCGACCGTCACGGTCAGACTCTTAGCCATCTGGCTTTGGGTCCCCATTTCGAATCATCTGCCTTCGAAGCAGAAGCTTCGCATGTTCCCAATCTAATCGGGACTTGGCCTTCCCTTGAGTATGACAATGCCCCTATTTGTCTTAAGAAATCTCGCAAATTGGCTTGGATCAACTCGACGAAGCCAACCATAGGATGGATTGGCAACACGGATGCCTTTCCCTGGTTCAATCGCCTCAGACGATTTCATGCTAAATGGGAGATCCATTGAGTATTAGGGCTAATTCGGATAGCCTGCTACCAAACCCTCCCCTTCGAACAGGTAATGACGGATGCCCTTTCTCTCTCATGGCATCCTTCATATAACTGCTTCATATTGCCTCGAGGACTTCAGAGGGTCACCCTCGAAGACGTGGCCCTTATTACCGGAGCATCGCCCTACGGGGTTGTACTTCGAACTGGTTAAGTGGAGGGTGATGCTCGAGCACTCTTGAAGGCTACCAATATCTGGTTTAAATACCAAGACAAAAGTGGGGGTGCCAATATTTCCTATTCAGGATTAGTTAAGCACTTCATTGAGACGGATGACAAGGTTACCGATTTCGAAGAGGTACTATTTTTTAATTATGTTTTCTGCCGCCTATTCATGAATGCAGGTTGTGCAGTCAACAAGACATTCTTGCCTCTTGCTACCAACATTGCCACAACTTTGGATCCTGTCGAATTGGGTCCTTTCATCCTGGCCCACTTTTACAGAATGATGTTTCACATTTACGAAGACCCTTCGAAGGTCAAGAAGGTTGCAGGTCCGTTATGGTTACTAACCTGCTGGTCATTCTTATACTACCCAGAGTTGCTAAATATCAGGACTTCATCACTCGAAGAGGAATCCCAGTCCTCGAATATTGTTCAGCCCATTTCGAATTGGGCATGTTATGGGGAAGCTACTGTAAACCTCTTGATTCCCCTCGAGAAAGCCTTCTATCTACTAGCGCTGAGTGCGGTGTACAACCCATTGCACATCTCGACCTGGTGCCCATTCTTCGAAACCAGATATGATCAGGCTCCGAATCACTGGTCGCATGTGGCCCTGCCATCTTGGCTGCTCTAGATTGATTCCCTAAGGCGGACTGATGATGATCGTCCTTATTGGAGATCTATCCTTTCCTCTCGAGATCACCTGTATGCAGATAACAATCCCGAAGTTGAGGTTTACAACTCTCAGGTATTTCTTCAATATTCTTCATGTTCTATACTTTGAGTGAATTCGAGTGAATATCCTCGTTTATTTACATATTACACTTTTTTGCAGTTGTACTCGAGACAGTTTGGCATTAGCCAAAGCTTCGCTCTGCCTTTTCTGGGCACTTTGAATCGTGCATGGTCAGGCAAATCAAACATCTTTCCCAAGACAAAAACGGAATTAGCCGAGGCAACCATTCGAGGGAAACCTTCCAGTCAGGTTGTCATTTCCCCTATCCCAGCCTTTTGTAGGATCCTTTGAGTGGCGCCCCACTTTGCCGAAATCTGGAATCAAGTTTTGCAGCGCAACTTCTCGAGACAAATCATTCGAAAGTTGGTTATGGATGCCACAAAACTCTGTTCGGGATCTATCCAAATGACTGCATTATCCACAGTGCTGTCCTCTGAGGTATGGGTAACAAAAGGTCTTCCTCTTTTCATTTCTGTTTTGCACTTTAAAATATCTTGATCTTTTGATTTCGGTTTGTATAAACAGGACGATGCATATGTTATCCCTTTTTCACTCACATCAGGGTGGAGATTCGAGAGGGATAACCCCTTAGTCCAAGCACATAAGAGGCTTTACCAGGCCCATTGAGAATCTGAAGCTCTAGCGGTGCCCCCTCTCAGGGCTATTCCACTTGCCCGCTCTTCGAGGGCAGACAAGGCGAAGGCCCCAGTTACTGTTACGTCTCCACCAGTCATTCAAAGGCGCAAAACTGGGGGCATTACCATTCGAGAGCCTTCTCCCCCAGCTCTTTAAACTGCTGCCGAGGTTGAAGATGAAGATGAAGATGCACCCATCGTGTTCCAAAGGCGAAGGTTACATGGGTCTTTCGAGGCTGGTTAGCATCTTTTCTTTACCAGTTTTATGAGTTTTTCATATCTTTCTTCGTTTACATTGAGAGGTATTTGCATGTAGGTCTTTCGAGTGAGACTCCTTCTAGAGTGACTCCCCCGCAAGAAACCACACATACTACAACTCCAGTAATCGAGATAGAAGATGAGGTTGAATTGGACATGCCCTTACTGGCAGATGCTCCATTCGAGGCGCCTTCACATGATATCCCATCTCAGTTGGAGGAACGTACTCAAGTCCTCGAGGACAATTCTTCAGGTATGTATCTTAGTAATGGTTTTATTTCTGCTTGTACAGCAGTTTCTTAACTTAAATTTTCACAAATCCTTCTTTTTGTAGATTCTTTAAGTGAAGAAACCTTAGTCGAGAAGCCTGCCCTCGCGGAGGAAAAGGAAGCCACTTGTGAAGGAGCTCTCAAGTTGGGTTCCTCACAGCCTATTGAACAAACAGTTGAAGCCACACCATTCGAAGGTAAGGTGTAATGTAGTTAACATTCTTTCGAAATATTACGATTAGATTAACCTTTTATTTCCTTAGGTGTCGAAATCTCCCCTGAGGAAATTCTCGAAGATCAAATTGAAACTCAGTCTCTTGAGATCCGGGATGCCCCATGTACTTCGAATGCAGCGGTGCCCACGAATGTCATCCCCGCCGGAGGTAAATGCCTTTGTCATTTTTTCATACCCCTTTTACATGACTCTTTGCTTTCTTTACATTATTTTGTTTATCATTCTCAGGGGGTGCCGAGCTTCTGCCCTTCTCGAGAGATGAATTAAGCGAAACCCTTAATGTGATCAGACTTGATCCGACTAACCAAGAGATGCTTGGGAGGCTTCAATCATTTCTGGACGGTGCAACACCGAGGATTGCCTCACAGTGTCGCCCTATGTTTATTGCGGCGAGGCAGATGTTCGAGAGTCGACTTGTTGCTATTCAGGGCTTAATCGATCGAGGATTTACTCCCTTCAAAGCAGAGATATACCCTGTAGGGTCACATCAATTGGGCCAACTTCAAGTTCGAGTCCCAACTCTGGAAAATACTCGAGCAGATTACTTGGCCCAAATTGCGGATCTTGATGCCAGAATTGCCGGTCTTCAAGCCGAGAGGAATCGCCTTCTCGAATTAGCCAACAAGACTAATGAGGAGTTGGTTGTTGTTAACCACCAGATTGCTCTTCTTACTCATGAGTTCGAGGCAGTAGTGAAGCCGGCGTTGCTAGAAAAAGATGCTTTTGTTTTGGCTATCAATGTATTAATAGATTCGTTACGTTTTCTAGAGTAATTTTGTAGAATATTTCTTTTGAATAGTATTTGTTACTCTAGTTATTATTTATGAACAAACTACCCGCTTCTGGCAGTCTTTCGATATAACTCTGCATTTTCTTGCCATATACTTAGCATATATTTCTTCAAGTGTTTTGCATTTAGATTCGAAAAAACATCACAAGTTTGATTAAATATTTCACCTAGTTCAGTTATAACCCGGGTGACTTCTCGACCAAGAGCATCTCGAGTACTCACAGCAATATCTTGTACAATTGCCGTGAATATTCGAGCAGACTCTTGTGCCAATGCTCAGTACTGATCATTGAATTCTCTTCTTTGATCCTCTCGAGCACTTGCTAGGGTTTGTTTCATGAGTCAGACAAACTGTTCGTACATTTTGTTCGCTCTGACTTTATTTTTTGCCACCGGCTGGATATCCAAATCCTCGGTGTAGTCATCACAATTTACCTCGTCTGCCATTGCTTGGTCTTATAAGTAAGACTTAAACGATCTTGAAAAGTTGATTTTACGTGAACCAACTCCCAGTGTGGTCGCCAAAAATTTGTTTCCGGATGAAAGCAAATTGAATAAGGAAGAGCTAATTCGATTAACTCAAGCCCCGTTGATAGGAGTCATTTTTACGTGTTTTTAACCCCCTTTCCGTTTATGTTTTAGGTTCATTTATTGCTTGATTCTTTCCACATGTACATTTAATTCGTGCATTAAGTGATTTCAGACCTTAAATGGATACAATCGAAGAACGGGCTGAAAAACGACGTATAAAACAAGTTTAGGCCAAGATGCTTCACACCTCCACGACCAAACAAGAAAGAAATAAGTTGGAGTTAGCCAAGATCATGTTTTAGTACCATTTCCGCACACTTGGGCGCCAAATCAGAAACAATCTCCACGTTGGAACGCCATTTGGATAAATTTAGAGACCGAATTTGATGAAGTGTCCTTCTACAAAGTTTTAGAGCTATGTCGTATCTTTACATGGGGACTTGAATCATCCAATCCGGAGGTCTGTGGAGAAGTTTATGAATAAAACACTATCCCTGCGCTGGAAAACACGAAAGTGGCAGCTCCCCTTCTTAGTAGGTGGAAAACAAGAGAATGGTAGTTCACATTCTTGGTAGGAGGAAAGTAAGAGAATGGTAGGTTGAAAAGAAGAGACTGGTAGTTCACATTCTTGGTAGATGGAAAGCAAGAGAATGGTAGGTGGAAAGAAAAGAGAATGGAAGTACATGTTCTTGGTTAGTGAATTTTTTTTGCTATAAAAGGAGGATTGGATGCCATCCTACAAACACACTTGAAAACACATTCCCCGTTGGGGGAGCCTGAACACATCCTATCATCATCTTCATCATCCTTAGATTAGTTATGAAGATTATCAAGAACCTTTGAAGGTGAAAAAATCAAGAAGCATGGAAGAGATGAAGATCGAAGTTCAACCATAAAAAATACGAGGGAGTTTCTTAGATTTAGATTTGTTTTTGTTTATGAATTTGAATCTTAATTTAAGTTCTTATCTTTTATCTTTTATGATGAAATAGATTCTTCGAACTAAGGCCATGTTGAGGCTTAATTATGATAATTGAGATATAAATTGTGTTTTTCATATTAATTCTATTGTTGCTTTGTGTCTTGATCTTGTTTGAATGCATCATATGCTTAGCTACCATATGCATGATTTATTGCTTAAATTATTCGTTCGAGAGAAGGTAATTTAAGGTGCAAAGATGATCATCACATAATCCGTAAAAAATAGGGAATTGCCCCTAGAGATAGGTAGAGATTCCCGGGTGCAGTTAGCCGGATTAATCCGGGGAAATTTTAGAACTTGAATGCATGATTGTTGGTTAGATTCTCGGATAGACATATCTAGAGATACATCAATTAATCATAGGATTATTACAGCCGAGACATCGGGTAGTAATTATTTAAGGTTTTTTCCACCAAAGCAACATTAGTCTAATAATATGAGAACATGTTTGTAATGAAAATTGATTAATTTATGCCAACACATGTGTCTTAGTTGCTCTCTTCCATAGCTATCTTGATTTCGACATCTTGTTTCTTATATCTTACTTCCATAATATTTTAGTTAATTCTTGTTTTAGTTTAAGTTCTTCAATTGCTTTAAAATCATAAACTAAAATACAAGTCCTTGAGGTTCGACAACCCGGACTTTATTGTCCACTTTATTACTACACACGACCAGTCCACTTGCTGTTTAATACACGTAAGAATTTTGTGTGTCAAGTTTTTGGCCCCGTGAGAATTCTCCTCTTAGAATTATCTAACAACCCCCGCACCCGAGTTTGATACGCTAGACGGTGGTTCAGACTTTAGCACTTCGGCATGTTGTTTAAAATTATTATTCGGACCGCAATTGATAAGAAAGAATAGATAAGACAGGAAGATACAAGTCCAGATATAAAATTATCTACCAAATACTTAAATCTGATAAAACGATAAACTTTATACCTCCATATTGATCCCAGTCTTGTGCTACAAAGATGCTTCGAGCAAGAAAATATACTGATGTCAACAACACTTGATCAGCAGGATTTGATCTACAGAATTACCTAAATTACGCTACTCCTAGAGAAAAAGATAAAAACTATGTAGAGTTCTTCTGTTGTTGTTTTCCCTTTCTCCGCCTTGCCCTTTATCACGTACCCACTTCCTTTGCGGTTAGTAACCTCCTTTAACAGCGTTTTCAAATTATTTGATTGACGCGTCTCTGAACTGTGTAACTCCTTTCTATTTTTGGGCTTCTTTCGGCGGGCTTCTAACTTAGCGGCATATCCAGTTTGGACCTCTTCATCATAAAATCCGACTGAATTGCTTTAGGTCCTTTTTCTCGATTTTCATTAGTCATTGCTTGGGTTATTTTGGGGTTTCTCACTTTAATGTTAGGATCGGTATGCCCCCACAAGCGATGCCGGCGCAACGGAAGAAATAAAGTATATAAAACACATATATATCGGCATCCCAAGCTAGGGGGTCAAAGTAATGCACAACAAAAACTAATACGAGTAAAGGGGTTTTAAACCGATTACAAGATTTGGGGTTTTATTAAAGTGAGGGTGTAAAACCACAACACAAGGAAAACCACACCAAAAACTTTGGTTCTCATTTTCGAATCCTCACCTCAACATGGAGGGGTTCGAATCAAACCACCATAAGCTCCTAAAGAAAGAAGCCTCTACAAGGACACACCTCAAGTAAGTTCATACCTTAAGCAAAAGATTGGCTAGATATATGCTCTAAGGAAATGGAGTCTATGTAGTGAAAGGTGGAAGACAAGAAGAGTTACTAAAAGAAATATCTATGGAAGATAATCTTTTACAACTAATCCACAAGAAGAAGTTCTATAGAAGAAAGTCTTCAAGAATCATAAGAGAAGCTAGAAAAATCTAGAGATGAAGAACTAAGCTCTAAGCTTTTTTTTCTTTTTAAGTTTTCATCAAGTTTTAAATGAGAGAAAGAACACCTCCTTTTATAGCCACCAATTTTCGGCCATATGGTGTTAGGTGGAGTAGAAGACTTGTTTTTGTTCACCTACCACCTCATTCTCACCTACCATTCCATTCTCAACTACCACCACATGTGTAAGAGAATATTTTCATTTTCTTCTTCATTTAAAAAACATTACAAGTCAAACTTTGACTAGCTTTGAATTTCACTCTTGTGACTTCATTTAATTAAGTCCAACTTAATTAAAATGACTCCCAAGTCTTCCAAGACTTGTTAATTAAATAATCTTCATGATTAATTAATAGTAAAATTAGTAGCTTAAATATATTCCCGGATAATAATAATTTCCGTTAATGATTAATCTCCAAGATTAATTAATAGAAAAATTATTTTCCCAAGCCTACTAATTAAAATGTCATCCACTTAATTAATTAATCTCATTAATCAATTTCACTTTAATCCTAAACCGGATTAATATTCACATAGCAATTGAACTTTCTTGAGTAAGTGTGTAACCCCATTGTAGGTTCGTTCATGTACTAGTAGTAGGAACACAACCCCGTTGTGCCTTTGCAATTTTCATTGCTAGATTTAATTACTCCAAGTATTTTAATCCGACCACGAATTAATTACCGATTAATTCATGGTTCCTACAAATCAAGGTTAGTACTAGCCACGCGCCAAGAAGACCTAGCCATGAACGATTATTAGGTGACCTTTCCGCATTACGATTTTCGCATAAGAAAAATCCTTCCATCAAATATCCCGATCGAATCTAGGACTTGGATGTCAGTCGAAATCCCAGTAACTCGATTCTATGTATATCGAATTAAGTGACATTGACCAATTTATCAATCAAGCGAGGAAACACTGCTCCTCCTTATTGATACTACTCCGGCCGGAGGTTCCCATGGTCAATACACTGTGAAGTACATAGGATATGCGCCGATGCTAATGATCAGTGACGGATTCTTTCTTGGCACTCACGCGCCTCCGTACATAACCAGACTGGACCCAATATGCCCCACTTTATGACTCACCTGGAATCGTGTGACAAATCTAAGTACAGTGGGCGATGCACGAGACGACCAATGGTGCCTCAAGTCATGAGGACCAATCTTATGCCTACGTAACCGAGGAGATTCCAAATTCGACATTGACTCCAATATGGAATCTCGGCGGGGTTGTTCAGTTTACTCGATCCCAACGAGAACCCACATACATGCACTGATGTACACCGTATCAGTATCCATGGAATAGGATACACTCTCCAAGAGTGTGCATTGTACGTGCAAGTCTTTACGAGTCATTGATATCCCTATCTCAATGATTCTATGACTTGGAACATTTTTAAGACCACAACCTTAGAGACGTATTCCATGATTGGCATCCCCGATACCAAACACATCTCATAGCTTAAGAGTGATCTAGGGGACTTTATCTAATTTCATAGAATGATAAGATAAAGAAGAAAATGCCATTTATTAAATTACTTGACAAGATACAATATAAGACTGTTTAAAGAGTCGGCTACTACGCCCTACAAATGGCGCACCGGGCACCTAACTCTTTCAATCTCCCACTTGCCCTAGAGCCAATTGCCCATGCATTTCAGGCCCATCTTCTCAAGATGTCCCTCCAATACTCTTTGGCCCAAGGGTTTGGTAAAGGGGTCTGCTATGTTATTTACCGAGTCCACACGTTCCACTTGAACGTCGCCTCTACGAATGATCTCTCTGATCAGATGGTATCGCCTTTTTATGTGTTTGGACCCCTGATGAGACCTTGGCTCTTTTGACTGTGCAATAGCCCCATTGTTATCATAGTACAATCGTACGGGATCAACAATAGATGGAACAACACCCAACTCTTGGATGAAGTTCCTCATCCAAACAGCTTCTTTTGCAGTAGCCCAAGCTGCAATGTACTCAGCCTCTGTGGTGGAGTCAGCAATATTTTCTTGTTTAGAACACTTCCAGCTGACCGCTCTACCATTGAGTACAAAGACAAATCCCGAGATAGATGTGAAATCATCCACATCAGATTGGAAGCTAGAATCTGTATAACCTTCCAATTTTAATTCTCCTCCACCGTAGACTAGGAAGGCATCCTTAGTTCTTCTTAAGTACTTAAGCACTGCCTTTACGGCTTTCCAGTGCTCTTCGCCTGGATTGGCTTGATATCGGCTTATTGCACTAAGTGCATAAGCCACATCAGGCCGTGTACATAGCATAGCATACATAATACTCCCTATAGCGGAGGCATATGGTATGTGAGACATCTTTTCCTTTTCCTCCGGTGTCTGAGGGGACATAGACTTGGAAAGAGAAATACCATGTCACATAGGCACCAGTCCTCTCTTGGACTGATCCATTTTGAATCTCTTCAAAACTCTATCTATGTACGCAGATTGGGAGAGTCCCAACATTCTACTGGATCTATCTCGATGAATCTTCATCCCGAGAACGTAGGATGCCTCTCCCAAATCCTTCATGTAGAATTGAGTGGATAACCACGCTTTCGTTTCTTGCAACATTCCTATGTTGTTTCCAAACAATAGAATGTCATCAACGTAAAGCACCAAAAATGTTATCGCGCTCCCACTAGCCCTTTTGTACACACATGCTTCATCAGCATTTTGAAGAAAACCATTGTTGGTCCCAAGTGGCATACAAAAGGGTCTAGAAGGGGGGAGGGGGTTGAATAGACCCTGAAGTCTTTTTCGACTTCAAAAGATTTCGTATTAAACTGGTTTTGGACGCTTAAAAAGGGAACGCTTGACTGCGCGTTTTCTTAGAAATATAGACGCTTAGGTTAAGCGTCTGATGAAGACTGTTTTTAGAGAGTTAACTTAGACTTCAAGATTTGAATACTTTAATCGAGTGGGTTTAAGCGTTTAGTTCTTTAATCAGTGTTAGCACAACGAAATGATTTTTCTAGTCTTCCTTTGAAAGCTTTAGCGTCACCAGAGGTTTCTTAGTTGCTTAGCGTTTGATTGTATTTTACTTAGTCAATTTATGCAATGATATGATATGATATGATTGACTGAAAAGTAAATAACACAATATTTGTAAGGTTCGTTGGGTGATGTAATCACAACTACGTCCTTCTTCCTCTTGAACACTTGGAGTCAATCCACTAAAGTGATTCTCAAAGAATCACACAGAATCTTCTACACAATAGGGAGAGATAGATGTCAATGACTTGAGCTCCTTGATCACACAGATTTCTGCTCCAAATCACTTCAATCTCCTTGCTTCTTTTACCCAGAAATGATGCAAGTATCCAACTTCGACTTCACACAGATCGCGAGGCTTGGATGGGTTTTTCTAAAGCGGTTTGTTTGATTTTGATGAAGTTCAAACAACTTGGAAATATCTCAGTAGGAAAGTGGTTTCTTCGAAAAGAATGTTTGAGATATTTGTTGACTGTCTCAGGATTGAAAAAAAGCAAAGGGAATGTTTTCTTGAATATTCTGGCTTTTCTGAGAGTTTAAGGAATGAGACTTCAATGCAACAGCAATTCGACTTGAACATTTTTTTGTTCTCTATTTGGCTTGTTGTTGAAGTCCTATTTATAGGCATTCTTGGAGAAAGTGTCCGTTTGACACATGCACATGCGCGTGTCTCTCACTTCCGCGAGTGAACAACTTTTGTCCTTTTTCCTGAAAATCTACTGCACGAAAGTTGGTGCTGCAGTCTGAGATAGTTGACAGTCCAATAGGGTGGCTTCTCCGTACGTCTGAAATTGCTTATCACATTTAATGCTCTTATCAGCATTTAATGCATTTGAATTAAATATCCGTTGGTATTTAATGCTTAGGGAATATTTGCATTAAACTCCTTTTGAACTTAGAAATAAATTCAGGTGACATTACTTCTGTCCCATAAGGAAACGCTTGATGTAGCTGGTCAATTGGACGCTTTGAGACTTTTATCTTCTTTCAGAAATCAGGCGCTTGAGTCTTCGAACTTTACCACTGATAAACTCACTCAGAAATTATCAGACGCTTAGCCTAAGACTACTTAGCCTAATAATCTAAAGCAAAATAAAACAAAGCCTAATAAGCCTATTACAAAACCAACGCTTCAAGGCTTATACAAATTTTCTACTAAAATCAAACTTACATATTTTGGGGTCTAACACAAAGTCCTAATTGTCATCATCAAAACATCTAACATGAAATTCCTAACAATTTCCCCCTTTTTGATGATGGCAATACTTACTCTTTTATAGTTCAAGAGTTAGACAGCCAAAAGTAAAAGTTAGCTTGATTAGATAACGTTAGTTAAAGTTAGTTACGCTTCAACGAGATGTTTCAGCTGAAAAATGCATTTTATATATATCGAGAATTACAGGCATTTTTACAACTGAACAAGTGAAGATATAAGAGACAAGAATATAGATAAGGTAAGATCAGAAAGCTTTTAATGTCTTGGTCTGACTCGGTATCGCTTGGTCATTTCAGCTCGGATAGCTTCAGTCAGATTGTCTTCCAAGATCATCATTGCTTCATGATCTTTGTTGATTATAAGCTTGTTTTCTTCTTGTTGTCTCTTCTTGAAGACAGTAAAATGATTGTCCCAGTCAGTTGGGTCAATACCAATATACCTTAGGCAGATTCGAAAAGTTTGGATAAAGTCAGTCATCTTTCTCTCTTCAGCTAAGATTCTTGGATCTGTAGGCTCTGGAATGGACGTTCTTTGAAGAGGGATGTCAAACTGTTCAAGCAGTGCTCTTGTAGGTATTGGTAGATTTGGATATAACGCTCTAGGAGGATCCCTTAGCGTACTACTGGGCGCTCCAGATGTACTTTGAGCAGTTATCCAAGACGGAAGACGAAGCGCAAAAGTAGAAGTAAGCACTTGACGCTTAGGAGACGGAGGCTCTTCAGCTTTTGCACTAGACGCTTTCCTCTTTTCTCCTTTCTTCTTCTTTTCCGCCTTATTGCCATCATCAGACTTTAAGAAATGATCTGTGAGTAAACTGACCTGATGAGCAATTTGAGACATAGAATCTGTGATGTCATCCAGACGCTTGTCGAAGCGCTCCTGCAGAACGAGAAGCTTGGCGCTGGTAGCATCATTTATAGAGGTCTCAAGGGTTTCAAGGCGCTTCTCAAGCTTTTCTTTCATGGCAAGTTGGGTTGCTTGAGTGGCATCATGCATTGCTTGAAAATCTTGCTTGCACTCACCAACAGCCGCTTGAGCTGAACTACGCATATGAGCAATTTGGGCGCTCATGACGTGAGTTTCAATTGCCAGATCGTCTTTAATCCAATGGAGAGATTCTTCGTTCTGAGTGGCGCTGGAATACTTGTAACTGCAGACTTGAACGCTTCAGCTGATGTATCAGGCGCTTCCTCAAGCGTTGACTCTGGTTGAAGAAAGTCATCGAATTGGAAGTTCCAGTTTGCTAAGTCGGCATATGAAGTGGATGGAGAATCCAAGAGTTCAGTGAGTCTGGTTCTGGAAATACAAGTACCGGAGATGAATGTGCGAAGAGGACTATCAATGGCCCTGATGTGCATTGGACCAATGATATCAAGCACATGATTGGGGAAAACTTTGGACGGCGCTTGAGCGATGGAGAAGAGTGAATCTGGACAGTATTGTCTGGAAAATCCAATCAAGCAGTCAGAAGGAAGAGACGTAGGACGCCGATGTGCAGGTACACAATCAGCATAGTACTCTTCAAGATACGGATAAAGTGCTTGAGCCAGCTCTTGATTCCTTTCAAGCAGGGAGAGGACAAACTCATAGTGATCAAGTACCTCGCTGCGGATTGAAGGGAGCAGTGGATATCCTTTGAATGGACTGATTACTGAGCCGTTCCAAGATCTAAGATTGACAGTGAAGATCTTATCGAATAGGGAGACAGGAGTCAAAATCTTCACCATCAGATTGAAGTTTTCTTCACAGTGGCTTGGGGCAAAATTTAAGCACAATACGCCAGATGTACCACTGGAAGAAGCTTGAGCGTTGAACAGAAGAGGAGTAGTGGAAAATCTGTGAAGCTCTTGACGCAGACACTGTTCGATTTGATGTCTAACAATTGGGAGCTTGAGAACAGGTCCGACTCTCTGTTGACGCTGCTTGAGGCAATACTTGGCGAACTGACGCTTCTTGTCATGCATGCCTATGCCGAAAAGATGGGGAGCTTGAACTAGTTCTGAGAAGGTATACTTGTGTCCCACATACGCTTCAGCCCAGTTAACTTCATTTATGCAGAAGTCTGTGCCAGCAGTCACCATAGCGCGAATGCCTTCAAGATGAATATCTCTGATAGCTTCAAAACGATATCTATCAGGCTGATAGTTAGCATTCCAGACGCTGTCCAAATAGGCATCAGCTTCAGTCTGAAGCAAGTCTGTCAATGATTCGAGACGCTCACCGGCATGAGCAGCCTTATTCTTCCACAGACAAAGTGGATGGACTAATGCAATATTTTCAGGGCTATGAGCAGTCTGAGGGAAGTGTGTGTAGCCTTCTCTGTTCAAGACTGACTCTGAAGGATTGAGAAAGTTAGGACGCAGAGGCTCATACATACGAATGCTGTAATCCCGTAGGGCGAACCCGGTTGGCTTGCTGTGCCCATAATCCAGATAGTATGCTATGTCCATGGCACATCTAGGAGTTTGATCTCCTTGTCTGTCTTGTATGATGGCTTTGATTTGACTGTCAAAATCAATCAATCGAGCAACATCATTCTCTGCAGCAATATATCTCTCTTCGTTGTAGCCTGCAGGAATGAAATCTTCTTCGAGCGCTGGGGGCATATAATTGATTGAATGATCAATCGTCGTCAGCGGGTCGAGTAGGAAGAAGTGTCTAGGCGCTGGAACGTCTTCAGCATCGCTCTGACCTTCTGAGCGTGCCTCTGTTATAGCCTTAACAGGAGATGAAGTCTGAACCTCTGTAGTTGCAGGTTCCTCAGCTTCAATTGCAGCAACTTCTGCGGCAACATCTTTAGCGATAGTAACGACTTCGGTCAAGTCAACATCCAGGATGATATCAGTTGACGCTTCAGCAGCAGCTGGAACTATAGTTGAAAGAAAGGAACTATCCTCTATAAGAGCAGGATCTTCTACAGATGTAGGAAAGGAGATGTTGTGGGAAGAAATAAACTTACCCTGAGAACTAGTCTCAACAGCAATACTTTGAGCGCTTGGCTCAACAGTAACTTGAGCGCTTGGCTCAACAACAACTTGAGCGCTTGGCTCAACAACAACTTGAGCGCTTGGCTCAACAGTCTCAGGCTCTTCAGGAACGGGAGCAGCTCGACGCTTGCTAGTCCTGGAACGCTTGAAGATTTTCTTCACGTTGACTCCTTCAACGAGTCTAGGCGGAGGAGCGGGAGGATCAACAGCTGGTTCTTCAAAGTCTATTTGTTTAATGATCCCTTCCAGCTTCCTTCTTTTGAGAGGTAACTTGTCCTCTACATCCTCATCAGTTTCCTCATCATCCTTTTGAGTGGAGGCGACAATTTGAACTTTGGGCTTTCTGGGAGCCCTTTTCTTGATTGCAGCCGGACGCTTCACAGCTTCTTCTGGTACTGGACGCTCCGCTTCTTTATCGGACGCTTGACGTACTTCCAGACGCTCAGATAGTGGTTTGGCAGCACCACCAATTTTGGGAGGATTGAAGAGATTGTTCAAAATCCTTTTTCCCAACAGCTTGGTCTTATTCAACGGAAGACCAGAAGAATATACACACTGTGATTTGTATAAGAGGTCACTCAGAACAAGCCCATATGGTTTATTTGAGCCGCTTAAACAGTCCCGAAATCTTCCAAAAACGTACTCACTCCAGTTAATTTTGATGTTCAAGAGTATGGCAGTCATCATCTGGAATTGTACTGGGTTCACCTTATCAAAGGTTCCCACTCGGCATTCTATGATCTTGCTGCAGAAATCAGCCAATAGCCGGTATTTGGACACTAGGTCTTTCTTTTCGAAATATTGAGTGTAGGGTACATCGTCGTACGCACTCATTGTAGTCCATGCTTCCTTGATCTGTTTTAAAGTAATAGAATCCAGTGCCTCACCCTCATTTGGGAGTTTAAAGTTCTCGGTAATGGAGGCAGCAGTCAGAGTGAATTCCTTGGGAGGCTCCTTTGAGGATAGAGGAATTAGACAAGAGATAGACTTCTTGTCCTCTGAGAGTTTGGCAGTCCTCTAGAAGATATCCACTTCAGTTGGAAACAGATACGAGTATTGAGTCAAGAATGGCTTGAGCCCAGCTTTGACGACCATATCCATCATATCTGTTAGATTGATCTGAGGTTGCTCATACAAGAATTTCCAGTCGACGACAAGGCCTTCAGTAACCTTGATGGTAGCTTCGGCAGAAGTAGACGAGGATTTCTTTGGTGCCATTTTTAGTGAAAGAGATGAACTGAGATTTGCTTTTGCTTTTAAGAGAGAGAGAAAATAAATTTGCAGAGATTTTTGAGTATTAGTAAATGAAGTTTCTGCAAATTGTGTTTTTAAATGACAGAGGTTAATTTTTTGAAACTTGTGTTCTCTTATCTCTATAGGATTAACACACGTGTAAAGAGTTTCAATCTCAGCCATGAATTCATTAACCGCGGACGCGAGTTTTGCGTAATAGAGAGAAGTTACACTTGGTAATTCAAAAAAATATTTGACATCCGAATTAAAGTTTTAGAAACGTTTGGCATTTTCAAAGTGTAACGCACGCGCCCGTTTGTACACTGACACGTACACAAACACGAGCTATCTCTGAACCGTCATTTTGAAAAAAAAATTGACTACCCGCCAGTTTGATGTGATAGAAGTGTGTGGGTAGAGTACACAATAGACTGTTGAGTCTATCCACTACTTCAAGAAGCGTGTAAAAGGTTTTATGAATGAATTTTTTAAAATCATTTTTATATTAAGTGTTGAATGGAATAGTTTCAACGCTTAATGCCACTTATTGGGGACAATATGGACGCTTAAAGCTAAATTCCTTTTATGGTTTAGCGTCCAACATATTTCACAAAAGAATACTGAGCGTTGATGATCATGCATCTGAAAGTTTTTGATCATTGACGCTTAGTTAGGTTCAAGTATAATTTTAAGGTTCCCCTTAAATTTGATAACTTGTACCATATGTCTAATAAAGTATGATGCTTGATGATTAGGCGTTTAAATCAATCATACCTAGTTCACTTCTCAAAGTGAGAAAGCGTTGCTCGTTGAGCGCTTTGGTGAAGATATCTGCCAATTGTTTGTCAGTTCCAATAAAATGCATGGAGATATCTTTCTTTCGAACATGGTCACGAAAGAAATGGTATCTAATGTCAATGTGTTTGGTTCTGGAATGAAGAACAGGGTTTTGAGTCATGGCTAGAGCGCTTTGGTTATCACAAAGAATGGGGGTTGGACCTAGGATTGTTCCATAATCTCTAAGTTGTTGCCTCATCCATAAAACTTGTGCACAACAACTTCCTGCAGCTACATACTCAGCTTCGGCTGTGGAGGTAGCTATGGATTGTTGTTTCTTGCTATGCCATGAAACTAACCTATCACCTAGAAATTGACAAGTACCACTAGTACTTTTACGATCTATTTTGCAACCTGCAAAATCTGCATCTGAGTAACCGATTAGTTCAAAAGGAGAATCCCTAGGATACCATAAGCCCACATTTTGTGTGCCTTTTAGGTATTTAAGGATTTTCTTGGCAGCAATTAAGTGTGACTCTTTAGGATCAGCTTGAAATCGTGCACACATGCATACCGAAAACATGATATCAGGTCTACTAGCAGTAAGATAAAGAAGTGATCCAATGATACCTCTATAATTAGTGATATCAACTTTATTTCCACTTTCATCTTTATCTAACTTAAGCGTTTGGCTCATTGGAATTTTTGAATATGATGTATTTTCCATACCAAATTTCTTAATCATGTCTCTCGTATATTTAGCTTGGTTAATAAATATTCCATTAGGGCGTTGTTTAACTTGTAATCCTAAGAAGAAAGTTAATTCACCCATCATGCTCATTTCAAATTGTTCTTGCATCTTTTTCGAAAATTTCTCACACAGACGCTTGTTAGTAGAGCCAAAAATAATATCATCGACATAAATTTAGACTAAGAGAATATCTTCGTTATTAGTAATTTTAAATAACGTTGTATCAACGCTGCCTTTTGAAAAGCCTTTACCAATAAGAAAGATAGAGAGAGTGTCATACCATGCTCGGGGTGCTTGCTTAAGCCCATAGAGTGCTTTGTCTAGCTTGTACACCATACTCTTACCATGGTAGTTGAAGAATCCCGGTGGTTGCTCCACATATACTTCTTCTTGGAGTTTACCATTCAGGAAGGCACTCTTCACGTCCATTTGATACACTGTAAATTTGTTAAACGCTGCATACGCTAGAAACATGCGGATTGCTTCAAGACGGGCGACAGGAGCGTATGTCTCATCAAAGTCAATGCCCTCTTCTTGGCAATAACCTTGAGCTACGAGTCTGGCCTTGTTTCTTATTACAATTCCGTTCTCATCCATCTTGTTTCTATAAACCCATCTAGTTCCAATGACTCCTCTTGGTACTAGTGTCCAAACCTTACTACGCTCAAATTGATTAAGTTCTTCTTGCATGGCTTCAATCCAACTTGGATCACTTAGCGCTTCATCCACTTTCTTAGGTTTCATCTAAGATAGAAAGCTTGCGAACATAGCCTCATTGATTGTAGCGGCTCTAGTTCTAACAGGCGCTCCAATATCTCCAATAATTTGCTCTGGTGGATGATCTCGCAGCCATAGTCTGTCTGGTTGGAAGGGGTTAAGAGATTGAACAAGCGCTTGGGGATCAGACGCTTGACTACCTTCTTGCGTAGGCGCTTCAAATTCACAATTCCTTGTTTGCTCTTGATGATCACTCTCTTCATGATCATCAGCATTTCTTATAAAATTGTCCAGAGTAATCTCACGAGTAATCTTAGGAGGTGGCACTGAGATCTCATCATCGTCGTCAGTATCTTCATCAATAGTGATCTTAGACGCTTGATGACAAAGATCTTCAACTCCTACATCATTTATATGAACCTTACTCGGTTCTTGGTTAGCATCATCAAAAACAACATGAATAGATTCCTCAACCTTCGATTTGCCCTTGTTTAGGATGCAAAAATTCTTCCCATTCTTGGCGTAGCCTTGAAAGATTCCCTCATCCGCTTTAGGATCAAAATTCGTTAGGCTTTGGGATCCATTACTATGAATAAAACACTTAGAACCAAAGACGTGAAAGTATGAAACATTTGGCTTACGTCCCTTCCACAGTTCATATGGAGTTTTTTCATGCTGTTTGTTGATCATGCAACGGTTTTGAGTGTAACACGCAGTGTTGATCGCTTCGGCCCAAAACCTAGGAGCAAGCTTGGATTCTGCTAACATTGTCCTAGCGGCTTCCTTAAGCGTTCGGTTCCGGCGCTCAGCAACACCATTTTGTTGGGGATTTCTGGGAGCTGAATACTCATGGTGTATTCCATTTTCTGCACAAAACTTCTGAACAACGTTGTTAGTAAACTCGGTACCGTGATCACTTCTTATTCTCGCAACTTTAAGATCTTTCAATGTTTGAAGTTGTCGAATAAGCGTTGTTAACTTGTCACATGTTTCATCTTTGGATGACAGAAATTCCACCCAAGTAAATCGAGAGAAATCATCTACTATCACCAAAGTATACTTTTTACCGCTTACACTGATTGTTTGAACAGGTCCAAACAGATCCATGTGAAGTAGTTCAAGTATTCTAGAGGTAGATAGATGAGGTTTTCTCTTGAACGATGACTTAACTTGTTTACCCATTTGACAAGCGTCACAAAGGCGATCCTTGTGAAATGGTCCATTTGGTAATCCCTCTACAAGATTCCGACTTATAAGCTGAGAGATTGTTTTAAAGTTAAGGTGGTTCATTTTTCTATGCCATAACCAACCCTTTTTGGATTCATTTTTAGCAACAAAGCATGTTGGGTTGTTATCAAGTGTTGAACCCCAATCTACCAAATATACGTTGTTAGTTCTTTTTCCTTTCAATTTAGTAGACTTTGTCTTAGCGTCATTTATATAGCAACAGTCACTTGAGAATATGACTTCAAAGCCTTTATCACAAAATTGACTTATGCTTAATAAATTATGCTTCAGACCCTCAACGAAATAAACATCACTTATCATGATGTTCCCCCTATGCACAGTACCTATACCTTTGGTTTTACCTTTGGAGTTGTCACCAAATACAACCTGAGGACCATTGGCAGCTCGATAGTTGATCAGAAGATCCTTGGAACCAGTCATGTGCCTTGACGATCCACTATCGAAGTACCAAACAGATGTATCGACTCTAGCTCTAGGTACCTGTACTCAAGAAGGAAGTTCTATTTCTGTTTAGGTACCCATTGTTGCTTGGGTCCTTTAACATTAGTAACATTGTTAGTTTGAATTAGAACTTTAGGAACCCAGATTTGCCTAGTCTTCATTGTAGGAATATTGGCCTTTTTGGGTTTCATATTGTGTTGTGTGTGCTTTTTGGGTGTATAATAATATCCTTGATTATAATGACAATCATAATCATAGTCATAATCATAATCATCGTAATATCGATAATATAATCTTGACTATCTTGGATATTGACGATGGTATTTCCCACTGGCTTGGGTTGCACTTTTGGTGCTGGACGCTTAGCGCTTGATTCACAGTTGTCAGTCTTATCTTTAGCTTTTTGAGCGTTTGGATAAACCCGTCTTTGTGAATCATTTGCCTTAGTTTTCCCCTTGCCTGAGTCAGTTTTGACTTTCTCATTTGGCCTCTTACCATTGTCACTTGGTTCATTTTGATTTTGACCTTGTGAACCTTTCTCAACAAAGAAAACACCCTTTCCTTTGTTGTTTGCCGTAACATTAGGTTTGTTTGGTTGTTTACCGAATTTATTGCATCCTAAACCGGTCTTTTCTCCAAATAACCTTGTTACTTCAGTCACATTGTCGAGCTTTCTGGATGCTTTGGACAACGATGAGACGAGCTGTTCTGACTTGGCAAGTCTAGCCATCAGATCAGCTTCTCTCTTGACTATTATATCAAGATCACCTTTTAATTGAATAACTTCACTCTCAAGCGATTGGTTTTTCTCAATGCACTGTTGCTGAATTCGCAACTCTGCTCTGAGCGTTACTTTATCTTTAGTGAGTGATGAAATAATTACGAGATCATTTTGATATATTTTGGCAGCTTCTTGACATTCATTGTAGTATTCTCTGACTTTGTCAAGTAATTCATCATAAGAAAGAGGAATTGATAATTCATTGATTACCTCAGGAGACGCTTCATCATCTCTGGCCATGAGACATATGAGCGCTGAGTCATCTAATGGCTCATCATCATCACTACTTTCGTCTGATGATTCTAAATCTTCAGGTGCGGATGCTGGTTCTGATTCCGCTAACAAACCTTGTTGCCGAAGGTTGCTCCTGAATTGGTTTCTATCCAAGTACTCCTGCCTTGAGGGCTTGGATACGTTTGGATAAGGGCAATTTACTTGGTAGTGCCCTGGTTTCCTGCAATTATAACAAAGATTAGTTTTCATCTTTTGTTCATTTGATAACCTTGTAGTGTGTGGCTTTGAGATCACGGGTGCTGAGATATTTTGAGTAGACGCTTGATATTGAGCAGGCGCTTGGGATGACGGAGCAGAATACTGAGGCGCTTGGTACTGTTGTTGTACTGGAGTGGGCGCTTGATATGAACTTTGTCCTTGATTATTGAAACCTTTTCCCTTCTTTTCATATCTCAAAAACTTCCTGAATCTATTCAGCAAAGCCAACTCTTCTTCCTCATTGATATCTGAATTCTTTCCTTTATTACCCGATTTGCCCTTGATTGATGCAATAAGCGCTCGAGATTCAACCACTGGACTACTCACAATATCACTGGCAGAATTCAACTCGAACTCAAATGCTTTTAGTTCTGAAAAGGCGTCTTCTGGAGTTAGAAGATCCAGGATATTTGATTCTCTCATAGCGGTTGTCTTCATCAAGAATTTACTTGGTAAGCTTCTAAAGATTTTGACCACCATTTCTCGGTTCTGTAAATCCATTCCCAACGATGTAAGTTCTGTAACTAGAGCTGTAAATCTTATATCCAATTGCTCTAACGTTTCATTGGGTAGCATCTTAAATCCATTAAACTTTTCCTTGGCGATGGAAAGTTTGTTTTCTTTGATTTGGGCTGAGCCACCACAAATCGTAGCCAACTTATCCCATATTTCTTTAGTAGTTTTGCAAGATTTGATTTTGTTAAATAAGTTGTCATTATCATCAATAGCCGTATATAGAGCGTTACGTCCAACATTGTCCAAGTTAGCTCTTCGACGCTCATCTGGAGTCCATTCTTGTTTTGGTTTTTCAACGTAACCATCGGGAGTTTCTTCTGTGGCTCCAGGCGCTCTTGTGATAACTTTATATATGTTTATTGGCCCATCTGAAATGATATCGCACATGTCATCATCACATGAACAGAGATATGTAAATGCTTTGACTTTCCATGTGTCATAATTTGATTCAGTCAGCTTGGGAACTTTAGCAAATGCCATATCTATATTTTAAAAGACAATTAGATTTTTGAAAGAAAGGATCTAAACAAGCAGTTATGCTCGAAAATTTTGAAATTTCAATTTTAACCGCTCTGATACCACTTGTTGGTCCCAAGTGGCATACGAAAGAGTCTAGAAGGGGGGGGGGGTTGAATAGACTCTGAAGTCTTTTTCGACTTCAAAAGATTTCGTATTAAACTGGTTTTGGACGCTTAAAAAGGAAACGCTTGACTCCGCGTTTTCTTAGAAATATAGACGCTTAGGTTAAGCGTCTAATGAAGACTGTTTTTAGAGAGTTAACTTATACTTCAAGATTTGAATACTTTAACCGAGTGGGTTTAAGCGTTCAGTTCTTTAATCAGTGTTAGCACAGCGGAATGATTTTTCTAGTCTTCCTTTGAAAGCTTTAGCGTCACCAGAGGTTTCTTAGTTGCTTAGCGTTTGATTGTATTTTACTTAGTCCATTTATGCAATGATATGATATGATATGATTGACTGAAAAGTAAATAACATAATATTTGTAAGGTTCGTTGGGTGATGTAATCCCAACTACGTCCTTCTTCTCCTTGAACACTTGGAGGCAATCCACTAAAGTGATTCTCAAAGAATCACACAGAATCTTCTACACAATAGGGAGAGATAGATGTCGATGACTTGAGCTCCTTGATCACACATATTTCTGCTCCAATGAACTTCAATCTCCTTGCTTCTTTCACCCAGAAATGATGCAAGTATCCAACTTCGACTTCACACAGATCGCGAGGCTTGGATGGGTTTTTGTAAAGCGGTTTGTTTGATTTTGATGAAGTTCAAACAACTTGGAAATATCTCAGTAGGAAAGTGGTTTCTTCGAAAAGAATGTTTGAGATATTTGTTGACTGTCTCAGGATTGAAGAAAAGCAAAGGGAATGCTTTCTTGAATATTCTGGCTTTTCTGAGAGTTTAAGGAATGAGACTTCAATGCAACAGCAATTCGACTTGAACATTTTTTTGTTCTCTATTTGGCTTGTTGTTGAAGTCCTATTTATAGGCATTCTTGGAGAAAGTGTTCGTTTGACACATGCACAGGCGCGTGTCTCTCACTTTCGCGAGTGAACAAATTTTGTCCTTTTTCCTGAAAATCTGCTGCACGAAAGTTGGTGCTGCAGTCTGAGATAGTTGACAGTCCAATAGGGTGGCTTCTCCGTACGTCTGAAATTGCTTATCACATTTAATGCTCTTATCAGCATTTAATGCATTTGAATTAAATATCCGTTGGTATTTAGTGCTTAGGGAATATTTGCATTAAACTCCTTTTGAACTTAGAAATAAATTCAGGTGACATTACTTCTGTCCCATAAGGAAACGCTTGATGTAGCTGGTCAATTGGACGCTTTGAGACTTTTATCTTCTTTCAGAAATCAGGCGCTTGAGTCTTCGAACTTTACCACTGATAAACTCACTCAGAAATTATCAGACGCTCAGCCTAAGACTACTTAGCCTAATAATCTAAAGCAAAATAAAACAAAGCCTAATAAGCCTATTACAAAACCAACGCTTCAAGGCTTATACAAATTTTCTACTAAAATCAAACTTACATATTTTGGGGTCTAACACAAAGTCCTAATTGTCATCATCAAAACATCTAACATGAAATTCCTAACAACCATATGTTTGTACAGTATCATCAAAACACTTGTTCCAGCTTCGGGAAGCCTGTTTGAGTCCATAAATGGATCTCTGAAGTTTGCACACTGATAAGTCCATATTTTACAGTATTTTATGGCCCATTGTAATATGATTTGATCGTTACTTTGATCATTTTTTATCCCTCACAATGCTTTGATTGGTATATATTTTGTTTTGTATGATAAAAGTTGATTTATGCATGAAAGACGAGAAAAGAGATCCAAATTGAGCTTGAAATTGAAGAAAGAAACAAAAGAAGATAGTTGACGAACGATTTTACACAATGCTTATATATAAACGAGGTTTTCGTCCTCTTACAGGCCGAATCATACTAAGGTTTCTTCTTCAATATTGTAGATCTATTTCTTAGCTTCGCGTAGCAACTTGAATCAACTCAATCCGACATTTGTAGAGAGAGTTATGATTAAAATACGAACGCTGCGAATTCTGCGTGAGACGACCGCGGCACAGGACCGCGGTCTTGCTTCTGAAAATTGGTTCGCACTTTTTGTGCTGCAGTCTGCTGATGTTTGTGCCGCGGTCCGATTCTCCAGCTGCCCTATTTTTTATATCCGCCGTTTTTGGTCTTTATAACACATTCTTCACTTATCAAAAGGCTGGAAATGCTCAAAAACACCAAAGGGAAGCCATGGGAAGTCCTAAGAAAGCTTGAAGAGTCATCATCATCATCATTTTCATCATCAAAGCTTGGATTCAAACTTTGTAATAGGGAGTAATTCAACTCTTTCTCTTTGATTTGTGTATCAACCATGTCTTATAGAATTGTTGAATCACTTGTTGTAAGTATGAGCTAAACATCTTTGTGGTTGGGTTATGTGAATACTTTGTGATGTTTTG
Organism: Buddleja alternifolia; assembly: GCA_019426215.1. Classification (NCBI taxonomy): domain Eukaryota; kingdom Viridiplantae; phylum Streptophyta; class Magnoliopsida; order Lamiales; family Scrophulariaceae; genus Buddleja; species Buddleja alternifolia. Next base: position 21,263,897 of record CM033397.1, on the reverse strand, counting down.
TGTTTAATGAATCATTAATTTCCGGATTTATTACATTCTTGTTACATGTTTGATTTTATACTTAATGCTTTCACATGAATGATCACCATGTGTTTGATATAATGCTTTGTCTTGAGACCGAGAGGAGATAGATAAAGGGAGATCGAAAAATCAAACATCATAACGTAACAATTGACTAGAGATAGAATCGATTGCGTTGTGTGGCTTTTTGTGATAAGATGACCCGATTGAATGTAGGATCTTCGTAAACAAGGAATTCCTTTGAACCTAAATGCTTGTTAGTTAATTCAATCTTCACTATAGAGATATAGGAAGTTGTTAACTAGTATAGGCTTGTTATTTCAAGAGATTGAATCATAAATACATTAGGGGGTTTCGCCATAACAAGAACGTTCTAAGAATCCGGATAATTGAGAGTTCATGAACATAGAATAGAACATAGTAGGATCATAACCCAATCACCTCTTTCCATTCGATTTATTATCTTGTTTATCACATAGTTGTCTTTGATTATTTTCATAGTATAATCAACCATCATCTTATAATTTGATTTAGCTTACAGTTAGATAATATAGCAATTACGAGCATTGAATCCAATTGTCCCTGTGGAGACGATACACCCCGGGCTAAATAGTCCACTTTATGACTTTGCACGACCTAGTATACTTGCTAGGAATTCGCGTGGCAAGTTTTTGGCGCCGTTGCCTGGGACAATTGCGTTATTTAATATTGTAATTCACTTATCTATTCTAAGACTAAGTTGCTGTTTTTGCATTTTGGTTTGCTGTTTTTGCATTTTAAGTTGCTGTTTTTACGTCTAAAGTTGCTGTTTTTGTGTCTTAAGTTGCTGTTTTTGTGTTTTGGTTTGTTGTTTTTATGGTTTAGTTGCTGTTTTGTTATTTTGGTTTGCTGTTTTTGCATTTTAAGTTGCTGTTTTGGCATTTTGGTTTGCTGTTTTTACATCTTGAGTTGCTGTTTTTATGTTAAAAGTTGCTGTTTTTGCGTTTTGGTTTGTTGTTTTTACGTTTTAAATTTGGTTCTTTTGATTCTATTGTTAGGTTGACTTCTTTGAGTAGTGCATGACCCGCACATCTCAAGGAAACCTTGAAGATTTTGATTCCGAGATCGAGCGCACTTTCAATAGCAGAAGACGAGCACAAAGCCAAAACGAGAATCAATTTGAGGCAATGGAGGGGAACAATGCCGTCAATTTAGAGGACCCGGGAATTCAAGCCTTGATTCAAGCCGCTGTTGCTGCCACATTAGCACAAAGACAAGAGCAAGCTCCCCGTCCTTTACGTGATTATATGCAACCCACTGTTCATGGAGCCGCTAGCGCTATCGTACTACCCACGGTAGAAGCAAATAATTTTACAATATCACCGGCTGTTCTTCAACTCATTTCCAATGAACAATATCGGGGTACGGCGGATGAGTCACCACATGCTCACATTACCAAGTTCCTTAGCTATTTGAGCACATTTCGACAAAATGGAGTGACCGATGATGCTATTAGAATGAGAATCTTTCCGTTCTCATTGAGGGATAAAGCAAGAGCTTGGCTTGACTCATTGCCAACGGCATCCATTCATACTTGGGACCAGTTGGTGGAGAAGTTTTTGAGTAAGTATTTTCCACCGGGGAAAACAGCCGCTATCAAAGTTGAGATACAAGGATTTCGACAAATGGAGGGAGAGTCACTCAATGAAGCACTTGAAAGATTGAAGGAACTTCTCCGAAAATGCCCTCACCATGGTTTTGCAGTTTAAACTCAAGTGACCATCTTCTATCAAGGCCTTGGACCCGGCCTTCGCACTCATCTAGACGCAGCTGCGGGTGGTTCACTCATGAATTCACCACCACAAGCGGCTTGGGAAATGATCGATAGAATGTCGAAAAATAACTACCAATGGCCTACTGAGAGAGTAATACTTCCAAAAAAGGCGAGTGGAGTTTATGAAGTGGAAGCTTCCACTTCACTAGCTAATCAAGTAGAACTATTGCACAAGAAATTGGATGCTATGAATTTCTCGATAAACCAAGTGCAAACGTTGTGTGAAAATTGTGGTGGAAATCATCACATTACGGAGTGTCAACATGGCAGTCAATCTTATGATTCCGAATGTGTTGAAGATGCGAATTATGTGCAAAATTCAAATAGGACACAAAACGATCCATTTTCTGAAAAATATAATCCGGGGTGGAGAAATCACCCAAACTTCTCATGGAGTAACAACAACAATGTGGTGAAGCAACCTCCCGGGTTTCAATCACACGGTGATAGACCGCCATTTCAACGCCAAGGGGGTTTTCAACCCAACACATTTCACAAATAAGGAGGTTACCAACCACAAGAAAAGAAACCGAGTTTTGAGGAATTGATGCTCCAATATATAAAGAAAAATGATGAACGGTGTCACAACCTTGAAATTAGTGTGAGCAACATACAAACTCAATTGGGACAATTGGCTAGTCAACTCTCAGGTAGAACAGCAGGATCACTACCTAGTGACACCGAGAAGAACCCGAAAGAACAGATTCTGGCCATCACATTGAGAAGTGGTAGAGAAGTTGGTGCTACAAATTTCCAAAATTCAGAAGCGTGCCGAGGAACTGTGCCGCGGTCGAAAATTCTAGTACCGAATTCTTCTGAGGAGTACAGCGACACGGAACCGCGGCACAACAGCACGGATCCACAGATTTCAAATGCATGCTGCGGCACAGAACCGCAGCAATGCGAAGAACCGCGGCGCTGTACCGCGACACCCTTACCTGCTCCGGATAAAATTGATTCTACACCCCGCACCGCTCCTGCGCCAGTGCAGCCACGTCCACCCTTTCCTCTTGCACTAAAAAGGGGAAAACTTGATGCTAAATTTCTTAAATTCATAGAAATGTTGAAACAATTGCGCATTAACATTCCTTTTGCAGATGTTATCCTTCAAATGCCAAGCTATGTTAAGTTTCTTAAGGAAATTCTTTCGAACAAACGCAAGCTTGAGGAACATGCCACCGTCGCACTCACCGAGGAATGTTCGGCAATACTTCAAAATAAGCTTCCCACTAAGCTTAAGGACCCCGGGAGTTTCACTATCCCTTGCACGATTGGTTCTCTTTCATTTTCTAAAGTCTTATGCGATTCAGGAGCTAGTATTAACTTGCTTCCTTTTTCTCTTTTTAGGAAATTGGGACTTGGAGAACCAAAGCCCATGACAGTCTCTCTACAACTTGCTGATAGATCAATCAAATACCTGAGAGGCATTGTGGAGGATGTATTGGTAAAAGTCGATAAATTTATAGTCCCTGTTGATTTTCTTGTATTGGACATGGAAGAGGATGTCGAGGTTCCAATCATATTGGGGCGCCCTTTTCTGGCAACAGCTGATGCAACTATCTATGTAAAAAGTGGGAGGGTAACATTTACTATTGGGGAAGAGATGATAGATTTTAATATTTTCAATGAGAATACACATTCTTCTTCGTCTCATGGTATTTACCAGGTTGAGCTTGTAGATGGATCCCATAACAATGCGTTGAAAAAGGGAGGAACAATGGTAATGCACAATGAAGATACTATATGGAGTCCTGTTGGATGCACAAGTGGCGTTGGTTAAGAATTGAAAAGGAGTCGAGCTAATGACTTAAAACAAGCGCTTCGTGGGAGGCAACCCAAGTTTTTCATGCTTTCTTTCATTTCCGTTATTTTTCTTTTTGTTTTGTTTTTCTCCTTTTGTGTGTTTTTAGTGTTATGTTTATTATTATTATTTTTTTCTTCTTTTTTTTTTTGTGTGTCTCTTCTTGTTTTCCTAACTTTACAGATGGCTAGGCTTTATTGTCAGACTCTCCGTCTTGTTGCTCTTTCGCTTTTTGGACATCACTTAGATTCAAACATCAGGGACGTCTTTCCTTCCTTTACTTTACATTTGTATGTTCGCTCATTGGGGACAATGTGCTAGATTAGTTGGGGGGTGGGATAGATGTCCTAATTTTATTGTGATGTGGTGATTTTGAGTAACTTGTACTCATTTGTTAAGTTTCATGCTTGATTTGGGATTAGAAAACTGTGATAACCAATGATTTCATATTCATGATTTGTTACACTTTTGCTTGGAACATGATTCGTTTGAATGTCTCTACTTCATCTAAGATGAAATCATTTGTCGTATTTTATATGTGAAAGCCTTTTTAGCCATGCTTATGTGAATTGTTGAGGATTTAAAGCATTGAATTTTCAATTTTGTCAATTTTGAAGTGTGTGTTGAGTGTGCGAAGTCATGAAATGATTTAGGCCATTTTTCATTTTCTTTAACCTTACAATTGGCCTTCACGATACTACATAATCTCTAGACCTTATTTTGAGCTATATTGATAAGAATGGAGTGTGCTAAGCATACTAAAAACCACCATTCGCTTTTCTTTCGTAAGCCACACCAACCACCCTTTAGCCTAAAAGAAAGAAAAACAAAGTCTATTTCCCAAGTAAGAGAGCATATAACTTCATATCATTTGGCTTTAATTTGGGTTTACGCTTTGTTTTGGGTGTCGAATCTCTTGGATTAATGGGTTAAAAGGTGTGTTTGTTCTTGATGATTTTGAGAAGTTTTAAGGTCTTGAGTTTATGTGAAATAAAAAGAGGAAAAAGAAATGTTGTAAGTTGGCTAAACAGTCGAGAGATTGGAAGTTACCGAAAAATATATTTTGTGAGCTCTCTCTCGACTTGGCTATGAACTGAGCTTCAATGTGATTTATTTGGTTTGGGAATCATTTTTCCACCCCTAGCATCAAAAGAAACAAGTTTTGGGTTATGAGTTCAAAGGGAAAAGAAATCAAAAAGCTATAAGTGGCGAGATGTGGAGATTTATTCGGTTGATAAGTGAGTGTTTAGCTCGATGATATTGATTTGTATGCTTTCTTTAGTTTAGTCACTTTATCCATATATTCCCGTCCAAGCCATTACCTAGCCTTACGTTACAAGCCAAAAAGACCTTTTGATCTTGACTTTCACATTTCATGCACACCGATAGGTTAACAAGGTTTAGAAGTGTTTTAATGTTTTTATTATCTAATGAGTTTGCATAATCTTGTTTAAAGTGTGCTCTTGACATAAAAATGGATTTGGAATTCATGATTTAGAGATGGATTCGAAGATGTTTGGGGGCTTTCAAATTGTTGAGTGTTCTAAGTAAAGTGTATCTTGTCATAATCATTATCGAGTACTTGTTTATTGAGACATGAAACCTTTCAAGATCCCAAAGCAAGTTGTAAAATCTGAACTTATGAGTACTTGTTCGCCATTTATTGATCGAGACGATCATAGCCTAGTTGTGGGGTAGTTGATAAATCCATATTTTACAGTATTTTATGCCCCATTGTAATATGATTTGATCGTTACTTTGATCATTTTTTATCCCTCATAATGCTTTGATTGGTATATATTTTGTTTTGTAGGATAAAAGTTGATTTACGCATGAAAGACGAGAAAAGAGATCCAAATTGAGCTTGAAATTGAAGAAAGAAACAAAAGAAGATAGTTGACGAACGATTTTACACAATGCTTATATATAAACGAGGTTTTCGTCCTCTTACAGGCCGAATCATACTAAGGTTTCTTCTTCAATATTGTAGATCTATTTCTTAGCTTCGCGTAGCAACTTGAATCAACTCAATCCGACATTTGTAGAGAGAGTTATGATTAAAATACGAAAGCTGCGAGTTCTGTTGATGTTTGTGAAAATTGGTTCGCACTTTTTGTGCTGCGGTCTGCTGATGTTTGTGCCGCGGTCCGATTCTCCAGCTGCCCTATTTTTTATATCCGCCGTTTTTGGTCTTTATAACATATTCTTCACTTATCAAAAGGCTGGAAATGCTCAGAAACATCAAAGGGAAGCCATGGGAAGTCCTAAGAAAGCTTGAAGAGTCATCATCATCATCATTTTCATCATCAAAGCTTGGATTCAAACTTTGTAATAGGGAGTAATTCAACTCTTTCTCTTTGATTTGTGTATCAACCATGTCTTATAGAATTGTTGAATCACTTGTTGTAAGTATGAGCTAAACATCTTTGTGGTTGGGTTATGTGAATACTTTGTGATGTTTTGTGTTTAATGAATCATTAATTTCCGGATTTATTACATTCTTGTTACATGTTTGATTTTATGCTTAATGCTTTCACATGAATGATCACCATGTGTTTGATATAATGCTTTGTCTTGGGACCGAGAGGAGATAGATAAAGAGAGATCGAAAAATAAAACATCATAACGTAACAATTGACTAGAGATAGAATCGATTGCGTTGTGTGGCTTTTTGTGATAAGATGACCCGATTGAATGTAGGATCTTCGTAAACAAGGAATTCCTTTGAACCTAAATGCATGTTAGTTAATTCAATCTTCACTATAGAGATATAGGAAGTTGTTAACTAGTATGGGCTTGTTATTTCAAGAGATTGAATAATAAATACAATAGGGGGTTTCGCCATAACAAGAACGTTCTAAGAATCCGGATAATTGAGAGTTCATGAACATAGAATAGAATATAGTAGGATCATAACCCAATCACCTCTTTCCATTCGATTTAATATCTTGTTTATCACATAGTTGTCTTTGATTATTTTCATAGTATAATCAACCATCATCTTATAATTTGATTTAGCTTACAGTTAGATAATATAGCAATTACGAGCATTGAATCCAATTGTCCCTGTGGAGACGATGCACCCCGGGCTAAATAGTCCACTTTATTACTTTGCACGACCTAATATACTTGCTAGGAATTCGCGTGTCACACACCTTGTGCTCACTTCATATGGATGCGAAGCCCTCGGGCTGCTCCATGTAAAGCTCTTCCTCTATTTTACCATTGAGGAAAGCAGTCTTCACATCCATCTGCCATATTTCATAGTCTAAATATGCAGCTATGGCTAGAAGTATCCGAATGGATTTGACCATCGCCACTGGTGAAAAGGTTTCATCATAGTCAATTCCTTGCCTCTGAGTATAACCTTTCGCCACGAGACGTGCCTTATAGGTGACTACCTCTCCATCAGCTCCAAGCTTTCGCTTATAGATCCACTTACAGCCTACGAGTTTACACCCATCTGGTGGATCAACCAAGGTCCAAACCTTGTTGAAGTGCATAGAGTCCATCTCGGATTGCATGGCTTCTAACCATTTTCCCGAATCGACGTCCAACGTCGCTTCCCCATATGTCCTTGGATCAGGGGAATTACCATCCTCGTTGCTATCAAGCAAGAAACCATACCTCTCGGGTTGTTTCGGGATCCTTCCGGATCTTCGAGGATGTTGTGTACTTGCTACTACTTCTGGTTGTGCATCTGTGGTATCAGGTGAACCCTTTTGTGGTTCTTGAGTTTCCTCAAGTTCTGCAACCTCGCCATTTCTATCCAATAGAAATTCCTTCTCTAAGAAGGTAGCGTTCCTTGAAACAAACACTTTATGTTCCGATGGGTTGTAGAAATAATATCCATAGGATTCCTTTGGATATCCCACAAACTTACATAAGGAGGATCTTGCATCCAACTTATCGCCCACTAGTTGCTTGACATAAGCCGAGCAACCCCATAACCTTAGGTATTTATAAGTGGGTGGTTTACCAAACCACATTTCATATGGCACCTTGGAGGCACTCTTTGACGGTACTCTATTTAATAGATGCGTCGCAGATTCTAGGGCATATCCCCAGAAGGAAAGAGGAAGTCCAGTGAAACTCATCATGGATCGAACCATGTCCATCAAGGTCCGATTCCTTCGCTCGCTTACCTCATTAAGTTGGGGAGTACCGGGCGGAGTCCACTGAGAGACAATCCCATTGTCTTTTAGATAATCAAGGAATTCACGGGACAAGTATTCTCCCCCTCGATCCGATCGAAGAGCTTTGATACTTCTTCCCATTTGCTTCTCTACTTCATGTCTAAACTCCTTGAACCTCTCAAAGGCTTCAGACTTGTATCTCATAAGATACACGTAACCATACCTCGAAAAGTCGTCGGTGAAGGTTATGAAGTAAGAATGGTTCCCTTTAGTGCTTACATTAAGCGGACCACATACATCCGTATGGACCAAGTCCAAAAGGTTAGTAGCTCGCTCCATTTGCCCGGAAAATGGTGACTTGGTCATCTTACCCTTTAGACAAGATTCACAAGTTGGCATATCTAGCATTTCCCGAAGGTCAAGCTTATCCGCCATCTTATGAATCCTATCCCTAGAGATATGGCCTAGTCTAGCATGCCACAAGTATGTATCATTTTGATTATCTAACTTTCTCTTACTAGTATGTTCTTCATGTTGAGATAATAAGATTGGAGTATCGGGGAGAACCGTCTATAAGCCATGAGACAACTTTGATTCCAATATTAAAGAAGAACCATAAAACATGGAGCAAGCTCCATTTTTTATAACAAAACTATAACCTTCCTTGTCCAACAAGGGTACAGAAATGATGTTCTTAATTAATTGTGGAATGTAAAATACATTGTTCAAAATAACACGATTTTTGTTGGGAAAAGATAAGTAGATAGTTCCTACGGCCGTGGCAGCAACCCGTGCTCCATTCCCAAACCGCATGGTCATCTCCCCTCTACTTATCTGCTTGCTTCTTGCCATCACTTGCAAATCATTGCAAAGGTGAACTCCACATCCGGTGTCCAACACCCAAGAAGCATCATTAACTAATAAGTTAACTTCAACATAAAACATACCATTCATTGGTTTAGTGCAATTACGCTTCCAATGTCCCTTTTTACCACAATTGAAGCACGCATCATGATCGGTACCCTTAGCCTTTTTTACACCACCTTTGCCTTTCAACTGTTTTTTCTTGTTGTTGTTCTTCTTCCCTTTATTCTTATTGGCCTTACGGCCCTTAGAACGGGATGAGGAACCAACAAGCAGTACCGGCTTATCTTTCTTGATGGTGGCATCTGCACTCTTCAACATGTTCAACAACTCGGGTAATGAAGCCTCAAGTTGATTCATGTTGTAGTTGATGACAAATTGGTCAAACGACTTCGGAAGGGACTGTAGCACGAGGTCAACAGAAAGCTCGGTCTCAAGTTTTACGCCAAGATCAGAAAGCTTATTAATAAGACTGATCATGTGTAAAACGTGATCATCGATCGACGATCCCTCGTGCATGCGAGCGCGAAATAGCTCTTTAGAGATTGCGAATCTCTCCCTCCTAGTTCGAGTGCCATAGAGCTCCTCGAGACTTTTGATAATATCTTTAGAGATGGTCACGTGCTCAAATTATTTTTGAAGCTCATTAGTCATAGAAGCCATCATGATACACCTCACTTGGATATTATCATCAGTCCACTTATCAAAAGCGGCACGTTCATCATCAGTGCTTGTGCGAGTTACGTGAGGCAAAGACATATCTAATACGCTATCCTTGCGCTCACTTTGAAGCACAATTTTAAGGTTTCGATACCAATCGGCGTAGTTGGGACCGACAAGTCTATTTGAATCTAGGATTGATGCAAGTGGATTTTTGTCCATTTTGTAAACTACAAAATAAATAGCGAGGCAAAACAATTAGCATTCAATATGTAATTTTGTCCACATATAATTCAGTCTTTAATCATACGTGTCTCCCACTATTTTATCAAATTCCATAACCCTCTTATATGGATATTCGAGGAGATATACGGGTCTCCCTAGTGGGCTCGAGATCCATAAGCGACTCTTCATATGCCCCGAGAACACGAGCCCATATGATAAATCTGTATGGTAGGCTTACCGGCCTTGTATATCGACATATAGTTCTCAAGATATTTTGCCTCGTCTTTCCCATATACCCCGAGAACACGAGCCCACATGGTAGTAAACGTTAAGTTAAGCCCATCAAATATTCATGGTCAATCGATCGGACTAGTGTGCCCCACGACTCATGGACGACACCTAGACAAATCGATCCTACGAGCATCCCTATGCTTAGTAGTGGTCACAGCCTAATCCACTTGACGCCACCCCACGACTCATGGACGGCGGGCCAAGCTTCATGGCATTTCACATGCTACCACTTATGATGGAAGGCGTGGACAATAGAACTTCATTCAATTTCCACATAAACTTAATATTTCTTGGATTTACTTGAAACAAATCAAGCGAGGGGTTTCAACATGCAAGGTCTCATCAAGATAAGGATTATCTTTAATTATGTGATCATGCAATCCAAGTAGCATATAAGAAAACATAATATAAGACATCCACAAAGCGGTAAACAAATATGGATGATTGTGGGTCCCTAAGCGATCCACCCGAGCCACCGGTGAATCTATGGTAATCTAGGGTACTAAATTAAAATAGGCCCTATCTATTACATAAGCTTCCAACGGCATACATAATCTTCAATGATGGTCCATCATCTTCGTCTCCATCTTCGATTACAATAAAATGAAAAAGAAAGTGCGAAAATAAAATATACAACCAAATTGAAATAGAGGCCAATAATAATTACAACCCAATTGAATAATCTAAGGCTCGACCCACAATCCATCCATTATGCAAATCAACCATCAAGCGTATGAAGATGACATGCAAAGCATTAATTAATCATAAGCTCATCACATAGTTGAAACAATCATAACTTTGGGATTTATACGTTTTGAGGAAAAACCGAGTTTTTCTAGTTTTCAAAAATTCCAAACTTTTAAATAACTCAAAAACGCGTGGAAGTTGATTCCAAAATCAAGAAATGGGCCAAAGGTAGGAGTCCTTGAAGGCCCGGGTCGTGTGTACCACACCACGTCAAGATGGTCCAACCATCAAGCACATGGTGTGCATACGCACACCCGTGTACGCTGCCCGGCAACGCACCGTGCGCCGCCGAGCAACGCACCGTGCGCCGCCGAGCAACGCACACACTGTCCAGCAGCTGCTGGACAGTTTCTCGACCATGGTCGAGACCACCAAGGGGTGGAATCGGCCATGATCAGCCCCGTCTTGACCCCCGCCAAGTTTCCTTTGACGGTTGGCAAAGATTCGCGATATTGAGTCCTACTAAATGAGCACACCCTTATGCGCACAAAGCTTTCGGCCGGGTGCGCACAAAGTCTCGTAGCTTGGGTTCAATATCAACGGTCCTCGCCCGGGTTTCGACCTTCCCTTTTAGTGTCTCTTAATTTTCAATCGTTTCAAAAAAAAAAAAATCTCCAAGATTTTAAGAAAAACGATGACAAATCCCAAGCTATTATTAAATCAACAAATGTAACATATAGATTTAAGCAACCGGTTAAAATACTACATGAAATGGAATGCAAAAACATGCAAAGTTTTAAATGTGCATAACCCGGGCTCTGATACCATTGTTAGGATCGGTATGCCCCCACAAGCGATGCCGGCGCAACGGAAGAAATAAAGTATATAAAACACATATATATCGGCATCCCAAGCTAGGGGGTCAAAGTAATGCACAACAAAAACTAATACGAGTAAAGGGGTTTTAAACCGATTACAAGATTTGGGGTTTTATTAAAGTGAGGGTGTAAAACCACAACACAAGGAAAATCACACCAAAAACTTTGGCTCTCATTTTCGAATCCTCACCTCAACATGGAGGGGTTCGAATCAAACCACCATAAGCTCCTAAAGAAAGAAGCCTCTACAAGGACACACTTCAAGTAAGTTCATACCTTAAGCAAAAGATTGGCTAGATATATGCTCTAAGGAAATGGAGTCTATGTAGTGAAAGGTGGAAGACAAGAAGAGTTACTAAAAGAAATATCTATGGAAGATAATCTTTTACAACTAATCTTCAAGAAGAAGTTCTATAGAAGAAAGTCTTCAAGAATCACAAGAGAAGCTAGAAAAATCTAGAGATGAAGAACTAAGCTCTAAGCTTTTTTTTCTTTTTTAAGTTTTCATCAAGTTTTAAATGAGAGCAAGAACACCTCCTTTTATAGCCACCAATTTTCGGCCATATGGTGTTAGGTGGAGTAGAAGACTTGTTTTTCTTCACCTACCACCTCATTCTCACCTACCATTCCATTCTCAACTACCACTACATGTGTAAGAGAATATTTTTCATTTTCTTCTTCATTTAAAAAACATTACAAGTCAAACTTTGACTAGCTTTGAATTTCACTCTTGTGACTTCATTTAATTAAGTCCAACTTAATTAAAATGACTCCCAAGTCTTCCAAGACTTGTTAATTAAATAATCTTCATGATTAATTAATAGTAAAATTAGTAGCTTAAATATATTCTCGGATAATAATAATTTCCGTTAATAATTAATCTCCAAGATTAATTAATAGAAAAATTATTTTCCCAAGACTACTAATTAAAATGTCTTCCACTTAATTAATTAATCTCATTAATCAATTTCACTTTAATCCTAAACCGGATTAATATTCACATAGCAATTGAACTTTCTTGAGTAAGTGTGTAACCCCATTGTAGGTTCGTTCATGTACTAGTAGTAGGAACACAACCCCGCTGTGCCTTTGCAATTTTCATTGCTAGATTTAATTACTCCAAGTATTTTAATCCGACCAAGAATTAATTACCGATTAATTCATGGTTCCTACAAATCCAGGTTAGTACTAGCCACGCGCCAAGAAGACCTAGCCATGAACGATTATTAGGTGACCTTTCCGCATTACGATTTTCGCATAAGTAAAATCCTTCCATCAAATATCCCGATCGAATCTAGGACTTGGATGTCAGTCGAAATCCCAGTAACTCGATTCTATGTATATCGATCTAAGTGACATTGACCAATTTATCAATCAAGCGAGGAAACACTGCTCCTCCTTATTGATACTACTCCGGCTGGAGGTTCCCATGGTCAATACACTGTGAAGTACATAGGATATGCGCCGATGCTAATGATCAGTGACGGATTCTTTCTTGGCACTCACGCGCCTCCGTACATAACCAGACTGGACCCAATATGCCCCACTTTATGACTCACCTGGAATCGTGTGACAAATCTAAGTACAGTGGGCGATGCACGAGATGACCAATGGTGCCTCAAGTCATGAGGACCAATCTTATGCCTACGTAACCGAGGAGATTCCAAATTCGACATTGACTCCAATATGGAATCTCGGCGGGGTTGTTCAGTTTACTCGATCCCAACGAGAACCCACATACATGCACTGATGTACACCGTATCAGTATCCATGGAATAGGATACACTCTCCAAGAGTGTGCATTGTACGTGCAAGTCTTTACGAGTCATTGATATCCCTATCTCAATGATTCTATGACTTGGAACATTTTTAAGACCACAACCTTAGAGACGTATTCCATGATTGGCATCCCCGATACCAAACACATCTCATAGCTTAAGAGTGATCTAGGGGACTTTATCTAATTTCATAGAATGATAAGATAAAGAAGAAAATGTCATTTATTAAATTACTTGACAAGATACAATATAAGACTGTTTAAAGAGTTGGCTACTACGCCCTACAAATGGCGCACCGGGCACCTAACTCTTTCATTTAAGCCCATTTTTTCGTACTTTTATTAATAAGGCTGTTTGGACCCTTCAATTTGAGCTCATTTCTTTTCAGGTGTAAACAAACGTTCAAAAACTTTTTACACACTTAATGTACGCGGATTACCTCATTATTTATTGTCAAGCTAATGTTTTGAATGCGGAATATGTTCAAAAATGTCTTACAACATTTGAGGAATGGTTGGGTCTTTCAGTGAGCAAATCAAAATTTGTGATTCATTTTAGTCATAATGTTTCCCCAGAGCTTAAAGTTGAATTAAAAAATATTTTGAAAATAAAGGAGTGTTGCACAAAATCAAATACCTTGATCTCCCTTTTTTCAAACAACGAAGGCGCACCATTTGCTTTAATGAGTTAGTTGAAAATCTTCAAAATAAACTAAGTGGCTGAAAAGCAAAAAAACTCTCTCATACCAGTCGCCTTATTCTCCTAAAGTCGGTGGTTCAATCTATCCCCGTTTATCATATGTCAAGCTTTCTTCTACCTCTTTCCATCTGTTCTAAGTTGGATTCTTGTATGTGTAATTTTTTTTGGGGTCATGATTCAAACAAAAAAAAGCTCCATTTGATGTGTTGGGATGACATATGCCGTTCCAAAGCATTGGGTGGTCTTGGTTTCCGAAAAATGTTCTATTTAAATTTGGCTCTTCTTATAAAATTAGTGTGGAAATTGGCTACTGATGATCATAGTCCTTGGGTTGCTTTACTCCGTTCAAAATATCTTAGGATTTCTAATATGTTGCATACCGCCTCTAGTGGGGCAAACGCCTCTTTGATTTGGAAAGATTTTCTTAAATGTAGATCATTACTTACCAAAGGTGCGTGCTTTTCGATTAGTTCAAACTCCAAAATTCTCATGTGGACCGATCCGTGGATTCCTTCTTTTGTTGGTTTTACTCCCATGCCCCCCCAAAGCTCTAGAGATATTGTCTCTTTTGCCAAGGTAAAGTCCCTTTTCAATCTTAAACTCAAGTGGATGGAATATTAATGTCCTTTACTCCATCTTCCTCCGTGATATTGTCAAATATATTCTTAAAATATAAATTTCATGATCTCCGGATCCCTCTAAACTCTTCTAGACCCCCTCTGCAACGGGGAAGTTTTCAGTCAAGAGTACGTACTCACTTGTTACTTGTCACCAAATTCCCTTAGTCCATCAACATCCACCCTCTTTGTTTAAAAAGATTTGGGCTGCGTGGCTTCATGGGAGGCATAAGATTCTTGCTTGGAAAATTTCTTGTAACATTCTCCCCACCCATAATAGACTTGCACAGATTTTTTTCGTGGAAAACCCCAATTGTCCATTTTGTGAAACTGAGTTAGAAACCCTTGAGCATATTATTCTTAATTGCCATTTTGCAAAACAAGTTTGGTGGAAGTCAAAGTGGGGTTTCAAAACTGATGGCTTTTGCAATTTTTCCATTTTTCAGTGGCTTTGTTTTATTTTTGATAAAAAAAAGTTTTAATGATCTCATTAAGGTCGAGGAATTTTTAATTTCTACTATTTGTATTATGGATTCATTATGGAAGGCCCAAAACTTGATCGTTCATCATCTCTCCCACCCTGTTGAATCTAAGATTGCTGTCAATGCAGATAAAGTAGCTCTCGAGCATTCGGAAGCTCAATGCCTGATCTCAAATTGAGCCCGCCTCTTATCCCTCCTCCAGAAGTGGTCTCTCCCTCCAAGTAATTCCTTTAAATTCAACACAGATGCAGTCTTTATTGATGGTAGAGGAGCCTGTGCTTTTATCATTCGTAACTTCGAGGGTGAAGTGCTCTTGTTGCTGCTCGTCAACTTTGGGCTCACAATGTTTCTCAGGCTAAAGCTGAAGGTCTTCACTTTGCTGTGTCTTAGGCGATTACTCTATAGGTCACCAAAGCTTTGTTTGAATGTGACTCTGAGTGTGTGATCAAGATGGTCCTTTGCCCCCTCGATTCTGTTGATTGGCAATCTCGAGCAACTATCAAACTCATTCAGGATGTCCACCAATCTTGGCCTCTTTGGAGTTTTAACTTCGCTCGTGATAGTGTTGTATGCCCGGCGAGCCATATATTGGCTTGAACACTAGATCATCAACACTGTGGCAGTTTTATTATTTATATTGTATCAAACCTGTTTCGGCATGCTTCTTTATTGTCTATTACTTTTATTAGTATAGATAAAGATACCATGGATTACATATGCTTAGGGGAGCGTTTGGGATACCTATGGAACACTCTCAAAGACTGTAGTTTTAAAACATGTTCCAAGATATGGAGGCTGTGAAATATGGGATATCACTGGCCTCATCAAGACTTGTCCGTGTATGTAACTCTTATTAAAGATTGACATGTTCCATTGTCCATTCTCAGCGAGTCAATACATACATGAATATTCATACTTTGGAGAAGTGTGGAATTGAACGACTCCACAAGGATTCCTCGTTGGTGCCGTCAAACTTGGGATTCTTAGGTTTCATAGCATGAGATTAGTCCTTAGAACTGAGATGTCATTGGAGAGGGTACTATGCACTATGCTTTGATATGCACGTGCACTCCAGGAGAGTCATACGGCATGTATGTTGGGTATAGTCTGATAGTACAACAGAACAGATGGCCGTCATCAAGGGATCCATCCAGGGCTTACAGCGTGGCATTTCTGAGATTAATTAATTGGAATTAATTAATCGGGAAAATAGAATAAATTAATTTAGTGGTTTTAATTAATAATAGTCTTATAATTTACACACACACACGTATGGGCGTGTATGTGTGTGTGGATTTGGTGCATGATTTTATTTTGCTCATTAAATCTATATATATATATATATATATATTGTAATTTGTTTGGTAGGATCTATTCTAATTAATGAGATGACTAATTGATATAAAAAGATTTTATAAATATATTAGGATAAATATTGTGGATATGGTAAGATCTATTTAATTAATTAGTTGACTAATTATATGGAAAGATCTCATTTGGATAGATCTTATATATTTGAGAAGTATCTCAAATATATGGAAAGATCTTGTTAGTTAATTAGTGGATCTAATTAACTAAGGAAGAGAATTAAGATAGAATGAAACTTAACAAATGAGTATAAAATATATATACACATGGAATGTATATATACATGGCCATATGAGACGTGTACGTGTATGTGTGTGAGTTTGACTTATTGTAGACTCTTTCTCTATATATATGTTTTGATATTTTATTCTTAACTTAAGCAAACCATAATTCACAACTAAGAGTTGTGCGATTATTTTTATCCATCTTTTCTCTTCCACCTCTTTCACAAGAACTTCTTCCAACTCATGTGTTGAGTACGAAAAACACCAAAAATATTCCTACCCCTTTTCTCACGAGCCGAAATTCGATATTCTTTTGGCTAGCACTGGAGGAGATAATCGTGGGTACGAACTAAGGTGTGGGTAAACTTAAAGACGCAACAATTGAGGCGCTAGAGCAAATCCATCCGGAGAGGTGCAGCAGGGAGTTGCTTAAAAAGACGTTGCTGATTAGGTTTTTGAAGAGGTAAACACGAGAAAACTCACTTGTGTAGTTAATTTTTAAATCCGTTGGTACCTAGACAACCCTAATTTGGGGATGTCGGATTTTTAGTAAAATCCATGTCTTCCACTATGCTGGTATCCCCGGGGTCATACCAATCCCAACAGTGGTATCAGAGCCAAGGTTTTGACATGGCTCGAATTCTTCTATCTATGCATATGTTTATGAGGTTTAAATTTGTTTTATCGCATGTAAAATGAATTGGATTTTTTGATTTTATTTTTGGACCGGTTAAGATCGTTTAAACCTGAAAATTGATTTTGGTCTGAAAAATAGATTTTAAAATCTGTAAAATTGCATTTTTGAAACTTGGATTACTGTGTTTTTTATTCAAGAATATTCATGCATGTTTTGGGTTCAACGGTGGAAGAAAAGTATTGAACCCGCGACAACACTCGCGTGTCATCGCGGGTCCATCGGAACTACCACTGTCAATGGATAGCGGCAGTTTGCAGGAACAACGAACAACCATGGCTGTTCGCGGGAGCCATCGCGAATGACGCTGTCGTGCGCGACGGTATGTGTATCGGCCCCTGCCCTGGCGAATCGAGAATGGGCCGCCGTGTCGATGGCGGCCCACCTAGGGTTGGGACCCTAGGGTTTTTCTAGAGTTTTTATAAATTGCAATTTGACCCTATGGGCTATTTTGTAATTTTATGGTTTGAGTTTAAAATACAATTGAATATTTTTTTGGGATTGGGCCTAAAAATGGACTTTTAAAAAATATAGGATTTTATTTATATTTTGAAAGGACGAAATAAAATTGGTATTTTATTGACTTTCAAAATTAGAATAAAATTGAGTTTTTGAAAAATGGCTTCTTCATGGACTTTTATTTATATTTTGAGAGGACGAAAAAAAATTGGTATTTTATTGACTTTCTAAATTAAAATAAAATTGAGATTTTGAAATAGGTTTCTTCATGGCTTTTCAAGAATATGGCTTTTATTTATGAAAGGACGAAATAAAATTGGTATTTATTGACTTTTGAAACTAAAATAAAATTGAATTTTTGAAATTAGGCCTTTGTGTGATTAAATGAAGAAGTGGGTTTCTTTATGGACTTTCAAAGAAAGTGAATTTTATTTGAATTCCAAGTATGAGATAAATTGGTATTTTATGGACTTTGAAAATTTGAATAAAATAAATGATTTTTGAATTTGGACTTCTTCGGATTAAATGGAAAAGTGGACTTTTTCATTGGTTTTTCAAAACGTATATTTATTTAGGCTTTGTTTGTTTATGTTTTTGAGTTAGAATTTTGAATTTTTTTTCAGGAAATGCTTACTACGGAGATTCGTGTGAAAATGATGTGATTTGTGTTGTGTTTGTTTATGTTTTATAAAAATGGTTGAAATTCGTAAAATGTGTCAAATCAATGATGAAAGGTTGAAGTATGATGTGTTGAATGATTGAGTTAGTTATTTATATAATGATTTTGTGAATAAATAAATAATAAAATATAAATTAAAAATTGTAAAGTATGAAAAGGAAAGAGAGATAACGATTGGAGTAAATGATTTTGATTGATGATTGTATAAAATGATCGATATATTGATTGATAGGTAGTTATAAAGGGGATTGAAAATTAGAGTTGAAAAAATGTGAATTTAGATGAAAATAATTTGTTTTGTGATTTTTTAGGATTTTGTGATCCAGGATATTGAAAATGGAATTTGAAAACATAAATAAACAAGCCCTTAGTTCTTGGAAAATTAATATGATATTAATTAATTCCTGGAATTGAATAATATTAGAGTTCTTGGAAATTGAATTAATTTTTTTATTAATGGAGAGTTGTGATTTTCCGTGTGTTTTTTCTAAAATTTCTTTTTAGAAAATAATAATTGGTCTACTAATTTAATTAGATTATCCTTTATTAAAGTCGGTAAATTTATGTTTATGAAAGCATGATGCGAGCATGTATTATGTAATGATGTGGTGATCCGGGTCAAGCCATAGACTAGTCGTTTTAATTTGAGGCCTATGTGCCATGTTTTCACTTTATGTACATGAGAGGGTGAGGTTTCCTTTTCCATTGTATTGTTGTAATTTGAAGATGGAGATGAAGACATCTTGAAGACGAAGTTGGAGATGTTCAATCTCGAGGAGCTGTGAAGACCATAGTATAGGGTTCGGGTCCTTAGAATAGATTGGTTGATACCTTTATGGCTCGGGGTGTTTTAGGATTGGCTTGACTATGATCACATTTACCGCTTTATGTATAGCATGCTCATTGTTATTTATTGTTAATACTACTAAGGTGGTAACGCTCTATATACGGCTATTGGTGATAATGACAACTTATTCAACAAGATCAAGTCGTGTAGCACTACTAAGGAAATATGGGATAAGTCAGCTATAATTTGTGGCGGTTCAGCACAAATCAAGGAAAATAAACTTTCCATTGCCAAGGAAAGATTTAATAGCTTTAAGATGTTGCCCAATGGAATGCTAGAGCAATTGGACATAAGATTTACTGCTCTTATTACAGAATTAACATCTTTGGGAATGGACTTACAAAACAGGGAAATGGTGGTCAATATTTTCAGAAGTCTTCCCAATAAATTTTTGATGAAAACAACAGCGATGAGAGAATCAAACATGTTGGATATTCTATGTCCAGAAGATGCCTTTTCAGAGGTCAAATCATTTAAGCTCGAGCTGAATTCAGCAAGTGATGTTGTAAGCAGTCTAGTGATAGAGTCTGGAGCAATAATAACATTAATCAAGGGTAAATTAGGTAACAAAGGAAAAGTATCAAATATCAGTGAGGATGAGGAACTTGTGCTTCTGAAAAGAAAGGAAATAGTCCTAAGCATCAAGAACAAAGTTCATATCAAGCTCCTTCTCCATTACAACAACAATATCAAGCGGCTCAATATTCTGCACCTTCTCCCTCAGCGCCGATTCAGTACCAAGTTTCTAATCAACAGAATCTCTCAGCGCATGTGGTTTCAAAACCACAAACTGCAAGATTAACCAATGAACAAAAGATGAAAATTAATCTTCGTTATAATTGCAGGAAACCAGGGCACTACCAGGTAAATTGCCCTTATCCAAACGTATCTAAGCCATCAAGGTAGGATTACGTCGATAGAAACCAATTCAGGAACAACCTTCTTCAACAAGGTTTGCTATTGGAATCAGAACCAGCGTCCGCACCTGAAGATTTGGAGTCTTCAGAGGAGAGTAGTGATGATGATGAGACAGTGGATGACTCAGCGCTTATTTGTCTCATGGCTAGAGATGATGAAGCGTCCCCTGAGGTAAGCACTGAGATATCTTACCCTCTCTCTTATTAAGAATTACATGACAAAGCCAAAGATTATTATAATGATTGTCAAGATGCCGCTAAATTATATCAAAATCACTTTGATATCATTTCATCGCTCAAAAGTGATAATGTGACGCTTAAGGCAGAGTTGCAAGTTTAGAAATAATACATTGAGAAGAACAAATCACTTGAGAGTGAGATAACCAATTTGAAAAGTGATCTTGATATAATAGTCAAAAGAAAAGCTGAGCTAATTGCTAGACTTGCTAAATCAAAACAACTCGTCTCATCATTGTCTAAAGCGTCAAGAAAGCTAGATAATGTGACTGAAGTAACAAGAATGTTTGGTGAAAAGATAGGTTTAGGATGCAATAAATTCAGTAAACAAGTAAATAAATCTAATGTTACGACGAACAACAAAGGAAAGGGTGTATTCTTTGGTGACAAAGTTAAACACCAAATGAACAGAAGGACAATGGTACGAGGCCAAATGAGAAAGTCAATACTGACTCAGGCAAGGGTAGGGCGAAAGCAAATGATTAACAAAGACGGGTTCATGTAAACGCTCAAAAAGCTAAGGATAAATCTAACCACTGGGAATCAAGCGCTAAGCGTCCAGCACCAAAAGTGCACCCCAAGCCAGCGCCAAGGAAATACCAGCGTCAATATCCATAAAGGTCAAGGTCATATTATCGATACTATGATTATGACTATGATTATAATCAAGGATATTACTATACACCCAAAAAGCACTCACAACACACACCGAACCCAAGAAGGCCAATCTTCCGGTAATGAAGACCAGGCAAATATGGGTTCCGAAAATTTTAATTTCTACTAACGCTACTAATGTTATGCTAATCTTCTCGTAATAAAGACCAGGCAAATATGGGTTTCGAAAGTTTTAATTTCTACTAACGCTACTAATGTTAAAGGACCCAAGTCATAATGGGTACCTAAAAAGAACTAGAACTGCCCTTTTGATTGTAGGTACCTAGAGCTAGAGCCGATATATCTGTTTGGTTCATTGATAGTGGGTCGTCAAGGCACATGACAGGCTCCAAGGATCTCTTGATCAACTATCAAGCTGCCAATGGTCCTCAGGTTGTATTTGGTGACAACTCCAAAGGTAAAACCAAAGGTATAGGTACTGTGCATAGGGGGAACTGTTAGGATTATGCCCTCAGATGCCATAGAGGATAGCATGAATAGGGCATCTATCTTGTATTGAACTTAAATATTATTTATAATAAAAGGCATCATTTAAGTTTTCACATAATTCTTATCTGCATCTATAAGTTGTGTAAAATATTTTGTCCATATTTCAGTGCTATCCCGCTACTTCCGATGGGATAGGAAGAGTGGCACTAGAGAGATCAATCTTGATTACTAAAACTAGTTTGCAAGTAATATGAAGTCTTTAATGGACAAATAAAGACTTCAAATACTTGTATAATCTTAACTCCGACATGGGAGTGTCTGTCTAGTATCATGGGATGATAGGAGATTAAGATTGTAGGCACATCAGTGGAACTGATAAGCTCGAACACGACTCGCATCGATTTTATCACATGAGTTTTCACTATGTGACTGTCAATGACAGAACTGATTATGCGTAATAGGTATATGTGAACCTTTGACCTGAAGTATCAGGCTGAAGATGCACTTGTGACGTCAAGTCTTTCACTAGAGTAGTTAGACCCAATTCACCCATTGGTGGGGTCAACCTCGAAATGCGGACTTGACGGGCAAGTGGTAGTTTTAACAAATATCTAAGAGGGATTTGTTCTCTCATAAGTGAATGAGAATGTACCCTATGTAATTATATATAAATAGAGATCAAAGTCTTTGGCCAAAGCAAACGAGACGATTGTGCTAGGCACCAAATCGATCTCAATGATCTCGTATTATTATAATTTATACATATGGTCAAGTCCAGTTGTTAGGAATTTCATGTTAGATGTTTTGATGATGACAATTAGGAGTTTATGTTAGACCCCAAAGTATGTAAGTTTGATTTTAATAGAAATCATGTATAGGCTTTGAAGCGTTAGATTTGTAATAGGCTTTATAGGCTTCGTTCTGTTTTATTCTAGATTGTTAGGTTAAGAAGTCTTAGACTAAGCGCCTGATGACTTCTGAGTGAGCTTGTCAGTAGTTAAGTTTGAAGACACAAGCGCCTGAAGTCTGAATGAAGATGAAGTTTCCAAGCGTCTAAATATCCAGCTATATCAAGCGTTACCTTTTAGGTAGAAGCAAATTCAAGAATGGATAAGCGTCTATCAATGATGGATTTCACCTGAATTTATTCCAACTCCAAAAGGAGTTTAATGCAAATATTCTCGGTGCATTAAATGCCAACGAGCATTTAATTCAAATACATTAAATGTTGATAAGAGCATTAAATGTGATAATCACTTTTAGACGTACGGAGAAGCCACCCTATTGGACTGTTAACTTTTCACAGACTGCAGCACCAACTTTTATGCAGCAGATTTTCAGGATAAAGGACAAAAGTTGTTCGCTCGTAGAAGTGAAAGACAAGCGCCTGTGCATGTGTCAAACAAACACTTTTTCCAAGAATGTCTATATATAGGACTTCAACAACAAGCCAAAAATATCGATCAATTCTAACTCAAATTGCTGTTGCATTGAAGTCTCATTCCTTAAACTCTCAGAAAAGCCAAAATATTCAAGCAAACATTGTCCTTGCTTTTCTTCAAATTCCTGAGATAGTCAACCAATATCTCAAACATTCTTTTCGAAGAAATCCACACTACCATTGAGATATTCACAAGCTTTTTGAACTTCATCAAAATCAAACAAACCGTTTAGAAAAACCCCATCCAAGCCTCGCAATCTGTGTGAAATCGAAGTTGGATACTTGCATTATTTCTGGGCGAAAGAAGCAAGGGGATAGAAGTGATTTGGAGGAGAAATCTGTGTGATTAAGGAGCTCAAGTCATCAACATCCATCTCTCCCTAATTTGTAGAAGTTTCTGTGTGATTTTTTGAGAACCATCTTAGTGGATTGCCTTCAAGTGTTCGAGGAGAAGAAAGACGTAGTTGGGATTACACCACCCAACGAACCTTACAAATATCCTGCTCTTAACTTTACAGTCATTCTTCATTTTATTATATCTTTGTATAAAACTGTTAAGTAAAACTCAAGAGAACACTAAGCAACTAAAACATTTTTCTTGTGACGCTAAAGCTTTCAAAAAGGAGGACTCTAAAATTATTCCGTTGTGCTAACGTTGATTAAAAGAACTGAACGCTTAAACCTATTTGGTTAAAGTATTCTAATCTTAAAGTCTAAGTTAACTTTCTAAAATAGTTTTCATCAGACGCTTGGCTTAAGCGTCTATATTTGAAGTAAACGCTTAGTGAAGCGTCTACTTTTTCAAGCGTCCAAAATATTTTTAATACGAATGTTTTTGAAGTCGAAAAAGACTCCAGGGTCTATTCAACCCCACCTTCTAGACCCTTTCGTATGCCACTTGGGACCAACAAGTGGTATCAGAGCGGTTAAAGTTGATTTTTTTTTAAATTTCCAAGCGTAACTGCTTGTTTAGATCCCGTTTTCAAAATCTAGTTGCTTTCAGTTTGTCTTTCATGGCATTTTCTAAAGTTCCTAAGTTGACTGAGTCAAACTATGACTCATGGAAGGTTAAAGCTTTTATGTATCTTTGTTCATGTGATGACGAAATGTGCGATATTATTTCAGATGGACCAATACAAATTCTGAAGGTTATTACCAGAGCGCTTGGAGCCACAAAAGAAACTCCAGATGGCTATGTTGAGAAGCCTAAACAAGAATGGTCCACTGATGAACGTCGAAGAGCAAATCTGGACAATGTTGGTCTAAATGCTTTGTCTACAGCTATTGGTGACAACGACAATTTATTCAACAAAGTTAAATCATGTAATCCCACTACAGAAATCTGGGATAAGTTGGCTATAATTTGTGGCGGTTCTGCTCAGATTAAAGAGAACAAGCTTTCTATTGCCAAGGAAAGATTTAACAGTTTTAAGATGTTACCTAACGAGACCCTAGAGCAATTAGACATAAGATTCACTGCTCTTGTTACGGAACTTACGTCGTTGGGAATGAATTTGCAAAACAGAGAAATGTTGGTTAAGATTTTCAAAAATCTACCTAGTAGATTTTTGATGAAGACAACCGCAATGGGAGAATCTAATATGTTTGATCTTTTAAGTCCAGAAGACGCCTTCTCAGAACTCAAGGCATTTGAGTTTGAGTTAAATTCAGCCAGTGATGTTGTGAGTAGTCCAGTAATTAAGTCTGGAGCGCTCGTAGCATCAATCAAGGGTAAATCGGGTAATAAGGTAAAAGGTTCATATATCAGCGAGGATGAGGAACTAGCACTTCTAAAGAGATTCAGAAAGTTCTTGAGATATGAAAAGAAAGGAAATAGTCCAAAGCATCATGGACACAGTTCATATCAAGCGTCTGCTCCACTACATCAAAAGTTTCAAGCGCCTCAGTATTCTGTTCCTACATCCCAAGCGCCTGTTCAGTACCAAGCGTCTGCTCAAAATCTCTCAGCGCCAGTGGTCTCAAAACCACAAAATGCAAGATTAACAAATGAACAAAAGATGAAAATTAATCTTTTTTATAACTACAGGAAACCAGGGCACTACCAGATAAATTGCCCTTATCCAAACATATCTAAGCTCTCAAGGCAGGATTACTTGGATAGAAACCAATTTAGGAGTAACCTTCGTCAACAAGGTTTGCTAGCGGAATCAGAACAGACATCCGCACCTGAAGATTTGGAGTCTTCAGAAGAGAGTAGTGATGATGATGAGCCAGTAGATGACTCAGCGCTTATTTGTCTCATGGCCAGAGATGATGAAGCGTCTCCTGAGGTAAACACTGGATTATCTCTTCCTCTTTCTTATGAAGAATTGCTTGGCAAAGTTAGAGAATATTATAAGGATTGCAAAGATGCCGCCAAATTATACCAAAATCACTTTGATATTATTTCATCGCTCAAAAGTGATAAAGTGTTGCTCAAAGCAGAGTTGCAAGTTCAGCAACAGTGCATTGAAAAAGACCAATCGCTTGAGAGTGAAATAATCCAGTTGAAAAGTGATCTTGATATGATAGTTAAGAGAGAAGCTGAGCTGATTGCTAGACTTGCTAAATCAGAACAACTTGTCTCATCATTGTCTAAAGCGTCAAGAAAGCTAGACCATGTGACTAAGGTAACAAGGTTATTTGGGGAAAAGACTGGTTTAGGATGCAATAAATTCGGCAAACAACCAAACAAATCAAATGTTATGTCAAACAACAGAGGAAAGGGTATTTTCTTTGTTAAAGAAGGTTCACAAAGACAAACACTAAATGAACCAAGCGACAATGGTAAGAGGCCAAATGAGAAAGCCAAAGCTGACTCAGGCAAAGAACAGGCGAGAGCGAATGATTCACAAAGAAAGGTTCATCCAAACGCTCAAAAGGCTAAGGATAAACCTAAACACTGTGAGTCAAGCGCTAAGCGTCCAGCATCAAAATTGCACCCTAAGCCAGCGCCAATGAAATACCAGCGTTAATATCCACAACGGTCTAGATCATATTATCGCTACTATGATGACTAGGGCTGTCCAAAAAAACCAGAAATTCGGTTAATCGCCCGAACCGGACCGAAAACCGAAAATTCGGTTCGAACCGAACCGAAAATTTCGGTTCGGTTTGGTTAACCGAAAATCGAAATTTTTTTATTATTTAATTTTTTTATTTTTTATTTTATTTTTATATAGTATAACATAGATAAAAAATTATAAAAAGTGTGTTTTCTAATGGCAACTTATAGAAAAAAGAAAGAAAGTGACCAAATTTTTTTATTTTTATTTTTTTATATTATTTTTATTTTTTATTTAATTTTTTTTTCCGGAAATTCGGTTTAACCGAAAACCGAACCGAACCAAATTTTTTCGGTTTGATTTTGGACCGAACCGAACCGATGAACACCCCTAATGATGACTATGACTATGACTATGATTATAATTACTATTATAATAGAGGATATTACTATACACCCAAACATCACACACAACAAAATGTGAAAACCAAGAAGGCCAGTATTCCTACAATGAAGATTAGGCAAATATGGGTTCCTAAAGTTCTAATTCAAACTACAATGCTACAAATGGTAAAGGACCCAAGCAACAATGCGCACCTAAACAGAAATAGAACTTCCCTTTTGATTGCAGGTACCTAGAGCTAAAGCCAATACATCTGTTTGGTACTTCGATAGTGGATCGTCAAGGCACATGACTGGTTCCAAAGATCTTCTGATCAACTATCAAGCTGCCAATGGTCCTCAGGTTGTATTTGGTGACAACTCCAAAGGTAAAACCAAAGGTATAGGTACTGTGCATAGGGGGAACATCATGATAAGTGATGTTTATTATGTTGAGGGTCTAAAGCACAATTTATTGAGCATAAGTCAATTTTGTGATAAAGGCTTTGAAGTCATATTCTCAAGTGACAGTTGCTATATAAATGACGCTAAAACTAAGTCTACTAAATTGAAAGGTAAAAGAACAAATAATGTGTATTTGGTAGATTGGGGCTCAACACTTGATAACAACCCAACTTGTTTTGTTGCTAAAAATGAATCTAAAACGGGTTGGTTATGGCATACAAAAATGAATCACCTCAATTTCAAGACAATCTCTCAGCTTATAAATCTCAATCTTGTAGAGGAATTACCAAAAGGACCATTTCACAAGGATCGCCTTTGTGACGCTTGTCAAATGGGCAAACAAGTCAAATCATCCTTCAAGAGAAAACCTCATCTATCTACCTCTAGAATACTTGAACTACTTCACATGGATCTGTTTGGACCCGTTCAAACTATCAGTGTGAGTGGTAAAAAATATACTTTGGTGATAGTGGATGATTTCTCTCGATTCACTTGGGTGGAATTCCTTTCATCCAAAGATGAAACATGTGACAAGTTAACAACGCTTATTCGGCAACTTCAAACATTGAAATTTTTTAAAGTTGCAAGAATAAGAAGCGATCACGGTACTGAGTTTACTAACAAGGTTGTTGAGAAGTTTTGTGCAGAGAATAGAGTACATCATGAGTATTCAGCTGAGCGCCAGAACAGAATGGTGTTGCTGAGCGCCGGAACAGAACGCTCAAGGAAGCTGCTAAGACAATGTTAGCAGAGTCCAAGCTTGCGCCTAGATTTTGGGCCGAAGTGATCAATACTGCTTGTTACACTCAAAACCATTGCATGATCAACAAACAGCATGGGAAAACTCCATATGAACTGTGAAAGGGATGTAAGCCAAATGTTTCATACTTTCATGTTTTTGGTTCTAAATGTTTTATCCATAATAATGGATCCCAAAGCCTAAAGACATTTGATCCTAAAGCGAATGAGCGAATCTTTCTAGGCTACGCCAAGAATGGAAAGAGTTTTCGCATCTTAAACAAGATCAAATCGAAAGTTGAAGAATCTATTCATGTTGTTTTTGATGATGCTAACCAAGAACCGAGTAAGGTTAATATGAATAATATAGGAGTTGAAGATCTATGTCATCAAGCGTCTAAGATTACCATTGATGATGATAGTGACGACGATGATGAGATCTCAGTGCCACTTCCTAAGATTACTCGTGAGGATATTTCAGATAACAATGCAAGATCTACTCGAGAGCAAACAAGGATTGGTGAACTTGAAGCGCCTACGCAAGAGAAAAGTCAAGCGTCAGATCGTCAAGTGCCTATTCAACCTCTTAACCCATTCCAACTAGACAGACTATGGCTGCGTGATCATCCACCTGAGCAGATTATTCGAGATACTGAAGCCACTGTTAGGACTAGAGCCGCTACATTTAATGAGACTATGTTCGCAAGTTTTCTATCTCA
The DNA here is from genome assembly GCA_019426215.1 of Buddleja alternifolia. Classification (NCBI taxonomy): domain Eukaryota; kingdom Viridiplantae; phylum Streptophyta; class Magnoliopsida; order Lamiales; family Scrophulariaceae; genus Buddleja; species Buddleja alternifolia. Next base: position 21,235,668 of record CM033397.1, on the reverse strand, counting down.
AATGGAACCTAAGAAAGTGGATGAAGCACTAAGTGATCCAAGTTGGATTGAAGCCATGCAAGAAGAGCTAAATCAATTCGAGCGTAGTACGGTTTGGATGCTAGTACCAAGATCAACTCACCAAGGAGTTATTGGAACTAGATGGGTATATAGAAACAAGATGGATGAGAATGGCATTGTGACAAGGAACAAGGCTAGACTCGTTGCTCAAGGATATTGTCAAGAAGAGGGAATTGACTTTGATGAGACATATGCTTCTGTCGCCCATCTTGAAGCAATTCGTTTGTTTCTAGCGTATGCAGCGTTCAACAAATTTACAGTGTATCAAATGGATGTGAAGAGTGTTTTCCTGAGTGGTAAACTCCAAGAAGAAGTATATGTGGAGCAACCAGCGGGATTCATCAACCACCATGGTAAAGGTATGGTTTACAAGCTAGACAAAGAACTTTATGGGCTTAAGCAAGCACCTCGAGCATGGTATGACACTCTCTCTATCTTTTTTATTGGTAAAGTCTTTTCAAAAGGCAGCGCTGATACAACGTTATTTAAAATTACCAATGATGAAGATATTCTGTTAGTCCAAATTTATGTTGATGATATTATATTTGGCTCTACTAATAAGCGTCTGTGTGAGAAATCTTCAAAAATGATGCAAGAACAATTTGAAATGAGCATGATGGGTGAATTAACTTTCTTCTTAGGACTACAAGTTAAACAACTCCCTAATGTCATATTTATTAACCAAGCTAAATATACAAGAGATATGATTAAGAAATTTGGTATGAAAAATGCATCATATTCAAAAATTCCAATGAGCCCAACGCTTAAGTTAGATAAAGATGAAAGTGGAAAGAATATTGATATCACTAATTATAGAGGTATCATTGGATAACTTCTTTATCTTACTGCTAGTAGACCTGATATTATGTTTTTGGTATGCATGTGTGGACGGTTTCAAGCCGATCCTAAAGAGTCACACCTAATTGCTGCCAAAAAGATCCTTAAATACCTAAAAGGCACACAAAATGTGGGCTTATGATATCCTAGGGACTCTCCTTTTGAACTAATTGGTTACTTAGATGCAGATTTTGGAGGCTGCAAAATAGATCGTAAGAGTACTAGTGGTACATGTCAATTTCTAGGTGATAGGTTAGTTTCATGGCATAGTAAGAAACAACAATCCATAGCTACCTCTATTGCCGAAGCTGAGTATGTAGCTGCAGGAAGTTGTTGTGCACAAGTGTTATGGATGAGGCAATAACTTAGAGATTATGGTATAATCCTAGGTCCAACCCCCATTCATTGTAATAACCAAAGCGCTCTAGCCATGACTTAAAATCCTGTTCTTCACTCCAGAACCAAACATATTGACATTAGATACCATTTTCTTGTGACCATGTTCAAAAGAAAGATATCTCCATGCATTTTATTGGAACTGACAAACAATTGACAGATATTTTCACCAAAGCGCTCAACGAACAACGTTTTCTCACTTTGAGAAGTGAATTAGCTATGATTGATTTAAACGCTTAATCATTATGCATCCTATTTTATTAGACATATGATTTATCTATGACAGCGGTTTTGCAAAACCGCTATGATAGGGCTATTTGGTTCGAACCTATGACAGCGGTTTTGCAAAACCGCTGTCATAGGGTAATTCGGTTTGGACCTATGACAGCGGTTCTCCCCGAACCGCTGTCATAGTGCCGAGATATGACAGCGGTCGCCACGAACCGCTGTTATAAATTTTTCAGAAAAAAAAAAAAAAGTAACCTGTAGCAGCAGTTTTGCACAACCGCTGTCATAGGGCTAGGCTATAACAGCGGTTCTGGGAGAACCGCTGTCATAGTGCTGGGTTATGACAGTGGTTCGCCCCGAACCGCTGTCATAGGCTGTCGGGTTTTTACTAGGTCAGACAGCCGCCCCCCTTAGTCTCTCACTCTCAAATTTCAGTTTTGCCTCTCTCTCACTACTCTCGGCCTCTCTCTCTCTCGACCCCCCCCCAAAGGCTCGGCACCACCGCCGCCACCACCACCACATACCTGCGCCGCCGCCACCACCACCACGACCGTAAGCCTACCTCTTCTCTTTCTCTCACTATATATATATGTATATTTGTATATGTGTGGGTGTATGTATATTTGTGTATATGTGGTTGTATGTATATTTGTGTATATGTTGATGGGTGTATGTACATTTGTTGATGGGTGTATGTATATTTGTGTATTTGTGTATGTGTGGGTGTGTGTACATTTGTGTATATGTGGTTCTATGTATATATGTGGATGGGTGTATGTATATTTGTGTATATTTTGATGGGTGTATGTATATTTGTGTATATGTTGATGGGTGTATGTATATTTGTGTATATGTTGATGGGTGTATGTATATTTGTGTATGTGTGGGTGTACGTATATTTGTGTATTTATGAAAATATTTCTCAGTTGAAATTTTGTGGTGTCGGAATGACACGAAATTCATACGTTCATAGAGAAACGGTATTTTGAACAAAACGCATGACTTTGTCATGCGTTCTCGTGATTTTAGCCATCTTAGATCGTTTAAGGCCTCAAATTTCGTTTTATTATGAAAATAGGGTATTTCTGTAATAAAATGCATATTTGAGGTCTTAAACGATCTCAAATGGCTAAAATCACGAGAGCGCAAGACATAACTTGCGTTTTGTTCAGAATGCCGTTTTGCTATGACTGTGCGAATTTATTGTCATTCGGACATGGTAACATTATAATCGAGAAAATAAAATTAAAAAAACATAAAATAAACGACCCTATGACAGCGGTTCCGGCTGAACCGCTGTCACAGTTAATTTCTTTTTTTAACCCCTATGACAGAGGTTCAGTCGAAACCGCTGTCATAGGTCGCCTTATGACAGCAGTTCAGCCGGAACCGCTGTCATAGGGTCCAAATAAATCTTTTTTTTTAACCCTATGACAGCGGTTTTTTAACTGCTGTCATAGGTCAAAACCATATAACAGCGGTACCTATGACAGCGGTTAAAAACCACTATTATAAGTGATTTCTGTAGTAGGGTTTATTTATGTCCAAAAGATTTTGAAAAGTTGTTACAAGGAGTCAAACTTAAGGGGAACCTTAAAATTGTACTTGAAACATATTCCAAGCGTCAATGATCAAAAACTTTCATATGCATGACCATCAACGCTCAGAATTATTTATGCCAAATGTGTTGATGCTAAAGTATAAAAGTATTTTGATTTCAAACGTCAATATAAATTTAACAACGATGGTATCTGTTAAGCGTTGAACATATCCCACTCAACACTTAATATAAAATTATTTATAAAACTCATGCATAAATTTTACAAGCTTCTTGAAGTAGTGGATAGACTCAACAGTCTATGTTGTACTCTATCTACACGCTTCAATCACATCAAACTGGTGGGTAATCAAAAAATTTCAAAATGGCGGTTCAGAAATAGCATGTGTCTATGTACGTGTCAGTGTATCATTAGACGCGTGTACTACCCTCTGAAAATCCTGAACGTTTTTCAAAATTTAACTCTCGGATGTCAAATCATTATATATGGGAGTTACCAAATGTAACTTCTCTCTCTTACACAAAACTCGCGTCCGCAGTTAATATTTTCATGGCTGAGATTCAAAATCAATAGAAAGTCTTTACACATGTCTATATCCTACAGAGACTAGAAAACACAAGTTTCAAAAAATTTCTTCTGTGTCATTTAAAACACAAATTTTGCAGAAAATTATTTACTTTACTCTCTGCAAATTTTACTCGTTTTCTCTCTCTCTCTCTTTCAAAGCAAAGAAATCCTAGTTTATCTCTTTCACGAAAATGGCACCAAAGAAATCTGCTTCTATTTTGGCCGAGCCTATCATCAAGGTGACTGAAGGCCTTGTTGTCAATTGGAAATTTCTGTATGAACAACCTCAGGTCAACCTAACTGATATGATGGACATGGTAACCAAGGCTGGGCTAAAAAATTTCGTTACTAAGTATTCCTATCTGTTTCCAACGGAAGTCGACATCTTCTGGAAAACTGCTAAACTCTCTGCAGATAAGAAGTCTATCTCTTGTCTCATCCCTATGTGCATGAAGGAGCCACCAAAGGAATTTGTTTTGTCTGCTGCTTCCATTGCCAAGAACTTCAATCTCCCAAATGAGGGTGAGGCATTGGATTGCGTCACTTTGAATCAAATCAAAGAAGCATGGACAACCATGAGTGCTTATGAAGGTGTACCCTACAAACTGTTGGCTGTTTGTAGGGTACACCAAATACCGACTGTTGGCTGACTTCTGCAGCAAGATTATAAAATGCAGAGTGGGTACCTTTGATAAGGTGAACCCAGTGCAATTTCAGATGATGACGGCGATACTCCTCAATCTTAAGATAAACTGGAGTGAGTATGTATTTGGAAGGTTTAGAGACTGCTTAAAAGCCTAAAATAAACCTTATGGGCTCATTTTGAGCGATCTATTGTGTCAATCAGACTGTGTCTACTCATCTGGTCAACCATTAAACAAGACTAAGATGCTGGGAAAAAGGATTCTGAACAATCTGTTCAACCCTCCCAAGGTTGGTGGTGCTGCTAGACCACTCTCTGAGTGTCTGGAAGTACCCGAAGCATCAGATGAAGAAGCTGAGCGTCCAGTTCCAGAAGAAGCTGTGAAGCGTCAGACTGCAACAAAGAAGAGGGCTCCTAGAAAGCCCAAGGCTCAAGTCATTCCTTCTCCTCAAAAGAATGATGAGGACACTGATGAGGATGCAGAGGACAAGATTCCTCTCATCACGCGTAGGAAGTTGGAAGGAATTATTAAACAAATAAACTTTGAGGAATCGTCTTACGCCCCTCCCGCTCCAACGCTCAAGCTCATTGAAGAAGTAAATGTAATGAAGATCTTTAAGCGTACCTCGACAAGCAAGCGTCAAGCTGCTCTTGTACCCGAGAAGCCTGAGACTGTTGAGCCAAGTGCTCACGTTACTGTTGAGACAAGTTCTCAGGGTAAGTTTATTTTTTCCCACAGCATGTCTATTCCTACATCTGTAGAAGATCCTGCTATTATAGAGGATAGTTCATGTGTTACAGCTTTAGTTCTAGCTACTGCTGAAGCATCAACAGACGTCCATCTAGATGTTGAGATGACAGAAGTTGTGGCCATTGCCAAAGATGTTGCTGCAGAAGTTGCTACACTTGAAGTAGAGCAACTTGCTACCTAAAGGATTCTTGAGTCAATTAGTGTTCCGGCTATAACAGAGGCACACTCAGAAGGTCAGAGCGTTGCTGAAGACATTACAAAGCCAAGGCACTTCTTCAAGCTGGACCCACTAAAGACGATTGATCATTCAATCAATTTTATGCCCCTAGCGCTCGAAGAAGACTTCATTCCGGCTGGATATAATGAAGAAAGATACATTAATGCTGAGAATGAGGTAGCCTCACTAATTGACATCGATAATCAGATCAGAGATATAGTGTTCCACACCGAGCTGACAGAAATTGAGAGAAAGTACTATCTGGCGCTTCAACTTGGTAAATCTCCTGGTCAGATACCATCTTCTCTTATTCTTCAACAAGACAGACCAGGCGGAAGAACTCCTAGGTGTGATGTGGATCTCGCCTACTACCTAGATTATGGGCACAGTAAGTCTACTGGTTTTGCTCTGAGAGACTACAACATCAGAGTATATGATCCTTTTCGCCCAGAGTTTCTCAACCCTTCAGAGGAAGTCTTAAATAGAGAAGGTTACACACATTATCCTTTTATAGCAAACAGTGATGAGAACAAGAATTCTGTCAATCCTCTTCGACTATGGAAGAATAAAGGAATTCATGCTGGTGAGCGTCTTGAATCTCTAACGGTTTTGATCCAGACTAAAGCTGATGCATATTTTGATACCATCTAGAATGCTAACTATCAAACTGATAGATATCGCTTTGAGTCTATCAGAGATATCCATCATGAAGGCATTCGAGCTATGGTTAATGCTCGCACAGACTACTGTATGGCCGAAGTCAACTGGGTTGAAGCGTATGTGGGTCATAGATATACGTTCACAGGATTAGTTCAAGCTCCCCATCTATTTGGCATAGGCATGCATGACAAGAAGCGTCAGTTTGCCAGGTATTGTCTTAAGAAGCATCAACTGAGAGTTGGATTTGTTCTCAAGCTCCCACTAATTCGACATCAAATTGAGCAGTGTTTCCGTCAAGAGCTTCACAGACTGTCCATTACTCCTCTTCACTTCAACGCTAATACATCAACCAGTGGCAGTACTTCAATATCGTGCTTGAATTTTGCTCGAAGCCATTGCGATGACAACTTCAACATGATGATGAAGATTTTGTCTCCCGTATCTCTTTTCGACAGAATCTTCACTGCAAATCTTAGAAACTGGAATGGTTCCATAATCTACCCCTTTCGAGGATATCCCTTGCTCCCGTTTATTCGCAAAGAGGTACTCAGTCACTATGAGTTTGTCCTCTCATTGCTGGAAAGAAATCAGGGACTGGCTCAAGCTATCTATCCTTATCTGGAAGAGTATTATACTCTATATGTTCCTGAATCTCACCGTCTTCAAAGTCTTCCAAAAGATAGGTTGATTGGCTTTTCTAGGAATTACTGCCCAGATGGGATTTTCTCTATCTTCCAAGCGCCATCCAAAATCTTTCCAAATCATGCTGGATATCATTGGTCCAATGTACATCAGGGCCATAGATAGTCCTCTGCGCACATTCATTCAAGGGACTTGCATCTCTCGTTTTAGGCTGACTGAACTACTGGAAGCTGCTTCAGATTCTTATGCTACTCTCGCTTCGTGGGACTTCCAATTTGATGACTTTCGTCAAGCGGAGTCAATAATTGATGAAACGCCTGCTAAGTTAGTTGAAGCGTCTGCACCCTCCGAAGTTGAAAATATTCCAGTGTCTGCTGACGAACCCGTTCAAGCGTCTCAACCAGAGGATACTCCTGACGCTCCTGAACTTGTTATTGCTGATTATGCTGAGGATCTTTGAACTGATGTACGAGGTACAATTTTTGATCCTGCATATCAAGTTCTCCTTGACTCACTCAAGTATACATCTAGATTCAAGCGACTGGCTCCTCAAGCAACTCTATCGAATATGGGTCAAGCGTTTGGACCTTTGCTGAAATCTGTCTTAGAGGAGATGAGCAATCAAGCTACTCAGAATGAAGAATCACTCCACTGGATTAAGAAAGATCTGGCAAAGATTGAGTCTCAAATCATGAACGCTCAAATCGGTCATGTGAAAGGTTCTGCACAAGCGGCTGTGGATGAGTGTCGTAGAGACTTTCAAGAGATGAATGATGCTACCAACACTAAGCTTCTAGCAATGCATGAATACTTCGATAAGCATTTTAATGATGTTACAGCTTCATTGTCTCAAATTGCCTCTCAAGTTAGTCTCCTCACAGAACATTTTCTGAAGGCCGATGATGGCAATAAGGGGGAAGAGAAAAGAACAGGAGAGAAGAAAAGAGCCTCTAGTTCAAGAGCTCAAGATCCTCCTCCTCCGCCGAAGCGTCAACAATTATCTACTCTCTCTGCGTCAAGACTCCCATCTTGGATACCTGCTTATGGAGTAAGTGATTCTGCTGAAGCTCCTAGTAAAACGCTAAGAGAACCTCAACTAACACTATATCCAAATCTACCAATACCTTCTAGAGCACGCCTTGAACAATTTGACATTCCTCTTCAAAGAGCATCTATTCCAGAACCTACAGATCCAAGAATCTTAGCTGAAGAGAGGAAGTTGACTGACTTCAACCGAGCTTTCCGAATTTGCTTAAGGTATATGGGTATTGACCCGACTGAATGGGAAAGACACTTTGTAGCTTTCAAGAAGAGACAAAAGGAAGAAAATAAGCTCATAATCAACAAAGATCACGAAGCCATGATAACTTTGGAAGATAGCCTAACTGAAGCTATTCGAGTTGAAATGCCCAAGCGTTACATAGTTAGACCAAGTCGTTAAGGCTTCTTGATTTGCATTATCTATATTCTTGTCTCTTATGTAATTTTTGTTTAGTTGTAAAATGCTTGTAATCATTGCCATATATAAAATGCATTTTTCAGCTGAAACAGCTCGTTGAAGCGTAACTAACTTTAACTAACCTTATCTAACCAAAGCTAATTTTTATTTTGGCTGTTTAACTCTTGAACTATAAAAGAGTAAGTATTGCCATCATCAAAAAGGGGGAAATTGTTAGGAATTTCATGTTAGATATTTTGATGATGACAATTAGGAGTTTATGTTAGACCCCAAAATATGTAAGTTTGATTTTAATAGAAATCATGTATAGGCTTTGAAGCGTTAGATTTGTAATAGGCTTTATAGGCTTCGTTCTGTTTTATTGTAGATTGTTAGGTTAAGAAGTCTTAGACTAAGCGTCTGATGAATTCTGAGTGAGCTTGTCAGTAGTTAAGTTTGAAGACTCAAGGGCCTGAAGTCTAAATGAAAATGAAGTTTCCAAGCGTCTAAATATCCAGCTATATCAAGCGTTACCTTTTAGGCAGAAGCAAATTCAAGAATGGATAAGCATCTATCAATGATGGATTTCACCTGAATTTATTTGCAAGTCCAAAAGGAGTTTAATGCAAATATTCTCGGTGCATTAAATGCCAATGGGCATTTAATTCAAATACATTAAATGCTGATAAGAGCATTAAATGTGATAAGCACTTTCAGACGTACAGAGAAGCCACCCTATTGGACTGTCAACTTTTCACAGACTGCAGCACCAACTTTTTGTGCAGCAGATTTTCAGGAAAAAGGACAAAAGTTGTTCGCTCGTAGAAATGAAAGACAAGCGCCTGTGCATGTGTCAAACGGACACTTTTTCCAATAATGTCTATAAATAGGACTTCAAGAACAAGCCAAAAATATCGATCAATTCTAAGACAAATTGTTGTTGCATTGAAGTCTCATTCCTTAAACTCTCAGAAAAGCCAGAATATTCAAGCAAACATTGTCCTTGCTTTTCTTCAAATTCCTGAGACAGTCAACCAATATCTCAAACATTCTTTTCGAAGAAATCCACACTACCATTGAGATATTCACAAGTTGTTTGAACTTCATCAAAATCAAACGAACCATTTAGGAAAACCCCATTCAAGCCTCGCAATCTGTGTGAAATCGAAGTTGGATACTTGCATTTTTTCTGGGTGAAAGAAGTAAGGGGATAGAAGTGATTTGGAGCAAAAATCTATGTGATCAAGGAGCTCAAGTCATCAACATCCATCTCTCCCTAATTTGTAAAAGTTTCTGTGTGATTCTTTGAGAACCATCTTAGTGGATTGCCTCCAAGTGTTCGAGGAGAAGAAGGACGTAGTTGGGATTACACCACCCAACGAACCTTACAAATATCTTGCTCTTTACTTTACAGTCATTCTTCATTTTATTATATCTTTGTATAAAACTGTTAAGTAAAACTCAAGAGAACACTAAGCAACTAAAACATTTTTCTTGTGACGCTAAAGCTTTCAAAAAGGAGGACCCTAAAATTATTCCGCTGTGCTAACGCTGATTAAAAGAACTGAACGCTTAAAATTATTTGGTTAAAGTATTCTAATCTTAAAGTCTAAGTTAACTTACTAAAACAGTTTTCATCAGACGCTTGGCCTAAGCGTCTATATTTGAAGTAAACGCTTAGTGAAGCGTCTACTTTTTCAAGCGTCCAAAATATTTTTAATACGAATCTTTTTGAAGTCGAAAAAGACTTCAGGGTCTATTCAACCCCCCCCCCCCTTCTAGACCCTTTCGTATGCCACTGGGGACCAGCACTAGTGAATTTGACATAACCATGACTCTCACTTGACCGGGGAACGTGAATGAAGGGTTTATACAAACACGGTACTTACGATTGAAAGGTTGTGGAATGATCCATTCATTCGTATTTCATTTGGCCTATGAAGTGGGCCACATGACTAGCTAAGTGTTACGCACTTCCTTTAGTTTTCTCTCATTGCCAAATGAAACGAACCTAAAGAGTCGCGCTAAAGAATTGATGAAGAAAATTGAAAAAGGGATTTTCTATTTTTTATTTTATTTTGAAGAGATTTAATTTATTGGATAAGTTAAATAATTAATTGCTTATTGGATAAGATTAATTGTTAATTAATTTCTTTGACAAATGTATTAATAAATTAATTTATCTAATTAATTTATTCTTTAATTAATATATTTATTTATTGGATAAAATAAATAATTAATTGAATAAAAAAATTAACAAAACAAAAGAATTCCGGGCCCTATATGGGGCGTCCATGAGGACGCCCATTAAGCTAGGTTGGATGATCAAATTGGTCTCTTTTGTTTTGTCTTGGTCAACAAGTCGTTGAGTTATAAAAGGGCTCTCTTGAATTTAACCTTAAAAAATAAAGAATACATTACATGAATTGTAACTCTCCAAAGAATAGAAGAAGAAAAATACCCTCCCTCTGTATACACAAAAGCCGTTGCCCCTATAGTGAACAAGAATGGAATTTTTCGTAATCAATTCGCGCATGATAATTTAGAGGCAACGTGATTCGTTGTTTGATTCATCTACAACTTCAAGAATTGAAGAACACGAGGGTTGAAGAATTCAAGAAGTTCATCAATCTAAAGTTTAAAAGAAGAATTTGATTCTCCTACCACCTCGCTTCAACGGGTAAGTCGGATTTGCTCGTTAATGCATGTTTGAGATTCAATTATGCAAATTAGAGTACACTTTTGGGTTTTTAATTAAATTTTTGAAATCCTTCTGCTGCGTTTATGTGTTTTTACGCGAAACCCAGCAGTGGTATCAAAGCCAATCTCTGATTTGCATATTTGATCTCCTTTACGTGATGTAAGAATTGCAAGTTATGTGTTTTTGAAGCATGTTTGTATGTTTTCTTAAAGCTGCGTTTTATGGTTTTTGCCTAGATTTTTTTTGGTGTTTAGTTATTGTAAATCTGGGAATATTTTATGATATTGAAAATTGAAAATACCGAGGAAAAATGGGGCTCGAAAGCCCAGAAAGAAACGCGTGCACTGTTCACGCATGAACAGTTGTTCGCACAGCTGCGCGCAACTGCTGTTCACGTGGCCAGGCCACCCCTGTCACGGTCCGTCGGGCCGTGTGCGTGGCACGACGGGTCCTGTGTTTGATACCCAATTCGTTGAACTGGGTCTTGAATTCGGGTCTTAAAACGGGCTATGTTTGGGTCGAAATTGATATTTGGGTTTTGGGTGATTTTAATTAATTGGGTGGATCAAAAGGATGATGACCTGAATAATTTAAATCAAGCTCAATTGAAAATTATCCAATTTCAATTTTTTAATTAGTTTGGACTTAATCTAATTAAATCTAAATTGGCGAATTAGATTGGTGATTTGGACTTAAATTAAATTTAGCCCAATAAGAAATTAATAAAGCGTGCATGTTATTTTAATTAATTATTTTGAGCCCAATTAAATTGAATCCAAGTGGACCAAAAGGATGGTGACTTGGATTTGATGAAATCAAGCCCAATAAGATTAATTGGAATATAATATTTAATTAGACTTAATTAATTATTTTTCTTAGAGATTAATAATTAATTTATGGATTAAATATTATTATTTTTTCCTCAACTAGGAAATTACTTAATTTTGAATAAGGAATATAAATTATTTTTCTTAGAGATTAATAATTAATTCGTTGATCAAATAAAAGTATTTCCAATAATAGATGGCTTTAAATCATAATAAAATAAAATAGAATTCCATATTTTATGTATTCCATTAGTAGGACTAATATTATTTTAATTAGAGGTAGATGTATTTATTTTTAATTTCGTACATCTAAGTCATCTAGTAGGACTAGAATGATTTTAATTGAAATAGTGAATCTATAAAACATTGGGAATTTTATAAAGAAATTTTTAGTTGGAATAAAATTTTACTAATCAACATAAGTGATTTAATATTGCGAGTATGTATTAAATGTTGCGAGCATGTATTAATTGATATGAGCTTGCTTATGTGATTGTAACACTAATCATGGACTTAGAATTATATGTTTCACCTTTAATTTTATGGGTTATCAAATTTGAAGCTATTTATTATATTCTTACAAATAATGCATGAGTTGTTTTAGGAATCGAGATACAATGGTTCAAAATTGATAAAGTCAAAAGGCCCATGAATGTTTAATTGGTTTAATTTATGCCTTTTTGATGGCCCATTGGCTCGGGCCCTCTAGTAAAAGTCCATGATCAAGTGGTGAAACTATTTATTTATTTATTTAAATTCCATAATTATTTATATTGAAAGGCATGATTATTAGTAGTATTTTTATGCATGATCAATATAGAATAAAAGCGCTATGTAAATTGAATAATATGCAAAGTGAGACCAAAATCTTTTGACGAATTAAATTCTCCCAAATAAATAATACCGAGTTAGAAAAGGATGTGTGACATCCTCTCTCTCCACTAAGCTTTCTAAAATTAAAATTACTATAAATGTATAATGCTTCCCAGTTATGGGGGTTATGCATTTAGAAATAATTTAAAATTTTATTAAGTGCATGAAATGTCTTAATTGAAGCATATTTCACCCCACAAACCTGTTCAGTTGCAAGGTGAAATTCAAATGTTAGATTATAGAAGTTAGTGGGAATGAACTCGGGTAGTTAACGAACTTAGAAACCTGTTCGGTTGCGGTTTGGTGAACTATGGGGAAAGGTCTTGAAATGTTTATTGAATAAATTGATATTAGATATCACCTCAAATAATTAATGGGCTAGAAACCGGTTAGGTTGCAACCCATTTAGTTAATTGAGGACCTCAATATCCGTTGTGGAATCGATGCCAATGATGATTCTAGATTCTCACATGGGAGTGTGGGATTCGAAAAATGTAGTGGGTGCCAAGATAAATTTTAAATCCTTAATTTTTCTTGGTTAATTCAAAACAAATAATCTATTAAATCTGGTTTATTTCTGCAGTTATTTTCTCATTTATCTCTCTCAAATATGACAAACCCACTTTCAATTTTACTCGAAAAGAATACCCTGACTGGACCCAATTATGTGGACTGGCTTAGAAATTTGAGGATTGTCCTCAATATGAAATCTCTGGGATACGTCTTGGAGGCTGATATCCCGACGACTCCTGCTAGAACACGTGCCACCGAGGAAGAGGTCCAAGCTCATGAAAAATGGGTTAAGGACGACCTCTGGGTGAGAGGATACATGTTGGGATCTTTGACTAATGATCTTCAAAGGTCACATGATAAGATGCCCACTGCAAGAGCTATCCTAGATCACCTGGTAGAGCTCCATGGAGAGCATAGTCAAACTACTCGATATGAGATATCGAAAGAGCTCTTCGGAGCCAAAATGAAAGAAAGCTAGAAGATTGGTGATCATGTCCTCAAAATGATTTCGAGGATCGAGAAATTGGAAGCTCTCGAATTCACCATGAACGCCACTCTTCAAACTAACTTAATCTTGCAGTCTCTTCCTGATTCCTTTTCCCAATTTGTGGTTAACTTTAACTGCAATGAGATAGAGTGCAATTTATCTGGGCAAATGAACAAATTGGTTACTGCACAATCACAAATGAAACCAAAGGGAAAGGAAATTGCCTTGCTCATCTCTTCTGGACCTAAAAGTCTAAGTTTAAGAAGAAGAACAACAAGAAAAAGTTTGGCAAGCTTGGAGATCAAGGGGGTGTCAAGAAGGGTAAGGGAAAGGCTCAAGGGTTTTACAAGAGCAAAGGGCCTAAGAAAATGGATAGATGTCTCGAATGCAGTGAGCTTGGCCACTAGAAGAGGAACTGTCCCAAATTAGGCAAAGCCGCACAAGGTATAAAACTACTTATTTTTTAAACTAACTGTTCTATGACAGTATTTTCTACTTCGTGAAGTCTGGACTCAGGGGCTAGTGCTCATGTATGTTGTTGGGATCAGGATCTCCAGAGAAGTAGAAAGTTGGGCCGAGAAGAAGTGATGGCCAAAGTAGGCAGCAGGAAAGCGTCACAGCTACTAGGATTGGATCTACTTCTCTTTATTTGAATTCTGGACATTTATTGTTTTTAGATGATGTTTTAGTTTTGCCCAAGGGGCTTAAAAACATTGTATCTATTCCTATCTTAGTTAAGATTGGATATACATTCCATTTTCCTAAATTAAATTGCGACATTTATTATGGAAATAAATTAGTTGGCAATGCTTGTTTAGCTAATGATTTGTATTACTTAAAAGTCCGTAATTCATCTGATGTGAATGTTGTAACATGTAAACGTGCTAGGTAAGAAGCTAACCTAAGACTCAACTGGCATCTTAGACTAGGCCATGCAGGAGAGCACAAGATCCACAAAATGGAAAAAGATGGGCTATTAAGCTCACTGGGGTCGGATCCCATTCCAACATGTGAATCATGTCTCTTAGGCAATATGGCTAGATCACCCTTCACCGGGACTTTTGAAAGAGCTCTCAAGTATTAAGGTTAGTGCATAGCGACGTCTGCAAACCATTTGGAGAAATGGCTCGTGGAGGTTTCTACTACTTCATCACTTTCACAGACGATCATTCAAGATATGGTCTAGTGTATTTGATGAAGCAAAAGTCTGAATCCTTTGAAAGGTTCAAGCAGTTCAAAGCCTTAGTAGAAAATCAAACTGGGCAAAATATAAAAACTCTACGATCGGATCATGGAGGAGAATATATGAGTGCCGAGTTTGATGAATTCCTTAGACAACAATGAATAATGTTACAACTAACACCACCAGTAACTCCTCAACTAAATGGAGTAGCCGAGCGAAGGAACCGAACATTGTTGGACATGGTTCATTCCATGCTTTGTTACACTGATTTACTCATTTCATTGTGGGGACACGCGTTCCTTACTGCTGCTCATGTTTTGAACAGATGTCCCTCCAAATCCGTTCCTAAAACTCCGCATGAGATATGGAGTAATAGAAAACCGAGTTTTAATGACATTAAGATTTGGGGATGTCCCGTTTATGTCAAGAAAACTAAAGTGGAGAAATTGGAGACAAGATCCCTCATGGGATGTTACATTGGTTATCCTGAGGATTCCATGGGATTCATCTTTTTACTTGCATGATGATTAGAGAATCATCTTGGCCCTACAAGCTAACTTCCTTAAAGATGTTCATCTTGGAAGGGGGTAAAGGTAGGAAAATTGTTCTACAAGAACAAAATGAAACTCCCTCAGAGACATCTGTCCAAGAACCAAGGCCTGAACCAATAGTAGTACAACCACCACGTAGATTTGGTAGAATACCACATGAACCTGAGAGGTATGGGAATCTACTGAAAGGGGAGCTAGAGCTTCACACTGTAGTACAAGAAGGTCATGAAGATGATCCTTGTACCTATGATCAAGCGATGGTAGATGTCGACGCTTCAAGATGGTGAGAAGCCATAGAAATAAAAATGAACTCTATATAATCGAACCAAGTCTGGACTTTGGAAGATCGTTCTGAAGGTATCAAACATGTAGGATGTAAGTGGATCTACAAAAGAAAGATAGGTAGCGATGGCAAGGTTGACACCTTTAAAGCCAGGCTCATAGTGAAAGGGAATAGTCAAAGAGAAGGAATTGACTATCAAGAAACCTTTTCGCCCGTGGCTATGATAACTCTATATGAATACTGTTATCCATAGCTGCATACTTAGATTATGAGATATGGCAGATGGATGTCAAAACGGATTTTCAGAATGGATTCCTCGAGGAGGATATCTATATGGAACAGCCAAAGGGTTTTGTATCTGAGTCTGATATCCATAAAGTATGTAAACTTGAGAAGTCCATATATAGTCTCAAGCAAGCATCTAGAAGCTTGAATCTCCGTTTTGATGAAGTAGTAAAGGGATATGGCTACATCAAGAATGAAGATGAACCCTGTGTCTACAAGAAGACTAGTGGGAGCGAACTCTCAATCTTAGTACTATATGTGGATGACATTCTACTTATAGGAAATGACGTAGGAATGCTCACCACAATCAAAAAGTGACTTTCGAGTACGTTTTCCATGAAAGACTTGGGAGAAGCGACATACATTCTAGGAATTCGTATCTACATGGATAGAATGAATAGAATGATAGGTCTCTCCCAATCCCTTTACTTAGCAAATGTCCTAAAAAGTTTTAGGATGGACAATTCTAAGAAAGGGTTTCTTCGCATGAGGCACGGAGTACACTTGTCCAAGTCTATGTGCCCTCAAAGTGAGGAAGATAGGCAGAAGAGGAGTAATGTACCCTATGCTTCTGCAGTAGGTAGCCTGATGTATGCAATGCTGTGTACTAAACCTGACATTGCCTATGCTATGAGCGTGGTGAGTCGATTTCAAGCAAACCCGGGAAAGGAACATTGGATAGCTGTGAAAAATATCCTAAAGTATCTGAAAAAACTAAGGATATGATTCTCATCTATGGAGGTGGAGACCTGAAGATGGAAGGTTATTCTGATTCACACTTTCAATCTGATGTTGACGACCAAAAATCCAGTTCGGGGTTTGTTTTTACTCTCAATGGTGGAGCGGTGTCTTGGAAAAGTTCCAAGCAAATCACAACCGCTGATTCCACCACTGAAGCAGAGTATGTGGCAGCCTCAGAGGCAGCAAAAAAAGCTGTTTGGATGAGAAAGTTTCTTGGAGAACTTGAATCGGTCCCTAGTGCTCAGTTCCCGTTACCACTTTATTGTGATAACAATGGAGCTATAGTGCAAGCCAAGGAACCGAGGTCTCATAACAAATCCAAACACATTGAGAGAAGATTTCACATCATTAGGGAGATAGCAATGCAGAAAATAGCCTCAGCTGACAATGTAGCTGACCCGTTCACCAAACCACTACCTCAGGCTGTTTTGGACTGACACCTGGAAATGATGGGTATTAATACCACAATGAGTGGCATTGAGTGCAAGTGGGAGATTGATAGGATTATGCCCTCAGATGCCATAGAGGATGGCATGAATAGGGCATCTATCTTGTATTGAACTTGAATATTATTTATAATAAAAGGCATCATTTAATTTTTCACATAATTCTTATGTGCATCTATAGGTTGTGTTAAACATTTTGTCCATGTTTTCAGTGCGATCCCTCTACTTTCATTAGGATAGGAAGAGTGGCACTGGAGAGATCGATCTTGATTACTAAAACAAGTTCGCAAGTAATATGAAGTCTTTAATGGACAAATAAAGACTTTGAATACTTGTGCAATCTTAAATCCGACATGGGAGTGCCTGTCTAGTATCATGGGTTGATAGGAGATTAAGTTTGTAGGCACATCAGTGGAACTGCTATGCTCGAACACGACTCGCATCAGTTCTATCACATGTGTTTTCACTCTGTGACTGTCAATGACAGAAATGATTATGCGTAATAGGTATATATGAGCCTTTGACCTGAAGTATCAGGATGAAGATGCACTTGTGATGTCAAGTATTTCACTAGAGTAGTTAGACCCAATTCACCCATTGGTGGGGTCAACCTCGAAATGTGCACTTGATGGGCAAGTGGTAGTCTTAGCAGATATCTAAGAGGGATTTGTTCTCTCATAAGTGAATGAAAATGTACCCTATGTAATTATAGATAAATAGATATCAAAGTATTTGGCCAAAGAGATGAGACGATTGTGCTAGGCACCAAATCGATCTCAATGATCTCGTATTATTATAATTTATACATATGGTCAAGTCCGGTGATCAGTTTGACATAACCATGACTCTCACTTGACCAGGGAACGTGTACGAAGGGTTTATACATAGATGGTACTCACGATTGAAAGGTTGTGGAATGATTCATTCATTTGTATTTTATTTGGGCTACGAAGTGGGCCACATGACTGGCTAAGTGTTACCCACTTCCTTTAGTTTCCTCTCATTGCCAAATGAAACTAACCTAAAGAGTCGCGCTAAAGAATTGATGAAGAAAATTGAAAAAGGGATTTTCTATTTTCTATTTTATTTTGGAGAGATTTAATTTATTGGATAAGTTAAATAATTAATTGCTTATTGGATAAGATTAATTATTAATTATTTTCTTAGAGAAATATATTAATGAATTAATTTATCTAATTAATTTGATTATTTAATAAATATATTTATTTATTGGATAAAATAAATAATTAATTGAATAAAGAAATTAACAAAACAAAAGAATTTCGGGCCCTATATGGGGCGTCCTCATCTAGGTTGGATGATGAAATTGGTCTCTTTTGTTTTGTTTTGGTCAACAAGTCATTGAGTTATAAAAGGGCTCTCTTGACTTTAACCTTAAAAAAAAGAATACATTACATGAATTGTAACTCTCCAAAGAATAGAAGAAGGAAAATATCCTCCCTCTCTATACAAAAAAGCCGTCGCCCCTATAGAGAACAAGAAGGGAATTTTTTGTCATCAATTCGCGCGTGATAATTTAGAGGCAATGTGATTCTTTGTTGGATTCATCTACAACTTCAAGAATTGAAGAAAACGAGGGTTGAAGAATTCAAGAAGTTCATCAATCTAAAGTTTAAAAGAAGAATTGGATTCTCCTACCACCTCGCTTCAACGAGTAAGTCGGATTTACTCGTTAATGCATGTTTGAGATTCAATTATGCGAATTAGAGTACACTTTTGGGTTTTTAATTAAATTTTTGAAATCCTTCCACTGCGTTTATGTGTTTATACGCGAAACCCAACAGGAATGTCATGGTAAGTAATGTTTATTATGTTGAGGGTCTTAAGTATAATATGTTAAGCATATGTCAATTTTGTGATAAAGGCTTTGAAGTCAAATTCTCAAGCGACTGTTGCTACATAAAGGACGCTAAGACTAAATCTACTAAATTGAAAGGCAAAAGAACAAACAATGTGTATCTAGTAGATTGGGGTTCAACAATTGATAACAACCCAACATGCTTTGTTGGTAAGAGTTAAAATGAATCTAAAACGGGTTGGTTATGGCATAGAAAAATGAATCACCTCAACTTTAAGACAATCTCTCAACTTATAAATCTAAATCTTGTAGAGGGATTACCAAAAGGACCATTTAATAAGGATCGCCTTTGTGACACTTGCTAAATGGGAAAACAAGTTAAATCATCTTTCAAGAGAAAACCTTGTCTATCTACCTTTAGAATACTTGAACTACTTCACATGGATTTGTTTGGACCCGTTCAAATGATCAGTGTGAGTTGTAAAAAGTATACTTTGGTGATAGTAGATGATTTCTCTCGATTTACTTGGGTGAAGTTTCTTTCATCTAAAGATGAAACATGTGACAAGTTAACAACACTTATTCGGCAACTTCAAACATTGAAAAATCTTAAGGTTGCAATAATAAGAAGCGATCACGGTACTGAGTTTACTAATAAGGTTGTTGAGAATTTTTGTGCAAAGAATGGAATACATCATGAGTATTCAACTCCAAAAACTCCCCAACAGAATGGTGTTGTTGAGCGCATGAACAGAACGCTCAAGGAAGCCACTAGGATGATGTTAGCAGAGTCCAAGCTTGCTCCTAGGTTTTGGCCCGAAGCAATCACCACTACATGTTACATTCAAAGCCATTGCATGATCAACAATAGCATGGGAAAACTCCGTATGAACTATGGAAGGCACGTAAGCTAAATGTTTCATACTTTCAC
Source organism: Buddleja alternifolia (assembly GCA_019426215.1). Classification (NCBI taxonomy): domain Eukaryota; kingdom Viridiplantae; phylum Streptophyta; class Magnoliopsida; order Lamiales; family Scrophulariaceae; genus Buddleja; species Buddleja alternifolia. The sequence continues at coordinate 21,216,030 of CM033397.1, read as the reverse complement.
ATCTTTGGTTTTAAATGTTTTATTCATAATAATGGATTCCAAAGCCTGAAGACATTTGATCCTAAAGTGGATGAGGGGATCTTTCTTGGCTACGCCAAGAATGGAAAGAATTTTTGCATTCTTAATAAGATCAAATCGAACGTTGAGGAATCTATTCATGTTGCTTTTTGATGATGCTAACTAAAAACCGAGTAAGGTTAATGTAAATGATGAAGGAGTTGAAGATTTGTGTCATCAAGCGTCAAAAGTTACTATTGATGATGAAAGTGACGAAGATAATGAGATCTTAGTTCCCCCTCCTAAGAATACTCGAGAAATTTTGGACAATCATGTTAGATCTGCTGATGATCATGAAGAGAGTGATCATCAAGAGTAAGGTAGAATCTGTGAACTTGAAGCGCCTACGCCAGAGGCCAGGATAGTCAAGTGTCTGATTGTCAAGCGCCTATTCAACCTCTTAACCCATTCCAACCAGATAGACTATGGGTGCGTGATCATCCACCAGAGCAGATTATTGGAGCTATTAGAGCGCCTGTTAGGACTAGGGCCACTACATTCAATGAGTCCATGTTCGTAAGATTCTTATCTCAGATGGAACCTAAGAAAGTGGACGAAGCGTTATGTGATCCTAGTTGGATTGAAGCCATGTAAGAAAAGCTTAATCAGTTTGAGTGTAGTAAGGTTTGGACGCTAGTACCAAGGCCAGCTCACCAAGGAGTTATTGGGACTAGATGGGTTTATAGAAACAAGATGGATGAGAATGGCATTGTAATAAGGAACAATTCCAGACTTGTTGCTCAAGGATATTGCCAAGATGAGGGTATTGATTTTGATGAGACATATGCTCCTATCGCCCGTCTTGAAGCAATTCGAATGTTTCTAGCTTATGCAGCATTCAACAAGTTTACAGTGTATCAGGTGGACATGAAGAGTGCTTTCTTGAATGGTAAACTTTAAGAAGAAGTTTATGTTGAGCAACCATGAGGATTCATCAACAACCATGGTAAGGGTATGGTCTACAAGCTACAGAAGCACTTTATGGGCTTAAGCAAGCACCGCGAGCATGGTATCACACTCTCTCTATTTTCCTTATTGGTAAAGGTTTTTCAAAAGGCAACGTTGATACAACGTTTTTTAAATTACCAATAACGAAGATATTCTCTTAGTCCAAATTTATGTTGATATTATATTTGGCTCTACTAACAAGCGTCTGTGTGAGAAAATTTCAAAAATGATGCAAGAACTATTTGAAATGAGGATGATGGTGAATTAAGTTTCTTAGGATTACAAGTGAAACCACTCCCTAATGGCATATTTATTAACCAAGCTAAATATACAAGAGATATGATTAAGAAATTTGGTATGAAAAATGCATCATCTTCAAAAATTCCAATGAGCCAGATGCTTAAGTTAGATAAAGATGAAAGTGGGAAGAAGGTTGATATCACTAACTATAGAGGTATTATTGGATCACTTCTTTATATTACTGCTAGTAGACCTGATATTATGTTTTCGGTATGCAAGTGTGCAAGCTTTCAAGCTGATCCTAAAGAGTCACACTTAAGTGCTGCCAAGAGAATCCTTAAGTACCTAAAAGGCACACAAAATGTGGGCTTATGGTATCCAATGGACTCTCCTTTTGAACTAATTGGTTACTCAGATGCAGATTTTGCAGGTTGGAAAATAGATCGTGACAGTACTAGTGGTACATGTCAATTTCTAGGTGATAGGTTAGTTTCATGGCATAGTAAGAAACAATAATCCATAGCTACTTCTACAACTGAAGCCGAGTATGTAGCTGCTGGAAGTTGTTGTGCACAAGTTTTATGGATGAGGCAACAACTTAGAGATTATGGAATAATCCTAGGTCCAACCCCCATTCATTGTGATAAGCAAAGCGCCCTAACCATGACTCAAAATCTTGTTCTTCATTCCAGAACTTAACATATTGACATTAGATACCATTTCTTCGTGACCATGTTCAAAAGAAAGATATCTCCATGCACTTTATTGAAACTGGCAAACAATTGGCAGATATCTTCACCAAAGTGCTCAATGAACAACGCTTTCTCACATTAAGAAGTGAATTAGGTATGATTGATTTAAATGCATAATCATTATGTATCATACTTTCATTAGACATACAATTTAGGGGGAATCCACTTTAATTGTATCTAAAAGATTATTGAAAAAGTGTTACAAGTTATCAAATTTAGAGGGAACCTTAAAATTGTATTTGAGCATACCTGTAAGCGCTAATGATCAAAACTATTTTCATATGCATAGATCATCAACGCTTATTATTTTTTTAGCATGATATGTTGGACGCTCAAACCTAAAAATAATCTAATTTCAAGCGTCCACATAAATCTTAAAAGTGGTATATGTTAAGCGTTGAACATATTCCCTTCAACACTTAATATAAACTTTTATAAAATCCATGCATAACCTTTTTAAATGACTAGTGAGACTAGTGACGTGATGGATAGACTCAAAGATTAATTTTGATCTTTATTCACACGATTCAATCACATCAAACTGGCGGGTGAATAAAAACTTTTCAAAAATGACGATTCAGAGTAAGTACGTGTTATATATGTGTCAGTGTACTATGAGCGCGTGCGTTACACTCTGAAAATTCCAAATGTTTTCAAAAAATTTACTCGGACGTCAAATCTTTATATATGGGAGTTACCATATGTAACTTCTCTCTCTTTCCAAAAACTCGCGTTTACAGTTAATAATAATGATAGTTGCGATTCATGAACTTTACACGTGTCAAAATCTTAATGAGACGAGAAACCACAATTTTCAACTGTGTTATTTAAAACAAATTTTTGTAGAAAAATTATTCACTTTTTACTGAAGCTATCTGCAAAATTGCTCTCTCTATCTCTTTCAAAGCAAATCGCAGTTCATCTCTTTCGAACAACACTCAAATAGCACCTAAGAAATCTACGAGCACTACTGAAGACACCATCAAGGTTGCTGTAGGCCTTGTGGTGGACTGAAAATTTCTTTATGAACAGAATCAGATAAACATGACATACATGATGGACTCTGTAGCCAAAGTTCGGCTTCAGACGTTCCTGACAAAGTATTCGTATCTGTTTGCTCCTGAGGTGGATACTTTCTGGAAATCTGCTAAGCTTTCCGAGGACAAGACCTCCATCTCTTGTCTCTTTTCTCTCTCCAAGAAGGAGTCTCCGAAAGAATTTGTCCTCTCTGTTACTTCCATTGCCAAAAACTTGAATCTACCAAATGAAGGTGAGGCATTGGATTGTGTTACTCAAGAACAAATCCAGGAAGCATGGACAACTATGAGTGTTTATGATGGTGTATCATACAAGCGGCACTTCGAGAAGAAAGAAATAGTGTCAAAGTACAGATTGATGGCTGACTTTTGCAACAAGATTATCGAATGCAAGGTGGGCACCTTCGATAAGCCCAAGGTTTCTGCTGTTCCATCTCTTCTCAAGGACGGTGAGAAAATTGATGAGGATGCGGAGGACAAGATTACTTTTATCAAGCGAAGGAAGTTGGAAGGAATCATCAAGAAAATAGATTTTGCCAAACCAACTGTTGCTCCTCCTGACCAATTCTTAAGCTTGTTGAAGGAGTCAACGTGAAGAAGATTTTCAAACGTTCCAAGACAAGCAAGCGTCAACCTGACCCTGCTCCTAAAGAGCATGAGATTGTTGAGCTAAGCACTCAAGAAACTGATGCTATTGAGACAAGCTCTCAAGGTAAGTTTATTTCTTCCCACAGCGTTTCTTTTTGTACATCTGTAGAAGATCCTGCTCTTATAGAGGATAGTTCTTGTGCTATAGCTATTATTCTAGCTGCTGTTCAAGCACCCGTTGATATCCATCTAGATGTTGATGTGGAAGAAGTAGTGGCCATTACCAAAGATATTGCAACAAGCGTTGCATTGGATGCCGAGGAACCTACATCGGAAGGGGTCCAACCACTACTTTCTTCAAACGTCATAACTGAGGCACGCTCAGAAGGTCAGAGCATCATTGAGGATGTTACAAGACCAAGGCACTTCTTTAATCTGGATCCACTCAAGATGATTGATCACTCAATCAATTATATACCGCCACCACTTGAAGAAGACTTTATTCCCGCAGTCTACAACGAAGAGCGTTATATTAATACGGAGAATGAAGTAGCCATGCTGATAGAGCATGACAAAGTTATCTGTGAGATACTATTTAGCTCGGAGCTAACAGATGTGGAGTGGGCATATTACCAGACCATTGTTGGAGATCAACCTACAGTTCAAATTCCTGCTTCCATCGCTATTCAAGAAGAAAGAAATGATGTCAGGACTCTTAGATCTGATATATATTTAATAAATATATTTATTTATTGGATAAAATAAATAATTAATTGAATAAAGAAATTAACAAAACAAAAGAATTTCGGGCCCTATATGGGGCGTCCTCATCTAGGTTGGATGATGAAATTGGTCTCTTTTGTTTTGTTTTGGTCAACAAGTCATTGAGTTATAAAAGGGCTCTCTTGACTTTAACCTTAAAAAAAAGAATACATTACATGAATTGTAACTCTCCAAAGAATAGAAGAAGGAAAATATCCTCCCTCTCTATACAAAAAAGCCGTCGCCCCTATAGAGAACAAGAAGGGAATTTTTTGTCATCAATTCGCGCGTGATAATTTAGAGGCAATGTGATTCTTTGTTGGATTCATCTACAACTTCAAGAATTGAAGAAAACGAGGGTTGAAGAATTCAAGAAGTTCATCAATCTAAAGTTTAAAAGAAGAATTGGATTCTCCTACCACCTCGCTTCAACGAGTAAGTCGGATTTACTCGTTAATGCATGTTTGAGATTCAATTATGCGAATTAGAGTACACTTTTGGGTTTTTAATTAAATTTTTGAAATCCTTCCACTGCGTTTATGTGTTTATACGCGAAACCCAACAGGAATGTCATGGTAAGTAATGTTTATTATGTTGAGGGTCTTAAGTATAATATGTTAAGCATATGTCAATTTTGTGATAAAGGCTTTGAAGTCAAATTCTCAAGCGACTGTTGCTACATAAAGGACGCTAAGACTAAATCTACTAAATTGAAAGGCAAAAGAACAAACAATGTGTATCTAGTAGATTGGGGTTCAACAATTGATAACAACCCAACATGCTTTGTTGGTAAGAGTTAAAATGAATCTAAAACGGGTTGGTTATGGCATAGAAAAATGAATCACCTCAACTTTAAGACAATCTCTCAACTTATAAATCTAAATCTTGTAGAGGGATTACCAAAAGGACCATTTAATAAGGATCGCCTTTGTGACACTTGCTAAATGGGAAAACAAGTTAAATCATCTTTCAAGAGAAAACCTTGTCTATCTACCTTTAGAATACTTGAACTACTTCACATGGATTTGTTTGGACCCGTTCAAATGATCAGTGTGAGTTGTAAAAAGTATACTTTGGTGATAGTAGATGATTTCTCTCGATTTACTTGGGTGAAGTTTCTTTCATCTAAAGATGAAACATGTGACAAGTTAACAACACTTATTCGGCAACTTCAAACATTGAAAAATCTTAAGGTTGCAATAATAAGAAGCGATCACGGTACTGAGTTTACTAATAAGGTTGTTGAGAATTTTTGTGCAAAGAATGGAATACATCATGAGTATTCAACTCCAAAAACTCCCCAACAGAATGGTGTTGTTGAGCGCATGAACAGAACGCTCAAGGAAGCCACTAGGATGATGTTAGCAGAGTCCAAGCTTGCTCCTAGGTTTTGGCCCGAAGCAATCACCACTACATGTTACATTCAAAGCCATTGCATGATCAACAATAGCATGGGAAAACTCCGTATGAACTATGGAAGGCACGTAAGCTAAATGTTTCATACTTTCACATCTTTGGTTTTAAATGTTTTATTCATAATAATGGATTCCAAAGCCTGAAGACATTTGATCCTAAAGTGGATGAGGGGATCTTTCTTGGCTACGCCAAGAATGGAAAGAATTTTTGCATTCTTAATAAGATCAAATCGAACGTTGAGGAATCTATTCATGTTGCTTTTTGATGATGCTAACTAAAAACCGAGTAAGGTTAATGTAAATGATGAAGGAGTTGAAGATTTGTGTCATCAAGCGTCAAAAGTTACTATTGATGATGAAAGTGACGAAGATAATGAGATCTTAGTTCCCCCTCCTAAGAATACTCGAGAAATTTTGGACAATCATGTTAGATCTGCTGATGATCATGAAGAGAGTGATCATCAAGAGTAAGGTAGAATCTGTGAACTTGAAGCGCCTACGCCAGAGGCCAGGATAGTCAAGTGTCTGATTGTCAAGCGCCTATTCAACCTCTTAACCCATTCCAACCAGATAGACTATGGGTGCGTGATCATCCACCAGAGCAGATTATTGGAGCTATTAGAGCGCCTGTTAGGACTAGGGCCACTACATTCAATGAGTCCATGTTCGTAAGATTCTTATCTCAGATGGAACCTAAGAAAGTGGACGAAGCGTTATGTGATCCTAGTTGGATTGAAGCCATGTAAGAAAAGCTTAATCAGTTTGAGTGTAGTAAGGTTTGGACGCTAGTACCAAGGCCAGCTCACCAAGGAGTTATTGGGACTAGATGGGTTTATAGAAACAAGATGGATGAGAATGGCATTGTAATAAGGAACAATTCCAGACTTGTTGCTCAAGGATATTGCCAAGATGAGGGTATTGATTTTGATGAGACATATGCTCCTATCGCCCGTCTTGAAGCAATTCGAATGTTTCTAGCTTATGCAGCATTCAACAAGTTTACAGTGTATCAGGTGGACATGAAGAGTGCTTTCTTGAATGGTAAACTTTAAGAAGAAGTTTATGTTGAGCAACCATGAGGATTCATCAACAACCATGGTAAGGGTATGGTCTACAAGCTACAGAAGCACTTTATGGGCTTAAGCAAGCACCGCGAGCATGGTATCACACTCTCTCTATTTTCCTTATTGGTAAAGGTTTTTCAAAAGGCAACGTTGATACAACGTTTTTTAAATTACCAATAACGAAGATATTCTCTTAGTCCAAATTTATGTTGATATTATATTTGGCTCTACTAACAAGCGTCTGTGTGAGAAAATTTCAAAAATGATGCAAGAACTATTTGAAATGAGGATGATGGTGAATTAAGTTTCTTAGGATTACAAGTGAAACCACTCCCTAATGGCATATTTATTAACCAAGCTAAATATACAAGAGATATGATTAAGAAATTTGGTATGAAAAATGCATCATCTTCAAAAATTCCAATGAGCCAGATGCTTAAGTTAGATAAAGATGAAAGTGGGAAGAAGGTTGATATCACTAACTATAGAGGTATTATTGGATCACTTCTTTATATTACTGCTAGTAGACCTGATATTATGTTTTCGGTATGCAAGTGTGCAAGCTTTCAAGCTGATCCTAAAGAGTCACACTTAAGTGCTGCCAAGAGAATCCTTAAGTACCTAAAAGGCACACAAAATGTGGGCTTATGGTATCCAATGGACTCTCCTTTTGAACTAATTGGTTACTCAGATGCAGATTTTGCAGGTTGGAAAATAGATCGTGACAGTACTAGTGGTACATGTCAATTTCTAGGTGATAGGTTAGTTTCATGGCATAGTAAGAAACAATAATCCATAGCTACTTCTACAACTGAAGCCGAGTATGTAGCTGCTGGAAGTTGTTGTGCACAAGTTTTATGGATGAGGCAACAACTTAGAGATTATGGAATAATCCTAGGTCCAACCCCCATTCATTGTGATAAGCAAAGCGCCCTAACCATGACTCAAAATCTTGTTCTTCATTCCAGAACTTAACATATTGACATTAGATACCATTTCTTCGTGACCATGTTCAAAAGAAAGATATCTCCATGCACTTTATTGAAACTGGCAAACAATTGGCAGATATCTTCACCAAAGTGCTCAATGAACAACGCTTTCTCACATTAAGAAGTGAATTAGGTATGATTGATTTAAATGCATAATCATTATGTATCATACTTTCATTAGACATACAATTTAGGGGGAATCCACTTTAATTGTATCTAAAAGATTATTGAAAAAGTGTTACAAGTTATCAAATTTAGAGGGAACCTTAAAATTGTATTTGAGCATACCTGTAAGCGCTAATGATCAAAACTATTTTCATATGCATAGATCATCAACGCTTATTATTTTTTAGCATGATATGTTGGACGCTCAAACCTAAAAATAATCTAATTTCAAGCGTCCACATAAATCTTAAAAGTGGTATATGTTAAGCGTTGAACATATTCCCTTCAACACTTAATATAAACTTTTATAAAATCCATGCATAACCTTTTTAAATGACTAGTGAGACTAGTGACGTGATGGATAGACTCAAAGATTAATTTTGATCTTTATTCACACGATTCAATCACATCAAACTGGCGGTGAATAAAAACTTTTCAAAATGACGATTCAGAGTAAGTACGTGTTATATATGTGTCAGTGTACTATGAGCGCGTGCGTTACACTCTGAAAATTCCAAATGTTTTCAAAAAATTTACTCGGACGTCAAATCTTTATATATGGGAGTTACCATATGTAACTTCTCTCTCTTTCCAAAAACTCGCGTTTACAGTTAATAATAATGATAGTTGCGATTCATGAACTTTACACGTGTCAAAATCTTAATGAGACGAGAAACCACAATTTTCAACTGTGTTATTTAAAACAAATTTTTGTAGAAAAATTATTCACTTTTTACTGAAGCTATCTGCAAAATTGCTCTCTCTATCTCTTTCAAAGCAAATCGCAGTTCATCTCTTTCGAACAACACTCAAATAGCACCTAAGAAATCTACGAGCACTACTGAAGACACCATCAAGGTTGCTGTAGGCCTTGTGGTGGACTGAAAATTTCTTTATGAACAGAATCAGATAAACATGACATACATGATGGACTCTGTAGCCAAAGTTCGGCTTCAGACGTTCCTGACAAAGTATTCGTATCTGTTTGCTCCTGAGGTGGATACTTTCTGGAAATCTGCTAAGCTTTCCGAGGACAAGACCTCCATCTCTTGTCTCTTTTCTCTCTCCAAGAAGGAGTCTCCGAAAGAATTTGTCCTCTCTGTTACTTCCATTGCCAAAAACTTGAATCTACCAAATGAAGGTGAGGCATTGGATTGTGTTACTCAAGAACAAATCCAGGAAGCATGGACAACTATGAGTGTTTATGATGGTGTATCATACAAGCGGCACTTCGAGAAGAAAGAAATAGTGTCAAAGTACAGATTGATGGCTGACTTTTGCAACAAGATTATCGAATGCAAGGTGGGCACCTTCGATAAGCCCAAGGTTTCTGCTGTTCCATCTCTTCTCAAGGACGGTGAGAAAATTGATGAGGATGCGGAGGACAAGATTACTTTTATCAAGCGAAGGAAGTTGGAAGGAATCATCAAGAAAATAGATTTTGCCAAACCAACTGTTGCTCCTCCTGACCAATTCTTAAGCTTGTTGAAGGAGTCAACGTGAAGAAGATTTTCAAACGTTCCAAGACAAGCAAGCGTCAACCTGACCCTGCTCCTAAAGAGCATGAGATTGTTGAGCTAAGCACTCAAGAAACTGATGCTATTGAGACAAGCTCTCAAGGTAAGTTTATTTCTTCCCACAGCGTTTCTTTTTGTACATCTGTAGAAGATCCTGCTCTTATAGAGGATAGTTCTTGTGCTATAGCTATTATTCTAGCTGCTGTTCAAGCACCCGTTGATATCCATCTAGATGTTGATGTGGAAGAAGTAGTGGCCATTACCAAAGATATTGCAACAAGCGTTGCATTGGATGCCGAGGAACCTACATCGGAAGGGGTCCAACCACTACTTTCTTCAAACGTCATAACTGAGGCACGCTCAGAAGGTCAGAGCATCATTGAGGATGTTACAAGACCAAGGCACTTCTTTAATCTGGATCCACTCAAGATGATTGATCACTCAATCAATTATATACCGCCACCACTTGAAGAAGACTTTATTCCCGCAGTCTACAACGAAGAGCGTTATATTAATACGGAGAATGAAGTAGCCATGCTGATAGAGCATGACAAAGTTATCTGTGAGATACTATTTAGCTCGGAGCTAACAGATGTGGAGTGGGCATATTACCAGACCATTGTTGGAGATCAACCTACAGTTCAAATTCCTGCTTCCATCGCTATTCAAGAAGAAAGAAATGATGTCAGGACTCTTAGATCTGATATAGACTTTGCTTATTATCTGGACATGGGGCATAGCAAACCAACTGGATTTGCTCCAAGAGATTTCAATATCAGAATCTGTGAGTGTATACCTATTGAATTTCTAAATCCAACAGAGGAACTCTTGAACAGAGAAGGATACTCTCACTTTCCAGAAGTGGTGAATAGTGATGCAAATAAAAATTTAGTTAATCCACTTTGCGTTTGGAAAAATAAGGGTATTTATGCCGGTGATCACCCATCATCTTTGACAGGTTTGATTCAAACAGAAGCGGATGACTACTTCCAGAGTGTTTGGAATGCTAGCTATCAAATAGACAGATACTACTTTGAATCCATCAGAGACATTCACCATGAAGGCATTTAGGCTATAGTCAATGCAGGTACCAATTACTGCATGAATGAAGTGAACTGGATTGAAGCGTACATGGTCAATAGGTATACTTTCCAGGATTTAGTCAATGCTCCACATTTATTCGGCATAGGCATGCATGATAAGAAGCTTCAGTTCGCCAAGTATTGCTTAGAGAAGCGTTAACAACGAGTGGGACCAATAGCTAAATTATCAAGCGTTCGCCACCATTAGAGAGGTTTCTGCGTCAAGTGTTACATCGGCTTGCAGTCACTCCTCTTAGCTTCAATAGCCAAGCGTCAACCAGTGGTAGTTTTCTAAAATCAAATTTGAACATCTCTCCAAGCCACTGTGATGACAATTTTAGGTTGATGTTGAAGATCATGGCTCAAATTCCACAATTCGATAAGATCTTCACAGAAAACCTGAGGAAACCCAACGACTCAAGGATTCACTCCTTTCAGGGATATCAACTCCTCCCATCCATCCGACAGGAAGTGAGTGAACACTATCATTATGTCTTTTCGTTGCTAGAACGAAATGTGGACATCACTCGAGCTGTTTATCCTTATTTGGAAAAGTACTACAAAATGTATGTGCCTGAAGCTCACAAATCTCAATTTCTTCCAAAAGATAGGATTATTGGATTTTCCTTGCACTACCACCCAGATATGTTATTTCTAATCCCCAGACCACAGTCAAGGATTTTTCCAAATCATAGGTCCAATGTATGTCAAGGCCAGGGATAGTCCACTCCGCACATTTATTCAAGGATCTTGCCTTACACGTAAAAGAATATACGAATTACTTGCTGGTGCATCAGACTTCTGTGCTAGCATCCCCTTAGCCAGGTTGATTTTCCAATTCACTTACTTTCGTCAAGAAGAGTCAGCGCTTGAGGAAGCTCCTGTGAGACTTATTGAAGAATCTGCATCAGAAGTGGCAAGTATTCCGGCCTTTGCTGAGGAACCAGTTTAAGCGTCTCCATAAGAGGTCAATCATGAAGTGTCTGAACCAGATGTTCTAGATGTTGTTGAATTGCCGATTGAAGCGCGAGGCACAGATTTTGATCCAGCACATCAAATTTCCATTGACTCACTCAAGTACACATCAAAGTTTAAGTGACCGGCTACTCAAGCGGTTCCTTCAAATGTGAGTCAAACTTTTGGTCCACTTTTGAAATCAGTTCTGGGGGAAGTGAGTGATCATGCCACTCAAAATGCCGAAACCCTCCATTGGATCAAAACTGATTTGGCCCAGATTAAGTCTCAAAATCAGAGCGCCCAAATTGCTCATATGATTGGTGCAACTCAAGCTGCAGTTGCTGATTGCCTTAAAGAATTTCAAGAGATGAATGACACTACAAGGGCAAATCAACTGGCCATGAAAGAACACTTCGACAAACGCATTAACACTTTAGAGGCTTCAATAGCTCAGATTGCTACTTAAGTCAGTTTACTTACAGAACACCTTTTGAAGGATGATGATGGCAATAAGGGGGAAGATAAAGGGAAATGGGAGAAGAGGAAAACATCTAGTTCAAGAGCTTAAGATCCTCCTACGCCGCCTAAGTGTCAAGAAGTACTCCCTCCTCCTTCTTCACTTGCTTTTCAGAAAAGATACCCAACTTGGGTAGCTACTTTTGGAGGGCCCAGTAGAACATCAGGGTTTCCTCCAATAGCGCATTATCCTAATCTGCCAGTACCTTCTCAAGCGAGGTTTGAAAAGTTTGACGTACCCATTGAACGAGCACCTCTTCCAAAGCCTACTGATCTAAAGATCATAGCTAAAGAGAAGAAGAACTCAGAGTTTAATCAAGTGTTCAGGATATGTCTGAAGCACATTGGCATCGACCCATTTGAGTCGAATAGGCGCTATGTAGCTTATCAAAAGAGACAGACTTATAAGGATGAAATCATGGATAAATATCATGCTGCAATGATTACGCTTGAAGAATAAATTTCTGAAGCGATCAAGGCTAAGAGGATCAACAGACACACCGCTCGATCAGGACATTAAGAGTCTTTGCATTTGCATTATCTATATTCTTGTCTTTTTAGTTTTTATTTTTTTTGTTTATTTAGTTGTAAAATGCCTGTACTTTACTTGATATATTAATAAAGTGCATTTTTCAGCTAAAACACCTAGTTGAGGCTTAACTAACCTTAACTAACTTTATCTAACCTATTCAAAGCTAACTTTTATATTTTGGCTGTCTAACTCTTGAACTATAAAATCATAAGTATTGCCATCATCAAAAAGGGGGAAATTGTTAGGAAATTTCTTGTTAGAATTTTGATGATGACAATTAGGATTTTTGTTAGACCCCAAAATATGTAAGTTTGATTTCATTAGAAATCATGTATAGGCTTTGAGGGTTAGATATGTATAGGCTTTATTTGTTTTTATTCTAGACTGTTAGGCTAAATAGATTTTAGACTGAGCGTCTAATAATTTCTGAGTGAGTTTATCAGTGGTTAAGTTTGAAGATTCAAGCGCCTAAAGTCTGAATGAAGATGAAGTTTCCAAGTGTCCAAGCATCCAAGCATTGATTGAGGACAGAAATCATTCAGTAGTGATCTAGCGTCTATCAATGACCAAATGTCACCTAAATTTATTTCTAAGTCCAGAAGGAGTTTAATGCAAATATTCTCAAATCATTAATTCCCAACGGGCATTTAATTCAAATGCATTAAATGTTGATAAGAGCATTAAATGCGATAACCTCTTCAGGACATACGGAGAAGCCACCCTATTGGACAGTCAACTTTACAGAGACTGCAGCACCAACTTTTTGTGCAACAGATTTTCAATAAAAAGGGCAAAAGTCGTTCACTCGCGGAAGTGAGAGACACGCGCCTGTGCATGTGTCAAACAAACACTTTTTCCAAGAATATCTATAAATAGACTTTAGGAACAAGCCAAAATCAGAGAGATCTAACACGGTACAAGCTTACAAGCCAAAACTCTGTTGCATTGAAGTCTCAAACCTAAAACTTTCAGACAAGCCAGAATATTCAAGCAAACATTCTCTTTGCTTTTCTTCAATTCCTGAGACAATCAACCAATATCTCAAATATTCTTTTCAAAGAAACCTACACTATTACTGAGATATTCCAAGTTGTTTGAACTTTAACAAAATCAAACACACCGTTAAAAAAAAACTATCCAAGCCTCGCGATCTGTGTGAAGTCGAAGTTGGATACTTGCATTATTTTGGGGCGAAAGAAGCAAGGGGATAAGTGTGTCTTGGAGCAGAAATTTGTGTGATCAAGGAGGTCAAGTCATCAATATCCATCTCTCCTTAATTTGTAGAAGATTCTGTGTGATTCTTTGAGAATTATTTTAGTGGATTGCTTCCGAGTGTTCGAGGAGAAGAAGGACGTAGTTGGGATTACACCACCTAACGAACCTTACAAATATTGTGTTCCTTACTTTACAGTTAATTTCATTACTATCATATCATTGCATAAATCTGTTAAGTAAACACAATCAAACACTAAGCAACTAAGAAACATCTTGTGATGCTAAAACTTTCAAAGAGAAGACTTTAAAATCATTCTGCTGTGCTAACACCGATTAAAGAATTGAACGCTTAAACCTGACTTGTTATAGTACACAAATCTTGAAGTCTAAGTTAACTTTATAAAACAGTCTTCGAGTAGACGCTCAGCCAAGTGGCTACCTTTTTGAGCGTCCAAACCAATTTTAATACGAAATTGTTTGAAGTCAAAAAGGAATTCAGGGTCTATTAAACCCCCCCCCCCATTCTAGACCCTTTCGTATGCCACTTGGGACCAACATCGTGGAATGATGGCAAGATAAGTTCACTAATCTCGCAACTAGGCCTTCTATGTGACAAGGTAGTCATATTAGAAGTGCGCATGGGTTTTAGTTTTGCTAAGGAGTCGTCCATGAATCATGGGACCACCTAGCTACTGTTATGCTATGAGAATTTGATGTGTCGAACTTAACCACGAATTATTGTACGGTCGCATCGTGTTCTCGGGATGTACATGAAATGTGAGGTATAGATTACCGGGTGCAGTTAGCCAGATTTATCAGGGGAAATTCTAAAACGTGAATGCATGGTTAATGATTTGATTCTCGGATAGACGTATTTACAGAATCGTCACTTAGTCATAGGATTATTACAGCCGAGACATCGGGTAGTAATTAATTAAGGAATTTCCACCAAAGCAACAGTAGTCTAATAATATGATAACGTGATTTTAACAAGAATTAATTAAATTATGCCAACACATGTGTCTTAGTTGCTCTCTTCCATAGCTATCTTGATTTCGACGTCTTGTTTCTTGTATCTTGCTTCCATAATATTTGAGTTAATTCTTGTTTTAGTTTATTTTATTGCTTTTAAAATCTTTAAATCATTAGTTTTAGTTTCATTATTGCTTGCTTTAAATTCAAGAAGTCTAAAATACAAGTCTATGTGGGATCGACAATCCGGACTTATTGTCCACTTTATTACTATACACGACCAGTCCACTTGCTGTTTCAAACATGTAAGGTTTTTTCGTGTCAAGTTTTTGGCGCCGTTGCTGGGGACTTTTTTTTAAGTTTTTGTTTTTATTGCAAGTATTTAGTTTTGCTTTTTTTTTCTTTATTTTTGTTTTAATTTTTGTTTTTTGTTTATTAATTTTTGGTACCAATGGCGAGATATCGTCTGTCCCCGACTCTGGAAGAACGAGAATGGGTTCGACAACTCATACACGACTTGCAACTCGCATTAGACGATTTGGATTAGCCAAAAAATATGAAATTGGTACGCAAAGCCATTGATGCTTTGTACGAAGGACCGATTAAGGAGGCTCTAATGATCGTTGAGCAGATAAAAAACAAGAGGATTTTTGTTAAGGTGTCAACGCCTCAGCGTTTTGTTAAGGTATCAACGCCTCAGCGTCGCACACCTAACGTTCAAGCGCCCGAGGCAGGATCTCCAAACTACGAGAAATCCACTCCTATTCCTTGCCCAGCGATATCCGACCCCATTTTTCTTGAAGAATTGATATCAAAGAAGCCGAAGTTGAAGGAAAGGACATTCGAATCTTTACCAGAAGCTTCCCCAATTATAGTTCTAGACAATTTGCCAAGAAAATACGCAGATCGTAGCAGCTTCGTACTCCTTTGCACAATTGGGAAATTTCAGTTCAAACAAGTCTTGTGCGATGCAGATTCAAACATTAATGTGCTTCCATATTCATTACTTAGGAAGTTAGGCTTGGGAGATCCACGACCGACATCAATGCGCATAGAACTTGCAAACACTTCAATCAGACATCCTAAAGGAATTATCGAGAATGTGCATATAAAAATTGACAAGCTCCACTTTATGGTCAATTTTATAGTACTTGAGATGAACGAAAATTTCGATGTTCCTTTGATTCTAGGGTGTCCGTTCATTAACCAAGCTAATGCTAGGAATGATGTTGTCAGTAAAAAATTAACCTTGTGTGATGGGAGGGAGATAATTGCTTTTGACCTTTCTGAGATTCAAAGACACCCCTACGACGAGGGATCTGGTTTAGATAGAAGTCGAGGGAAGGAAGCAATACGACGTAGCCTGATTCAACACTCAAGCAACATGTCACAGGAACCACCAGAGCCATTGCCAAGTTACACTGAGAGCAATATAGAGGGGCAATGCATTGACATGACAGTGAGAGAAGATGATGAATGGGAAAACGAACGGATCTTTGCCCAGCAGCTTACACCCGAACGAGCGGCTGAAAGTGTAGCAGAATTGAAAGCATTACTATATGGCACACCTATGCAGAACCAGAAACTCCCACTGCCGAGCCTTCTATTCCTACAACTTCTCAACCAGTTGAAGATTCTCCACCCTCTGTCCTCTCCACATGTAAGGAGGTAATTGATTCTGATGATGGTGAGTTGTTATTAAATATAGGATTTAATATGGTTATTTGTGATAGCTATGAGGTTTTTAAGCATCCACTTGATTTTGATTTGAATTTACACATTGATGTTTTTGATCCTTTTAGTGTTGAGCACTTTCAGGAAAAACGAACCAATGATCTTCTACATCCCTACATCGTGGACTTCAAGTATATCAAAGTGACGAGTGAAGAACAAAAAGACATTGTCTCTAACATGGAAGAGAGTCCACACCACCATCCAGATTATGGGGAAGAAAGGTAATAGAGGTATTGAGGGCCCATAAAAAAACTCGTGAGTGGTTGATTGCTTGGTCTCAACCTAGGGTATTTATCACACACGATCGGCCAATCCTCAATACCAATGGCCAAAGATTGAATCGATGCCCGAGAGTGGAGTGGATTGGAGAATGAACAAGGCATTTATTCGGAAACCGCCTTGAAATAACTCGGTAAAGTCAAGCTAGTGACTTTAAAAGAGCGCTTCTTGGGAGACAAACCCAAGTTTGTAAGTTTTTCTTTCATCTTTTGTTTTTGTGTTTTTCTTGTTTTGCTTAGTTTTTCTGCTGTGGTGTTTTCTTTGAACATGCACTTTTGGCATGTGTTCCTTCATGCTTAATGTTTTGGTTTGTTTTGAGTATGTTGAGCATGATTAGTACCCGGTTCCCTTCACTTTGGTTTGAGATGTTTGATTTTGATGATTTGAGCTGAAAAGACACACTTGTGGATAAAGGATTGTTTTTCAACATTCTTGGTTGTGAGTCTACTCTTATACCCTTATTTTGCGCTTTTATGTGAGACAACATTGAGGACAATGTTGAGTTTAAGTTTGGGGGTGTATGTGGGTAGTACTTTGTGCTTTTAATACATTCATATCATGTGTTCCTAGTTTAGCTCAAGTTTGGGGAAATTTATATGCTATCATGTTTGGATGCTTTTATGTTGAGAAAATCGAGCATGAATTTTTTTTTACCACCAATTAATGCAATGGAATGGATTAACTTGAATTTGATGGTATAATTTCTTGATTTATATTGGAATTCAATGCAATACACATATCTTTACTTTGCTCGTGGGACCCTAATTAGAGTAGATTTTCCTTAGATGAATCACAAATGCACGACAAGTCGAGGGTAGAGGAGTTAAGTGGATAATCATTCTGAAACATTTAAGGAATTTGTCCCGAAAATATTGACTTAGATTTTTCTTAGGGCCATGAGTTGAGTAGTTGCTTCATATGCCTAATAATTAATAAATAAGGTTGATGAAAATTAGTATGACTATAAAGTCAGGCTAATATGTACTGGAGGTGAAAAGCTACATGCCTATAAACTGTACTATTATGCTAATTTAAGCTAAGCTCAAGCCAATTAAAGTTAAAAGTGAATGAAAGGTCTAGTTTTATTTGGTGGTCTTTGGCACTCGAGTGATTAAATCCGTAAGGAGTGTCTGGACACTTAATGCTCTAAAACTATCTAGTTTGGGAGTCATTGATCCAAAGTTCGATACATGGGTGTCATAGAAAGCCTAAGGGAATAGAACATTGCACATGACCTAACCTTAATGAATGTAAATGGAAGTTTCATGTGAGCTTAAAGTCTAAATTGGTTAATTAATGAAGTTTAAGTGGCTATGGAGTTTTCTATGAGGCTTGTACTTTAGATTGATCGAAGGTTAATAGATATGGGATTAACTCTGACATTTGGTAAGGATGCCACTTGACTATAATGTCGTAGACTTACAATCACTACACCCTTTGGAGATCTATTCGAGTCAAGGTGTAACATGAGCAAGTCTTTGATATGTCTATATAATTTTGAGCTTTAACGGTTGATTTTGTGCCATTAATTCTTGTTAATTTTGTTGAGTTGTCTTGATTGGTTGTGGTTGAAATTTTTCGATTTTGTGGGTAAATCATTTGCAAACCCTCATGAGACTATACTCGTCCTCTTTGGTAACTTTGAGGTTTAAAGGCTTGTTGCACACGCTAAGTGCAATCGTGCACTCTACGAAAGTGAGTCGTTTTTGTTTTTTGTTTTGTTTTTGATTGATGTCTTCATCTTAGTTCCTTAAGTCTTAGTCTTTTTATTGCTCGGGGACGATCAATGTTAAGTTTGGGGGTATTGATAGGTGTGAGATTTACATGTTTTAGAGCCTCATATTCATGTGATTTATATTAGTTTATGCATGATTTATGCCACATATGCATTTAATTTGTGTGCTTATTGAGTAAAGGTGGAAAATCATTGCAATTGAGGAAAATTGGACGGAAATACAGCATTTCAGAGTATTTAGAAACGGAATTTGGCAAATACTTTTTTTACAAAGTTGTATATCTCTGTCTTCGCTTCGCGTGGCAACTTGAATCACCCAAATTGGAGGTCTGTGGAGAAAGTTATGATGGAAGCAAGATCGCTGCGCAGAAGGCAAAATGTTACTGTTCCTAACGTTCGAACGTTGCGTCTGACGGGAAAAACAGCAGATTTTTGGAAATTTTGAATTCTAATAAAAGTTGGAGTCTTCCCCTTCCACCCTCATATATATTAGATCAGTTCTCTAGGGTTAAAGAGACGAAAATACACATAGAATAGAGCCCTAATGGGGTTTAGACTTAGTTTTTACATATTCATGAAGATTTTCAAGAACCTTTGAAGGTGAAGAAATCAAGAAACATGGAAGAGATGAAGATCGAAGTTCAACCATCAAAAATACGAGGGATTTTCTTAGATTCAGATTTGTTTTTGTCTATTAATATGAATCTTAATTTAAGTTTCTATCTTTTATCTTTTATGATAGATTAGATTCTTCGAACTAAGGCCATGTTGAGGCTAAATTATGATATTTGAGTTATAAATTGTGTTTTTCATATTAATTCTATTGCTGCTTTGTGTATTGATTTTGTGCTTTAATTCCAATCATACGCTTGCTAATTAGCCTAGTTTATTCATTTGGGAGAATATAGATTAGGGTTCAAAGAAATCATTACATCATCCGAAAAACATGAGGAATTGCTCCTAGGGATAGGTATAGATTACCGGGTGCAGTTAGCCGGATTTATCGTGGGAAATTCTAAAACGTGAATGCATGGTTAATGATTTGATTCTCGGATAGACGTATTTAGAGAATCGTCACTTAGTCATAGGATTATTACAGCCGAGACATCGGGTAGTAACTAATTAAGAAATTTCCACCAAAGCAACAGTAGTCTAATAATATGATAACGTGATTTTAACAAGAATTAATTAAATTATGCCAACACATGTGTCTTAGTTGCTCTCTTCCATAGGTATCTTGATTTCGAAATCTTGTTTCTTGTATCTTGCTTCTATAATATTTGAGTTAATTCTTGTTTTAGTTTATTTTATTGCTTTTAAAATCTTTAAATCATTAGTTTTAGTTTCATTATTGCTTGCTTTAAATTCAAGAAGTCTAAAATACAAGTGTCTGTGGGATCGACAATCCGGACTTATTGTCCACTTTATTACTACACACGACCAGTCCACTTGCTGTTTCAAACACGTAAGGATTTTTCATGTCACGCCCATTTTCTCACGAGTCGTGGAATGAGGTATGGGGTACATGGCAGCTCGAGTCCACTGGAAATTATCACATTTTCCGTCTTCTGTCAGTGGGGTGATGGAATTCGATAAGCAATGGGAGCACA
This sequence comes from Buddleja alternifolia, assembly GCA_019426215.1. Lineage (NCBI taxonomy): Eukaryota > Viridiplantae > Streptophyta > Magnoliopsida > Lamiales > Scrophulariaceae > Buddleja > Buddleja alternifolia. The sequence continues at coordinate 21,195,864 of CM033397.1, read as the reverse complement.
CACGAAATTAAAATATTCATAATTTTATGTGAATATAATTTGTGAGTGAATGCTAATGTTATTCCGTTTTCGCAAAGTAACTGACCAAACGGCTAAAACTTCACTCTCGGTAATCCTTGAAACTAATAAGCTAAATTGCCCAAACTTTCCTGACTGGTACCGCAACCTCAAGATTGTGCTACAATTTGAAGGCCTTGACTATGTCTTGACCTAGCTTACGGAGCCTGCCTCTGAAGTGAGTGCTCCAAGGGCTGCTCGGGATGCGCATGAGAAATGGCGCAAAGATGATGTCTATGTGTGTTGTCTTATTCTGGCCTCCATGACTAATGAGTTACAGAGGCAGTCTAAGACTGTGGAACACACATCAGAGATATTTTTTTTACACTGTAAGAGGTTTGCTATCTCTTGCGAGTTATTTAGAGCTCGCATGACTGAAGGAACATCGGTCACTAACCATGTGTTGAGAATGATTACTTTGGTGAACTAACGCAATGACACGGAGGTGCCAGTGAATCCTGACTTGGCTATTGATTTAGTCCTTCGGTCGCTCTCTCATGTCTCCTGCCTACAATTAGTTCGTAGTGAATTTTAACATGAACCAGCTGGTTGCCATTCTTCCGGAGTTGTAGGACATGTTGCGCACTACTGAGGCGATGGTCAAGAAGGCAAAGCCTGTTTTGCTTGCTGATACTTCTTCGTCTCCAGCTTTTGGTAAGAAGAAAGGCAGATGGAGGAAGTAGAAGAAGAAAAGGCAACAAGATGCAAACAAAGGGAGGTATCAATGAATTGAAAGTGGATGATGGGAAGTGTTTTAACTGCAAGAAGCAGGGACACTAAAAAGATCAATGCCCTGAGCCTCCTTGTGAGGGCACTAAAGGTACATTTGTTGTAAAGTTAACTTGTTAGTTAATTCTGCTTCTTAAGTATTATGACACTGTAAGGGTACTCACTTATGCAATGGATTGCAGTTGGTGAGAAGAAGCAAGGAACAAAGAAATGAGGTCATGGTCCTGAAGATGCCAAGGAAGCATTTTCTCGCAGCCAAGGCTAAAGGACGAGGAATCATTTGTTTGTCATTTTTAATTATGAGACAATGTTTTTGGAAGATTGTTTTATTATGTTTTGAATTAATATTGTGAACCACATTTTTCTCCACCTTGGTTTATGGGTGAAGATTCAATGTTTTTGTTAAAAGTGTGTTTTATTGTTTTAGTTCTACAATTAATTCTTGTAACATGCTTTCTTCATAAAATTTGATTCATATAACATAACATATGTATACATTGATCTAGATGCCAAAGTAATAACCTAGGCGAGCATATTAATTTATAGGACATAGAATATTGAGTGTAAGCCTAAATTGATCACATAAGATGTAACATGTAAATTACACACATTAAGGATGTGAGAGGTATTGCTTATGTCAAGAAAATAGTGGGAGGAAATGAGTATTGGATATCCTCTTGTCCTGTGCTTACGAGTATACCAAGGAAAGTTAGGAATATCGTATTCATTACACCTTGAAACGAAAGGGATCGTTTCATCCAGCCTTCAAGGTGAATGAGTTCTTTTTTGAAAGAAAGGGGATTGTAATGGAAACTGGAAACTCGATAAACATAAACACAATTGGCAGTTAAAATGAATAAACTAGTAAACCTGTAAACCTATGATCACAAGTTCCATACTCTTTGATCTTGAGAAAGTCATTCGAGGATATGACGAAAGTCAAGAGGTCTTGACAAGTAGTGGGAGCAAGTTTAAAGCGTAACTTCTTCAAAGATCAATCTAAAGATTGAGTCTGTTTAGAAACTTGTGTTCTAAAGGTTAATAGGTGTACAACTGGCTTATTAGTATCATATGTTGGCAACGTTGCATTAGTAACGTATATGTAATCATCATCTCAATTTTCCCAAAAGGACTTAAAAGGGGAAAAACACCCGAACTGCATGATGTAGCAATATGCGCGGGCCATTGGGTAGCTATAACCCCTTTTTTGTCCGAACACATACATAATATGTTGACTGAGTTCAACATGGAAGAATCAAAGGAGATTATTCCTGTAAAGCATGACCAAAAGGTACATGCAATTCTATGAGTTGAAATTGGTTTTGATAGATACATCTGATGTATTAAGTCGAACCCTTAATTGATCCAATTGTTAGGTATATGCCCTAGATGCCAATGAGGACAAACAGATTGCTAAGGGTATTCAATTATGTTGTACAAACTGATAATTAATAAAAGGCAATTATTATTCAGTCCAAGTAAATCTTTATGGGATCAAATAAGTATTGAACAAACAGTCCTTGTGTATCGAGGTTGACTCTTCGCCGTTCATGGAATAAAGATGTGGCACGGGGAGAGTCTTATTCCTGATCACTAAAAAGGGGGTTCACAAGTCAAGGAATCTTAATTGGGCATTAAGATTTGACTTGTATGACACATGTTCTAACAAGGAGTGCCAATCGAACACTAAGGGATAGTGAGACACGTGTCATAGATATATCAATGGAATTGATATATTCGAACACGGCTCACATTAATCCGATCACATGGGTATTTACTTTGTGACTGTCAATGATTGGATTATTGACCATGATAGTATGCATGGGTCTTAGACCTGAGGGTTCATGAGCAATGTCCTTGTGCTGTTCAATCTGTTACTAGATTAGTTAGGCCCAATTTACCCTTTGGTGGGGCAAACCTCGAAGTGCGATCTTAATGAGTTAAGTAGCAGTTGTTCAGCTATTGCCAAGATGGGATTCAATGTCTCGATAGTAAACGGGAAAGTATCCTGTGCAATCATATGCATATGAAATTATAAGTCTTTGGCTAAAGCAATGAAACTAACTCATGTAGGACATTAAGGGTAGTTTGGTAATTTCATCATGATATAATTACAAGCACAGCATCAAGTTCAGTGAGTTTGACATAAACCATGACTCTCACTTGATCGGGATACAAAGTGAAGGGCTTATACTCATATGGTATTTGTAGTTCAGAGGTTCGTAAATGATTCGTTCATTTCGTACTCAATTGGGTTACGATATGAGTCCACGGGGCTGGTTAAGTGACACTCACAGCCTTTGGTATTTCCTCTCATTGTCAATTGAGACGAACCTATAAGAAACGAACGGGATGTCTTTTGTTTAATCTTTTAGAAAGATGTGATTAAATGGACACATAGATTTATTGGTTAAATCAATGAATTAAATATTTAATTTAATAAGATTCAATTAAATTATTTAATTAAAGATTAATTAATTAGGAATTAATTAATTATTTAATGTGTATTGAAATTTAAATGGGATTTAAATTAAATACATGTTAAATAGGTGGGCTAAAGTTGAATGGGCCAACGAAGCCCACCCACGTCCTTAAGGAGCTATAAGGGAGCGTCCACCATGAGGAGTTGGAAGACTCCTTCACTTGGTTACTAAGTAAGAGAAGTTATAAGGTAACTCCAATACTTAATAAGTCGCAACAACAATGGTTTTTAACCTAATTATATAACACAAGAGAAAAAGAATTCCCTCCTTCAATTGCTTACCCTAGCCGTCCACTACACAAAACGAGGAAGCATTGGAAGAACTTTTGAAGGTTCGTTTCGCGTGCATCTTTAGAGAGAGGAGCTCGGGGAGTTGCTGTTACGCGAAGAAATATACGAAATTGAAAAGGTAAACAATTTCGTTTTAGTTTTTAGAAAATTATCAAAATCATTAATTCATTAAAGTGATCCGAGATTAGGAATCGAGATTTTTTTTTATTCCACTGCGTTTTTACCCGAGCATTCCTAACAGTGGTATCAGAGCCGACTTTAACGCAATTAATAATTTTCGCGTTTGAGATTATGTTGGTAAAAAAAAGAAATTGGTTTTTCAAAATTGGATTTTATTGGTTTTTTGTATTGGATGTTAAAACCTGAAATTTTGGACAATTTATCGCTCCGTTTTGTCACCCAGATTTCGCCGGCACGATGACGATGGCGGTACGAAACAGCGGCGGCAGGAAACAAAAAAAAACTAGACCAGCGACCCAGCGCAATCGAGCGCTGGGCCGGGTCCAGTTGTTGGGCCCGGCCTGGCGATTAATTATTATAATGTATATTTATATATGTATAATTATTAATAATTACTGGGTTTGACCCAATAGACAAATTTGACCCAAAATTTGTCAAAACCTCTTTTTCTTAATGAATAATATTTTTTTTGTGAAAATTAAATTTGATTTAATTAAGTTAAATTGGATTTGACTTTTTTAATTAAATAGGATTTAATTACATTATAAATCAAAATTTGGAATTTTATTTATGATAAGTGACGATTAAATAAATAGGATTTATTTTGGGCTAGATTTAATTTTTCAAATTATGTAAGAATAAGTTGGACTTATTTCTTATATAATAAATTAATTTATTCCTTTATATTGGAATTAAATTCTCTTTTTCCATAATTAAATTAGATTTCATTAGGCATGAGTTTCTTTTCAATTTTAAAAGTAGAAGCCAACATGATCTTAAACAGTTTATTTACATGCTTTGATGTATGTTGTGGTGGATGCATCCATGGACTTAGAGTTTTACCGCTTTGTATTATCAGGGTTGTATTGGGCCGAATAATGCCTCCCAGTTTGTACTTTTAATTTCGGTAGTATAATGTATAGGGCGCTTCCATGTTATGTAACTAGAAAGGAAGGACCTTAATGTAGCTTGGAGCCCAGAGCATATCAAGATTAGATTTGATATAGATCCCTATTCCCCCGATTGATCTATTGGCTTAGATCAATCTACAAAGTCCATGGATAGCATGTTGATAGAAGAACTAGGTTTTCTATGAATGCATGCTTAATATAATGCCACATATGCGTGAATTGGATTAATGTGCAAAGTGAGACCTTAATCAATTAACAAATTCTCCCATAAAATTATACTAAGTAAGCAAGGGTATTGGATATCCCGACTCTCCATCAAAGTTAAGAGAGATAGAGTTACGAGTTGTGCATGACATCATCCCGACTAATGGCGGTTATGCATAAACTCATAATTCAAAGATTTTTAAGTGCATTTGATGCCATCGGTCGAAGCAAATCTTATCCCATACACCATTACAGGTTCCAAGATAAGATTCAGCTGTTAGATCGATAGGAATTGATGGGAAAGTACTTAGATGGATCACCATCGTTATTCCATTACAGGCTGAGGTTAAGTGATCCATGAGCGAAAAGGGGATTGAACCATCAGTTGGACTGATTAGCATGGCACGCCACTTTGAAATTTTTAATGAGCCATACATCATTATAGATTGCAACTCATTGAAATTTTTTGAAGAACTCAATCACGCACTACGAAATCTTTCCTACGACATTTCCGTTCATTGCAATGGGAGTGCAATGGTTTGAAAAATGTAGTGGGAGCCAAGTACAAATTAAAGTCCTAATTTTACTTGGGTACAACATAATTATCTAATGAAATCTTAGTTTATTTTCTGCAATCAATATCTCTCTCTCAAAATGGTAAATCCACTAAAAGTTTTGCTTGAAAAGAACGTTTTGAACGTTCAGAACTTCTCTAATTGGAACAAAGCATTGAGGACGGTCCTCAATGATGAAAATCTGGAACACATGCTGAAATTGGATCGACCATTTAAACTTGGGGTTGAAGAGGATGATTCAATTCCCATAGAATATTCGAATTGGCCATCCGATGCTCGTAACATAAGGGATTACATGTTGAAATCCATGTGCAGCGAGTTGAGACGCACTCATGAAGACATTGGTGGTCCCAAGTCAATCATGAGGCACTTGGAGGATATGTTCGGGGAAACTGGGAAATCTGTTAGATATTTCATTTCCAAGGAACTGTTCAATACAAAGATGATGGAGCATGAAGAAGTTGAGGATCATGTTTTGAAGATGATCTCCATGTTAGAAAGACTTCGGTCCTTGGATTTTTACATAAATATCCACTTCCAAGTGGACCTCATTCTCCAATCACTCCTAGGATCTTTCTTGGACTTCATCATAAATTTTGACATTGATAACATTGAAGGATCACTCTCAATACTTATGAGTTAACTGATAAATGCACAACAACGTAATCGATCGAAGTTTGATGCAATCCAAATTCCAATTATTTCGAATAGTACTGAGTTGGCTGGGAAAATCAAGGAACCCAAATCGACTCTAACTCACAAGAAGACCAAAGGTCCAAAGAAGACAGATATATGTCTTTACTTCCGTGATATGGGACATTGGAAATGCGATTGTCCCAAGCTGAAAGCGGAAATTTTTTCAGGTATAGAACTTAATGTTTTGGAAATAAATTATTCTATTACTGTATTTACTTCTTCCTGGATTCTAGAATCTGGGGCTCGTGCTCATGTGTGTGTTTTGAATCAGGAGCTGGAAAGAAGTAAGAAGCTGGAGCATGGAGAAGTGATGATCAATGTTGGCAATGGACATAGTGTAGCAACCATACACATTGGCACCACTTCAATTAGATTATTTACTGGACATTTATTATTGTTAGACAATTACCTTGTTTTGCCCAATGGGCTTAAAAATATTGTTTCTATTCCTGTTTTGGTCAGGAAAGGATATTTATTTTCCTTTGTAAACAATTCTTGCAACATTTATTTAGGAAATGAATATGTTGGCAATGCGTCTTTAATAAACGGTTTATACTATATTAATGTCCAAAATAATTGTAATGTCAATGTTGTAACAAGAAAACGCGTTTTGTTTGATACAAACCTAAGACAACTCTGGAACTTAAGACTGTGTCATGTTGGGGATCATAGACTACACGAGTTAGAAAAGGATGGAGTCACAGATTCATTGGGATCGGATCCCCATCTCACTTGTGAGTCTTTCATCCAAAGCAAGATGACCAAGTCCCCCTTCACAGGGAAATTTGAAAGGGCCTCTGAAGCCTTAGGATTAGTTCATACAGACGTGTGTGGCCCTTTTGGAAATGTGGCCTGCTGTGGTTTTCGGTACTTCATTACTTTTACCGATGACCATTCCAGGTATGGCTACGTGTATTTGATGAAATATAAGTCTGAATCATTAGAAAGGTTCATTAAATCCAAGACTTTGGTCGAAAACCAAACCGGGCATCATATTAAGGCGCTTCGGTCTAACCGAGCCGGCAAGTATATGAGTGCCGAATTTGACCAGTTCTTAAGAGAACATGGCATAGTGTTACATCTAACTCCTCCAGCTACTCCACAATTGAATGGCGAGCAGAGCAAAGGAATTGAACTTTGTTGGACATGGTACGATCTATGCTCAGCTACACAGATCTGCCCATTTCATTGTAGGGGCATGCATTGCTTACAACTGCTCACATTTTGAACAGGTGTCCCTCTAAGTCTGTTCCTAACACACCGCATCAAATATGGCGTGGAAGGAAGCCTAATCTGAAACACATAAGGATATGGGCCTGTCCTGCTTATGTGAAAAAGACTAAGATCGAGAAGTTGGAGGTTAGGTCCTTGAAAGGACTATTCGTTGGATATCTCAAGAATTCCATGGGATACTTTTTCTACCTGCATGTTGCATCACAGGCAATCTTTCTCGAGGAAGAGTTCATTTAAAAAGGAGGAGCTGGTAGAAGTATTGTTCTTGAAGAACAAAACGAATCCCTTTTGGAAGACACTGTTCAAGAGACCCAACCCAAACCAAGAATGACACAACCATCAATGCGCAAGTCATCTAGAGTATCTCAACCACCTGAGAGATATGGTTATCTACTACAGGAAGAGCATAATATGTATGCAGTAGCAGAAAGGCACCATGGAGACGATCCCTCTAGTTATGACCAGGCAATGATGGATATGGATTCTGCTAAGTGGCATGAAGCTATGAAAGTGGAAATGGATTCGATATGGAACAACCCATGGGTTTCATATCTAGTGCAAATTCTCATAAGGTCTGCAAGTTGAACAGGTCCATTTATGGACTTAAGCAGGTCTCTTGCAGTTGGAACCTTCATTTTGATGAAGAAGTACGGGGCTACGGCTTCATAAAAAATGAGGATGAACTATGTGTCTATAAAAAGGTCAGTGAGAGCAAGATCATATTCTTGGTGCTATATGTAGACGACATTCTACTTATAAGGAATGATGAAGGATTGCTAACTACTGTAAAGACATGGCTTTCAAGAAAATTCTTCATGAAAGACTAGGGAGAAGCTACATACATCCTGGGAATTCGAATCTACATGGATAGATCGAATAAGATGATAGGACTCTCTCAAACCCTCTACTTAGAGAAAGTCCTCAAAAGGTTTGGGATGGAGAACTCTAAGAGAGGTCTGTTGCCTATGAGACACGAAATTCATCTCTCCAAAAAGATGAGTCCTCAAAGTGAGGAAGATCGAAAGAAGATGAGTGTGGTTCCCTGTGCATCGGCAGTAGAAAGTCTCATGTACGCGATGTTATGCACGAGACCAGATCTTGCCTACGCTGTGAGTGAGGTGAGTAGGTTTCAAGCTAACCCGGGCAAAGATCATTAGATCGCCGTAAAATTTATCTTGAAGTACTCGAGAAGAACTAAAGATATGATTCTAGTATACAACAATGGAGAATTGAAAGTGGACGGTTATACGGATTCTGACTTCCAGTCAGATATCTATGATCGAAAATCTACTTTAGGGTTCGTATTCACTATAAACGGTGGAGTAGTGTCTTGGAAATGTTCCAAGCAAAGCATAACTACTGATTGGACCACTAAAGCTGAATATGTGGCAGCCTCGAAGGTAGCCAAGGAAGATGCTTGGATTAAGAAGTTCATGGCTGAACTTCAAGTTGTTCCTAGTGTGGAGCTTCCGTTGCCACTATAGTGTGACAACAATGGAGCCATTGCGCAAGCTAGGGAACCAAGGTCTCACAACAAATCCAAACACATAGAGAGAAGATATCATATAATTTGAGAAATCGTTGGAAGAGGCAACATCGCCATGCAGAAAATAACCTCAGTAAAAAACGTAGCTGACCCACTCACTAAGCTATTGGCGTAAGAGGTGCTAGAAAAACATCTTGAGAAGATGGGTATAAGATACCATAGCGATTGACATTGAGTGCAAGTGGGAGATTGTAAGGTATATGCCCTAAATGTCAATGAGGACAAATAGATTCTATAGGGTATTCAATTATGTTGTACAAACTCATAATTAATAAAAGGCAATTATTATTCAATTCATGTAAATCTTTATGGGATCAGATAAGTATTGAACAAACAGTCTTTATGTATCGAGGTTGACTCTTCACCCTTTATGGAATAAAGATGTGGCACAGGGAGAGTCTTATTCCTAAACACTAAAAAGGAGGTTCGCAACTTGAGGAATCTAATTGGGCATTAAGATTTCACTTGTAAGACACATGTTCTAACAAGGAGTGTCAGTCGAACACTATGGGATAGTGAGACACGTGTCATAGATATATCAATGGAATTTATATATTCGAACACGGCTCGCAGTAATCCGATCACAAGGGTATTTACTTTGTGACTGTCAATGATTGGATTATTGACCATGATAGTATGTGTGTGCCTTAGACCTGAGGGTTCATGAGCAATGTGTTTGTGCTGTGAATCTGTTACTAGAGTAGTTAGGCTCAATTCACCCTTTGGTGGGGCTGACCTCGAAGTGCAATCTCAATGAGTCAAGTAGCAGTTGTTCAGTAATCGCCAAGATGGGATTCACTATCTCGATAGTAAACGGGAAAGTATCATGTGCAATCATATGCATATGAAATTATAAGTCTTTGGCAAAAGCAATAAAACTAACTCATGTGGGACATGAAAGGTAGTTTGGTAATTTCATCATGATATGATTACAAGCACAATATCAAGTTCAGTGAGTTTGACATAAACCATGACTCTCAGTTGATCGGGATACAAAGTGAAGGGCTTATACTCATATGGTATTTGTGGTCCAGAGGTTCGTAAATGATTTGCTCATTTTGTACTCAATTGGGTTACGATGTGAGTCTACGGGACTAGCCAGGTGACACTCACATCCTTTTGGTATTTTCTCCCATTGCCAATTGAGATGAACCTACAGAGTCGCGCTATAAGAAACGAACGAGATGTCTTTTGTGTTAATCTTTTAGAAAGATGTGATTAAATGGACACATTGATTTATTGGTTAAATCAATGAATTAAATATTTAATTTAATAAGATTAAATAAATTATTTAATTAAAGATTAATTAATTATTTAATATGTATTGGAATTTAAATGAGATTTAAATTAAATACATGTTAAATAGGTGGGCTAAAGTTGAATGGGCCAACGAAGCCCATCCACGTCCTTAAGGAGCCCTAAGGAGGTGGCCACCATGAGGAGTTGGAAGACTCCTTGATTTGTTTACTAAGTAAGAGGAGTTACAAGGTAACTCCAACACATAACAAGTGATCATAACAACAAGGGTTTTTAACCTAATTACGTAACACAAGAGAAAACGAATTTCGTCCTCCAATTGCTTGCCCTAGCCATCCACTACACAAATCGAGGAAGCATTGGAAAAACTTTTGAAGGTTTGTTTCGTGCGCATCTTTATAGACAGGAGCTCAGGGAGTTGCTGTTACACGAAGAAATATACGAAATTGAAAAAGTAAACAATTTTGTTTAAGTTTTTAGAAAATTATCAAAATCATTAATTTTATAAAGTGTTCCGAGATTAAGAATCCAATTTTGTTTTATCCCGCTGCATTTTTACTCGAGGATTCCTAACACCAATGGATTGGATTGGTGTTGTTTATTGTAAAGCAACATGGGAAAATTGGAACTAGAATCTCTAGTCTTAAGACATGAACTTAAGTGATGATCGAGGATTTGTTTTATGCCAAGTGGGAGAGTAAGAGCTGAGAAAGTCTCTTGAGAAGAGACAAAGGCTAACTCTACCATTAAATCGAGCATAAGAATGCGGCGATAAAAGGTATCTAGATATGTGAACCTATCTTATGAAAAGATGAGGTTCTACCAATCGAATATCAAGTACAAATGTACTATGATTATCGATAAGAGTGTAAGCTCTTATTAAAGAGCGAAGGTCTCACCTACTATTTGTGCATACCAAGTGGCGAAATGAATAATCTGAGAGATTATTTTATCAGAGCTGACGTTCGAGTGGAACAAGATAACTAGACGGAAACGTGGCAAATCCCTTTCACCAAAACCCTTGTGTAGAAGCTGTGTTCAGAAGGTCATCTGGATGATGGATCTGTGTCGGAACATTAATAGTAGGCTCTTGGGCAAGTGGGAGATTGATAGTGTTGTATGCCTGGCGATGGCGAGCCATATATTGGCTTGAACACTGGATCATAAACATTGTGTCAATCTTATCATTTATATCGTATCAAACCTATTTCGGTATGCTTCTTTATTGTCGATTACTTATGTTAGTAAAGATAAAGATCCCATGGATTACATATGGTTAGGGGAGCGGTCGAGATACTTATAGAACACTCTCAAAGACCGTAGTCCTAAAACATGTTCCAAGTTATAAAGGCTATGAGATGTGGGATATCACTGGTCTCGTCAAGACTTGTTCGTGTATGTAACTCTTATTAGAGATTGACGAGTTCCATTGTCAATGGCCGGCGAGTCAATACATCCATGAAGATTCATATTTTGGAGAAGTGTGGAATTGAATGACTTAGCAAGGATTCCTCGTTGGTGTTGTTGAACTTGGAGTCCTTAGGTTTCGTAGTGTGAGATTAGTCCGTAGACCTGAGATGTCATTGGAAATGGTACTATCCACTATGCTTTGATATACACGTGCACTCCAAGAGAGTCACATGGCGTGTATGGTGGGTATAGTCTGATAGTACATCGGAATAGATGGCAGTCTTCAAGGTATCCATCCAGGGCTTAATGCCTGACATTTCCTATGCTGTTGTGTGAAGCTGAATAATCGATAAAAGTCTCTGGCCAGAGCATAGTCTTATAAGTTGGGTTGATGATCCCTACTTGGAAGGCCAGATAATTAGTGGAACCAACATAGTCATAATTTTCCAGGCTATTAGGGTTTCGACCGTCGTCAAGCCCTAAGCCTTATACGGTAAATAAGATGGAATGATTCTACTCACATGAAGATCAAAATCTGGATATGTTTGCTTTTCATTGTTGACATTTAGGAAGTCGTGGCGACGTTGCTAGACATCGATCCACGACCGATAGGTGCCTTGAGTTAATCTTGGTGAAGTTAATCTAAGGCCTAGTTAATCTAGCCTATGAAAGGACTTATTGCTAGCTTGTTAATGAGCCTGAGGGGTCACACACTAACTTAGTGTAGTACCTATTGGCTAGTTAATTCTTTGTGAATTAATGGAGGGATTAATTAATTGGAATTAATTAATCGGGAAAAAGGAATAAATTAATTAAGTGATCTTAATTAATAATAATCTTATAATTTAATATTGGAATATTAAATTGAGAAAGATTAATTAGTTAATGTACTAATTAATTAATGTGTGAAAGAGAATATGTATATATATATATATATTAATTATTTTATAATTTAATATTGGAATATTAAATTGAGAAAGGCTAATTAGTGAATGGACTAATTAATTAATGTGTGAAAGAGAATATGTGTATATATATATATTAATTATCTTATAATTTAATATTGGAATATTAAATTGAGAAAGGCTAATTAGTTAATGGAATAATTAATTAATGTGTGAAAGAGAATATATATACATATATATATATATATAGGGTCAAGATCTAATATATACCCTATATTAGATAAGATATAAGATTCAATCTACACCACTGGATTCATTAAATCCAACAGTCCAAAAATGAAGCAAAACAGGTTGAAAAATTGATTCCAATTGGGGTCAGGGGTATCATGGTCAATTGACCTCAATATATAGTATCCACTTACCAAAAAAAAAAGGCACAAAATCTCCCCTAAAATCTATCAAAATTTAATCGCAGAAAATCTCCCAAATTTAATCGCACAAAATCTCCAAGTACTGAGATAATACGGAGAAATTAATAATTAATTAAGCATAAGCCATGGCTTGATGAAAAGATGATTGGAGGTGTCCAAGATAATGCTAAACCATCAGAAAACACATTATCTGATTCCTTGAAAAATATTTCGTCTGTCAACTTGAATGAAGAAGCCGACAACAATTTGATTGGCTATTGTACTGTCATTAGCTATTGTATATCATTAGCTATTAGCTTAAATCAAAATAGCTATTGTATATCACTAGCTTAAATCAATGATGGGGTAATCATTGGTGAAGAGCTGAATGGAGACATATGAGGGCTGTATAATGGTTTATAAGATTATAATTGTATGATGTATACATACACTGTATAATTGGCTATATGATACTGTATAATGTGTTATAATATATTGTATAGTTGTTTATAAGATATTGTATAATGGTTTGAAATCACTAATTGTATGTCACACACTGTATATCAACGTTGTATTTACTGTATATTTGTTTATTAGCTATTGTATAATGGATTAATTAGCTATTGTATAATGTTTATTAGCTATTGTATTCACTGTATAATGAGTTATATGATATTGTATATTGGTTTATATGACACTGTATACTGGGTTATAAGATACTGTATAATGGTTTATAAGATTGTAACTGTAAGATGTATAAACACACACTGTATAATAAGTTATAAGATACTGTATAATGTGTTATAATATACTGTATAGTTGTTTATAAGATACTGTATAATGGTTTGAAATCACTAATTGTATGTCACTAATCACACGATGTATATCACCGTTGTATTTACTGTATAATGGTTTATAAGCTACTGTATAAAGTGTTATAAGCTACTGTATGATGATTTAAAATAACTAATTGTGATGTATGTATGTATACACATGAGAATCAACAGAGAACGACGAACCATATATAGATTGAGTGAATATATATACGCAAAATCACGAAAAATTCAAGAATCCATCAGAATATATCAAACATAATAAAGATTTGAGGTAATCAAACTTCATTTTTTGTCTGCGTGCTACATTACTATATTTTCCTCATCTCAAAGCTACTGTACATAAATAGCAGCTCTAAACTAGATTTACCTTGAACTATCTTTTTGATGTTGAATTGTCGATGATTCCGAGCTCAAATTGCCGATGATGAATTGCTGATATATGAATTGAATATGAATTTAAGGTTTTCTGTATCAATCGTAACTTTCTGGGAGCTGAAAGTGGAAGGAATAATTAAAAAGGGAAGAGGAATCTGTTATTGCATATAATAAGGGATTTGATTTTGATCCTGCTTGTTATTTGCATGGGTTTGTTAGACCTATTGACTAAAATGCCCCTATCATCATTAAATTAAAGATTAAAACCGAAATAATGGCTTTAATTATGGACCTTGGGATCAAATGGTCTAAATTGAATCTTATATCTTACCTAAAGTATAGGGATGTATTTGATCCACACCCTATATATATATAAATCTTTCACCAAATCCATAGACACATACACGCCTATATATATATATACACATAAGATTTAATCTTGTTCGCCAAGTCTATGAATATATATATATATATATATATATTTAATATATCTTGTAATATCTTTGGTAGGATCTATTCTAATTAATTAGATGACTAATTGATATGGAAAGATCTTATAAATATATTAGGATAGTTATTGTGGATATGACAAGATCTATTTATTTAATTAGTTGACTTATTATATATAGAAGGAAACTTAAGAAATGTGTATAAAATATATATACACATATGACATATGGAATGTATATATACAGGCCCATATGAGGCATGTATGTTTATGTGTGTGAGTTTGACTTATTGTGAACTCTTTCTCTATGAGAAAAGAGATTATACGAGCTAATCAAACCATTGAGCTAACAAATAAATCTAAAAAAAACAGATTTTCTAATGTATATTGATATTTTATTCTTAACTTAAGCAAATCATAATTCACAACTAAGAGTTGGCAGATTATATTCTGTCCATCTTTTCTCTTCCACCTCTTTCACAAGAATTTCTTCCAACTCATGTGTTGAGTACGAAGAACACCACAAATATTCCTACCCCTTTTTTCATGAGCCGAAATTCGATGTTCTCTTGGCTAGCATTGGTGGAGATAATCGAGGGTATGAACTAAGGTGTGGATAAACTTAGAGGCGCAATACTTGGGGACCTAGAGTGAATCCATCCGGAGAGGTGTATCAGGGAGTTGCTTAAAAAGACGTTGCTAATTAAATTCTTCGAGAGGTAAACACGAGAAAACTCACTTGTGTAGTTAGTTTTTGAATCCGTTGGTACCATGTCTTCCTAACCCTAATTTGGGGATGTCGGATTCTTATTAAAATTCATGTTTTCCTCTGCGCTGGCATCCCCGGGGTTATACCTATCCAAACAGCATGTCGTTAGGCTAATTCCACAGCACATGCTTTGACTCAATGGGCTTTTCATTCTAATTGGGATGGCTCGTTACCGTTTTCACAACTCTCTTTTGTCTCTTCAAATTGTGGTTCTATTTTTAATTTTACTCCATGAAACTATCTAGAGGTTTAAACTCTTTTGTTTGTATGGTGTTTCTCTGGTTTATTAATGATATTTTGAAGTTTCTTATTAAAAAAAAACTCAAATGTAATTTTCAATAAATTTTTGGGAAAATTAGTACTCAACTTCCTTTGAAAATAAATTTATATAACCAAAAAATTATGAAAGTATTTTTTAATCTCAAAAACACACTCTACAAAGTACAAACTTTTCGTTAAAAAATAATAATAATAAAATGAAAAACTTAAAATTAACAACTTTTTGGGAATAAATTACCCTTTATTCTTAAATTAAAAAAATCTTGTTTTTTTTTAGAATCATTTTGTTTTGGATTTTAGAGATTGATAACTGTATAATACAAATTTTAATTTTTAAATATTAAGTATCTTAAATATTTTTATTTATTTTATTTTTGACTTAATGTGGTAATTATCTAGAAGTATTTTTTTTAAAATCTTTTAAAAATTTGAAAATTCTAAAAGTTGAAAATAAAATCATAATTGATACACAATTATTAACATAAAATTCTAAATAAATGAGTTTTCAAACAAAAGTACAATTGATTAATTTCACCCTAGAGGATTATCGGCAATTAAGCCCATACATTTATTAACCCTCAAGTATGAGTTTTTTTTTTTTTTTTTTTATGAAAAGTTGGTAGAATGAGTTTTTTAGAATAAAAATATTTTAACATGGATTATTTTGGATATAAAAAATTGTTTTACAGGAATTTTAGTAATCTTTCCCTTTTTTTGAAAGGGTATTCAGGCTATGTTTCTTTGTGTTTTCAAAGCCATATTTTTATTTTCATTCTCATTTAAAAATAAAATATACATTTTACCCCATTCTCAACTGAGAATACACTTATGTAATTTCATTTTCTACTCCCACATTCTCCAGTAACTACACACCACTTTACCAAATCACACTCACATTTTTCTTTCTCTCACATCTCCTTTGAAATATCCATATTCTTGACAACAATTATGGTGTTAGAGAGGATTAAAATACATAGTATTAACTTTCATAGTCTTGTTCACATTTTAAGATCCATTTTGAGTTTTTTTAATGCTTTTTTGGGGGGCTCAATTTTTATTACTTTTACTTGTAAATATATTTAATCACTATAATATTATCTATTATTTTATCTATATTATTCACATAATTGTTACTTCTAACTAAATCAATTATTTCACACGTCAAATCATCAATTCCAAACATCTTCAAAAATACAACCAAACATGCTTATATTTTCATATAAAAATTTAAAAACTCATTTTTTCCATATATTTTAAAAAATAACGATCGAAAATAAAATGAAAACAAATCTAATTAGAGCCTCAACAATCAAATTTTATGTTGCATTCAGCGGGTTTACAAATACTTACCCCTGCCCCAGGGTACAGCTTTGCCTTTGAATAATGATGGATTTCCCATGTTACCTTGGGATTCGCTATTTTATATGGAAAAGTCTTTCATATATCCTACCTTGGCCAGGCTTTCGACCTCCTCATCTCATATTGCATAGTCATCGGTGTAGTGCCTGTATGCTCTGTGGTGTCGACAATACACCTTGCTGGGTGAATTTTGAGGACCCTTATCGACGCTAGCTGACCACTGTAGGATATTCTTATCTTCAACGACATTATTTATTGCGTCGTAGCCAGGGGCAGATCTACCTTACAGGAAGAGGGGGGCCGTGCCCCCACTGAAAAAAAATTGTTTTTTTAATATATAAATATTTTTTAATTATAAATATATAAATTACATTAATGCTTTCACTCAAATTACTAAATGCCTCTCTCGATTTTGAAAAATTATTTTTTTATCCTACAAATTTTTTTAATATTTGAATTTCGCCCCCCTCACGATCGAAAATATCATGTTTTCCCTCTTTACTTTGAGTTCGCCCCCCAAAACCCAAAATCCTGGCTATAACAAAAGAGGTATAAGAGTATACATTATGTCAAAAGTTGTAATTGAACCTAATTCCTTATTATATTTTTTCCCATAAATATAGCGTACCTACCGCGAGGGGCAAGACCCCCGCACCCCTTTTAACAAATTGTATAACTATATCACAACAATTTCGCCCTGCTGCGTAAAATTCCTGGTGCCCCAAAAAATTCTAGATTCACCACTGTTCGTAGCACCCCTTAGTGGTAGTAGTGCTAGCAGACCTGAACCTGGCAGAGCTACCAGAGTTGAAATAGTTTGGGGGTTCCATATTCCCCGCTCATCTCTGCATTGTTTATTATGATTCTCCTCTTCCCACTTATTCTTTTTCTGTTTTCTGTTTATATCGTCTCTTTATTTGAACGTCTTCCATGTTAACATAATTCCCAACTCTGTTGAACCGAAATCTTTAATTGGTTTCTTTGTGAATGATTTAAACAGGGCCCCTTTCTCACAATCCTTGCATAAAAGTGCTGGATTTTAGCTTAGCCGTCGCAGCTGGAGGTGTCTTCCATGTTAACATAATTCCCAACTCTGTTGAACAACTCATCGAAATCTTTAGTTGGTTTCTTTGTGAAGGATTTAAACAGGGCCCCTTTCTCACAATCCTTGCATAAAAGTGCTGGATTTTAGCTTAGCCGTCGCAACTGGCACCTCCGGTGTGGCTGCCTTGAGGCATCTTACGTATGAACGCAGTGTCTCTTCTCCCTTATGCTTCACATTGAATAAACTTAGGGGGATCTTCTTGTGCCTTTTGCTACTAGCAAACTTGTTAGAATAGTGCTCTGCGAGCCAATTCTATATCTTTTACTATTCTTGTAATAATAATTTCGTTTATTATATTAATACACGACTTTTCTTCATTTCAATTTTATATTAATTACAATTAATTAATTTGTTAGTGTTAGGTGCCCGACTAACCATTTAGTGGCGCTGTAAATACTTGTAAACAATCTTGTATTTATATAATAATAAAACTTGAATTTTCTTTATCAAGAAAAGCTACAGAAAGGATGAAAATCATCTCATGTCTTGAACTCAATTTTTCACTACTGACAGCAATTGATGTGTGTCTGATTCACTCCATTATAATATTTAATATAATCTGAGTTTATAATGCAATATTAGACAAGAATAATAAGAGAAATTGATAGGAAATTGATGCTAGTCTTTTATTTACTATCCATAGGCCCGAAAGACGAACCAACCTACTCGATACTCAACTCAAGATCGCCCGATAAAAGCTCGTGTGAGCTCGGTCTGTTGACAAACCAAACCAAGCTTGTACAACCTTTTGCGTGTTCAATAAGTTTGTCGCTCGACTCGATTAGTAAAATATGATTAATGTGTAAAAAATCAAGCAACTCGAGCTCGACTTGTGTTCGGGTCGATTGAAGCTCGTTTAAGCTAGGCTCGACTAACATTCAAACCAAACTCAAACACAAATCTTGAAGCTCAATAATGATTCAAATAAGTTTGAACAAAAACTTATTCGACTCGACTCGTCTCGTTTATGGCCATAACCATTCAATGCAGGTATTTATTTAAGGCTAGTGATATAGCCAGAGCAATTTTTCTTTTGCCAGAGCAATTTTTTTAATATGTCAATATTGCCCCTCTTAAATTAAAACAACAGTAATGGTATTTTATTCTGCAAACACTGAAACCCTTCCCAGTTCCCACCCTTCTTCTCCCCGCAGGCACCCCATGTCGTGAATTTGTCCCTTGCTTTGCTTCGCAATATTTTTTTCTTTTTTATCTTCTTCTCCCAATGACAGACTCTCTCGTCCAAAGTGAGAACCACAATCATTAGTTTAGTGTTTGTAATCAATTAGCTCAATGGTAATTTGCCTCTCCTAAATCATTAGTTTAGTGTTTGTAATCAATTAGCTCAGTGGTAATTTGCCTCTCCTAAATCATGTTTGCATCTTGTTGTACAGAGATCTAGATCGCGATTTTTCCATGCTCAGTCCTGGCTTTTTCCCCATTGGAGTAATATTGTCTGGATTTTCACACCATACCACAGATTCTGCCATTAACACGAGTCCAATGAAGATAATATGTTACAACACATCAAAGTTATTTTTGAAAAAAATGGAAATAGACCAGAATTTTATTTTAAAAGAGAATTGTTAGTCTTTGAAAATAAAAATTCACCAAAACTTGTAAATGAAAATGTTTACTGTTGTTGCGTTGAAGCTTCGTTCAAGATGAGAGAAAGAGAATCCCAGGGGGCCTCTCGGCGAAGAGGACAACAAACTGGAGGAATTGTTGACTAAGGGGTATTACAGACAAATGATTTAAAATTGATCTGGCATTAGGAGAATTGCTCTTGCTTTATCACTGGCCTTTATAAACTTGGTGACTATGACTTCTTATGACAACCATATTAATGCTAGTTTCTTTCCTTAATTACATATAGTTAATGGTGGTAATTGAGAGGGTAAAATAATTGAGCTAGATCTAATCAGGCCTATTCAATTAGTGATCTTGGACTTGATTTCCTCAGTGCCATGGAAAATCTTTTGATTGATAGGGTCTTGCCTATTCGGCTTACATTTTCACATGTTTAGCCTTCTTTTGCATGTCTGAATTTGGTATTGTCTATGATTATAGTCAAACTTAACTTGGGGATTTAACCCATCAAGTCATGGACTTGCCAATTTGTCCAAAAAGCTATTTTCCACCCACGTCAATATGCAAGAGGACTTTTTCCTCTAATGGTGTCGTATGAGAGGAGATTGCACGTTCAACCTTGATATGCTACAAGATGACACCATGTGCAAGGTCTACATGGACATATTATTCAGTCTTGGAAACTACGGTTAGTTGGATGACCATTCCTAATCTGAAAAAATATTTTTTATAGATTTTTTCTCTCAAAAATGCGTTTCGTTGGCACACCACGAGACTTTCTTTGAAAAAAACCCTCCAAGTTTCTATTGAAAATTCTTTCAAAAATAAAATACAGGAAATTTTTACTATTGACAATTCACAAATCGATTAAAACGGTTTGTTCTGACTATTTCTCAACACCAAAAGTCAAATTAGTTACATATTTTAATGCAAAATAACGCAACGTTCAAAATAAGATCAATTTTGCCTTTTTTTATGTCTAAATTGATGAGTTTGACTAAAATATGTTTATGAAAATATATCTAAACATCAATCCAAACAAATTTGTCACAATAAAAAGTATATCATATCATCCATAATAATTACATGTTTTTTTCTAAAAAAAACCTCATCCAAACACACTTTTAGCACAATATTTCTTATCCCTAAAAGTATTTTTTCTCACTTTTGTTATGATATTTTTTTCTTTGACATGGATATGCCATCCAATTAAACACTACGCTTCTTATCCAATTTGTAGAAAAGCTCAATAGATCATATCCATCATCATTGAAAATATGTTCTATTTTTACATAATGAGACAATATATTTTACGGTTAATTACATTAACTACCCTCTTATTTAGTGTAATTACAGTTCATTCTGCTTATTTTGGGCCAATAACAAACACTCCCCTACTACGATAAAACCTTACATTAACCCTCCTCTGACTAATAACTATTTGTCAAGCGTGAGGGAAAGCGTAAAACATCATTCCTACTTTTGTCTAAAAAAATCAAAAAGGGTTAATTAATTGCATTAACACCCTTCTTATTTTGTGTAAATGCAATGCAACCCTTTTTATTGATCATATAACAGACATCCTCTCTTATAATAAAACTTTACATTCACCCCCTATGACTAACTTCCGCTAATTATTATTTTTTAATTTTTTTTTTCATATTTTTCAATGATAACTTTTTTTTTTGTTTATTTTTTATTTTAACCTTATTCATGTGTGTGTGTATATATAAATTTCTTTCAACTTTGATTTTTTAAGTAATTGGTTTCATATGTTTTGGCAAATTACTAATTTAGATTTATCTGTATTGAATTATAATATTGCTCATAAAATAAAAAGAAATTCGTTATTTGTGTTCATTCTTAATAAATAATCGACTTGGCATAAAATTGAATTTGCACTTTATTATCAAGATGTTAACTAGTTTTTTACGAAATTATTTATTTAAGACTAAATCAAAGTTACGATTACACACTTTGTAATATGAAAAATTACTTTCACACCCTCAATGGCAAAATAGAAAATCTAGAAAATATTTTTCAATGCATAATATTATACCTGTACAAAAAAATTTACATGATGTCAGCAAATTTTGTTAGTTTTTTTTACGGAAGGGGCGATTAAGGTTTTAATAGAAGCTCGCGCCTGGGGAGGAGGGAGTATTTGTTAGCACTCAAAATAAACGAATTGGATTGTAATTAGAGGGGTAATTAGTGTAATTAACCCTATATTTTATATCATATTTATACATAGAAATTCGTGTACTTGGCTAATTTATCATTAACGCCACTATTAGATGATTAAATTTAAACGTGATTAAAAAATAATATTTTAAATAATTATTGATATTTTCTGAAGACTCAGTCTCTTGAATCATATTTCATAAATATAATATTCCATTTAATCATATTCTAGGCACAGTAAACATCATGCATCACGCGGAGACCTCTCACTAGTATAATTATATTTATAAATTAAATCAATATAGGCTGTGGAAGAGAAACACAATGTGGATGTTCCGGAGCACATTTTTGTACTCCAGTTGATTGCTGGCAGTTCCTGATAAGTTGACACGCTTACCTACTGTTTAAGGCAGTGAAAGCTTTTCCTTCTACAATACTTAATTTGTTGCATGCGCCAAGAATAATATGTTGACGACTTGCACTCCAGTTGGTCGATAAAATGCCAATGTGGAATGGGTTGGAGTGAGAATATATTAATTATACTTGGATGGAGTCAGGATTTTCAGCGAGGGGGGCGAGATTGATGTGATATAGCTATATATTTTGTTTTTTTGCCAAATAGATAAAGGATTCAAGGGGGGATTTATGAGGAAAAATCTAATAAGGAATTAGGTTCAATTCCAATAAATTTGAATAATATAGGGGATAATTATGTCACCCTCCAGCTCCCCCCCCTCCCCCCGGCTCCGTCCCTGCTTGCTGCCTTCCGAAGTTCAAATCTTAATTGTCCAATCCTGATTAATTCTTAAACCATAGAAAACCACTTTGTGTCTTAATTGCACCACCCTTAACAGAATTTTTCAACTATCTGGGTCCTCAATTCCTAATGGTATTCTATCGTCTCCTAATATTTACTTATATACATGTTACGTGTACAAAATTTTCCCTTAAATGTATGAGGGATGTAAATTTTATACATTTTGCATGCATATAAGTAACTGGAAGAAGAGATGAAACAGGTTTTGGAATATATTATATGACGTGTTCAATTATAGTTTAGTTAGTCCTTGAAATCTTAGAAAGCACACTTCCAGCAAAGAGCCCACAACCCAAATCTCATCTTCAGCGAAGAATCTTGCAAAAACCTGACATTAGATTTTCCAGATTCATCAAGAGATAACCTAAATAATCTTTGTAAACAAGATAAAATAAAAATCACGTTACTACCATGCTACCTTACCTCAGCACTTACGATCCCTTACTACGATTATATTCATTGTCAGGACATATTAAATAAACAATTAACTTAATGACAGATAAATAAATTAAGCTGTTCATGAAACACTAATAAAGATTGTATTTTTTTCCACAAAAAATGGAGATCCTGTGGTGTCTGGTCCTAAGTTTTAGTATCTTCTTGATTTTAAAGCATTTGAATTCACGTAAATGCTGCAGGAACCTGCCGCCAGGCCCGCCTGCTCTGCCGATACTCGGGCACCTTCACCTCCTCAAAACGGCGCCGCACTGCACTCTCCAAACTCTGTCAAAGAAGTATGGCCCAATCATGTATCTTCATTTCGGGTGCCATCCAGTACTCGTCGTTTCATCTCCCTCTGCCGTTGAACAATGCCTGTCGAAGAACAACGATATCATCTTTGCAAACAGGCCTGAATCCCTTGCCAGCAAAATCCTGGGGTACAATTACACCACAGTTGGATTCTCTCCTTATGGAGATCACTGGAGGAATCTCCGCCGTCTCACAACCATCCAACTCTTTTCCTCTGCCAGTCTCAACCATTCATCTTCTATCAGGTGGGAAGAAACTCGTTTCCTGGTGCAAAAACTGTTTCAGGGATGTGATCACAAGGCCTGGAATAAAGTGAATAATATGAAATCGTTGTTCTTTGAGTTGGTTTATAATGTGGCGATGGTAATGGTCGCTGGAAGACGTGGGCCCGTGATGGATGATATGTTCGGGCCTTTCAAGATTATGGATATTTGCGATCATCTCCCGTGGTTGAGGTGGATGGGTTTTAAAGGGATGGAGAGGAAGCTCATAAATTTGCACAAGAGAAGAGATAGTTTTCTGCAGGGTCTGATTGATGAGGGTCGTAACAAGATCGCTTCTTCTGATGAGAAGAAGACACTTATTCAAGCATTGTTGTCGATGCAATTCTCTGAACCAGACTATTATACAGATGAAATCATTAAGGCACTGGTTCTGGTGAGTTTTTTTATACCCAACTCCGTTTTCATTTTGTAAACTTTGTTATATGATATCTCACAATGCTTCGGTTAAATTAGAGGACAAATATACTTTTTCCCTTGTTTTAGTCAGTTATTAATTTTTCAATCTCTCTAATTTAGTCCTCACCAGATTTGGCTCTCCTATCTTTTTATTTTTGTTAATCAAAAACAGTCCGCATGATTGATTGTAACTCTGTTAAGTAAGCACTAATATAATTGCTAATAAGTATGCACGTGAATAATAGTAGCGTTACTTTCTATAATTTACAACTTTTACAATTTTGGATTTCTCAGTTTGAACATTATAAGATATTAGTCCATCTTAACCAAGAGATGACACTAAAAACTGGTTTTGTCGAAAAACTGAAGGTCTAGGGAAATTTTTGACGTGCATGAAGCCAGATATTTCTCCAATATGATGAATTGATATGCATTGAGTAATGAATTTAACCACCTTTTCCATGATTTTGTGCAGCCAATGTTTACTGCAGGAACACACACTACAGCTCTCACCATGGAGTGGGCAATGTCGCTTCTTCTGAATCACCCAGAAGAGCTACAAAAGGCGAAAAACGAAATAGACAATAACATCAAACCTGGAAAATTGCTTGAGGATTCAGATATCCAAAAACTACCATATCTACGCTGCATCATCAACGAAGCACTTAGATTATATCCCATTGGTCCACTTCTCGTACCACATTATTCGTCGAAAGACTGCAATGTAGGGGGCTTCGACATTCCTGGAGGCACAACTCTACTGGTGAATGCCTGGGCCATTCACAGAGACCCTGATTTGTGGGAAAAGCCCACAGTACTGTTCAAGCCGGAAAGGTTCAAACAAACTGACGGGGGTTTCGACGGGTTCAAATTTATGCCTTTTGGTATGGGTAGAAGGGCGTGCCCTGGTTCTGGCATGGCTATGATGTTGATGGTATTGGCATTAGGCACTTTTATACAGTGCTTTGAGTGGGAAAGGGAAGGTCATGAGTTGGTTGATATGGAAGAGTCAGGAGGCCTAACTTTGTCCAAGTTGAAGCCCTTGGGGGCATCGTATAGGCCACGTTCCTCCATGATGACTCTCTTATCTCAACTTTGAGATCTTTTCTATTTATTAAATATTTTCATTTTTATTGAACAATTAGAACCGCCAAACCAACGGAATAGGGAATATTGCTACAGTTTCATCTTAATCTATAAGTAACTAATCGGGAAAGGCACACTCTATGCATGTGCAAAAATATAAAATTAATATGAATTTTTTTTAGTAATGGCTTCACCAATTTAATATACAAAAAATTAAATAAGATATGAGACAAGAGAATAAAAAATAGAAAAAATAAGGTGGAAAGTAAATTTAATATGATTATTGAAAAAAATAGATAGTTAAATATATAGGGAGATAATAAAGAGAGAGAAATGAGTGAAAAGAAAAATAACCATGTATTAGAAGATAAGAGAGAATATGAGAGAATTATAAGGAGATAAAGAGATAGTGTGTGAGAAAAAATAAGAAAGAGAAAATAATATATGAAATACAATATATAAAAAATCACTAAATGGGACACTTGTCAAAATTTAAGAATTGAAATGGCTTCACCAAAAAATTGACAGCCCAATGTAGTTACTTTAGAGCCCTAATGCTTTATATAATAGTATAAATAGTATAGATTATATAATGTATTAGTTCTAGCTCCATTATATTATTGTCTTCGTTTCTTTAAAATCTCCCCGGTAAAATTAATGAGAATTTCAAATTAGAGGAGGGAAGTTGGGAATATTTTAATGTATATGTTATTATTAACGTTTTGACTAAAATACGTTTCTGTTAGAACGTTGAAAATTGTCGTGGCCTATCATGTTTTTTAAATTTTAGTTATTCGTTGATATCAAGTTGATCAAAGTTTTCCCTAAATAAAAATTAGTATTATCTAAATCGTAGCCGTTCTTGTTGGTGTATGTCTTTGTATTTATCGATAAGTCCCTCTATGATGTAAGGCGGGAAAATTAAAATAAAAATACAAAATTAAATAATAATTCTCAAAATATTACAACTTTTAAAGGGTATCATGATTTAGCATAAAACAATGTTGGTGACAGCGTTTATAGCTGAGAAACGCTGGACCAACAGCGTCCCTAATTTATCATTTTTTTAATTTTTTTTTTTTTGAAAGAGACGCTCTATGTAAGAGCGCTTTGACTAACGGTCAATTTACCGTTAGTCAAAGACACTCTTACATAGGGAGTCTTTCTTTGATATAAACGCTACCAAAGGCAGCATTTCGTTCTTCATTTTTTTCCAAACCCACACTTCTCAAATTTCTTCTCTCTTCTCTCCCCAAAGTTGCAATTTTGTGCCCTAATTTCATCCCCAATTTTCGAATTCCTCCTCCAGAATTCTACTCCAACTAAGGTAATTCTATTTCTTATACTTTTTACTTCGTCAAATTTAGGGTTTGTATATTGTTTTTATTATATTGTAATGGTATTGTAATTTAGGGTTTATATTCAAATTTCTAGATTTAATTTCGAATTTTTTGGTATAATTCACGAATCTATTGATATAATTTTCGAATTAATAGGTTTAATGTCGATTTTTAGGTTTAATTTTGAATTGTTAGGTATATTTTTCGAATTATTTGGTATAATTGTCAAATTGGTTAGTATAATCTTCGAATTGTTTGGTATAATTTTGAATTAATAGGTTTAACTTTTATTTTTTGGTTTAATTTCCAATTGTTAGGTTTAATTTCGAATGGTTAGCTATATTTTTTGAATTGTTTGGTATAATTCACGAATTGGTATAATTTTCGAATTGTTCGGTATAATTTTGAAGAAATAATTTTAATTTGGAATTGTTAGGTATATTTTTCAAATTGTTTGGTATAATTTTTGAAGTATTGGCATAATTTTCGAAATGTTCGATATAATTTTTGAAATAATAGATTTAATTTTGATTTTTAGGTTTAATTTAGATTAGTAGGTATAATTTTTAAATTTCTAAGTATAATCTCCAATTTTTAGGTATAATTTCTAATTAGTATGTTTAAATTCGATTTTTAGGTATAATTTCTAATTTGTAGGTATAATTTTCAATTAGCATATATAATTATTTAATTTGTATATATAATCTCTAATTAGTAGGTATAATTTATAATTAGTATGTTTAGTTTCAAATTAATAGATACAATTTCTATTTGGTATATATAACTTCTAATTAGTATTTTTAATTCTACCGTTTAATTTGAATTAACATTCTTGTGGTTATTTAAATGCACGACGACGCATGAGTATGGTGATCACATATATGATCCGGTAGACCGTAGCATTTTGTATGATCAGACAAATCATATGTCTGAGCAGGTCTCTGATCAGGAAGACTTTGTGTTCCGTGCTAGGCAATGTGACAATTTATATCTTAGAGATGCCTATAGACGAGTTCTACATCGCCATGTTCTATTAAAACTTCGTCATATGGGGTTCTATAGGATACACGAGTTAGGTCTTTTCAAAAATGATATGGGTCTTGTGACTGTGCTAGTCGAGAGATGGACCAATCATTTCCTTTCAGAACTAGAGAGGCTAATGGTCGATTTATAGTTACATATCATCAATTTCGAAGATTTGAAGATTACACCGGATATATTTTTCAACTATTAGGGATCCAAATGACATGAAAAGATTTCAAGAAAGGTCATCGAATACCAGTCCGTAAGCTTGTCGAGTATGGGATCTCGGTGGCTGCCCAAATCATTGATCAGGATGAAGAATTTAAAGTTAATCAGATAGCCCGTTGTTGGGCCCTTGTGTTGCTCGAGGCTGTGATGTGTCCCGATACCATAGGAGATGTTGCGGTACTTTGGTTGGTGCTTTTTGAAGATACAAACTTAATAAACACATATAGTTGGGGGAGTGCTATAATAGCGTTTTTGTACTGACAATTAACTTCAGCTTCCAAGAAAGACACCAAAAGTATTGCAGACGCAGTTGTTGTAATTCGGTCTAGCTGATAATTTTTTTTGATATGAATCACTCCAAGAATCGAATCTGGGGTTTCATGATATTATTACGCAATAAGAAAAAATTACGTAAGAGAATAATCGAATTACCTCTTGACGACAAAATTCAATTAATTAGCAGCAGCCCCAGACTTCTGCATCTAGATAATCATGCGAAAGAAAAATCTCTGAGAAAACTCCGATCTTCCCCCTGACAACAATGGTGGCGGGGACTAGTTGGAGAAAGAGGGAGGGAATTTTGTCTTTTCTATTGCTCTAGGTTTCTTTTTCTCAAAGTCAGATTCAGAATAATAACTTGTATAGAGTTCTAAAACTGACTAACTACTTATACCAAGTAAGCAGAACCCCTAGGTATAATGAAGAGGGGTGGCCGCTAGGCCGGTTTGGAATGTGCTTTCGGGCTTCGTTCCATCTTAGCTCATGTGTAATTAATTAAATTCAAGTCCAATCCAATTGATTTTAATTAATTACTTTAATCCAATTAAAATTAATCTCATTAATTTAATCAATAAATAAATTATTTTTCAATTAATTCAACTTATGAATTAATATGATTTCATTAATTTATTTAATCCAATTAAATATCTTTAATTAAATCATGTCATCCATTTCGTTAGTCAATCACATCAAATGTGATTTTACCAAAATACCCTTACTATGGAAAAACATTCATTTTCTTCACATAGCGCGACTCTCTAGACTCGATTCAATTGGCAGTGGGAGGATTCCAAAGGATAAGGTTGTCACCTAGCCAGCACAGTGGGACCAAATCGTAGCCCAATTGAATACGAGATGAACACGTCATCACGAACCTTGATTACAACTATCATATGAAAATAAACTCTTCACCGACGTGTCCCGATCAAGTAAGAGCCTTGCTACGTCAAACTCATAGAACTTGATGATGTACTCGATAATCATAATAATGTGAAATTACTAAACTACCCTCAGTGACCATCACTAGTTGTTTCATATGCTTTGGCCAAAGACTTTGTAATTTCAATTACTTATGATCGTACAAGTCACATACTCGTTACTGTCGAGACGGTAAATCCCATGTTGGTAGTTATCTTACAATGTCGAATGCACCATGTGAATCATACTTTGAGGTTGACCCCACCTATCAGGTGATACAGGTCTAACTACTCTGATAACATATTCAATACTATAAGCACATTGTAAATAAATCCTCAGGTCTAAAGTTCACACATACTCTTACAATCTTAATCCCAATCATTGACTGTCAAAGAGTAAATACCCGTGTGACCGGATTAATGCGAGTCAAGTTCAAATATGTTAATTCCATTAACTATATTCATGACACCAGCTCCCACTATCTAATCAGTGTTCGCTTGACACTTCCTTGTCAAAGAAGGTGTCATACGAGTTGAATTTTAACGCCCAATTAAAATTCCTTAACTCGCGAACTCCCTTTAAAGAGATTAAGTACTTGACTCTTTCAGTGCCTCCTCTCAACCATAAGAGGTGGAAAGTCTATCTTCAAATCTCATGGACTTATTTGTTCAACACATTTAAATGCCATTTGATTTATATGAACAAAATCAACACCTTTATTCTATAAATAGAAACATAAAATCGTTTGTACAAATAACATATCAAAGCCCTACTTAATCTAATTCCTCATTGGCATTGAGGTCATACACCTAACAGCAATGGCATTGTTAGAGGTGAGAAAATTAATTCTTTAGTTATTGTTCTGATTTTTGTTATAATAATTCATGGTTATTCAATTATTTCTCCTTTAACAGATATGGTTATGGTCTAGGATGATGGTTGTAAGGCCTAGTAGGGTACCTCTAGAGATGTCAATAGTTGATGTGCATGGCATTGCCCGAACTCCTTATGCTACACAGTAATTTACCACTTAATATAAATTTTGATTAAGAAACATTCTATTTTTTTCCTTATTTGAATGATTGCTGGTTGAAGGTGGTATCGACCTGTTTCACATACCGCTTCAGTCGGTCACAACATGCAGGTAATTAGAGATGGACTTGATCAGATGGCCAATAGACATGTGAGTAAAAAAATTATCATAATGTTATTATATCATGAAGTTTTTTCTCTCTCTCCTATTAAAATATTCTAATACATTTTTTTCATAATTCAGTTTGTTTGGACACCCTACAATCTCAATGATGCAGACATCGCCGAGTTTCCATATTTGAACAGTAATGTATGGAGAGCATCGATTCCAATGATATTCTTTGCCATCATGGAGCATCATCGTCCTGAGCGTGTTCTTCGACAGTTCAGATTATGCTAATCTATTTCACCTGCAGGGGTATAGCCACTGATAATTGGGTAGTTAAACATGCTCAGGAAATTTAAATCTGGAATAATCAATTACTACACATTGTGACTGGACATTCTATTGAGGAGGGGAGACAGCATGAAACGAGGATATGACGAGTGGTATGATCGAATCACTCGTCGTTACATTTCACCAACTTGAATGGGAGAGGTGTGGGACACCAAGCAGGGTCGGCCCCTCTATTGCATACTGTGGTTATTAATTAATATTGTTGTTCTTTCGTTTTAATGATTTTTTTTTATCATACTTCGTTTGATACTATTCTTTATTTTATCTTTTTAGGATTATCAAATTCGAGAGATGCAAAATGCCATTAAACAAGTCCATATAACTAGTAGTACTTTTGATAGGGCACTTGGGCAAGAGAGATTGAGTCTTATGACCCTTTCAGATTTGGTCACATGTAGACATAGTGACGATGTAGATGTCGGTGCTCACATTCATAGACGTCGAAGAGAAGCCATGCTTCCACAGATGAGAAGTCGGAGTGCCTTGGAGGAAGATGAAGATGTAGAGGAGCATCGAGTTCGACTTATCCTCATCCTACAATGCCGAAGAATTAAGTTCGACTTATCATCATCCCTACAATGCTGGAGCATTGAGTTTGACTGATCCTCGTCCCTCCACTACCGATGATTACATTCCCTTCATCTTTGACCGGCCACCTTAGCCTAATTTGCCCATTACTTTTTCCGATTCAAGGACTTCTTTCGCTATTCCGATGTTTTCTCTTTCAGATCTTGGTATGGACCTGTTCAGTGATATACCTCCACAAACTAGGAATCCATCTCCGCCCTCTACACAGTTTGACATATCGCCAGTTTCATACAATGATGGAGACGGTCTACGAGGATGGGATACCCCCCACCTTGTGGGGGAGAGGAGGGACAGACATCGCGGTCAGTGGACACATAGATAGTTTGTTTTGGTAGTTGTGCATTTTTATTTTTTTGTGGTGCTCAGGATAAATTTATTTATTGACGTAATGCTTGAGAATTTGATATTTATTCACATAATTGTTTAATTCAAAGTCTAAAAAGATGATATGAAATACCATAATAATACGGAAATTGAATTATATGAAACTAATTGACAACAATCTAGTTATTCTCTTCATTAGACATCTTAATATCTGATTGATACTCAAGTCCTACACTGAGCTCCCACCTAGCTCTTGCTTCTTGCACACAACCACATAAGGCGTATTCTCAAGATATTTCTTAGTAATTTAGACGCTGCATATGCATAACCTTCTTGTTGTTCTCCTCACCCATCCCATTGAGAGCTATAGTTTTTTCATGCGGTGTTACACGAGACATGATTATGGCTCTTCATCGGGAGCAACTAATTTGAAGATCACGACTATCTGTAGCAAGCCCGTCTTGTTCTTGGCTCCGAAATCTCCATTCATCTTCCATCATTTGTAAATACAACTATGAATATCTTTGATTTAGATTTAATGAGTAATAATAATCATCATCAAATTGCCAACTACGTCCCATGGCATGAAAAATATCACCAGAAGCGTAATTCAATTTTGGTACTCTAAACTGCTCCATTTGGGTAAATATTAATAATATTGGGTTTTACTCCTTTTGTATATGATGTGTGTGGGTTTCACATCAATAATATTTTATATTAAAATATGGGAGAATATGGGTATTAGGGCGAGATTAATATATAGCAAAAAGCAATAATGTAAATGACAAGAGATTTAACGTGGTTCGGTCCAAAAATTAGACCTACGTCCATGGGGGTAAAGAGTTCGGATCCTTTTATTGATGTTGGAGTCGATATATATAAAATTTGATTGGGGGGGGGGTGGGGTTAAATGGGGTAGGTCAACTATGCTAAATATACATTTGGTAATAAGAATAAGTCATAATCTATCCATATGAGACTACAATCAATTCGAGTATAATTGGCAAAGATAGGCTGGATCTCCGCAGGTCTATATATGGTAAGATTGAGGATTGATTAAATCTTGTCTCTCAGCTGTCCATAATCAACGTTGCCCTACCTGTGCAGGTCGGGTCATATGGGCCTCCAGCTAAGCCTGTCCGAATATGATGTCTTCTAGAAGGATCCAAGTCCACGAAACCATTGGGCTTGGCCCATATGATGTTAGATAACCCAGCTTGGCCCAAAGACGGATTTTTACCCACATCAATAGTCCCCTCCCAACTCTAAAGTTTGACGTAGTCAAGCTGTAAGAGTTGAAAAGAAACAATTGATATGGGCCGAGCTGAAAAAACTCTAGGTATACAGGTGGAAAATAAGATGAAGCAAAAGATGCCAAAAGAATCTTGAATTGATCCAGGTATGACAATCTGACCGGCGGAGCTCGAGGATGCCTTCTTGTGTAGGTCTGGAGAAAACCCTACTCATGAGTTTGACTAGCCGATTGGACTTCTCCACGCCTCTGTAGTTACTGCCTTGGAATTCGAGAAAGCCGCACCATCATCATGGCCTCGGCAGATGATGCCGCCATAACTTCCCCTAGGTATGTGTTTGATGGCTGCCACATGTACAGCTGGGGATGAAGCCCGCCTCTTTGTAAGTTATTTTTATTTTTGATTCAAATTTTTGAAAAGGTAACTTAAAGAAAACTGCCAATTTTATTTCTTTTTTTCCAGATTTATTCTCGACATTAAAATCAGAAAAAACCCTTTTCTTCCCTCTCTTCTTCAATTCTTCTCTTCCGACAGCGGTTACCCATGTTCATTGCCCACTTCCTTAGGTATTGCACCTTTCTTTCCCTCTTCTTCTTTTATTTGTTGGCTGCTTTATATGTTTTGTGTGTTGCGCCTGTTGTGAGAAGAATTCCCGAAATCTTGTTGTGTTGTTTGTTGTTGCATTTATTTTCTTTCTTTGTTGTGAGAAGAATTCCCAAAATATGTCGAACAGTCTCGACTCTGATTCTCAGAATCGAAGTGAGCCTCGTGATTTGCTGGAGACTGCCTCCGATTCTGAGGAGAAGACTTCGTCGTTTGTGCGTGATTTGTACAGTGTCACCGAGGGTGATAAGGCCATCGATGTTAAGTCCTCCGACAGTGAGTCTGATGGGTGTAATACTACCCTCATCTCCTCCCTTTCTCAAGGTGAAAACACAGGAACTAGTCGAGTCGGAGCCCTAGATGTTGTAGGAGCCCTCCAGTCGCATTTCACTCTTCAACAAGAACGGAAGATACATCATGTGTATGGTATATCTGAGAGATACCAGATCGTAGTCCCAACTGTGCAGAATAGGCCGCATCGCCCTCCCCTAGGCTATACCTATTTTTACGTCACCCATCTTCCGGCAGGTCTACGTTTCCCCATTCCTCGCCTCTTGATCGAGATAGCCAATAGGTACTGCATTCCCCTAAACCAATTTGCCCACAATGCTATTCGTATGATGACCGGCTTTGCTGTGCTTCTCCACCATTATGGCTATCCAGTCACGACCGAACGTTTTTACTCTTTGTTCTTACCTCGCTCTATCTCCTCAGATAGTGGGGTTTTTTACCTTACCTCCCGAGGTCAAGCTACCTTCTTAGCTACCCTTACCTCCAGGGAGTCAAATTCTTTGTAGGAGGCCTACAGCCTCGGCGACTCCCTTGGACAGTCGCCCAGCTAAGCGTAGCAATTCAGGTATTTCCATTAAGAAGCTCATGCCTGACCTGCAGCTCAGGACTGCAGATCCTCCAGCCTCCCGGACTCAATCCAGGGCTTCGGATCCTGCTCCCACTTCTGCTTTGAGGAGTAACGATATTGCAGTGATGCTGGATTTTATCCAGAGGCTGCCCAACTCACTTGATCGTCACTACCTGGAGAATTTGACTCCACGCGAGGCTTCTCGGGCTTCACTGCTTCTCATGCCCAAGGCAAGTCTTTTTATTTTCTAGGCATTCGTGTTTCATTAGTCTCTTTATATAAATGTTCTATTTTTCTTCATGGCAGTTCCATATGCTAGCTGGTCGTGCCTTGACGGATCAGTACCAAAATACTGAGGTGGACGACCTGTAGAAGAAGCTTTCTAGGGTCCAAGAGCAGCAGAAGAAATCCCAGGAGTCTTGGTCTTTTAAAGAGAAGAATTTGAGCCAAGACCTAAAGAATCTTCATACAGACTACCAGGAGCTGCTGGGTGAAAAGGTGGATCTGGAGGTAGCCTTAGCTGCACAGGCAACACAAAGGCAGGCGGAGCTGGAGGAAGTCTTGAATGTGGAGCGCCAGAACTGGATAGCTAACTTTCCTGCCTCGGCTGAAGGCCAAGAGCTCCTCGCCAAATTCAAAGTTGATTTCCTTGCTTCCAAGGAATTTTCTAACCTGGTTGATGACAAATCTATAGACTTATTTGTCAAAGGCTTTGATGGCTGTGCTGCTCAGTTCTGGGGTAAGGATTATCCTCCCGAGGGTGTGTCTGATGACTTCCTGGACCCAGAACTAGCCCTAGAGACTGCTGTAGCTGCTCCCGGAGATCCCCCTTCTGTAGGTCTGGTAGTCCCACCTGCCGCAGGTCAGCCCGACGAAGTTATTGCTGACCAGCCTGCAGGTGCTGCTTATCCTTCCCCTGGTGTTGCCGATGCTGATGCTGATGCTGCTGTTGCTGGGGCCGAGCCCGCCGAGTAAAAACAATTTCTGACTTTTGGTGGCCGTATGTGGCCTTTTAGACAATTTTATTTTTATGTGCTGATTTGGTTTTGGGCACATGTAGCCTTTGGACAATTTATTTTTATGCTTTTATGCTTGTTTTGCCAGACTTGCCCCCAGTTGGGACGGGAAAGCTGTTTGGTTTTTTAAATGTTTTAATATGATGCCTATTTATATATACTCTTCGCGTACTATCTGACTTGCTTGGAAAATTAAAAGCTTACCTGTGGCATACCATAGTTCTATCTTAGGCTTTTGAATCATACCTCCATTAGTACTTCCACTTTTCGTGCCTGAACTGAGTTGTAGCTGCAGCCCTGGTCGCGGGGCCTTACCTCAAATCGTTCGTCAATTCTTAGTTTGTTCTTGACACATACAATCATGTGGACTTGTATTGTCACTATGTGTTGGTCCTAAGTGGCATACGAAAGGGTCTAGAAGGGGGGGGGGGGGTTGAATAGACCCTGAAGTCTTTTTCGACTTCAAAAGATTCGTATTAAAAAAGATTTTGGACGCTTGGAAAGTAGACGCTTGAAGTGTCTAACGCTTGACTTAAGCGTTCACTTAAAATATAGGCGCTTTGGTGAAGCGTCTAACGAAGACTGTTTTTATAAAGTTAACTTTGATTTCAAGACTTGAATACTACAACCAAATAGGTTTGAGCATTCACTTCTTTGATCAGTGTTAGCACAGCGGAATAATTTTTGGAGTCTTCTCTTTGAAAGCTTTAGCGTCACAGAAAGTGCATTTAGTTGCTTAGCATTTGATTAAGTTTTACTTTATCAGATTATGATATGACAATATGAATGCTGAAAGTAAAGTAAAGAACAGTATTTGTAAGGTTCGTTGGGTGGTGTAATCCCAACTACATCCTTCTTCTCCTCGAACACTTGGAGGCAATCCACTAAAATGATTCTCAAAGAATCACACAGAATCGTCTACAAATTAGGGAGAGATGGATGTCGATGACTTGAGCTCCTTGATCACACAGATTTCTGCTCCAAATCACTTCAATCCCCTTGCTTCTTTCACCCAGAAATATGACAAGTATCCAACTTTGACTTCACACAGATCGCGAGGCTTGGATAGGGGTTTTTTCTAAATGGTTTGTTTGATTTTGATAAAGTTCAAACAACTAGGAATATCTCAGTAGTAATGTGGGTTTCTCCAAAAAGAATGTTTGAGATATTGGTTGACTGTCTCAGGATTTGAAGAAAAGCAAAAGGAATATTTTCTTGAAAGTTTTGGCTTTTTTGAGATTGTAAGGAATGAGACTTCAATGCAACAGCAATTCGACTTGATAATTGTTCTCTCTGATTGGCTTGTTGTTGAAGTCCTATTTATACGCATTCTTGGAAAAAGTTTGACACATGCAAGGGCGCGTGTCTCTCACTTCCGCGAGTGAACAACTTTTGTCCTTTTTCCTGAAAATCTGCTGCACAAAAGTTGGTGCTGCAGTCTTTGAATAGTTGACAGTCCAATAGGGTGGTTTCTCCGTACGTCTGAAAGTGCTTATCACATTTAATGCTCTTATCAGCATTTAATGCATTTGAATTAAATGCCCGTTGGCATTTAATGCATTTGAGAATATTTGCATTAAACTCCTTCTGGACTTTAGAAATAGATTCAGGTGAAATCAGTCATTGATAGACGCTTATTCAATCCTTGAATTACTTTGACCCATAAGGTGACGCTTGGAATAGCTGGTCATTCTAAACGCTTGGAATCTTCATCTTTATTCAGACTTCAGGCGCTTGAGTCTTCAAACTATACTTCTGATAAACTCACCCAGAACATATCAGGCGCTTAGTCTAAGACAGCTTAACCTAATAATCTAAAATAAGAATAAAGCAAAGCCTATTACAAATCTAACGCTTCAAAACTGAAAAACAAACTTACATATTTTGGGGTCTAACAAAAAAATCCTAATTGTCATCATCAAACCATATAACATGAAATTTCTAACAATTCCCCCCTTTTTGATGATGGCAATACTTACTCTTTTATAGTTCAAGAGTTAGATAGCCAAAATAAAAGTTAGCTTTGATTAGATACGGTTAGTTAAGGTTAGTTACGCTTCAACGAGATGTTTCAGCTGAAAAAAAAATGCATTTTATATATATCAAGAGTTACAAGCATTTTTA
Organism: Buddleja alternifolia; assembly: GCA_019426215.1. Taxonomy (NCBI): domain Eukaryota; kingdom Viridiplantae; phylum Streptophyta; class Magnoliopsida; order Lamiales; family Scrophulariaceae; genus Buddleja; species Buddleja alternifolia. Next base: position 21,158,656 of record CM033397.1, on the reverse strand, counting down.
CAACTAAACAAACAAAATATGAGAGACAAGAATATGGATAATGCAAATCAAGAAGCTTTAATGACTTGATCTAACTTTGTATCGCTTGGGCATTTCAGCTCGGATAGCTTCAGTCAGATTATCTTCCAAGGTCATCATCGCTTCATGATCTTTGTTGATTATGAGCTTATTTTCTTCTTGTTGTCTCTTCTTGAAAGCAGTAAAGTGTTTGTCCCAATTAGTTGGATCAATACCAATATACCTTAGACAAATTCTGAAAGTTCGGATGAAGTCAGACATTTGCCTCTCTTCAGCTAAAATTTTGGGATCTGAAGGTTCTGGAATGGATGTTCTTTGAAGAGGGATGTCAAACTGTTCTAACATTGCTCTTCTAGGTATTGGTAGATTTGGATATAGTGCTCTTGGAGGTTCCCTTAGTGTTCTACTAGGCGCTCCAGAGTCACTTACTTTAAAAGCAGTTATCTAAGATGGGAGACTTAGCGCAGAAGGAGAGGTTAAGACTTGACGCTTAAGAGGCGTAGGTTCTTGAGCTCTTGAACTAGACGTTTTCCTCTTTTCTCCTTTCTTCTTCTCTTTCCCCTTATTGCCATCATCAGACTTCAAAAAGTGTTCTGTAAGTAAACTTACCTGATGAGCAATCTGAGACAGAGTCGGAGATATCGTCCAGACGCTTGTCGAAGCGTTCCTGCAGTGCGAGAAGCTTGGCGTTGGTAGCATCATTGAGAAATGTCTCTAAGGTTTTGAGGCGCTTTTCTAACTCTTCTCTCATGGCAAGTTGGTGGGCGTGAGTAGCATCATGCATTTCTTGAAAAGTTTGTTTGCACTCACCAACAGCCGCTTGAGCTGAGCTACACATATGAGCAATTTGAGCGCTCATAACGTGAGACTCAATTTTTGCTAAATCTTCTTTAATCTAGTGAAGGGATTCTTCATTCTGAGTAGCATGAACACTTATATCCTCCAGAACGGATTTGAGCAAAGGACCAAAAGATTGACCCTCATCTGATTGAACCGCTTGAGGAGTTGGTCGCTTGAATCTGGTTGAGTGTTTTAGAGAGTCAAGGGGAGCTTGATATGCTGGATCAAAGACAGTACCTCGTATGTCAAGAGAGAGATCCTCAGCAATATCAGCATCAACTGGTTCAGGAGCGTCAGGAATATCCTCTGGTTGGGACGCTTGAACGGGTTCTTCAGCAGACGCTGGAAAATTGGCAACTATAGAAGTGGACGCTTCAATTGTCTTAGCAGGGGCTTCCTCAAGCGCTGACTCTGCTTGGCGAAAGTCATCGAATTGGAAGTTCCAATTTGCTAAATCGGCAAGAGAAGTGGACAAAGCTTCCAAAAGTTCAGTGAGTCTGGATCTAGAACAGCAAGAACCAGAAATAAATGTGCGAAGAGGACTATCAATGGCCTTGATGTGCATGGGACCAATGATGTCAAGCACATGATGCGGAAAGACTTTAGACGGCGCTCGACAGATAGAGAAAATGGAGTCTGGAGAGTAATTTCGAGATAATCCAATCAAGTAGTCAGAGGAAAGAGACTTGAGACGCTGATCCTCAGGCACGTAAGCAGCGTAGTACTCTTCTAAATATGGATAGATCGCTTGAGCTAGTCCCTGATTTCTTTCAAGCAGTGAGAGGACAAACTCATAATGATTGAGTACCTCTTTGCGGATAGAAGGGAGCAGAGGATATCCTCGAAAAGAGTTGATGACGGAGCCGTTCCATTGTCGGAGATTGGCAATGAAGATTTTTTCGAAAAGAGATAAAGGGGTCATAATCTTCACCATCAAGTTAAAATTATCTTCACAGTGGCTGGGAGCAAAATCAGGCTAGTGATTTGAGTACTGCCACTGGTAGACGCTTGAGCGTTGAAATGTAGAGGAGTAATGGATAGTCTGTGAAGCTCTTGACGTAGACATTGTTCAACTTGATGTCTAATTAGTGGGAGCTTGAGAACAGGTCCAACTCTCTGTTGACGCTCCTTCAGGCAATACTTGGCGAAATGACGCTTCTTATCATGCATGTCTATGCCGAACAAATGGGGAGCTTGGACTAATTCTGAGAAAGTGTACTTGTTGCCCATGTAAGCTTCAACCCAATTAACTTCGTTTATGCAGTAGTCTGTGCCAGCGTTGACAATAGCTCTAATGCCTTCATGGTGAATATCTCGGATAGATTCAAAACGATAGCTATTTGTCTTATAGTTAGCATTCCAGACGCTATCAAAATATGCATTAGCTTCAGTCTAGATCAAATCTGTGAGAGATTCTAGACCCTCATCGGCATGAACTGCTTTATTTTTCCATAGGCGAAGTGGATTGACCAGAGCTAGGTTTTCAAGACTATTCGCAATTTGAGGAAAGTGTGTGTAATCTTCTCGGTTCAATACTACCTCTGATGGATTGAGAAAGCTAGGGCGAAGAGGGTCATATACACGAATATTATAGTCTCTGAGAGCAAAACCTATACTCTTGCTGTGGCCATAGTCGAGGTAATATGCCAGATCCACATCACATCTAGGAGTTCTACCTCCTTGTCTGTCTTGTTAGAGAATGAGAGAAGACGGTATTTGACCAGGAGTTTTTCCTAGTTCAATGGCTCTATAATACTTTTTCTCAATTTCTATCATCTCAGTGTTAAACACTATATCCTTGATTTTATTGTCGATATCAATCAGCAGGGCAATCTCATTCTCAGCGGCAATATATCTGTCTTCATTATATCCGGCAGGAATGAAATCTTCTTCAAGTGCTGGAGGCATGTAGTTGATCGAATGATCAATCGTCTTCAGCAGGTCCAGTTGGAATAAGTGCCTTGGTTTTGTAACGTTTTCAGCAACACTCTAACCTTCGGAGCGTGCCTTTGTTATAGCTGGAACAGGGATTGATGACTGAACCTCTTTGAGAGCAGGTTCCTCATGTTCAATTGTAGCAGCTTCTGCGGCAATGTCTTTGGTAATCGCCACAACTTCTGTCATCTCAACATCTAGATGGACAACGGTTGACGCTTCAGCAGCAGCTGGAGCTAAAGCTGTAACAAAAGAACTATCCTCTATAAGAGCAGGATCTTCTACAGATGTAGGAATAGGAATGCTGTGGGAAGAAATAAACTTACCTTGATAACTTGTCTCAACAGTAACATTTTGAGCGCTTGGCTCAACAGTCTCAGGATCTTCAGGAACAGGAGCAGCCCGACGCTTTCTTGTCCTGGAGCGCTTGAATATTTTCTTCACGTTGACTCCTTCAATGAGTTTAAGCGCTTGAGCAGAAGGAGCAGCAGCTGGTTCATCGAATTCGATTTGTTTAATGATTCCTTCCAGGTTTCTCCGCTTGTTTGGTAACTTGTCCTGTGCATCCTCATCAGTTTCTTCATCATCTTTCTGAGGAGTAGGAACATCTTGTTCCTTGGGCTTTCTAGGAGCCCTCTTCTTGGTAACTGCCGCATCAGACGCTTCACGTACAGTCTGACGCCCAGAAAGTGGTTTAGCAGCACCACCAATTTTGGGAGGATTGAAAAGATTGGTCAGAATCCTTCGTCCAAAAAACTTAGTCTTATTCAGTGGGAGACCTGAGGAATAAACACAGTCTGATCTGTACAGAAGGTCACTTAAAACAAGTCCATATGGTTTATTAGGGGTGTTCAGACAGTCCCTAAACCTTCCAAAGATGTACTCACTACAGTTGATTTTGATGGAGAGAAGTATAGCAGTCATCATCTGGAATTGGATGGGGTTGACCTTGTCGAATGTGCCCACTCTGCATTCAACAATTTTACTGCAGAAATCAGCCAACAGTCTGTACCGAGTTACCAGATCTTTCTTTTCAAAGTGCTGGGTGTAGGGTACACCATTGTACGCCCTCATAACCATCCATGCTTCCTTGATTTGTGCCAAAGTGACATTATCCAGTGCATCACCTTCATTAGGAAGATTGAAGTTCTTTGCAATGGAGTCAGCAGTCAACACAAATTCTTTTGCTGGCTCTTTCTTGGACATAGAGAGGAGGCAAGAGATAGACTTCTTGTCCTCCGAGAGTTTTGCAGTCCTCCAGAAAGTATCAACTTCCGTCGGAAATGAGTATGAGTACTGTGTTAAGAAATTCTTGAGTCCAGCCTTTGTAACAGTATCCATCATATCATTCAGGTTGATTTGGGGTTGGTCATACAAGAATTTCCAATCAACAACAAGGCCTTCAGTAATCTTGATGATGGGTTCGGCAGAAGTAGATGAAGCTTTCTTTGGTGCCATTTTTTAAAGTAGAGTGAACTGAGATTTTCTTTTGCTTTGAGAGAGAGAGAGAAATTTGCAAAAAATTTTGAGTGAAAGTGAATGGTCTTTCTGCAGAAGTTGTATTTTAAATGACACAGTAAAGAGTTTTGAAACTTGTGTTCTCTAGTCTCTGTAGGATTTAGACACGTGTAAGGACTTTTGAATCTCAGCCATAAATTCATTAACTGCGGACGCGAGTTTTGTGTAAGAGAGAGAAGTTACATTTGGTAATTCTCATATATAATGATTTGACATCCGAGTTTTTAAAAAAATGAAAAGAAAAACGTTTGGTATTTTCAGAGTGTAGCACACGCGCCTGATGGCACATTGACACGTACACAAACACGTGCTATCTCTGAACCGTCATTCTAAAAGTTTTGATTACCCGCCAGTTTGATGTGATAGAGGCATGCGAGTAGAGTACAAAATAGACTTTTGAGTCTACCCACTGCTTCGAAAGAAGCTTGTAAACTTTATGCATGACTTGTACAAAAAAATATTTTTCTATTAAGAGTTGATTGGAATTGGTTCAACGCTTAACTAATATACCACTTGTTGGTATAAAAAAAATTAGACGCTTAGGATTGAAAAGACTTTTTATGTTTGAGCGTCTAATATTTTATGTATAAGTAATACTGAGCGTTGATGATCATGCATCTGAAAATTTTGATCATTGACGCTTGCAGTTATGGTTAAGTACAACTTTAAGGTTCCCCCTAAATTTGATAACTTGTACCAGTTAGGAAAATTTTTTAGATATAAATCAAGTGGATTCCCCCTAAATTATATGTCTAATAAAATATGATGCAAAATGATTAAGCATTTAAATCAATCATACCTAATTCACTTCTCAAAGTGAGAAAACGTTGTTCGTTGAGTGCTTTGGTGAAGATATCTGCCAATTGTTTGTCAGTTCCAATGAAGTGCATGGAGATATCTTTTTTTTGAACGTGGTCACGAAGAAAATGGTATCTAATGTCAATGCGTTTGGTTCTGGGATGAAGAACAGGGTTTTGAGTCATGGCTAGAGCGCTTTGGTTATCACAATGAATGGGGGTGGACCTAGGATTATTCCATAATCTCTAAGTTGTTGTCTCATCCATAATACTTGTGAACAACAACTTCCTGCAGCTACATACTCAGCTTCGGCTGTGGAGGTAGCTATGGATTGTTGCTTCTTACTATGGCATGAAATTAACCTATCACCTAGAAATTGACATGTACCACTAGTACTTTTACGATCTATTTTGCAACCTGCAAAATTTGCATCTGAGTAACCAATTAGTTCAAAAAGAGAATCCCTAGGATACCATAAGCCCTCATTTTGTGTGCCTTTCAGGTATTTAAGGATCTTCTGGGCAACGATTAAGTGTGACTCTTTAGGATCAGCATGAAATCGTACACACATGCATACCGAAAACATAATATCAGGTCTACTAGCAGTAAGATAAAGAAGTGATCCAATGATACCTCTATAATAGTGATATCAACTTTCTTTCCACTTTCATCTTTATCTAGCTTAAGCGTTTGGCTCATTGGAATTTTTGAATATGATGCATTTTCCATACCAAATTTCTTAATCATATCTCTTGTGTATTTAGCTTAGTTTATAAATATGCCATTATGAAGTTGTTTAACTTGTAATCCTAAGAAGAAAGTTAATTCACCCATCATGCTCATTTCAAATTGCTCTTGCATCATTCTCAAAAATTTCTCACACAGACGCTTGTTAGTAGAACCAAATATAATATCATCAACGTAAATTTGGACTAAGAGAATATCTTTGTTATTGGTAATTTTGAATAACGTTGTATCAATGCTGCCTTTTAAAAAGCCTTTACCAATGAGGAAGATAGAGAGAGTGTCATACCATGCTCGGGGTGCTTGCTTAAGCCTATAAAGTGCTTTGTCTAGCCTGTAAACCATACCCTTACCATGATTGTTGATGAATCCTGGTGGTTGCTCCACATATACTTCTTCTTGGAGTTTACCATTCAGGAAGGCACTCTTCACGTCCATCTGATACACCATGAACTTGTTGAACGTTGCATACGCTAGAAACTTGCGGATTGCTTCAAGACGAGCGACAGGAGCGTATGTCTCATCAAAGTCAATACCTTCCTCTTGGCAATATCCTTGAGCTACGAGTCTGGCCTTGTTTCTTATCACAATGCCGTTCTCATCCATCTTGTTTCTATAAACCCATCTAGTTCCAATAACTCCTTGGTGAGTTGGCCTTGGTACTAGCATCCAAACCTTATTTCGTTCAAACTGATTAAGCTCTTCTTGCATGACTTTAATCCAACTTGGGTCGCTTAGCACTTCATCCACTTTCTTAGGTTCCATTTGAGATAGAAAGCTTGCGAACATAGCCTCATTGATCGTAGCGGCTCTAGTCCTAACAGGCGCTTCAATATCTCCAATAATCTGCTCAGGTGGATGATCACGCAGCCATAATCTATCTAGTTGGAAAGGGTTAAGAGGTTGAACAGACGCTTGACGAACAGACGTTTGATTATCCTTTTGCGTAGGCGCTTCAAGTTCATAGATTCTTGTTTGCTCTTGGTGATCGCTCTCTTCATGATCATCAGCATTTTTTACAATATTGTCCATATTAACCTCACGAGTGATCTTAGGAGGTGGCACTGAGATCTCATCATCGTCGTCAGTATCCTCATCAATAGTAACCTTAGACGCTTGATGACATAGATCTTCAACTCCTACATCATTCATATTAACCTTACTCGGTTCTTGGTTAGCATCATGAAAAACAACATGAATAGATTCCTCAACCTTCGATTTGATCTTATTGAGGATGCGAAAATTCTTTCCATTCTTGGCGTAGCCTAGAAAGATTCCCTCATCCGCTTTAGGATCAAATGTCTTTAAACTTTGGGATCCATTATTATGGATAAAACATTTAGAACCAAAGACGTGAAATTATGAAACATTTGGCTTACGTCCTTTCCACAGTTCATATGGAGTTTTTCCATGCTGTTTGTTGATCATGCAACGGTTTTGAGTGTAATAGGTAGTGTTGATCGCTTCGGCCCAAAACCTAGGAGCAAGCTTGGATTCTGCTAACATAGTCCTAGCTGCTTCCTTAAGCGTTTGGTTCCGGCGCTCAGCAACACCATTCGGTTCCGGTACTCATTCACTTATGAGAGAACAAATCCCATATTAGATATCTGCTAAGATTACCACTTGCCCATTAAGTCCGCATTTCAAGGTTGACCCCACCAAAGGGTGATTTGGGTCTAACTACTCTAGTGAATGACCTAACATTACAAGTGCATCTTTAGCCTGATACTTTAGGTCAAAGGTTCACATATACCTATTACGCATAATCAATTCCGTCATTGATAGTCACTGAGTGAAAACCCATGTGAAAAAACCGATGCGAGTCATGTTCGAACATATTAATTCCACTGACGTGTCTACAATCTTAATCTCCTATCATCCCATGATACAAGACAGGCACTCCCATATCGGAGTGAAGATTGTACAAGTATTTGAAGTCTTTATTTGTCCATTAAAGACTTCATATTACTTGCGAACTTATTTTAGTAATCAAGATCGATCTCTCTAGTGCCAATCTTCCTATCCCATAGGAAGTAGAGGGATCGCACTGAAAATATGGACAAAACATTTTACACAACTTATAGATGCAGATAAGAATTAAGTGAAAACTCAATAATGCCTTTTATTTAAGAAGAGTTTAAGTTCAATACAAGATATATGTCCTATACATTCTATCCTCGATGGCATCTGAGGGCATAATCCTAACATGCGCATCCATGGTGCTCAATAATTCAAAAATAGCTGTAGCGTCTACTAGTTGATCGATTCTAGGTAGGGGGTAGTGATCTTTAGGGCAGGCGTTATTTAGATCACGAAAGTCGATGCACATTCTCCACTTGGGCCCTCCTTTTGGTACTAGAACAACGTTGGATACCCATTTTGGGAATTGAATCTCTGCTATATGCTTTTCTTTGAGTAGTTTGTCTATTTCCTCCTTGATTATGGTGTCTTTTTCCGTGCCGAAGTGTCTCTTCTTTTGGATGACAGGTTTTGCGTCGGGAAATACGTTGAGATGACGTTGTATGACTGTTGGGTCTATACCTAGAAGGTCACTGGTTGACCATGAGAACACATCTGCATGCTCTCTCAGCATGGCTATCAATTCTTGCTTCAGGTTGGGGTTCAGGTGAGAACCAATCCTGATAGTCTTCTCTTTGTCTCCAGGTATGAGCACTATGCTCATGAGCTCTCCTACAGGTTCGACGTGTGATGAAATTGGCTTTTTAACCACTTCACTTCCTTCTAATGTCGTTAATTCGGGCTTGCACTTTTTATCTTCAGCTGGCATTTCTCTTTGTTTTAGTGAGACTAAGTAACATTTTTTGGATTGGTGTTGATCTCCAGGTACTTCTCCCACTCCATCGAGTGTTAGAAATTTGATCTTTATATGTGGTATTGATGATACCGCTTCGAACAATACTAGTGCAGGTCGACCGAGTATTACCTTATAGGCTGAAGGGGTATCCACGACTAGGAATTTAGTCAGCTTTGTTACTTTGTTAAATCTTCCTCCCAGGGAGAAAGGTGATACTACCTGTCCCACAAATTATGTCACCTCACCTGCGAAACCAAAGAGAGAAGTCTCCACTGGTTCCAACCTAACATCCCCGAGGTTCATCTGTCAATATGCTTGGTAGAATAAGATATCTACCGACCTACCGCTGTCGATAAATATCCTTTGAACTTTGTAGTTTGCAATCATCGCCGTGATGACCAATGCATAGCTGTGGGGTGTTAACACAGTCTGTGCGTCTTCAGGTCCGAATCGTATTTCCTGCCTAGGTCGGGTTTGACTGGCGTTCATGTAAAATGCAGGTGCGGTCTCTACAGACCTTACCTGCCGCTTGAGTTGTCTCTTAGATTCTTCCTCAGCTAATCCTCCTGAGATCATATAGATGATCTCCCGATCGATGCTATTGACCTCTTTAGGTGCGGCTTCTAGAGCAAGTTGTTTGTTAATTGGTTGAGGAAAGTTTTCCTTCCCTGCGGGTCCGGCTCTACCACCTCCACGGCCCTGCCATCTTCCTCCTCGACTTCTCCAGCTAGCATCCCCATGAAATGGTGTAGGATTGTTTCCATGGTTGGCTTGTATCATGAATTATTTCAAGTAGTCCATTCTAGCTAGTCGTTGGATTTCTTCGACAAGCTCTGGGTAGTCATCGGTGTGATGCCCAAATTCTCTATGGTATCTGCAGTAGACGTTGCTAGGCAGGTTCTTAGGGTCTTGGTCTGCTCCTTCTAGCCATTGTACCACATTCTTCTCTTCCACTGCCATTAGATGCTCACTCCAGTTACCTCGTAAAGGTATACGCCGTTGTCTGGCGTGCATACCTGGCTCAAGTATGGCTACCGGGGCTGGACTAGGAGTCCAACCACTCCTGCGAGTCTTGTTGCAATTATCCTCTTCAGGCTTGTCTTTTCTTTGCTCGGACCGCCGCATGATTTGCACGTCGTCCATGTTGATGTATTTCTCAGCCCGACCGAGTAAGTCGTCGAAGCCCAGGGCTGGCCTTTTGGTGAGTGATTTAAAGAGATCTTCTTACCTCGGGCCTTGCATAAAAGCACTAATTTTTAGGTCGGACGTTGTAGATGGTACCTCCAATGTAGCCGTATTGAAACGTTTGACGTATGCACGTAGGATCTCGTCTCCTATCTGTTTGATGTTGAACAAACTCAAAGGAGTTTTTTTGTGCCGCTTGCTACTAGCTAATTGATGCAAAAACCTTGAGCTAAACTCTGAGAAGGATCCAATGGACCCATCGGGAAGTTGATTGAACCATTGCTATGCAGATTTGGCTAACGTAGTCAAGAAGACCCTGCATTTGATAACATCAGAATACCTGTGCAGCAAAGCAAAATTTTGAAAAATATATAGGTGATCCTCTGGATCTGTTGTTCCTTCGTAGGGTACGATGGAAAGAACCCTAAAGTCCCTTGGCAATTCTTCCCTCATGATGGATTCAGTGAATGGAATCCCCCGATCCATTTGGATCTTGCTTCCCGTCATTTTGCGTTCCATTTCTTCCATTCGTTTTGCCATGAGTTCCATCTGCTCCAGCTTTTCCTTTGCTCTAGTCATCCTGCTGAGGTCTGCCCAACCAGATCAGGCAGATATGAAGCTACTAGCCTCATCCTCTAGATCTTTATCACACCTATTGGGGACCCGATAAGGGCGTTTCTGCAGGTCTTCTTTCCCAGGTATGTCGTGGTACGAGTGTTGCATTGGCTGATGTAGTTCATCAGCATGTTTTTGTTCTTTCTGTAGTCCAGGTCGGGGTGCCCAACCTTCTAGGTCATCCTCGTCCTCCAGGTCTAGACGACGAATGTGACGCTCCTCTAGAGCCAAGTACTTTTTCCGAGGCGCGATGCCTCCTCTCTCTCCTTCCTCTTTCGGATACTCCAGCCTTTTAGCGCTTTTGCCCGGGTTGCCGTCAGGGGTGACATCGTTCACACCCACAGCCTCTGCGTTTCCATCTTTGGACACTCCCCTTTGAGGAGGGGACACGAAATCGTCCTTACATGCATGATCTGCCATACCTCCAAGTTTAAAATCTATCACCTTGGTGACAGCCTTATCGATGACCCCTTCTAGCCTTTGAACGATGAGATCCATGCTCAACACACTTTGAGGGGAAATGTTATTTCCCTCCATCAGGCCTTCCGGCGAGTCGCCTAACACTGGATCTCGCAAGTCATTTGCCGAGCGCCTCACCAGGTGCGCCGGTGTCTCGGGTGTGGACTGTTCTTCTCCAGGCGGGAATATCATTGCCTTTTTTCCTCTCTAGATGTCATCACCTTCATTTCTAATTTCCATGACGTTCCCTTCTGCCATTAAAAATTATTACAGTAAAAGAAATTATTTTTCAAGAAAAAATATGATTACCACATCCCTTTTTTGCTCAGATTTTTCCACAGACGGCACCAATTGATGTGTGTGGGTTTCACATCAATAATATTTATATTAAAATATGGGAGAATATGAGTATTAGGGCGAGATTAATATATAGCAAAAAGCAATAATGTAAATGACAAGAGATTTAACGTGGTTCGGTCCTAAAATTAGACCTACGTCCACCGGGGTAAAGAGTTTTGATCCTTTTATTGATGTTGGAGTCGATATATATACAAAATTTGATGTGGGGGTTAAATGGGGTAGGTCAACTATGCTAAATATACATTTGGTAATAAGAATAAGTCATAATTTATCCATATGAGACTACAATCAATTTGGGTATAATTGGTAAAGATAGGCCGGATCTCCGCAGGTCTATATATGGTAAGATTGAGGATTGATTGGATCTTGTCTCCCAGCTATCCATAATCAGCGCTGCCCTACCTGTGCAGGTCGGGTCAGCTGGGCCTCCAGCTAAGCCTGTCCGAATATGATGTCTTCTAGAAGGATCTAAGTCCACGAAACCATTGGGCTTGGGCCCATATGATGTTAGATAACCCATCTTGGCCCAAAGATGGATTTTTACCCACATCAATATATATAGTCGTAATCCAACTACAATTGTTCACGAAACAACAAGACACGTGAAGTTGGGCAGAGAAATGGTGCCAATGAATCGTCACAATACAACCACAATTGTTCACAAAAAAATAAGACACGTGAAGTTGGGTAGAGAAATGGTTCCAATGAATCGTCACGATCCAACTACAGTTGTTCACAAAAAAAAAAAAAAAACACCTTAGTTGGATATAAAAAATGCCATGTGAAGTTTCTTAACTGCTAAAGGTCTTTTTTAACGTATAAATTATCATGACTCAACACTACAAATCACTTCCAATTACATTTTTTGATATTTATTTGTAAAAAAAATGCACAAAATAGGGAGAAAAATGAGCCAAAAAATTGAAAAATAGTCATTTAAAAAAAAATTGCTCAAACGGGGCTCTTTTGCGTTGCCTTATTTCTTCACCTAGGAATCGAAATGATCCCATTCTTACAATTATATAAAATTCATAATATAACCTACAATTTGTATATTCAAGTCGACGAAAAGAAGCACAAAACAAGGACAAAAATGAGCCAAAAAATCGGAAAATAGTCATTTAAAAAATAAACTGCTCAAACGGGGTTGTTTTGCATTGCCATATTTCTTCATCTAGGCATCGAAATGATCCCATTCTTACAGTTATACAAAATTCACTACATAACCTACAATTTGTATGTTCAAGTCGACAGTAAAAGAATGCAAAAAACAAGGACAAAAATGAGCCTAAAAATCGAAAAAAATCATTTTTTCTGCTCAAACGAGGTTGCTTTGCGTTGCCTTATTTCATCACTCGGGCATCGCAGTGATCCCATTCTTACAGTTTTACAAAGTTCATTACATAATCTATAATTTTGTTGTTCAATTCGATGAAAAAAAATGCACAGAACAAGGAGAAAAATGAGCCAGAAAATCGAAAAAAAATTGTAATTTAAAAAAGAAACTGTTCAAACGGGGTTGTTTTGCGTTGACTTATTTCTTCACACGGGCGTTGCAATGATCCCATTCTTATAGTTTTACGAAGTTCATAACATAACCTACAATTTTTATGTTCAAGTCGACGAAAAAGAAATGCACAGAACAAGGAGAAATATGTGCCAGAAAATTGAAAAAAAGTCATTTTTTTTCAAAAAAAATAAAGTACAATAAGGAAAAAGTCATGATTTATTCTGAAAAAATGAACAAAGTACAAAAAGGAAAAAGTCACAGTCTAGGCTTCCAGTCCATCTCATTGGGAATCCGTGTACTCTCATGTCAGCCTACACTTGGTTGCTTCTTCAAATCAGGGCCATGGACCAACTCAAAATTGGGGGTATCCCAGTAATATTCTTTGAACAGTGGATAGAAGCTCCCTTGATATGTTTTCAAACACTCATCGATGAAGTAATATTTTTCAATCAACAAAGATGACCTAACCCCTAATTCTTTGCATAAGGAAATCACATGTGAGCACGAAATTCGATGAAGCGTCGATGTTCCAAAAGAGCAATATTTATCTTTGATTTGGATGACGTAAGTATGATTACCGGTTCCGATTTGTTGGGGCATTTTAACTTGGCAATGGTGGTGCAACTAAGAAAACATTTGTGGAGTGTGGTGTTTGGAATTTTTTGGTCCATTCATTGTAGATGGCATATGCATATATTGTCATAGGTTGTTCATGCCAAAGACGTTTTAAATCGATCAGCAAAATACATGACAGTACGATGAAATGTGCACTCAACAATAGCTGTGGGTGGAAGATGTTGAACGGATCATATCGGAGAACAATCACCATTCAAAATATTATTTAAGATTTCTCCCATGTTTGTCGTCATAATGCCTTCTTGCTTCCCTCCATCATATGCCAACGTCCACTTTTCTTATGGGATGCCTTTCAAATAATTCAACATAGCTGCATCCTTTTCACCAATAGCTTCCATTGCATTGTCAAACTTTCGGACATTATGTGCCATACCTGCCTCATAACATAGTTCCTTCATAACTTTATTTTCGAATTGACTGTGAAAGTTTGAAGTCATATGTCGCAGGCAAAATCTATGAGCTCCCAGAGGAGGGGAATATGCGGTTAGATATCGAGTAGCATTTAAAAAGCCTTTGTGACGATCAGAAATAAAATAAACACCTTCACCACTACGAACAAAAGTTTTGCTCACCAATTTCAGAAACCATAACCAAGACTAAATTGGCTCATTATCAACGCTTGCAAATGCAAGATGCAAAATATTCTGATTTTCATCCAGAGTTGATACGATCAACAACTGATCCTTGTGGCTTGCGTACAAATGTGTCCCGTCAACATATATGCCTCTGTGACATTGTTGGAATCCATCTATACATGGCTTGTACACCCAAGACACAAATTTCAGCATTTTTGGATTTTGATTGGGTCTTTTGTGTTTCCATTCAACAACCGTGCCTAGATTCCACTTCTGGATAGCTCCTAAAAACTTAGGTAACCATGTAACGGAATTCTCCCAAGTCCCATATACACGCTCATTTGCACGTCGCAAACTGTACCAAATTCTCCCATACATAATTTCGTAACCCCATTTTTTCTGCGCCATTAGTACAATTAGCTTGATCTTACATGACAGTTCCTTCATAACTGAAAGACTTAGGTGCCCAGTACGCCTTTTGTAGGCCGTATTAGCCGACTCTTTAAATAGTCTTATATTGTATCTTGTCAAGTTATTTAATAAAACGCATATTCTTCTTTTTCTTATCATTTTATGAAATTAGATAAAGTCCCCTAGATCACTCTTAAGCTATGAGATGTGTTTGGTATCGGGGATGCCAATCATGGAATACATCTCTAAGGTTGTGGTCTTAAAGATGTTCCAAGTAATAAAATCATTGAGATAGAGATATCAATGACTCGTAAAGACTTGCACGTACAATGCACACTCTTGGAGAGTGTATCCTATTCCATGGATACTAATATAGTGTATATCAGTGCATGTACATGGGATCTCATTGGGACCGTGTAAACTGAACAACCCCCCCGAGATTCCATATTGGAGTCAATGTCGAATTTGGAATCTTTTCGGTAACGTAAGCGTAAGATTGGTCCTCATGAAATGAGGCGCCATTGGTCGTCTCGTGTTTCGCCCATTGTACTTAGATTTGTCACACGATTCTAGGCGAGTCAATAAGTGGGGCATATTGGGTCCAGTCTGGTTATGTACGGAGGCGTGTGAGTGCCAATAGAGAATCCGTCACTGATCATTAGCACCGGCGCATATCCTATGTACTTCACAGTGTATTGACCATGGAAATCTCCGGTTGGAGTCGTATCAATAAGGAGG
Source organism: Buddleja alternifolia (assembly GCA_019426215.1). Lineage (NCBI taxonomy): Eukaryota > Viridiplantae > Streptophyta > Magnoliopsida > Lamiales > Scrophulariaceae > Buddleja > Buddleja alternifolia. The sequence continues at coordinate 21,143,499 of CM033397.1, read as the reverse complement.
CAGTGTTTCCTCGCTTGATTGATAAATTGGTCAATATCACTTACATCGATATACATAGAATCAAGTTATTGGGATTTCGAATGACAACCAAGTCCTAGATTCAATCGGGATATTTGATGGAAGGATTTTACTTACTCGAAAATGGTAATGTGAAAAGGTCACCTAATAATCGTTCATGGCTAGGTCTTCTTGGCGTGTGTCTAATACTAACCTTCATTTGTAGGAGCCATGAATTAATTGGTAATTAATTCTACCAATTCATGGATGGATTAAAATACTTGAAGTATTTAAATCCAGCAATGGAAATTGCAAAAGCACAACGGGATTGTGTTCCTACTACTAGTACATGAACGAACCTACAATGGGGTTACACACTTACTCAAGAAAGTTCTATTACTATGTGAATATTAATCTGGTTTAGGTTTAAAGTGACATTGATTAATGAGATTAATTGATTGAGTGGAAGACATTTTAATTAGTAGGCTTGGGAAAATAATTATTCTATTAGTTAATCTTGGAGATTAATTATTTGCGAAAATTATTGTTATCCGGGAATTTATTTTAGGTACTAATTGTACTATTAATTAATCATGATGATTATTTAATTAACAAGTCTTGAAAGACATGGGAGCCATTTTAATTAAGTTGGACTTAATTAAATGAAGTTACAAGATTCGAATTCAAAGCTAGTCAAAGTTGATAGTGATATTTTTGGAAAGAAGAAGAAAATGGAAACTACTTTTCTTACATATGGAGTAGTAGATGAGAATTGCCAAAATGAGAAGAATCTCTTGCTAGTATAAGAGGATCTCTTGCTCTTCTTCTATTCTTGATGAAAACATAAAGGGAAGAAAGCTTTGAGCTTAGTACTTCCTCTCTAGAGTTTTCTTCTTAGCTTCTCTTGTGCTTCTTGAAAACTTTCTTGCATAGAACTTCTTCTTGAAGATCAGTTATAGAAGATTATCTTCCATAGATACTTCTTCTAGTAACTCTTCTTGTCCTTCACCTCTCACTACATTGACTTCATTTTCTTGAAGCATATATCTAGCCAATCTTTTGCTCAAGGTATGAACTTGCTTGAGGTGTGTCCTTGTAGAGGCTTCTTTCTTTAGGCGCTTGTGGTGGTTTGATTCGAAAATGAGAGCCAAACTTTTTGTTGTGGTTTTCCTTGTGTCTTAGTTATACACCCTCACTATAATAAAATTCCAAACATTGTAATCGGTTAAAACCCCTTTACTCGTATTTTAGTTTTGGTTGCGCATTACTTCGACCCTCTAGCTTGGGATGCCTTTTTTTATATATAAACTTTAATTCTTCCATTGAGCTGGCATCGCTTGTGGGGGCATACCGATCCTAACAATGGTATCAGTGCCCGGGTTAAGCACCACAAAAACTTTGTGTGTTTTTTGCTTTCAGTTTCATTTAGTATTTTAAATGGTTGCTTAAATCTATATATTAGGTTTGTTGATTTAATAATAGCTTGGGATTTATCATCGTTTTTCTTAAAATCTTGGAGATTTTTTTTTTAAAACGATTGAAAATTAAGAGACACTAAAAGGGAAGGTCGAAATCCTAGTGAGGACCGTTGATATTGAACCTATGCTAGGAGACTTTGTGCACACCTGACCGAAGGCTTTGTACGCATAAGGGCGGGCTCCATTAGTAGGACACAATATCGCAAATCGTTGTCAACAGTCGAAGAAAACTTGGCGGGGGTCAAGACGGGGCTGACCATGACCGAATCCATCCCTTGGTGGTGTCGACCATGGTCGAGAAACTGTCCAGCAGCTACTGGACAGTGTGTGCGCTGCCTTGGGGTGCACGGTGCGTTTCCGGGCAGCGTACACGGGTGTCCGTACACACACCACGTGCTTGATGGTTGGACCATCTCGACGTGGTGTGGTACACAGGACTGAGGTCTTCAAAGACTCCCACCTTTGACCCATTTCTTGTTTTTGGAATCAACTTCCATGTGTTTTTGTGTTATTTAAAAGTTTAGAATTTTTGACATTAGAAAAACTCGGTGTTTCCTCAAAACGTATAAATCCCAAAGTTATGATTGTTTCAACTATGTGATGGGATTATGATTAATTTATGATTTGCACGTCATCTTCATACGATTGATGATTGATCTGCATAGTGGATGGATTGTGGGTCAAGCCTTAGATTATTCAATAGGGTTGTAATTATTATTGGCCTCTATTTCGATTTGGTTGTATATTTTATTTTCGCACTTTTTTTTCATTATATTGTAATTGAAGATGGAGACGAAGATGATGGACCATTATTGAAGATTATGTATGTCGTTGGAAGCTTATGTAATAGATCGGGCCTATTTTAATTTAGTACCCTAGATTGCCTTAGATTCACCAGTGGCTCGGGTGGATCGCTTAGGGACCCACAATCATCCATATTTGTTTACCACTTTGTGGATGTCTTTTATTATGTTTTTCTTATATGCTACTTGGATTGCATGATCAAATAATTAAAGATAATCCTAATCTTGATGAAACCATTCATGTTGAACCCCCTCGCTTGATTTGTTTCAAGTAAATCCAAGAAATATTAAGTTTATGTGGAAATTGAACGAGGTTCCATTGTCCACGTCTTCCATCATAAGTGGTGGCATGTGAAATGCCATGAAGCTTAGCCCCCATCCATGAGTCTTGGGGTGGCGTCAAGTGGATTAGGCTGTGACCACCGCTAAGCATAGAGATGCTCGTGGGATCGATTTGTCTAGGTGTCGTCCATTAGTCGTGGGTCACCTAGTCCGGTCGATTGACCATGAATATTTGATGGGCTTGACTTAACGTTTACTACCATATGGGCTCGTGTTCTCGGGTTATATGGGAAAGACGAGGCAAAATATCTTGAAAACTATATGTCGATATAGAAGATCGGTAAGCCTACCATACGGATTTATCATATGGGCTCGTGTTCTCGAGGCATATGAAGAGTCGCTTATGGATCTCGAGCCCACTAGGGAGACCCGCATATCTCCTTGAATATCCATATAAAAGGGTTATGGTATTTGATAAAATAGTGGGAGACAGGTATGATTAAAGACCAAATTATATATGGACAAGATTACATATTGAATGCTAATTGTTTTGCCTCACTATTTATTTTGTAGTTAAATGGCCAAAAATCCACTTTCAACAATCTTAGATTCCAATAGACTTGTTGGTCCCAACTACGCTGATTGGTACTGAAACCTTAAGATTGTGCTTCAAAGTGAGAGCAAGGATAGCGTATTGGATGCGCCTTTACCTCGCGTCACTCGCACAAGCACTGATGATGAACATGCCGCTTTTGACAAGTGGACTGATGATAATATCCAAGTGAGATGCGCCATGATGGATTCAATGACTAATGAGCTTCAAAAGCAATTTGAGAACGTGACCATCTCTAAGGATATTATCAAGAGTCTCAAGGAGCTCTATGGCACTTGAATCAAGAGGAAGAGATTCGCAATCTCTAAAGAACTATTCCAGCTATTCCACGCTCACTTGCACGAGGGATCATCAATCGATGATCACGTTTTACGTATGATCGATCTTATTAATAAGCTTTCCGATCTTGGCATAAAACTTGAGACCGAGCTTTCTATTAACCTCGTGCTTCAGTCCCTTCCAAATTCGTTTGACCAGTTTGTCACCAACTACAACATGGATCAAGTTCAGGCTTCATTACCTGAATTGTTAAACATGTTGAAGAATGCTAATGCATCATCAAGAAAGATAAGCCGGTACTGTTTGTTGGTTCCTCATCCCATTCCAAGGTCTACAAGGCCAATAAGGACAATGGGAAGAAGAAGAACAACAAGAAAAAGCAGTTGAAAGGAAAAGGTGGTGTCAAAAAGGCTAAAGGTACTGATCAGGGTACATGCTTCAATTGTGGCAAAAAGGGACATTGGAAGCGAAATTGCACTGAAGCAGTGAATGGTATGTTTTATGATGAAGTTAACTAATCAATTAATGATGATTCTTGGATGTTGGACACCGGATGTGGAGTTCACCTTTGCAATGATTTGCAGGTGATGGAAAGAAACAAGTAGATAAGTAGAGGGGAGATGACCATGCGGTTTGGGAATGGAGCACGGGTTGCTTCCAAGGCCGTAGGAACTCTCTACTTATATTTTCCCAACAAAAACCGTGTTATTTTGAACAATGTATTTTATATTCCCCAATTAATTAAGAACATCATTTATGTACCTTTGTTGGACAAGGAAGGCTATAGTTTTGTTACAAAAAATGGAGCTTGCTCCATGTTTTATGGTTCTTCTTTAACATTGGAATCAAAGTTGTCTCATGTCTTGTACACAGTTCTCCCCGATACTCCAATCCTATTATCTCAACATGAGGAACATACTAGTAAGAGAAAGTTGGATAATCAAAATGATACATACTTGTGGCATGCTAAACTAGGTCATATATCTAAGGATAAGATTCATAAGATGGTGGACAAGCTTGACCTTCGGGAAATGCTAGATATGCCAACTTGTAAATCTTGTCTAAAGGTAAGATGATCAAGTGGCCTTTTTCTGGGCAAATAGAGCAAGCTACTAACCTTTTAGACTTGGTCCATTTGGATGTATGTGGTCCGCTTAATGTAAGCACTAAAGGGAGTCATTCTTACTTCATAACCTTCACTGACGACTTTTTGAGCTATGGCTACGTGTATCATATGAGATACAAGTCTGAAGCCTTTGAGAGGTTCAAGGAATTTAGACATGAAGTAGAGAAGCAAACAGGATGAAGTATTAAAGCTCTTTGATCGGATCGAATGGGAGAATACTTGTCCGGTGAATTCCCAGATTATCTAAAAGACAATGGGATTGTCTCTCAGTGGACTCCGCCCGGTACTCCCTAACTTAATGGGGTAAGTGAATGAAGGAACCAGACATTGATGGACATGGTTCAGTCCATGATGAGTTTCACTGAACTTCCTCTTCCTTCTGGGGCTATGTCCTAGAATCTGCGACGCATCTATTAAATAGAGTGCCGTCAAAAAGTGTCTCCAAAGTACCATATGAAATGTGGTTTGGTAAACCACCCACTTACAAATACTAAGGGTATAGGGTTGCTCGGCTTATGTCAAGCAACTAGTGGGAGATTGACACGACAAAATCCTAGCAAGAGAACTAGGTCGCGTAAGTAGTAAAGTGGATTTCTAAGTCCGGGGTTATCGTATCCGCAGGGACAACTATAATCTAAGTACCAAGACTACTATATTACTCAATTCTAAGTTAAATCGGTCGATAGAAAGGTTGATTAACTAATTAATAAATACTAGAAAATAAACTAAGGCAACGTCACACCAAATAAAAGGAGGAAACAATAGAGAGAAGCGATCAAGGCACATGGTTCAACCGATTATGCATTTAGATTGTGATTTAGGTTCTATTGGATTAATAGATTGATTTAGCTAAGGCGAAATTCCCTAACGTACGTACTACCCAATCTCTTGGCATAGCAACCCTACCCTTGGTAACGATTTCCTATATATCTCTATATGAAAACCCGATTAACGAGGATGCATTTAAGGTCTAGGAATTCCCCACGTGAATGGAAAGCCACCTAAAGAAACCGAGTCTATCTCTAGTCGGTTTAACTATAGGGTATTCAATGTTTATATCTTCCCTAGGTTATTATCTCTCGATCTCTAACCTAGGCATTTTATCAAACACTTGGTGATCAAGCAAATGTAGCATTGAGATCAAATATTGAATACATAGCTAAAACCAACATTAATCCAATAAACACCAACAAATCAACAATCAAAATAACATAAACGGCCTATCCATGGCCTCAATCAAACAAGTTTAGCTCATATTCATGTCAAAAGTGCAAATATAAATCATACAAGTCATAGGAGATTTGAACAAATTCAATAAACAAATATGTAAAAACTCCCTAATTCTTGTAGAGATGTGGATTCCTTGTTGAATTCTCCATGTTTTGACCTTTAATATTCTCTTCTAAGCTCTCCCTCTCTCTATTTTCGTGTGGTTGCTGATATCCAAGGTGAGTTAGGGTAAAAAATGGCTAAAAGGGGTATTTATAGACCAACCCGCTGCCTCGAACGCCGCGGCGTTCGCTTGTTGAACGCCTCGGCGTTGGCTACTGCATGTGAACGCCGCGGCATTCGTGGATGAACGCCTCGGCGTTCGGCCCCTGCTGCTCCAGCCAGTTTTGGTAAACTTCGCATAACTTTCTCTACCAATGTCAGAATTCACTGGTTCAAGTTGCTGTAGAATCCTAAAACAAAGACCTACAACTCTCCAGAAGACACTAGGGCCGAAATCAAACGTTAAAGATGACAAAATTGTCTCACAAGTCACTGAATGAGAAAACTCCATCGTAAGACGTCTCTTCCGATGACGTTTTCACCTCCTTCCCTACATATCTGATCTTTATTTTCAACATAAGAAATGTACCTTTGCCTCTTATCTTTCCATTGGTAAATGAAGTGTGTAATTTGGACATGGGTAGAGAACTCTATTCAATAAACTCTATCACTGCGCAGACAGTTTGTATCTTTATGCATGATTTACCTTCAATCCTTGTTCTTTTCCTCTAAATGTTATGTTATTCTATAAAATATGAGAAGACAAGGATCAAAGCATCATATGTGATCAAATTATCAAGGAAACAATCAAAACTAAGTCGATAAACGGGGGAAAACTAGTGTAAAAATAACATATATCAACTACCCCCAAACTTAGCTTTGATCGTCCTCGATCAAATACAATCAAACACACATATGAAGATTGAAAATTTCATTTGCCAATTCATACACATAAGAGCAACCATTATACATTCAAAAACGATTATGAAAAGCTACACGATGCTTTGAACATTCAACAATTTGAAAACCTCACAAAATCTTAGTTTCCATCCCTATATCATGAACTCCCACATCCATATTCATGTCAAGAGCACACTTTAGAAAAGATTATGCAAATCAATTGGAAGGTAAAGACATTGAAACAATTCAATATTCGTTAACTCATCGGTGTGTATAAAGTGCAAAAGTCACAATCAAAAGGTCTTTCCGGCTTTTAATGTAAGGCTAGGTGATGGCTAGGACCGGAAGATATGGATAAAGTGACTAAGTCAAGAGAGCCTATGACTCAAAATCATCGAGCTAAATTCTCATATAAACCATATAAACTTTCACAACTTATCACTTATCCCTTTTTCATTCTATTTTGCCTTTCAACTTACAACCCCCAAACTTGTTTCTTTTCATATTGGGTTGTACACAGATTTCCAAGCCAAATGATCCTATTGAGTGCCAAGATCAAAGCCTAGTCAAGAGCACATTTTTTTTCTTTTTTTTTTCATATATCTCTCTCTCTCGACTATTTAGCCCATTGCTCAAGTTTTCATTCCATCCCCTTTTTTTACATAATACTTCAAACCTCAAATATCCCAACATGGCCATAACATCACTATCTAACTCATATACATTCAAATCAAAACAAGGTGACTACCCATATTCAAGTCAAATGATATGAAGTTCTAAACTCTCTTGATTAGGTGCAAGACATTGTTTTTCTTTTAGGGTAGAAGGTGGTTGTCGTGGCTTATGAAATAAAGTCGAATGGTGGTTTCTAGTGTACTTAACACACTCCATTCTTTTCAATACGGTTCAAATCAAGGTCTAGAGATTATGCAATATAGAGAAGGCCAAAATGTAAGGCTAACAACAATGAAAGATGGCCTAAATCATTTTATGACTTCACAACATTAATACACACTTCAAAGTCAACAAAATTGAAAGTCCAAAGTTTTAAATCCTCAAACAAATTGCATAAGCATGACTAAAAAGGGCTTTCAAGTCACAACATATGACATGTTGACCACAGATAAGAAACTTTGACTTCGAGAGAGTAGAGATATTCAAACGCATTATGCTCTCATGCAAGGGTGCACCAATTCATGAATTCTATATCAACAAGGTTGTACCCCCAAACTTAAATTAAACATTGTCCTCAATGTTCATGAAATAAATGCAAGGTGAGAGGGATAAGCGATACAACCCTGAAATGGAGAGAAATGAAGGGAGCACGGTGGTGGGCTCATATCCCAGGATCAAACCGTGAGCAAAACCTGAAAGAAATAGTTCTCTAGGAAATCACATCAACAATAAGACAGAAGAGAAAGCAAGCTAAAGACAAAAAGGAAAAAAAATAAATAAATAAAATAAAAATAACGAAACTTGGGTTGCCTCCCAAGAAGCGCTTGTTTAAAGTCATTAGTTTGACTCTTTTTTTATTTTTCTTCTTCACCCAATACTAGTGGTACCCTTAGTAAACATTTGATCGAGGCCTTGTTTAAACTTCACAGTCTTCTTATCTTTTGTAGCCATTTCTCTCAAGGACTCGCCCACAGGTACGACTTGGTAAACATGATGAACGGTAGAAAAGTGTTTTGTTTCATTAGACAAGTCAAATTTCACCTCTTCTTCTCCAACTTTGAAAGTTAATTTACCATGCTTAACATCAATAATTGCTCCAGCTGTGGCTAAGAAAGGTCGTCCCAAAATAATGGGGACCTCAGCATCGTTGGCTATGTCCAGTATTATGAAATCGACTGGAATGATAAGATTTTTCACCTTGACCAAAATGTTCTCTAAGATGCCTACAGGGTGCTTGACCGAGCGATCCGCCAATTGCAAGGAGATTGTAGTGGGTTTTAAGTTCGTGAATCCGAGCTTCCTACACACAGATAAGGGCATGAGTGAAACACTAGCACCTAAATCACATAAAGATTTTGAAAAATTCAAATGACCAATAGTGCAAGGTATAGAGAAACTCCCTGGATCTCTTAGTTTTGGCGGAAGCATGTTTTGTAGAATTGTTGCACATTCCACCGTAGTAGGCATCGTATCATGCTCTTCCACCTTTCTTTTCTTGGAGATGATCTCTTTAAGAAATCTATCATAGTTGGGCATTTGTGATAAAACATCTACAAGAGGAATATCAATACGCAATTGTTTAAAAATATCAAGAAACTTAGCAAATTGCTTATCTAACTTCCCTTTTTGTAATGCAAGTGGAAAAGGGGGCCTTGGTTTGGGTACGGAGGGTTCGGGTGAAGAATTTCCTGAAACAGGGGAGAACGTCGCGGTGTTAGAGGGTTGAACACCGCGGTGTTTCACTCTAGTAGGTGCAATGTCACGGTGTTCCTTGGGAAACGCTGAGGCATTTGTTCCGGAGTCGGATGCTGCCTCGTTTTCGTCCGAACGGTGTGGTGTATCATCCTTTTTACCTCCCAAGTCTGAATCGATGAAGTTCTTTCCACTTTGAAGAGTTATCGCATGAACTTGTTCCCTTGGATTTTTCTCGGTGTCACTTGGTAAAGTTCCTTGAGTTCGTCCTGAAAGCATGTTGGCAATTTGCCCAATTTGAGTTTCTAAGTTCTTTAGTGCGACTTCTTGATTTTTTAAGCTCTCTTCTTGTCTCTTGGACATCATTTCTTGAAATTGAAACTTTTGTGTCGCCTCCGTCATGAACGTTTGCCACACATCTTCCATATTATTCTTTTTCTCAGTTTGTTGTGGTTGCTGGAACCCCCCTTGCCTTTGAAATGGAGGTTGCTGAAAAACGGGTGGTGGTGGTGGTTTCGCCATATTCATATTTTGGTTCCACGAGAAATTTGGATGATTCCTCTATCCCGGATTGAAAGAGTTCGAGTAGGGATTGTTTTGTTGACGACTTGAATTTTCCATGAAGTTAACACTTTCAACAAAGTTCGGTGCCACACATAAATTTCTTTGTAGGCATTCAAAGTTCGTGTGGTCACCTCCACAATTTTCACAATCGGCTCGGACATGATTCACCGCACCTTGCATGAGTCCTAAAGCATCTAACCTTTTGTTTAGGGCCTCCAATTGAACGGCTACTGTGGAGCTATTCCCAATTTCATACAATCCGGCGGGCTTCTTGGGCAACATGATTCGTTCGGTTGGCCATTGATAGTTGTTCTCGGCCATGAGCTCAATTAATGCCCAAGCTTCCTCAGGTTATTTGTTCATGATAGTACCTCCCGCCGCGGCATCTAGATTCGTACAAAGATTCGATCCCAAACCCAAATAGAAAGTTTGAACAAGTGTGGGCACGGCTAACCCATGGTGTGGGCATTTCCTCAAAAGTTCCTTAAAACGCTCCCATGCCTCATAAAGTGATTCTCCCTCATATTGACGAAAGCTGGTGATTTCATTTTTCATTGCGGCCGTCTTACCCGGTGGAAAATACTTAGACAAAAATTTATCCACCATTTGTTCCCAAGTACGGATAGAGGCGGTTGGCAAAGAGTTGAACCATTGTTTAGCTTTATCTTTGAGAGAGAATGGGAATAACCGTAAACGTATGGCATCGTCGGTGACCCCGTTGTTCTTGAAAGTGTGGATAATCTCCATGAATGTTGCTATATGAGCATGTGGATCATCATGAAGTAAACCGGAGAATTGAACCTGGTTTCCTATCATTTGGATATACCCCGGAAGGATTTGAAAAGTGTTAGCCTCTACCGGTGGTAGAACAATTGGCCCGGAAGCTCCTTGAATGTTTGGCATCATATAATCCCTCAACGGGCGTTGTGGAGGCGCCTCTGGTTGGTTTTGATGGACTCGAAGATTTGCAAGTTCCCGACGAACTGCTTCTTCTAAGATAGCAGGATATATGTGAATAGGAGGAGGATTCAGATTTGGATCCATTGTGGTTTGATGTTGTTGAGTCTCTCTTTGTAGTCTTACCCCTCGAGTAAATATTCGTTCAATTTCAGGGTCAAACTCCGCTAGTTCCACTCGAGTACGGGTCATGCATTAACCGAGATAAAACCTTGCACAAAGAAAGACACACAAATTAAAAATAAAAGAAATGATCTAAGCTCAGAAAGAATAAGGGAATCTCAATATTAGATAAAATAGTTATCCCCGGCAACGGCGCCAAAAACTTGACACGACAAAATCCTAGCAAGAGAACTAGGTCGCGTAAGTAGTAAAGTGGATTTCTAAGTCCGGGGTTATCGTATCCGCAGGGACAACTATAATCTAAGTACCAAGACTACTATATTACTCAATTCTAAGTTAAATCGGTCGATAGAAAGGTTGATTAACTAATTAATAAATACTAGAAAATAAACTAAGGCAACGTCACACCAAATAAAGTGAGGAAACAATAGAGAGAAGCGATCAAGGCACATGGTTCAACCGATTATGCATTTAGATTGTGATTTAGGTTCTATTAGATTATTAGATTGATTTAGCTAAGGCGAAATTCCCTAACGTACGTACTACCCAATCTCTTGGCATAGCAACCCTACCCTTGGTAACGATTTCCTATATATTTCTATATGAAAACCCGATTAACGAGGATGCATTTAAGGTCTAGGAATTCCCCACGTGAATGGAAAGCCACCTAAAGAAACCGAGTCTATCTCTAGTCGGTTTAACTATAGGGTATTCAATGTTTATATCTTCCCTAGGTTATTATCTCTCGATCTCTAACCTAGGCATTTTATCAAACACTTGGTGATCAAGCAAATGTAGCATTGAGATCAAATATTGAATACATAGCTAAAACCAAAATTAATCCAATAAACACCAACAAATCAACAATCAAAATAACATAAACGGCCTATCCATGGCCTCAATCAAACAAGTTTAGCTGATATTCATGTCAAAAGTGCAAATATAAATCATACAAGTCATAGGAGATTTGAACAAATTCAAGAAACAAATATGTAAAAACTCCCTAATTCTTGTAGAGATGTGGATTCCTTGTTGAATTCTCCATGTTTTGACCTTTAATCTTCTCTTCTAAGCTCTCTCTCTCTCTATTTTCGTGTGGTTGCTGATATCCAAGGTGAGTTAGGGTAAAAAATGGCTAAAAGGGGTATTTATAGACCAACCCGCTGCCTCGAACGCCGCGGCGTTCGCTTGTTGAACGCCTCGGCGTTGGCTACTGCATGTGAACGCCTCGGCGTTCGTGGATGAACGCCTCGGCGTTCGGCCCCTGCTGCTCCAGCCAGTTTTGGTAAACTTCGCATAACTTTCTCTACCAATGTCAGAATTCACTGGTTCAAGTTGCTGTAGAATCCTAAAACAAAGATCTAGAACTCTCCAGAAGACACTAGGGCCGAAATCAAACGTTAAAGATGACAAAATTGTCTCACAAGTCACTGAATGAGAAAACTTCATCGTCAGACGTCTCTTCCGATGACGTTTTCACCTCCTTCCCTACATATCTGATCTTTGTCTTCAACATAAGAAATGTACCTTTGCCTCTTATCTTTCCATTGGTAAATCAAGTGTGTAATTTGGACATGGGTAGAGAACTCTATTCAATAAACTCTATCACTGCGCAGACAGTTTGTATCTTTATGCATGATTTACCTTCAATCCTTGTTCTTTTCCTCCAAATGTTATGTTATTCTATCAAATATGAGAAGACAAGGATCAAAGCATCATATGTGATCAAATTATCAAGGAAACAATCAAAACTAAGTCGATAAACGGGGGAAAACTAGTGTAAAAATAACATATATCAGAGATAAGTTGAATGCAAGATCCTCCTTATGTAAGTTTATGGGATATCCAAAGGAATCCTATGGATATTATTTCTACAACTCTTTGGAACATTAAGTGTTTGTTTCAAGGAACGCTCTCTTTTTAGAAAATGAATTTCTATTGGATTGAAATGGCAAGGTTGTAGAACTCGAGGAAACTTAAGAACCAAAAAAGGGTTCACCTGATACCATAGAGACATAACTAGAAGTAGTAGCAAGTACACAACATCCTCGAAGATCTAAATGGATCTTGAAACAACCTGAGAGGTATGGTTTCTTGCTTGATGCAACGAGGATGGTAATTTCCCTGATCCAAAGACATATGGGGAAGTAACGTTGGACATCAATTCGGGAAAATGGTTAGAAGCCATGCAATCCAAGATGGACTCCATGCACTCCAACAAGATTTGGACCTTGGTGGATCCACCAGACTGGTCTAAACTCGTAGGCTACAAATGGGTTTATAAGCAAAAGCTTGGAGCTGATGGAGAGGTAGTCATCCACAAGGCACGTCTCATGGCGACAGGTTACACTTAGAGGCAATGAATTGACTATGGTGAAACCTATTCACCAGTGGCGATGGTCAAGTCCATTTGGATACTTCTAGCCATAGCTGTATATTTAGACTATGAGATATGGCAGATGGATGTAAAGACTGCTTTTCTCGATGGTGAAATCGAGGAAGAGCTTTACATGGAGCAACCCGAGGGCTTCGCATCCATAGTAAGTGAGCACAGGATGTGCAAACTTTAGAGATCCATTTATGGACTCAAACAGGATTCCCGAAGCTGGAACAAGTGTTTTAATGATACTGTACAAACATATGGTTTTGTTCAAAATGTTGATGAAGCTTGTGTGTACAAAAAGGCTAGTTGGAGTGCGATAACGTTTTTGGTGCTTTACATTGATGACATTCTATTGTTTTGAAACAACATAGGAATGTTACAAGAAACTAAAGCATGGTTATCCACACAATTCTCCATGAAGGATATGGGAGAAGCATCCTACGTTCTCGGGATAAAGATTCATCGAGATAGATCGAGTAGAATGCTGGGACTCTCTCAATCTGCGTACATAGATAGAGTTTTGAAGAGATTCAAAATGGATCAGTCCAAGAGAGGACTAGTGCCTGTGAGACATGGTATTTCTCTTTCCAATTCTATGTCCCCTCAGACACCGGAGGAAAAGAAAAAGTTGTCTCGCATACCATATGCCTCCGCTATAGGGAGCATTATGTATGCTATGCCATGTACCCGGCCTGATGTGACTTATGCACTTAGTGCAACAAGCTGATATCAAGTCAATCGAGGCGAAGAGCACTGGAAATCCGTAAAGGCAGTCCTTAAGTACTTAAGAAGAACTAAGGATGCCTTCCTAGTCTACGGTGAAGGAGAATTGAAAGTGGAAGGCTATACAGATTCTAGCTTCCAATCTGATGTCGATGATTTCAAATCTATCCTGGGATTCGTCTTTGTACTCAATTGTGGAACGGTCAGCTGGAAGTGTTCCAAACAAGAAACTATTGTTGACTCCACCACATAGGTTGAGTACATTGCAGTCTGGGTGGCTGCAAAAAAAGCTATTTGGATGATTAATTTCATCCAAGTGTTAGGTGTTGTTCCATATATTGTTAATCCCGTACGATTGTACTGTGATAACAATGGGGCTATTGCACAGTCAAAAGAGCCAAGGTCCGATCAGAGGTCCAAGCATATAGAAAGGCGATACCATCTGATCAGAGAGATGGTTCGCAGAGGCGACGTTCGAGTGCAAAGTATGGACTCGGCAAACAACATAGCAGACCCCTTTACCAAACCCTTGGGCCAAAGAGTATTGGAGGGACATCTTGAGAAGATGAGCCTGAAATGCATTAAAAATTAGCTCTAGGGCAAGTGGGAAATTGAAAGAGTTAGGTGTCCGGCGCGCCATTCGTAGGGCGTATTAGCTGACATTTTAAACGGTCTTATATTGTGTCTTGTCAAGTTATTTAGTAAAAGGCATATTCTTCTTTATCTTATCATTTTATAAAGTTAGATAAAGTCCCCTAGATCACTCTTAAGCTATGAGATGTGTTTGGTATCGGGGATGCCAATCATGGAATACTTCTCTAAGGTAGTGGTCTTAAAGATGTTCCAAGTCATAGAATCATTGAGATAGAGATATCAATGACTCATAAAGACTTGCACGTACAATGCGCACTCTTGGAGAGTGTATCCTATTCCATGGATACTGATACGGTGTACATCAGTACATGTATGTGGGTTCTCATTGGGATCGAGTAAATTGAACAATCCCGCCGAGATTCCATATTGGAGTCAATGTCGAATTTGCAATCTCTTCGGTTACATTGGCATAAGATTGGTCCTCATGACTTGAGGCACCATTGGTCGTCTCGTGCCTCGTCCACTGTACTTAGATTTGCCAAATGATTCCAGGCGAGTCATAAAGTGGGGCATGTTGGGTCCAGTCTGGTTATGTACGGAGGTATGTGATTACCAAGAGAGAATTCGTCACTTGTCATTAGCATCGGCGCATATCCAATGTACTTCATAGTGTATTGACCATGGGAACCTCCAGCCGAAGTCGTATCAATAAGGAAGCAGTGTTTCCTCGCTTGATTGATAAATTGGTCAATGTTACTTAGATCGATATTGATGGTCCTAAGTGGCATACGAAAGGGTCTAGAAGAGGGGGGGGGGGTTGAATAGACCCTGAAGTCGTTTTCGACTTCAAAAAATTCGCATCACTTTTAAAGATTTGAACGCTTGGAAAGTTGAGCGCTAGGTCAGGCGCTACCATAAACATAACTTAGACTTAGTGATTTTAGCAATTTACCAAAGTAGGTTAAAGCTAAGATCGCTTAATCAAGGTTAGCACAGCGGAAATGATTTCAAAACTTTAGCGTTCAGTTTTGATTAAATAGTCGCTTATCAGTTTAGCTTGCTTTTTTTAGAATAAATAAGAGAATATAAAGCAAGACAATATTAATAATAATAAATAACACAAGAAATTATAAGGTTCACTGGGTGATGTAATCCCAGCTATGTCCTTCTTCTCCTTTTTCACTAAGAGGGAATTTACAAAGTTGATTTTCAAAGAATTACACAGAATCTTCTACAAAGTAGTAAAGAGGTGAAAAATGATCTCGGGCTCCTTGATCACACAGATTTCAGCACCAATGAAGATTTTCTTCTACAAGCTTCTCTCACTCAGAAACACTGCCTGTAAGAGGTTTCAACAACTTTCTCACTCAGATGAAGGTTTAGGGTTTTTGTCACATAGGTTTTGTTTGTTATTGGAAAGATCAAACAACTTGAAATATCTCAGTAAGAGTTTAGGTTTCTTCTCTGGAAGATGTTTGAGATATTTGTGATTGTTTGGAATGTATGTAAAAAGCTTGAAAGATTTTGGCAATGGAGTTTCTGAGCTTTTCTTGAGAAAGTATTTCAGCAAAGTTTTTGCTTGTTGATCATCCCTTTTTTGGGTTTGGTGGAATGAGGTATTTATAGGCAATTCTTGGGATTTGTCCGTTAGACACATGTGAGCGCGTGCTCTTCACGCAGCGCGTGAATCAGCCTTTTCTCTGACATTCTTGAAATCCTACTGATTCCGATTGGACGGGAGCAGACTTGAACTCTGAAATCCTGACAGTCTAGTCAAAATGTGGCTTGTCCACAAGTCATAATAGGTTATCATATTTAATGCTCTTATCAGGCATTTAATGCATTTGAATTTATTTCCCGTTTGAAATAAATGTCCGTTGAAATGATTGCATTTAAGTCTTTCATGACTTGAGGATTTATTTCAGGTAAATCTGATATTGATCGCTAGAGTGTATTGAGCGCTTGATCCATAAATCCTGAAATGATCCTTTAGCATTTGACAAACGCTAAGAATAAATCTTCATCTTCATTTGACTTCAGACGCTGATCTTCAACTTCATCTTTAATAGACTCACCTAGAATTCTATTAGTGATCCGGTATCTAATACTTAGGCTAAAATCTACAAAAATAAAAATTACAACCCTAACAAAATTACATACTTTCAAATGCTTATACAATTGATCTATGAAAACAAAAACTTACATTATATTTTGGGGTCTAACATAAAGTCCTATCTTGTCATCATCAAAACATCTAACATGAAATTCTTAACAATTTCCCCCTTTTTGATGATGTCAATACTTTAACTCTTATAACTCTTTTATAGATTAAGAGTTCAAAGAGACGCCCAAAAGTAATTATAAGTTAGCGTTTAGAAAGTTAGTAAAGTTAGCTAATGTTAGATTAGCCTCAACAAGTTGTTCAGCAATAAATGATTCATCCATTCATATAGGAAGATAAGCATACATGATTTATACTAAAATAAGAAAATTTAAAGCGATGACAGAATTATAAACATTAAAAAAAATGCGCAATTATCTTCTCTGTAGCTTCTCTTCAGCCGTTATTTCACTTACTAGATCCAAGAGAAGTCTATCTATGTCTATCATAGTTGTGTGCTGAACTTCATCATAATCGTGCCTTCTTATTCTAGCGCTTTCATTCAGCTCCAACAATCTTTCCGTCCATTCCCTCGGAGGGATTCTAAGTTCTGGGATCAAGTCATGGTAAATGTCTTGTCTTCGATCATTGGTGGATTTCCAGTTGATAGGTCTTCTAAGAGGTCCAGCGTATGGATGAAAACCCATACTCTCTAAGAATTCAACTTTTAATTCCAGAAGCAAATGTCTACCTTTATAGTATCTTGGCTTTGTTTTCTTAGTAAGCATCTTCTTTATGCTCACTATCTCTTCGAACATTGATCGCCAGTGCTTATTATCTGTCTTAGATATGGCTTTGGACTGATGATGTTTTTCTTTATCTTCCCCCTTCTTGGCATCATCAAGAGAGGTTTTCAACTCAGCGATATCTCGGCGCATGAGCTTGACTTCATCAATCAAAAGACCAACTTGCTCAACGATACTTTGAGAGGCCAGATCGGAAGTATTGTGACGCTCAGTATCAGTGGATGCATTCTGGGCAAGCGTCCTATTGAAGTCGTCAGAAAGTTCTTTGACCAGGGGAGCGATACTATTCATCATAGAGATTGTAAGCTTGGTTGCGTGACACATGTCGGCCTTAAGCAGTCTCTCTACACTATGAAGCATTGAGTTGCTGGGCTCTTCTAAATGAGAACAAGAGCCCGTTAGATCGCTAAGAGAATTGCGAACAACTTTCTTGAAATCTCGTGCCTCTGGATCACTTTCTGAGTTCAAGTCAAATTCTGAGGAGGAACGCTCAGGGCCATGTGAGCTAGACACTGGAGCTTTTCCTTTAGATTTATCTCTTACAAGTGGCTCTTCAGGCCCATCAAGGACTTCCTGAATCACTTTATCCATGAATGGATCTTCAGTCACTGGTTGACAAAGAGGTTCTTGAGTAGGGATCTCGACTACTGAGGTGCTAGAAATATCTGGCAAAGAAGCGCCTGGAATTTGAGCGGCTTCCACAGTAGGAGTGATATCCTCTAATATCTCAACAATCTCCAAGGGAGGAGAAGGATTCTCACCAGCAATGACCCAAAGGGAGCCAATCGCTTCCATGACGTGCCTTGGACTAATCAGATTGGTCTGCGGAATAAAGAATATAGCGTCTTCACGCTCTTCAGTGCTTAGTGCAAATTGCACATTTTCTGGCAGATCAACTTCTGAAATGTAAGAGTTGTAGAAGTCCAATAAATAAGGCATAAGCGCTTGAGCTGCTTCTTGGTCCACTGGCCTGATCAATGATATCATTTTGGCCACTTGGATGTTTTGTTGGCAAAAGAGCACCGGATAAAGGTTGTATCCTCGGAAGTCACTTAACCCAGAATATTGGTTGAAAGTAATATCCATCGCTTGTGCATTCTCTATCACTGCTCTTCTGTCTTTTTAGAATTCAATAAACTCAGCATGATCGTCATCAAGATTCACACAGATTGCACTTTGATCGGGAAGAAGCGGTCACTTGCTCGAAGAAGCATCCTCATTCAAATCAAGCTGGAGTCGCTAACCCAATGTCAACTTATAACCTCCTTGACTGATTTGTCTAAGTTGCTCATGAAGATAGTGTTCCATGCCTTGGCGAAAATAAGGCAAAGCATTTATCGGACCTACAAGCGATTTACGCTTCTCCAAAAGAAACAAAGCATATGCTCTACGCCTATAATCAATGCCAAAGTTAAACAAAAATGGATACTTCATCATTTCTTCAATTGAATGGCAGAGCAAAACAAAATTTTCTGCCCATCAGGACGTATTCATTATCCATCTTTTTCTGAGAGATTCAGCGAGTTCACTATCAGATCTAGTGGCAAGTAATTCCTTGAAACGTTGTTTCTCTACTATGTAGTTATCTGCCCATACTCTTGCAAGAAATTCTTTGGCTTCATCTTCAACCCAGAAGTTGATGGGGTTAGGGTGATCTCGAAGCATAGCACCCTTGCCTTTCCATAACTTCAGCGGCTTTTCCGCGGATTGGTTAGCGTTTGAGTGAACGATTTGAGAAAGCGCTGAATATCCTAATTTCTGCCGTTGTTCTTCATCAGGATTCTTTCCCAAATCTCCCATGTGTGGATTCCGTATCTGGACATGAGTTCGGCGAAAAGGGTAATTGCGTTCCATGCTTTTGCCGTACTTTTGAAAGTAATTACTCTCAAACTCATCAAGTGTCATCGTTGTTGGTTCCAGATATCCGAGGCAGGCAGTGATATCTTTCATTGTGGTCACTTCGCTGGAGGCAAGCGTTTCAAAAATGGTTGATTTCTGGAAAGCTGAAAGCTTTGGAATGTGGAGAGTAGTGTGAAAATTTATCTCCATATCAATCATCTGACGAAGCGGCGTCTCTCTCCAGGCATAATAAAATTCTAAATCCGAATTAGAGCCTCTTGGAAAGAAATCATTCGCTTGAGGAGGAGGAGGACCAGTTGGTGTGGGGATTATGAGGGCTACTTCTGTCAACCGCTTAGCATCCACAATTGTTTCTTTAGCTGGAGAAATTTCAGTGTCTGGAAGAACTGTGCCTAACTCTTTAGTGATATCCACCACTGTTGAAAAATCAACATCCAACTTGATATCCTCAGGAGGAGGAGGTGCATCAACGGTTGGTTCATTTTGAGCTAATAAATGCAAGCGTTTGAGAAAATCACGCAAAATTTCTACCAATTAGAAATTAGACATAAAATACGACAACGCCTACCCTGAGGAGGTTCATCGACTGTTTCAGTCACTTGATTTGTTTCAACTATTAGCATAGTTTCCTAAGACTCCGGGATCACTTCTTCAGGATCTAAATCAAGGAAAGAAGTGATGGGATTAGCACGAATGGGAATGCGCAATTTCTCAAGAGTGTTAAGAACAGTCTAGATGTTTGCTTCACACTCGGCTGAAAGAATTTTATCCTAGCGTTAGATCCAAAAAAAAAACTAACGAGGAAAGGATAGACTACTTTTATTAGCACAAGTACTTACCCTGAACACGAGAAAGGCTTTCAGACTGAGTTGTGGCTTTAGGCTCTGAAATGGGTTCAGGAACAGCGTCTGAAGAAGTAGGAGAAACACTCACTGGTTCTTCAAGAGCTGGCTCAACTGGAGCGCTTGTTGATGCAACTGGAGTGGACAAAAGAGTACGCCTGCAGGCTAGCGGTACTTCTTCTTCTTCTTCTGTTGCTTCTTCTTCTTCTTGAGAGAAGATAAATGCTGGAGAAGGAGAGGGCGATTTGGGAGAAGGAGAGGGAGACTTCCGTTTCTTCTTGGGCTCCGGCTTCTTCTTATGCTTCTTAACTGGATTCGATGGCTCAGCTACTTTCAAAGTGAGTTTTCTTTTAGGTCTCTTGACCACCACTACCTCTTCGGATAAAGATGATGAAGACAAGGTCGCTTGCTCTTCATCATCGCTACGAACAACTCCTTCAGTAAAAAGTTGCTCACGCTCTTCTTTGGGAATTGCTGCACCGCCACGTCGCCTTGGTTTGAGTAGCTCACTGTCATCTTCTTCCAATAGAACTTAAGCGCTGGGACCTTCTTTCCAGTGGTGTTGATGAAACCGCTAGCGCTTAGAATACGACTCAACACAATCCCATAAGGCTTGGGATTTATTGACTTGGCCATCGCTGCCTTGAAGCGATTGAAAACATAAAGCGACCAGTTAATCTTCAACTTGGTCAGAATGGCAACCATCATTTTGTGCTGAATATTGGAAACCTTATCGAAACTACCCTTCCTGCACTTTATCATCTTTGGGCAGATGTCACAAGAATGACATATTCGCCCTTCTTGTCATTCTTCTTGAAGTTGTGTTCGTAAGCAACTTCAACATCTTCTTTCTTGATTAAAGCTCAGACTTTGGTAGCATCTCCGAGAGTAACATTCTCAACTTTGCCACCATCATTTGGCAGATTGAGTTAAGATGATATGAGTTGAGGGGAGAGAACGAAGGTCTCATGAGCAAAGGGAAAGACGCAGGAAATGGAGTTTCCATCGTCGGAGATTTTTGCGTACTTGAAGAAGAAAAGGGTTTCTTCCTAGGAGATATTTGTAAAGGAAGTGATCATATCTCTCAAACCAGACTCTTGGATCAGAGGAAGAACAGTCCTTAGAAGGAAGTTCTGGTTGTCATAAAGGTAGTCCCAGTTAACAAGAAATCCGGCGTTAACAGTGACTTTTTCGATTTGGAAGATTTTCCGGCAGCAGATTTTGAAGATTTAGGTGCCATTGATGAACGGAAAAGCTTCGGATGAGGAGAGAAAAGAGAGTCTTTTTGCCTTAGAGAGAAAAACTTTTACAGTAGGAGTCTTTGGAAGTGATAAAGTTTTATTGTAAACATTGCAAAGGGTTTCAATAGGAGGCAAAAATAACTCCTCAACTATTAGATGAGTGACATGTGTACAGGAATTAATTTTAAAAATAACAAAAGTTAAATCTGAGTCGTTTACTCATAGATACGGATGTCAAAAAGTGCGGTAAAATAGGGTAACAACTGTGAATTATAAAAGTTTGAAATCCGCAGTTACTTTTTCAAAACGTTTGAATAATTTGAAATTTTCAGCATGAATTACACGCGCCTGATAGTACACTGACACGTACTCAGACAGGTGCAGTTACTGAACCGCCTAATTTTTAGATAGGAATCATTAACCGTCAGTTTGATTTGATAAGCACGTGTGGGCAGTTGTCAAATCTAATATTTTAGACTTATCCACACGCTATCTTTTAGCAATGAAAACTATGCATGAATTTTAAAAAAATTACTTAGTGTTTAAGTAGGAATATTCTTAAACGATGTAGTCGTTTTAATAAAGTGCATTTTCTTAAAGCTGAAGATTTTTGATACAAATCAATCGCTTGATATTTTAAGATATTGTCATTTAATTTTATTAGAGATTGATTTTGTCATGCATAATAAATAAACGCTAGTGATCATTGCATAGAATTTTCAAAGTCATTTTTTATCACAGTCGCTCATAGATTGAGACAAGTACAATTTTAAAGTTCCCCCTAAAATTGATGACTCATTTCAATTTTGAAAAACACTTTAGACATAAACATAAAGTGAATTCCCCCTAAATTATATGCCTATAAAATATGATGCTTTATGATTTAAGCGTTTAAATCGATCATACCTAATTCACTTCTCAAAGTGAGAAAGCGATGTTTGTTGAGCGCTTTGGTGAAGATATCTGTCAATTGTTTGGCAGTTCCAATAAAGTGCAAGGAGATATATTTTGAACATTGGCACGCAAGAAATGGTATCGAATATCAATGGGTTTACTTCTAGAATGAAGGTCTGGGTTTTGGGTCATAGCTGAAGCACTTTGGTTATCGCAATGGATTGGGGTAGGACCTTAGATTGTTCCATAATCTCTAAGTTGTTGCCTCATCCAACGGATTTGTGCACAACAGCTCCCAGCGGCTACATACTCTGCTTCAGTGGTGGAAGTCGCTATAGATTGTTGTTTCTTACTATGCCACAATATTAGTCTATCACCTAGAAATTGACATGTACCACTAGTACTTTTTCTATCAATTTTGCATCCTGCAAAATCTGCGTCTGAATAACCAATTAGTTCAAAAGGAGAGTCTCTTGGATACCATAAGCCCACATTTTGTGTGCCTTTTAGGTACTTAAGGATTCTCTTGGTAGCATTTAAATGTGATTCTCTAGGATCAGCTTGAAAGCGTGCACACATGCATACCAAAAACATAATATCAAGTCTACTAGCGGTAAGATAAAGAAGTGATCCAATAATACCTCTATAGTTAGTGATATCAATTTTCTTCCCACTTTCATCTTTATCTAACTTAAGCGTTTGGCTCATTGAAATTTTTGAAGATGATGCATTTTCCATACCAAATTTCTTAATCATACCTCTTGTATATTTAGCTTGGTTTATAAATATGCAATTAGGGAGTTGTTTAACTTGTAATCCTAAGAAAAACGTTAATTCACCCATCATTCTCATTTCGAATTGGTCTTGCATCATTTTCGAAAAATTTTCACACAATCGTTTGTTAGTAGAACCAAATATAATATCATCAACATAAATTTGCACTAAGATAATATCTTCATTATGGGTAATTTTAAATAACGTTGTATCAACGCTGCGTTTTGAAAAGCCTTTACCTATAAGGAAGATAGAGAGTGTGTCATACCATGCTCTTAGTGATTGTTTAAGGCCATAGAGTGCCTTATCCAATTTGTAGACCATACTTTTCCCATGGTTGTTGATGAATCCTGGTGGTTGCTCCACATATACCTCTTCTTGGAGTTTACCATTCAGGAAAACACTCTTTATGTCCATTTGGTATATTGTGAACTTGTTAAATGCGGCAAATGCTAGGACCATACGAATCGCTTCAAGACGAGCTACTGGGGCATACGTGTCATCAAAATCAATACCCTCTTCTTGGCAATAACCCTGAGCGACTAATCTGGCTTTGTTTCTTATAACAATGCCATCTTCATCCATCTTGTTCCTGAAAACCCATCTAGTTCCAATGACTCCTTGGTGAGTTGGTCTTGGTACTAGCGTCCAAACCTTGCTTCTCTCAAATTGGTTAAGCTCTTCTTGCATTGCTTCTACCCAACTTGAATCACTGAGTGCTTCATCCACTTTCTTTGGTTCCATTTGAGATAGAAAGCTTGCGAACATGGCCTCATTGATTGTAGCGGCCCTAGTTCTAACAGGTGCTCCAATATCTCCAATGACTAGCTCTGGTGGATGGTCACTAAGCCATTTATGATCAGGTTGGAACGGGTTGAGAGACTCTTGATTATCAATCGCTTGACCCTTATTTGTCTCTGGCGCAGTCGCTGCATCATTCACAGTTCTAATTTGCTCTTGATGATCATTCTCTTCATGATCATCAGCGATTCTGACAATATCTTCATTAGAAACCTCACGAGAAATCTTAGGAATGGGCCCAAAGATCTCACTATCCTCATCATCATCACTATCATCACCAAGATTGATTTGTGACACTTGTTGGGCAAGATCTTTAATGCCTACATCATCAGGATTAACCTTACTCGATTCTTGGTTAGCATCATCAAACACAACATGAATGGATTCTTCAACCTTCAATTTGATCTTATTTAGGATCCAAAAACTCTTTCCATTCTTGGCATAGCCTAGAAAGATTCCCTCATCCGCTTTAGGATCAAACGTCTTTAGACTTTGGGATCCAATGTTATGAATGAAATATTTTGAACCAAATACATGAAAATATGAAATGTTAGGCTTACGTCCCTTCCATAACTCATATGGAATCTTTTCATGTTGCTTGTTGATCATACACCGGTTCTGAGTGTAGCAAGCGGTATTGATAGCTTCGGCCCAAAACCTTTGAGGCAGCTTAGACTCAGCAAGCATCGTCTTAGCGGCTTCTTTAAGCGTTCTGTTCTGTCGCTTGGAAACTCCATTCTGTTGAGGTGTTCTAGGGGCAGAATACTCATGAAGTATTCCAAAATCTCTACAAAACTTCTCAACAAATTGGTTAGTAAATTCAGTTCCTCTATCACTTCTAATTCTTGTCATTTTGAGACCTTTATAAGTTTGCAATTGACGAATTAGCGATGTGAGCTTGACACTAGTTTCATCTTTAGTCGCTAGGAATTCTACCCATGTATAGAGACTGAAATCATCAACTATTACTAGTGAGTAGTTTTTACCACTAACACTTATGATTTGAATAGGACCAAACAAATCTAGATGCAATAGTTCAAGAACTCTAGAAGTAGATAGGCATGGTTTCTTCTTAAAAGATGGTTTAACTTGTTTACCCATTTGACATGCATCACATAAGTGATTTTTCTGAAAGGAACCCTTAGGTAATCCCTCTACTAGATTTAGTGATATTAATTGAGAGATTACCTTAAAGTTGAGGTGATTCATTTTTCTATGCCATAACCAACCCAATTCATTTTGACTTTTAGCAACAAAGCATGTGGGGTTGTTATCAATTGTAGAATCCCAATCCACTAAATAAACATTGTTTGTTCTTTTTTGAAGCCTTTATCACAAAATTGACTAATGCTTAACAAGTTATGCTTAAGACCCTCAACATAATATATACCACTAATCATGTTGTTCCTCTTATGCATGATACCTATACCTTTGGTTTTACCTTTGGAGTTATCACCGAAAACAACTTGAGGACCATTGGCTGCTTCATAGTTGATCAATAGATCCTTGGAACCCGTCATATGTCTTGACGATCTGTGATACCCGAGTTTTCTTTTTAGTCGACTAGTTACTATCTAAAGCATTAGGACATGATCTAGGAGCTTACACATAGGTTCAAGAGGGATATTATATTATACATCTTATGTAGATTAAAGGAATAGAACCAAAATTTAACTAGACACTAGGAGAGAAGTTAAATTAGTAAATTGCCCAAATACACCAATAATTAGTAAATTCCACTTTCATTTCACTTTTAAAAAAAAATAATAATAATAATAATAATAATAAATAAATAATAATAATAAAATATAATAAAATAAAAAAAAATTAATAAATAAAGGGGTAGGAAAGTGGGCTTGACCGGCCACCACCATCACACCATACATGTATATATATATATATTATGCCTTAGTTCATTATTTTAGTTTACAAGCAAATATCTCTTCACTCTTCTTCTCCATTTTCATCATCTTCAACCCTCTTCATCCTTCCATTCAAGTTATATATAGATAGATACAAATTAGTACATTAGCTTCAACCTCAACCATCTTCACACTTGTGGGTAGCATTAAAGGTAACTTGTAATTCCTTGATCTTACATTAGTAGGTAATGGTAGAGGCTAAATTTGCTTTGAAAATGTTATTGCATGTGTATTAGAAGAGTAGATCTATGAGTTTTAAGCTTAAATTTACAATTTATAGTAACTAACCTAAAGGCTTAAATGAAGAAATCACACATGCATGACAATTGTAAGTTGGGTCTTTAAATCTGCCACTGATTTCGAAGAATTATATCGAAATGAGGAAATGTTATTTGAGTTCAAAACTTTTAATGTGTATGTTACTGCATGTCGAAAATATGTCTGGAATTTTGTGAGATTTTTGGAGTTGTAATGTGAATTATGGAAATTGTTAAGTATAGACTGCCAGAAGCCTTACGGGATTTCAAAATGTTTGTTTGAGACATCATTTGGGGTTCTTACAAACTTCATTTTGATTTCAAAATTTTACTGGGGATAATCATATGTATTGGGGTTGTTGTGTATAAAATTGGGGCTTATTTGATTAAATTAGGATTTTATATGAATTTTAAAGTAATCCTGCCCCAGTAAAACAATTGAACCCAATTTTACTTCGGTTTTGGGTAAAATAGCCACATTTTAAGTGACCATTTACCTTTGAAAAATTTATCTAAGGTCTTTTAACAAATTTAGAACATTTATGAAAAAACTTTACCCACAATTATTGAGTTTGTGATTTTTAACAATTCATACACTAAAACTGCACAAATCTGTTTTTATGCCTCTTATCGACCTTTTGGGGAAGATTGAAATTAAGCCTAGTTTTCATTAAGGTAACTTGTTGTGAATGTTGGTATAGTTATTAGGACCTCATAGACTACCCCGGGTAGACTTTAGACGAGTTAGAAAATGAGCTTCTGATATAATTTCGCTTAGCAGGTGTTGTCGGTGAGACGAACGAGGACAACGCCGTATAAGCTTGGACGTAGTGTGAGTGCCTCTCAAAATTATAGTTATATGTCTTTTAAAACTGGAAGGAGCACGTCGTATATATATATCTATATACTTTCATCATGCTTTCAATACTTCCCATGAAAATGAATTTCAACACTTTCAAATCAAATCATGGACTCAATTTGCATTAACCATTTCTTGGCACGTTTCAAAGACATATCTTGCGAGAATAATTTTCCAGGCAGGTTTTGTGAAAATGATTTCAAGAAAACATTCTTTTAATGAAATAAAAAAAAAAAAAAATATATATATATATATATATATTCGCTCGATTCAATATTCCTTCATGAGCAAAAATGCTTCATTCAATCATTCGTGACATACATGATTGCATACTTGTTTCAAATGCATATTTTGCAAGCATGATTTCAAAATAAACATCGGTTTTTATGGATTTGTGGAAGTACTCCATCATTTGGTTCTTGTATCATGATCATTTGTCGTGATGGTGTTCTTGTGACATGTTTCATCTTGCGTGGTTGTGTTGGGCCCAAGGTCGGGCGATGGATAGGGCAGGGTTCGGCCGGTCAAGCATGGGCTTGCGGTCTTAAACAGTTCCCGCTATCCACGTCCAGATCCATGCACCTAGGACGGAGTGCTCTGAGGGTGCATGGGTCATTTATCGTGTGGCATATTCCGGATATGACCAAATCGGGCATCGCGAGCCTGCGTGGGGAGGTATAAGGTGATGGCTGTTAAGCCGCGTGTTCAGGGGTGATAAGGAAGAAGCAGAGGGACCCAAAGTGCTATGGGTAAATCATCGGACGCGATGGTATTGCTAACATGGCCCCCTACTGCTTAAGCGTGACGTGTACGTGTTACTTAAACATGTTTTGTACATGATACTTGCATTGAGTCTTGTACGTGGTACTTACATTGACTGCACACTTTTAAAATGCATGTTTTCAAACTTAAATATCATGCCACCAATCATCCCAGCTTTATCATGAACGAAATTGTTTTAAGCATGTTTCCATGACATTTGACACCCCTCACTGTGCATATACTAAGACCTTGTCTCATACTAGCTATTGCTTACTTGTTACCATGATCATAAATTGCTTATCTTAGTTAGGATTTCAATGATCCTTCGAAAATCAATAAAAACCATTTTAAGCAACTTACACACGAGCACTGGCACTCACTAAGCCTTTGCTTACGTATTTTCTTTTCCTTCCAGTCATGGGCAAGAGCGGGTGGAAATAGCTTGACATACCTTTCGGGGAACTTTTGTAATAGTTATTTTGACATCCATCGTTAGCAATTTTCTTGACATGTTAGACATGATCTATGATGTTTATATGTAGTATGGGTTTGTATTAGGCTAAACGATGATGATATTTTGTGTATTTGATTCCGCTGCTAGCCTTTATCCTTGAGAACGTATCGTTAAGTTATTATCGTGCCACCTTAAGGTCGGGCGTTACAGAGTGGTATCAGAGCTTGGTTGTTAAAGATAACACTAAGCGTAAACCAGGATAGGATCCTCGGTTTGGGATGGAACCCATCCGCAACGTGCTCGGTGACCTTTGAGCCACAAGAAAGGAATAATCAATTTTTGAAAGTTCTGTGTGTGATTTGATTACTAGCATGACCCGTTGCTCATATTAAGTTTCCTTGTTCTTAAAACTTTTAGGTATGGCTCGTTTACCTTCATCCTCTAGTGGGTATCGCTATGTTGGTCGGCATAGGTCAGGTAGTGAGAGACGATCGGGGAGATATTTTACACAGATGATTTGTGCATTGAGGTCAGCCTCTCGACTTCGGGTCCAATTAATGAGTGCGAGGACTCAAGTGGCTAGCCTAAAGAGAGAGTTAACAAGGGCTCGAGATGAGGTAAAGACACATGAAGGACGGATAGACATATTGCAAGGGGAGACCATACCGACATATGAGGAGGAAGTTAGTGAATTACAGGATGTCAATGATTCATTGTTCCAACAAGTACAACAACAACAAGAGCATATTCAACTCCAAGGGGAAAACATAATTGAATTGCAAGGACATGTTGAGGAGCTACAATTTCAGCTACATGAAATTCAGCAATTAAGAGAGAATGAACACCAAACTTATATGGAAGAGAGAGAGGCGAATGCCCACCGACTTGCAAATATTAGAGAACGCCTCCTTGATGTTGCAGAACTTGTCCCAGGCATAGGTGTAGATCGAGGCAACCACGCAGGCGCACCGGCGCCAGTGGAGCAGGTGCAACAAGAGGAAGGTGAAGAAGACCCTGAGGAGGAATTTCAAGTTGGTGAGATGGAGTTAGTCGATGAGGACGGGCTGGTAGGTGGGAATGATGTAGTGGATGGTGCCGAGGAGGAGAGTGATGTATCTACCATAGATGATATGTAGGATCCCTAGGGATGGTTAGCGTGACCTTTTGATCATTAACGTGGTAGTTAGGCTTATTAGGGCTAACTTTGTTCTTAGTGTGACCTTTTGAGGAAATGGATGTGTATATGGTCGATGACTTTTGAAAACAATGTTATGCCTAACAACTTCTTTTGGAAATGATATCTAGTTAATTAAGAAGTATATAAAGTTATTTATTTGTTATATGCCGAACCCTATCGAATCTTAGCTTCCTAGTTTTCTTTATATATGCCCTCGAATAATTTTTTTTGCTATATATGTACTAGTCTTAGAATGGCAGAGAGACGTGGCCGTGGACGACCTCGAAGAGTTATTCAGGATCATCATAGGGACGCGAACCGAGGGGAGCAACATGACTTCCGTCAAGAGGTACCATTGCCGCACGAAGTTCCTCGTGCAGGCCCACAAGCTGGGGAGGATAACATGACTGCACAAGCTTTGCAACAGATACTATTATTTATGCAACAACAGGCTGCACAAGCTCAACCTCAAGGCCCTCAAGCGCCAGTGCAAGAGACTCATGATAGGGCACTGGAACGCTTCTTAAGATTCAACCCCCCTGAGTTTATGGGCGAACCTGATGATATTAAAGCGGAAGACTGGCTCGAGAAGATGGAAAGCATATTTACTGCACTAGACTACACTGAAGATCAACAAATTACGTTTGCGGTGTTTCGCTTGGTAGCTGCAGCCAGAAACTGGTGGAGGACTGTCCAAGAAAAATGGACCAGAAATGACACCCCAAGAACTTGGGTCAACTTCACACAGGAATTTAAGGACCAATACATACCACAAGTGGTTCGAGAGGCCAGAAGGGATGAGTTTTATCATCTGAAACAAGGAAGCCTGACTGTAGCCCAATATGAGTCTGAATTTCACCGGTTATCTAAGTATGCTCCAAATCTAGTGAGCACAGAAGAGGACAAATTGTACAAGTTTGTGAGGGGACTCAGAAATGATCTTCAAGATCGATTGTTGTCAATCGATCTAGACTCGTACATGGCAGCGGTAAAGGCAGCTGCTAGAATTGAAAAAGGGACTGAACGTCTTGGTCTCCACACTGGGCAGAGTAGTAAGTTTAGAGCGCCACCATCGAACGTAATGCATGGGCGAGAAAAGAAGTTTCAAAAAATTAATCACAGGAATGGTGGAGGAAATGGAAAAGCAAAGCCGGTAGAATCACACCGAAAACTCTGCACTTACTGTAACAAGGGACCCCATGATCCATCTCAATGCTGGCATAAATTGGGAAGGTGTCTCAGATGTGGGAGTGACCAACATAAGGCAAACCAATGTCCTTCTATAGCCCCACATGGGAATAATCGGGGCCCATTTCAAGGAGGAAATCAGACAGGAAACCAAGTTGGACCTGGGAGAAATGTAGGAAGACCTAAGGTTCACGCTCGAGCATTCGCTCTAGCAGGACAAGAGGTACCAGAAGATACAAATGTAGTGGAAGGTACGCTTCTTGTCTGTGGTTGTCAAGCTAAAGTCTTATTTGATCCTGGATCATCACATTCATTTGTTAACACTCATCACGCACCAAAATTGCATCAAAATTTTGAATTATTACCCTATTATGTAGAAGTCACAACACCCATGGGTAGTAGCGTTGTGACTGATTCGGTCGTCAAAGCTTGTGATGTCATCATTAGTGGGAGATCGTTTCTAGCAGATCTTATAATATTACCTATACAAGAGTATGATATTATTCTAGGAATGGATTGGTTGTCTTACCACCATGCACAGATGGATTGCCATACCAAGGTTGTTAGGCTTCGTGACTCTGGTAATCCAGATATAGAATTCACGGGAAGTGCAAGGACTACTATAGCACCAGTCATCTCGGCTTTCAGGGCACGAAAAGCCCTTTGGAAGGGAAGCCAGGCTTACTTAGCGTTCATGATTAACAAGCCAAATGATAAAGGGAATGTTAAAGAAGTACCTGTAGTGTCTGAATTCCTTGATGTATTTCCGGAAGCATTAACTTCCTTACCACCAGATAGGGAAATCGAGTTCTCTATTGAACTTTTACCCGGAACGGCCCCAATAGCTAAGAACCCATACCGGATGGCACCGATTGAACTTAAGGAGTTGAAAGATCAACTCCAAAAGTTGTTGGAGATTGGATTCATTAGACCTAGTACTTCGCCATGGGGAGCACCTGTGTTATTTGTGAAGAAGAAGGACGGATCATTAAGGTTATGTATCGATTATCGTGGGTTGAATAATGTAACAATAAAGAACAAGTACCCTCTTCCACGAATCGACGAGTTATTTGATCAACTTCAAGGAGCTAGAATATATTCGAAGCTCGATTTGCAGCAAGGATATTACCAACTAAAAATTCGTCTGGAGGATGTACCTAAGACTGCTTTTCAAACAAGATATGGACACTACGAGTTTGTAGTAATGCCATTTGGATTGACTAACGCCCCAGCAGCTTTCATGGATCTTATGCATAGGATATTCCACCCTTTTCTGGATCAATTTGTGGTGATATTTATAGATGACATCCTTGTCTATTCTAAGAGCGAAGATGATCATAAACGACACCTAAAGATGGTGTTGCAAACCTTGAGAGATAACAAGCTCTACGCAAAATTCAGCAAGTGTGAATTTTGGTTAGCTAAGGTTGCCTTCTTAGGTCATGTGATTTCAGGTAATGGAATTTGTGTCGACCCCTCGAAAATTGAATCGATTGTTGAATGGAAAAGGCCTGAGAATGCCACGGAAATAAGGAGTTTCTTAGGCTTGGCAGGGTACTATCGTAGATTTGTCAAGGATTTTTCGAAAATAGCTGGACCATTGACTCGATTGACTCAGAAGAAAACTAAGTTTGAATGGAATGAGAAATGTGAGTCTAGCTTCCAAGAATTAAAAAGAAGGCTCACAACAGCACCAGTATTAGTTCTCCCTGATGGAATTGATAACTTTGTGGTTTATAGTGATGCCTCGAAGGACGGACTTGGATGTGTGCTGATGCAAAATGGTAATGTGATTGCTTACGCATCACGGAAACTCAAACCCTACGAGCAAAACTACCCAACCCATGACCTAGAGTTAGCTGCCATTATCTTTGCGTTAAAGAAATGGAGACACTACCTATACGGAGCATCCTTCATAATTTATACTGACCACAAAAGCCTTAAGTATCTCTTCTCTCAAAAGGAGTTGAATTTGAGGCAACGAAGGTGGATGGAACTCCTTGAGGACTATAATTGTTCAATTCAATACCACCCTGGCAAAGCTAATGTGGTAGCAGATGCGTTAAGTCGTAAAGCGACCGTTGCAAGATTAATGGTTAAGGAATGGAGGATGTTAGAGGATATGAGCTTTTGGAATCCAAGGGAAGCTGGGTTACATATTAGGTGTTCTAATATCAGAGTAGAACCCGATATTCTTGGAAGGATCAAAATTTCACAAGAGAAAGATCTTAAGTTCAAGAGTTTAAGAGAGAAGATCCTTCATGGAGATAGACCTGAATTTAATATCGGAAAGGACGGTCTGATACGGTTTAAGAACCGAGTATGCGTACCAGATGATGCTAATGTGAAGAAGTTGGTTTTGGACGAAGCGCATCGCTCCAAATATACCATACATCCTGGAGGAAATAAAATGTACAAGGATTTGAAACAGCATTATTGGTGGGTTAATATGAAGAACCAAGTCGCAGAATATGTCGCAAGATGCTTGACCTGCCAACAAGTGAAAGCAGAACACCAACGACCTTCTGGACTTTTACAACCCTTGGAAATACCTGAATGGAAGTGGGAGCACATAACGATGGATTTTGTAACTGACTTGCCACGAACCCCGAGTAATCATGATTCTGTTTGGATAATTGTAGACAGACTTACAAAATCAGCTCATTTCTTACCAATGCGAAAGGTGGATCCTCTCAATAAGTTAGCCCGTTTATACATCAAAGAGATTGTGAGACTCCACGGTGTTCCAGTCAACATTGTCTCAGATAGAGACCCAAGATTCGTCTCGCGATTTTGGAAAAGCCTGCATGTAGAATTGGGAACTAAGCTTAGTTTTAGTACATCAGCTCACCCTCAGTCGGATGGACAATCTGAGCGCGTCATTCAAATACTAGAAGACATGTTGCGAGCGTGTGTTTTGGATTTTAAAGGAAATTGGGATCAATACCTAGCTTTAGCAGAATTTGCTTATAACAATAGCTATCAGGCCACAATTGGAATGGCACCATATGAAGCCTTATATGGGAGAAAGTGCAGGTCCCCAATTCATTGGGAAGTTGGAGATACATGGATTCCTAAGAGGAAAAATCAGGGACAAATAACGTTTCCACAATTGGAATTGGTACAAGAAGCTATAGATAAAATCCAAATTGTCCAGGAACGAATGAAAACTGCACAGAGTCGTCAGAAGAGTTACGCCGATCAAAGAAGAAAAGACTTAGAATTTTTCGTCGGAGATGAGGTTTTCTTGCGGCTATCTCCTCGGAAAGGCATCATTCAACATAAGAAAGGTGGAAAGTTAAGTCCTAGATTTGTTGGACCTTTCAAGATCTTGGAAAGAGTTGGAAAAGTAGCATATCGACTGGCACTCTCGCCAGCACTCTCTGGTTTGCACGATGTCTTCCACGTAAGCAGGTTAAAGAAATACCGACCTGATCCTGAACATGTACTCAAGGTGGATGCAATACCAATTCAGAACAATTTGACTTATGAAGAAAAACCGATAAAGATTGTGGACAAGAAAGTGCGTGAGCTGCGGACTAAAAGCATCCCAATGGTAAAGGTGTTATGGGAAAATCACGACAATCTAGAAGAGGCAACTTGGGAAACCGAGGATTACATGCGAAGACACTACCCGGAATTGTTCTCAGGTGAGAATTTGGGGACCAAATTCTTTTAAAGGAGGGGAGAATGTGATACCCGAGTTTTCTTTTTAGTCGACTAGTTACTATCTAAAGCATTAGGACATGATCTAGGAGCTTACACATAGGTTCAAGAGGGATATTATATTATACATCTTATGTAGATTAAAGGAATAGAACCAAAATTTAACTAGACACTAGGAGAGAAGTTGAATTAGTAAATTGCCCAAATACACCAATAATTAGTAAATTCCACTTTCATTTCACTTTAAAAAAAATAATAATAATAATAATAATAAATAAATAATAATAATAAAATATAATAAAATAAAAAAAAAATTAATAAATAAAGGGGTAGGAAAGTGGGCTTGACCGGCCACCACCATCACACCATACATGTATATATATATATATTATGCCTTAGTTCATTATTTTAGTTTACAAGCAAATATCTCTTCACTCTTCTTCTCCATTTTCATCATCTTCAACCCTCTTCATCCTTCCATTCAAGTTATATATAGATAGATACAAATTAGTACATTAGCTTCAACCTCAACCATCTTCACACTTGTGGGTAGCATTAAAGGTAACTTGTAATTCCTTGATCTTACATTAGTAGGTAATGGTAGAGGCTAAATTTGCTTTGAAAATGTTATTGCATGTGTATTAGAAGAGTAGATCTATGAGTTTTAAGCTTAAATTTACAATTTATAGTAACTAACCTAAAGGCTTAAATGAAGAAATCACACATGCATGACAATTGTAAGTTGGGTCTTTAAATCTGCCACTGATTTCGAAGAATTATATCGAAATGAGGAAATGTTATTTGAGTTCAAAACTTTTAATGTGTATGTTACTGCATGTCGAAAATATGTCTGGAATTTTGTGAGATTTTTGGAGTTGTAATGTGAATTATGGAAATTGTTAAGTATAGACTGCCAGAAGCCTTACGGGATTTCAAAATGTTTGTTTGAGACATCATTTGGGGTTCTTACAAACTTCATTTTGATTTCAAAATTTTACTGGGGATAATCATATGTATTGGGGTTGTTGTGTATAAAATTGGGGCTTATTTGATTAAATTAGGATTTTATATGAATTTTAAAGTAATCCTGCCCCAGTAAAACAATTGAACCCAATTTTACTTCGGTTTTGGGTAAAATAGCCACATTTTAAGTGACCATTTACCTTTGAAAAATTTATCTAAGGTCTTTTAACAAATTTAGAACATTTATGAAAAAACTTTACCCACAATTATTGAGTTTGTGATTTTTAACAATTCATACACTAAAACTGCACAAATCTGTTTTTATGCCTCTTATCGACCTTTTGGGGAAGATTGAAATTAAGCCTAGTTTTCATTAAGGTAACTTGTTGTGAATGTTGGTATAGTTATTAGGACCTCATAGACTACCCCGGGTAGACTTTAGACGAGTTAGAAAATGAGCTTCTGATATAATTTCGCTTAGCAGGTGTTGTCGGTGAGACGAACGAGGACAACGCCGTATAAGCTTGGACGTAGTGTGAGTGCCTCTCAAAATTATAGTTATATGTCTTTTAAAACTGGAAGGAGCACGTCGTATATATATATATCTATATACTTTCATCATGCTTTCAATACTTCCCATGAAAATGAATTTCAACACTTTCAAATCAAATCATGGACTCAATTTGCATTAACCATTTCTTGGCACGTTTCAAAGACATATCTTGCGAGAATAATTTTCCAGGCAGGTTTTGTGAAAATGATTTCAAGAAAACATTCTTTTAATGAAATAAATATATATATATATATATATATATATATATATTCGCTCGATTCAATATTCCTTCATGAGCAAAAATGCTTCATTCAATCATTCGTGACATACATGATTGCATACTTGTTTCAAATGCATATTTTGCAAGCATGATTTCAAAATAAACATCGGTTTTTATGGATTCGTGGAAGTACTCCATCATTTGGTTCTTGTATCATGATCATTTGTCGTGATGGTGTTCTTGTGACATGTTTCATCTTGCGTGGTTGTGTTGGGCCCAAGGTCGGGCGATGGATAGGGCAGGGTTCGGCGGGTCAAGCATGGGCTTGCGGTCTTAAACAGTTCCCGCTATCCACGTCCAGATCCATGCACCTAGGACGGAGTGCTCTGAGGGTGCATGGGTCATTTATCGTGTGGCATATTCCGGATATGACCAAATCGGGCATCGCGAGCCTGCGTGGGGAGGTATAAGGTGATGGCTGTTAAGCCGCGTGTTCAGGGGTGATAAGGAAGAAGCAGAGGGACCCAAAGTGCTATGGGTAAATCATCGGACGCGATGGTATTGCTAACATGGCCCCCTACTGCTTAAGCGTGACGTGTACGTGTTACTTAAACATGTTTTGTACATGATACTTGCATTGAGTCTTGTACGTGGTACTTACATTGACTGCACACTTTTAAAATGCATGTTTTCAAACTTAAATATCATGCCACCAATCATCCCAGCTTTATCATGAACGAAATTGTTTTAAGCATGTTTCCATGACATTTGACACCCCTCACTGTGCATATACTAAGACCTTGTCTCATACTAGCTATTGCTTACTTGTTACCATGATCATAAATTGCTTATCTTAGTTAGGATTTCAATGATCCTTCGAAAATCAATAAAAACCATTTTAAGCAACTTACACACGAGCACTGGCACTCACTAAGCCATTGCTTACGTATTTTCTTTTCCTTCCAGTCATGGGCAAGAGCGGGTGGAAATAGCTTGACATACCTTTCGGGGAACTTTTGTAATAGTTATTTTGACATCCATCGTTAGCAATTTTCTTGACATGTTAGACATGATCTATGATGTTTATATGTAGTATGGGTTTGTATTAGGCTAAACGATGATGATATTTTGTGTATTTGATTCCGCTGCTAGCCTTTATCCTTGAGAACGTATCGTTAAGTTATTATCGTGCCACCTTAAGGTCGGGCGTTACACGATCCACTATTAAAGTACCAAACTGAAGTATCGGTGTTGGCTCTAGATACATGCAATTAAAGGACAGTTCTAATTCTTCTTAGGTACCCATGTTGTCTTGGGTCCTTAGCTTTGGTTTGAATTAAAACTTTAGGAACGCATATTTGCCTAATCTTCATTTATAGAAATACTGGTCTTCTTGGTTTTCACATTGTGTTGTGTGTGCTTTTTGTTCACCTTGTGTTGTGTGTGCTTTTTAGGTGTATAATAATATCCTCAATTATAATAGCAATCATAATCATAGTCATGATCATAGTCATCATAGTATTAATAATATGATCTTGACTGCCTTGGATATTGACGCTGGTATTTCCTTGGCGCTGGCTTGGGTTGCACTTTTGGTGTTGGACGCTTAGTGCTTGATTCGCAGTGGTCAGGTTTATTCTTGACCTTTTGAGCGTTTGGATGAACCCATCTTTGTGAATCATTTGTTTTCGCCTTTCCCTTTGCCTGAGTCAGCTTTGGCTTTCTCATTTGGTCTCGTACCATTGTCGGTTGGTTCATTCAACATTTGACTTTGTGAACCTTTTTCAACAAAGAAAACACCATTTCCTTTGTTGTTCGCCGTAATATTAGATTTATTTGGTTGTTTACCGAATTTATTACATCCTAAACCGGTCTTATCACTAAAAATTCTTGTTACCTCAGTCACATTATCCAACTTTCTTGAAGCTTTTGATAATGATGAGACGAGCTGCTCTGATTTGGCAAGTCTAGCAATCAGTTCAACTTCTCTCTTGACTATTATATCAAGATCGCTTTTCAATTTAGTAATTTCACTCTCAAGCGATTGGTTTTTCTCAATGCATTGTTAGTGAATTTGCAACTCTACTTTGAGCGTTACTTTATCACTTGTGAGCGCTAAAATGATAGAGAAGTGATTTTGATATATTTTGGCGGCATCTTAACAATCTTTATAATATTCATTAACTTTGTCAAGTAATTCATCATAAGAAAGGGGATGAGATAATTCAGTGGTTACCTCAGGTAGCAAATCGTCAGACGCTTCATCATCTCTTGCCATGAGACAAATCAACGCTGAGTCGCTTGTTGGCTCATCATCACTGTTTTCATCTGATGATTCCAAATCCTCTTCAGGTGCGGACAATAGTTCAGATTCCGCTAGCAAACCTTGTTAGCGAAGGTTGCTCCTGAATTGGTTTCTATTCACATAGTCTTGTCTTGTGGGCTTAGACACATTTGGATAAGGGCAATTTACCTAGTAGTGCCTGGTTTCTTGCAATTATAACACAAATTAGTTTTCATTTTCTGTTCAGTGGTTAATCTCTTTGAAACGACTGGCGCAGAGAGATTCTGAGTAGGAATTGTAGGCGCTTGGTAAGGAACTGGCGCAATTAGTTGAGATGCAGAATATACTGGCGCTTGATACTGAGGCATTGGTATAGGGGGAGGGGTTTGAAATGAAGTTTTTCCAATGGGGTTTCTCTTTTCATATCTTAGAAATTTTTTGAATTTGTTGACCAATAAAGACATTTCCTTTTCTTCATTGGATTCCGCTGATTTCACCTCACTAATCGCTTTACCCTTATTTTTGGTGGTAGCGATTAAAGCTCCTGATTCAGTCGATGTTTTGGTGACTTCACCCAATTCGAACTCAAATGCCTTTAATTCTGAAAAAACATGTTTTGGAGTAAGAGTCTCCAATGCTTGTGATTCTCTCATAGCAATAGTCGTAATCAAATACTTGCTTGGAAGACTTCTGAAAATCTTATTGACCATTTCCTTGTTGGTCAACTCCTTGTCTAATGACGCTAACTCTGTAATGAGCAAAGTAAACCTTGCGTCCAATTGTTCTAGAGTCTCATTGGGCTGCATCTTGAAATGCTCGAATCTTTGCATAGCTATGGAGAGCTTGTTCTCCTTCATTTGTGTTGAACCGTCACACACTATAGCCAACTTATCCCATATCTCTTTTGACGTCGTACATTGTTTGATTTTGTTGAACAATGTATCATTAACTCCTAATGCTGAGTAAAGTGCACTTCGTCCAACCTTATCCAGATTCGCTATTTTTCTATCATCTGGCGTCCATTCTAACTTGGGTTTTTCTACATAAACATCTGGAGTTGCTTCATCAGCTCCAGGCGCTCGAGTTATCACTTTCATGATCTTAATGAGGCTTTCTGAAATTACATCACACATTTCATTATTGCAAGAATATAAATACGCGAATGCTCTAAGTTTCCAAGAATCATAGTTTGACTCTACCAACTTAGGCATTTTCTTAAAAGCCATAATGAGATGTTTAAAAGGAAATTTAAAGCGACTAAGTTTAGAAAAATGGATCTAAACAAGCAGTTACGCTTGAAAACGCTTAGGTTTCTACTTCAACCGCTCTGATACCACTTGGTGGTCCCAAGTGGCATACGAAAGGGTCTAGAAGGGAGAGAGGGGGCGAATAGACCCTGAAGTCTTTTTCGACTTCAAAAAATTCGTATCACTTTTAAAGATTTGAACGCTTGGAAAGCTGAGCTCTAGGTCAGGCGCTACAGTAAAAATAACTTAGACTTAGTGATTTTAGCAATTTACCAAAGTAGGGTAAAGTTTAGATCGCTTAATCAGGGTTAGCACAGCGGAAATAATTTTAAAGCTTTAGCGTTCAGTTTTGATTAAATAGTCGCTTATCGGTTTAGCTTGTCTTTTTCAGAATAAATAAGAGAATATAAAGCAAGACAATAATATTAATAAATAACACTAGAAATTGTAAGGTTCACTGGGTGATGTAATCCCAGCTACGTCCTTATTCTCCTTTTTCACTTGGCGAGAATTTATTAAGTTGATTTTCAAAGAATCACACAGAATCTTCTACAAGGTAGTAAAGAGGTGAAAAATGATCTTGGGCTCCTTGATCACACGGATTTCAGCACCAATGAAGATCTTCTTCTACAAGCTTCTCTCACTCAGAAATACTGCCTGTAAGAGGTTTCAACAACTTTCTCACTCAGATTAAGGTTTAGGGTTTTTGTCACACAGGTTTTGTTTGTTTTTGGAAAGATCAAACAACTTGGAATATCTCAGTAAGAGTTT
The DNA here is from genome assembly GCA_019426215.1 of Buddleja alternifolia. Taxonomy (NCBI): domain Eukaryota; kingdom Viridiplantae; phylum Streptophyta; class Magnoliopsida; order Lamiales; family Scrophulariaceae; genus Buddleja; species Buddleja alternifolia. The sequence goes on along the minus strand of CM033397.1, from coordinate 21,103,396 downwards.
AGGTTTCTTCTTTGGAAGATGTTTGAGATATTTGTGACTATTTGGAATCTATGTAAAAAGCTTGAAAGATTTTGGCAATGGAGTTTCTAAGCTTTTCTTAAGAAAGTATTTCAGCAAAGTTTTCACGTGTTGATCATCCCCTTTTTTTTAGGGTTTGCTGGAATGAGGTATTCATAGGCAATTCTTGGGATGTGTTCATTGGACACATGTGAGCGCGTTCTCTTCACGCGGCGCGTGAATCAGCCTTTTCTCTGACATTCCTGAAATTCTGCTGGTTCCGATTGGACGGGAGCAGTCTTGAACTCTGAAATCTTGACGGTCTAGTCAAAAGGTGGCTTGTCCGCAAGTTATAATAGCTTATCACATTTAATGCCTGATCACATTTAATACTCTTATCAGGCATTTAATGCATTTGAATTTATTTCTCGTTTAAAATAAATGCCCGGTGAAATGATTGCATTTAAGTTCTTCATGACTTGAGGATTTATTTCAGGTGAATCTGATATTGAGCGCTAGAGTGTATTGAGCGCTTGATCCATAAATCCTGAAATGATCCTTTAGCGTTTGATAGACGCTAAGAACAAATCTTCATCTTCATTTAACTTCAGACGCTAATCTTCAACTTCATCTTTAATACACTCACCTATAATTCTATTAGCGATTCAGCGATTCGGTATCTAATACTTAGTCTAAAATCTACAAAGATAAAAATTAGAAGCCTAACAAAATTACATACTTTCAAACGCTTATACAATTGATCTATGAAAACAAAAACTTACATTATATTTTGGGGTCTAACATAAAGTCCTATCTTGTCATCAAAACATCTAACATGAAATTCCAAACAGATATACATAGAATCTAGTTACTGGAATTTCGACTTACATCCAAGTCCTAGATTCGATCGGGATATTTGATGGAAGGATTTTACTTATGCAAAAATCGTAATGTGGAAAGGTCACCTAATAATTGTTCATGGTGAGATCTTCTTGGCGCGTGGCTAGTACTAGACTTGATTTGTAGGAGCCATAAATTAGTCGGTAATTAATTCTTGGTCGGATTAAAATACTTGGAGTATTTAAATCTAGCAATGGAAATTGCAAAGGCAAAAGAGGGTTGTGTTCCAACTTTTAGTACATGAACGAACCTACAATGGGGTTACACACTTACTCAACAAAAGTCCTATTGCTATGTGGAGATTAATCCGGTTTAGGATTAAAGTGAAATTGATTAATGAGATTAATTGATTAAGTGGAAGACATTTTAATTAGTAGGTTTGGGAAAATAATTATTCTATTAATTAATCTTGGAGATTAATAATTAGCGAAAATTATTGTTATCCGAAAATTTATTTAAGTTACTAATTGTACTATTAATTAAATTGAGGATTATTTAATTAAGAAGTCTTTAAAGACTTGGGGGCCATTTTAATTAAGATGGACTTAATTAAATGAAGTCACAAGATTTGAATTCAAAGCTAGTCAAAGTTGATAGTGATGTTTTTGGAAAGAAGAAAATGGAAACTACTTTTCTTACACATGAAGTGGTAGATGCGAATTGCCAAAATGAGAAGAAACAAGTCTTCTCCTCTTTCTCTTGCCCTATGGCCGAAATTTTAGGCTATCATAAGAGGGTCTCCTGCTCTTCTTCTATTCTTGACGAAAACTTAAAGGAAAGAAAGCTTTGAGCTCAGTACTTACTCTCTAGAGTTTTCTTCTTAGCTTTTCTTGTGCTTCTTAAAAACTTTCTTCCATAGAACTTCTTCTTGAAGATTAGTTATTGAAGATTGTCTTCCATAGATACTTCTTCTAGTGACTCTTCTTATCTTCCACCTCTCACTATATAAACTCCATTTCCTTGAAGCATATATCTATCAAATCTTTTTCTCAAGGTATGAACTTGCTTGAGGTGTGTCCTTGTAAAGGCTTCTTTATTTAGAAGCTTGTGGTGGTTTGATTCGAATCCCTCCATGTTGCGGTGAGGTTTGAAAATGAGACCCAAAGTTTTTAGTGTTGTTTTCCTTGTGTTGTGGTTATACACCCTCACTTTAATAAGACCCCTTTACTCGTATTTTGGTTTTTGTTGTGCATTACTTCGACCCCCTTGCTTGGGATGCCTTTATATATGTGTTTTTATATACTTTAATTCTTCCATTGTCCCGGCATCGCTTGTGGGGGCATACCGATCCTAACAATAACTTCTTCAAGAATTTCATTTGCGATCATGTTTATGTCCTAGTAATCGAGGTTCTTGGACATATCGTCGAAGAGACATGTGTGTGGCCCTTGATACCTTGTAATTTTATGAAAATTCCATACAATACATTGCCGGGTTACTAATTGTCACCCTAAACTCGCGTCGTGCATGTTGTACGTGGTAGTTTTTCACTGTTGTTTGCAAGCTGAGTTTATTGTCAAAAACCAGGCCCAAGCAAAGACTACCTTTCACAGAATCATAAATTCTACTCCTTCTCACACTTGGACTTGGTTGACCTAATGAGTCTTCTTCTACTTCTGGGTATGTTGTGGAGTAGAATGGGAGCACTTCATGAAGTCTTTCCTGAATTCTTGTGGGAGGGACATCTTCATTAATACGTACATTAATCTCATCATCTGTATCCTCATCTACTAGTACATTGTTGACGTGTTCATCCACGTCGGAGTCTGAAGGATCATGGATGGAACATGAAGAATGAATACTATCGTTGTCATTCTCAACATGATTGTTCCCACTTTCTGCAAAATCACTAGGCCCAATATTGTGATGCCCAACGTCATGATAACTGTGTGTAGACGGACTTACGTGCATAAGATAAAATATGATGACATAATGCAAAAATAAGAATAACAATATGAATGATAGGAATACAACAATTATGCAACTTGACAGAAGATTCATAAATACCTGCATGCACATTAGGAATTTCAAAATTCACTGAACCAGCATTTTCCAAAGGGGAATTTTGTACAGTTTCAAAATGGCCAAATGAATAACCCGATGTAGATTCACCTAAAAATACAATTCACAAAAAAATAGTATTTTATAATTCTGCAAAGATAAGAAAAGATAAGAAAAATAATCTACACAAATATGAAATTTGTTAGAAAATATGATACACAATGTAAATATAGGAATAAATTAACTTGATGCGAATCGTGAAATGTAAAAATCCCCAAACGCCTGGAAAAAGGTCATGATACTCACGATTTTCCTACACATTTGATTGTGACTGCGTATTTAAATATGGTAATGTGGATTGTACATAATACGTCATGAATTGGTTTGGCGTTAACGACGTCATTTGTGTTAACAATGATGTGAATTGACCCTAAGGTTGTATTGGTTCTTTCTCAATATAAAGCTCCACTGTGTTCCGCCCAACATCAGGATCCAAGAAAAACGCTAAAGACTCATTGTCTTTGATCTCCAACATTTCTATCTTCATATGTTTAATTAATAAATACTTTCAACGATAACTGATTCTCATCAATTCGTTCTCACATATAAATTCTCCAACAAATCGACTAATTTGATCGTACGACGTATTCTGATGTTGGGGCTTGCACGAGTGCTATATTTCACTGAATTTGACTCATCATTTATTTGACCATCCATGTATATGAAAACATCAACTGTGTTTGGCCTCAACATTTTCTACATAAAATCAATCATTATTTAATAGTGTGTAAACATAAATTGTATTCAACATGATATAACAAACTAGCAATTATATCAAAGTTCAAACCATAAATAAATACTAAATTCAAAATTATACGAACAAATTTTACTTAAAAATTTGAAATTATACCTAAAATTCGAAGTTATTATACCTAAAAATTTAAATTTGTATGTACAAATTATACTTCTAAATTATAAATTAAACCTAAAAGTAATAATTACTCATTCAAAATTATACATACCAAGTAAACCTAAACATTTGATATTATACCTCCAAATTATATGAAAATTTAAACCATAAGACTAAATCTAAAATTATACCTAAATATCCGACATTATACGCACAAATTATACCTAAAAATTCAAAATTATAACTTTAAAAATAAATACATACACTAAATTTAATAAAGAAAACTAGTTTAAACCCTAATTTGATTGAAAAATAAAATTGAGAATTATGGTTTAAATTGAAATAAATTCTACAGTTAAATTCAAGAAATAATTTTAGCAAGGCAAAAAAGATATGAAGTTTAAAAAATTAACTTGAATTGGTTAATTGGATGAGAAATTAGGAGGAGAGAATTTTGGAAAATTAACTTTTGGATAAATGGTAGTGTAAAATTTGGTAATTTACTTGGCTGAATTTAATCAAAACTAGGTTTAAAAACGCTGTTGACAACAATGTCTTTGACCAACGGTAATATGACCGTTAGTCAAAGACGCTCTTACCTAGGGTGTCTCTTTCAATTTTCTTTTGAAAAAGAAAAATTAGAGACGCTGTTGTTGACAACGTTTCTCAGCTAAAAACGCTGTCACCAACAACGTTTTATGCTAGTTCCTGATATCTTTTAAAAGTTGTAATATTTTAAAAATTATTATTTAATTTTGTATTATTTTTTTAATTTTCCTGTTTCAAGGCTCATATATTCATACATTCTTGTGAATGTAATCACTTGACGACAATCATATTATTCAAACACACACATTCTTTACATATTTCTTAAACAACGTTGTCATCGTATCGAACAGGTATGTCCCTCTTCCGTAGATAACTATAACTCTGTTGTGACTATAGTGACATTCGTCATCTAAGCGAGTATCACCAATCCTTTGTAATAAAGTTCAATACTCTGGTCAGTGATTTTTCACTTTTTATCTATGTCTTACAACAACATAGAAAATATCCTGGTATCCTACCATGGATGGATCCCTTTTGATGTCATCCGTTCCGTCGTACAACTAGACTATACCTAACATTATCCCGTCTCGTGATTCTCCTCAAATTTGGGATAATTCAAAGTACACATACGTTGCCAACATGACATCTCAAGTCTTAAGGATTATTTCAACTATGTAACCCTTAGGATTCCAAGTTCAATATGAAATCAACATGGCATGCTGCGAGGGTGTTCAGTCTCACACCTCCAAGTGTAGACCCTCTGTGCATGCACTGATCCCCGATCAATGCCCATGGAACACGGAACTCCCATTATAGGAATGTTGCACGTGTAAGCTTTGGCGAGACTATAATTTCCCCTTTTCTTAGCTCTCTATGTCTTGGAAACAGTTTAGGATCACCGTCTTGGAGAACGTTCCACAATCACCACCTCTATGCGCTACCGTTCCCATAGCCATGCAATGATCATTGGGACTCTATCAAACTACGACGAAGATTTCTAGATAAAGACAACTGTCAAAGAAAGGAATTGATGTAAAAAAAAAGATAGTGTCTCAAGTGTTTACTGGTTTGGCAGCGCCACTAATGGCTAGTCGGCCACCTAACACTAACATTATTCATTCGACGCACTGATTCGCTGGTAAAATTGTCCTTCCATATGTTGATGATTTGATCATAACGGGTGATGACGCATCGATTATCTCACAAGTCACCCATTTGGGATGAAGAACCTCAATTATCTTAGTTACTTTTCAGGCCTTGATATTTCTTCCGATTCCGATGGCTATTATTTTAGGCAAATTAGGCTTCCCTACTTTCTCTAGCCAGAATAACATATAACAAAATTGAATTCACGCCCCTGACTACAATATTAGACTTACTCCCATGGATGACACTTCTCTTAATGATCACACTCTCTATCGGCAAATTGTTGGAAAAAGTATTGTTTATGTCACAATGACTCGATTGAATATTGCATATTCTGTTCACTTGGTCCGTCAATTCATTGCAGCTCCTCGTTCTTCCCACTTTTCAACAGTTCTTCGTATTATCCGCTATGACAAAGACACTTTATTGTGTGGACTTCATTTTTCTTCTAATTATTTTCTTGTACTATCTGAATATTCAGATGCTGATGAGCTAGTGATCCCACTGAAAATATTATGCTCTTGCGGATGCTACATTCGAGCTAGTTTGAATTATTTTTTATTATAAAAAAAATCATAAAAATAAAATAAAATTTAAAAGATAATAAGAAATCATCAAGAATATTTAGCAAAAAAATAAAGAAAGAAAACAAAACCGAATTTTTTGAAAAATAAAAAACAAATAAGTAAAAGTTAGATAAATAAAGAAAATAAGAATTTAGTATGAATTTGTTGAATATAATATTATAATTTTTAATTTAAATTATTTTATCATTATAATATTATCGATAGATATATTAATTATACAACTTTTGTTTATAATAAATCAAAGAAAAAATCACTTACATAAAACAATATTTTGAAAAGTGTAAATAACAAGAAAATTGAAAGTATTGGATTTAAATCCCCAAATTAAAAGTCAATTTTCTTGATAAATGAAATTTTCTGGTAAGTTTTGATTTTTTCAGCGAATTTTGTACTGAAATTATCATTTTTTACAACTTAGTGTATCAAAATTGTCAGTATGCCATAATAAAGTACCAAAAAAGGCCAACTTGATGTACCAAGATTGCAATTTTGCCCAATTAGTGACAAGAAAATTGTTGTCATTATAGACAATTAGTGACTCATGTTTAGTAATAACTTAGTGACAATAAATATAATTGTCATTATATTTGTGTTGTCACTAAACATGTGTCACTATAAAAATAATTTTAGGAAAAATTACTAAAAATTTCTTAACCTAAATACTTATATCCGAAAAACCAATGATAATTGTTTTCAATCCAAGAAACTCATTCCAAAAAAGCAATGATAATATTTTCAATTCAAGAAACTCATTCTACCAGTTTTTCATTCAAAAATTCCCTACATTCAGGGTTAACAAATTTATTTACTTAACTGCCCTTAGTCTTGTACATGAAGAATCAATCAATTGCGCTTTTGTAAAGAAATTTACTTATTTTAAACCTTTATATTGATAATTAATAATAATTATAATTATAATTTTAGTTTTTGAGATTTTTAATCTTCTTAAAAATTTAAAAGTATATTTCTACATAATTACAATATTTAAAATAAAAAATATTTGATACCCCTATTTTCGAGCAGTATGGTCCCTTTCATATTTTTTTAAATGATCAAGAAGAGATTAATACATGCGAGAATTAATTCTAACCTAGATTATTATTGAACTTAGGATTGGTGTCACTATTATCATTCCTTTGGAATTGAAAGTGTTTGGTTAAATGTTAGGTGTAATTTTTTCCTACCAAAATTCTAACATGCCAAGAGTTTAGTTGTAATAGGTAGAAGTGCTTAATTGTTAAATTATATCTAGGAAGGGGCTAAATCTCAAGTCATATTTATATATGGATTATGATAGAAGATAGAATATTGTAAGGGCTATGAGTCAAATAGAAAATTTGCCACCAAGTCCTCATCACACTCTATATATATACCACTATCTTGCTCATCCATTCTCTCCTTCACCCAACCATTTCTTACTCTAAAAATTTGAGTTCTTCACCAATATCACCTCTATTAAGCCCACAAAATCATTTCAGAGAATCATGGAAAAAGAAAGCTCAGCCCACAACAACAAGATCATATTTTTCAAGCAATTTTCGCAAGAAAATTCCTGCCTAGAAGTTTCTATATTTACCACTTTTGAGGAACCTAATAATGTCCAAATTAAAAGTTCTTTAGCTCTAATTCTTCCCAAGAGGACAAGGAACAACACTATGATATCGAATTTTCATTATCTACTACTAAATGTTCCAAATTTTCCCAAAATTGTGAGCCCTTGTTTTATGTCCTGAATTGTGTCATATCCATTATAATATTGTTCTCTTGTTGTTTTTGTATCAACCAAATACTAAGATACATCACCCTAACCTATGCTAGTATGAGCTTATTCTTGGGTTCTTGGAATTATTGTAGAACTAGCTTTCAATTGTTTGATTAAAGGTTAGATTGTGACATGCATGATGTGAATTGGAATGTATTGTTAAAACTTTTATTGCTTGTGTGAATAAGAGAAGGATTTGGCTAAATTGTTGTAGATCCATGACCATATATGTTGCCTATACATGGATAAGTGATGGCATGTGATTTTTTAACTTGTTTCAAGAATCATTTAGGACATGCATGATTGTTTTTCATGAAAATAAAATGAGCTCAATTTCAGTTTTTGCATGTGTGTTCTACAATGTATTTGAAGATCCAAATGAATGAATTGAAGCCAAAATATTTTTCAATGAACTTTGTTGTATTTATCATAATTGTGGAGTTTAGCAATATTTGGAGTCTTTTAGAATTTGTTTTAAATATTGAAAGAAAACTGCCAGATTGGTTTTGAGCTTAAATTTTTTTTTTCAGTGAAAAGTCAGATACTTTATACCAACCATATACGAGATCTATCAGTGACTAACTAGATGGCCAAGCAACAATCAGCTTAAAATTTGTTACTTAAGGATTTTACCTTCCTTTAAAACTTTTACTGTACTATTTTTGAAATGTAAGAAATGGTGTCACGAAATTTTGTGATATTTGAAGTTGGAATGATTTCTAAAACTTTGGAAATCATTAATGCCAGAATGCTTGTTAATTTTAAGAGTCCTCTTTGAATCTTGAAAAATTATACTTAGACAATTTCATTAATTTTGAAAATTTTACTGTATAACTTTTCTCTATTAGGAAATCTATATCCAAGAGTTGTATATTTTTTAAGTTGTATTTAATATTATAATTTTTTTTAAGTAGACTGCTCAAGCCAAAAAATTTCGTTCCGAGGCAGTTGATGTTTAATATTTAAAGGGCATTCTGTCTAATTCAAAATAATGCTATACTTTTTCTCCACAATCATTTTGTGATAAGAATATTTCTGTAAATTTTGGGGAAAGTTGTTATTTTTGTGATTTTATATAATTCTCACACTCAAACCCGCCAAAGTCAACTTGTTGAGATATCCAAGCTAGTTTGATTATTTGTGCATATTATAAGCCTCTCAAACATGGTTGATATTTGTTGTACTATAAGTGTGTCATGTACATGTTACTTGCATTGAAGTTCATACTTTTAAATGCATATAATGAAACTTGAGTATCATGCCACGATCATTGTTCCACTGTTATTCTAAACTTAAATTCGAATTTAGCTCATGCTTTCAATGATCTTTGAACAAAACTTTATCGTGCATATACTAAAATTTTAGTGACATACCATCTATTACTTAACTGTTATTGTGAACACAAATGTCATTCTAACTCATGTTTTTAATGATCTTCAGAAAGACAAAAACTATTATTATTTTCATCTCATTAACTAATTATCATTTTTGGGTTTAAAAACTATTTTAAGCACCTTTCACACGAACACTAACGCTCACTAAGCCTTTGCTTACGTACTTCACTTTCTTCCTTCCAGTTATAAGTGAGTCGAGCAGTGAGACTAGGTTGAAGGATTGAAATAGAGACTTGGACAATCCTAAAGGTAAACGTTGTAGGTTGAGTCATGGATATTAAGTTATTGATTTAGATGACGTATTAGGGTCTTAACTCTACAAGATAAAATGTTTAATTGTGTTCGGATTTTGGAATGTACTACAGGAAGGATAGACTCACATTTTTTGTTTGGATCCTTTTAATACTAAATTCGGGGTGTGACAAAAAAATTAAAAAAATATATTTAAAATAGTTTATATTAAGAAAGCCATATAATGCAATTTTTTAATTTGAAATGTCCAAAACAAACATATTTCGATTAAAATAATTTTGACCAACTTTTAACTTAAGAAATAGAGGATAATTTACTACTGAAAATTGTTAATCTCAACTTTAAATTTTTTTTTTAATAAAATATTTGTAGAAAATGTTTTTTAAGACTGAAAAACATCCTCTTGGAATTTTTGGTCATAAAACTTTATTTTAAGGGTGTTTTAGTAATTTTTTCTAATTTTTATCACTAAATTTTTTTATTTTGACAAAATGCAAATTATTGTCACTAATTCTGTATATACAGTAACTGTTACTAACAACTCCACCTTTTCACTAAAATTAATTGTTGTTGTAATGTGCACAACCTGGACACACCCCATTATTGGCCTCTATAGCGTGCTCATCATCAATGTGGTAATAGAACCGGAGCCCCACAACAAAGATACAACTTTTTAAAAAAAAAATAATCGTGGTATAAGTTCCCTGAATTCTGGTTTCAGTTTATTTAAAAGTGATCAAAGTTTGAAATTGTTTGGGGGCCAAGGTCCGCGCAAGCCTACATGTCGATCCTTCCTTGGAAATGATTGGGGAATTGAGGGCTTAATTGGTTGGCAAATCCATCTCGGAGTAGAGATAGCCAACCAATTAGGCCCTGAGATATCTAAGATAAAGCTATCGAGGGAAAACCTTGTCTAATTATTTGATATATATTTCCTGCGAGAAATTGAGTGGTTTGCTGAACCAATGCAAACCTGGAAAAACAAGGCAAGGAAAACACTATCTGCAAAGTCCAAAACCACACCAAAAAGCATCCCACCATATGCATTGAAACAAAAATTAGTGGAGCGATACCCTTTTCTATTCAATTATTGATTGTTGGATGGAGATCTATTTTAATAGCTTCAATTATATGTTTATGCATTTATTTGCGTGGATGAGAATAGTGTTAGGATTAGTAGCATCAGAGCACGAAAAAATAATCAAGAAACAATATAAATCTAAACCTAAACATGAAAGATGAAACACGAGTATTTAACGTAGTTCGGTAAAGTGCCTACCTCCACGAGCCAACACCTAGACTACATCTTTATTTCTTAAGAGTGAAGCACTGAATTACAAGATGAGTTCTCCAATTTATAATAATGAAGTATGCCTAAACCCTAACAAATTAGGAATACAATTCTAATTAACTTAGAGAACAAGTCTAGATAAAATAGGAAACAAATAACTCTCTAAATAGGCCCCAAAAACTGCCAAAATTTGATTTCTTATCACTCAAGGAAACATTCTCGCTACCGAACTCTGCGATATTTAAGAAAAAAGCCTCTGTCCCGAACGCCACGACGTTCGCTAGTCAACACCGCAGTGTTGCCTTCTACATGTAAACCCGACCATTTTTCGCCCATTTTTCTTCTCGTTTCGACCCTTACGCAACCCTCAGTCTTCCCGACCCATCTTGGCTTCATCTTGGCTTTATTTTAACTCTATTGTTTCCATCTCTCAATCCTCTTTTTGATCCGACTCCACTATATCTCAACAATCTCCCATTTGGAGACTGATCAAAAATTTGAACTCAACTTGAACTACAACTTCACTTTTCCTAAGTGAAGCTCAATCTAGTTGGTACATCTCCAAACTCAATAGAGATTAAACCCGAGACATCCCTACATCTCGTCAATTCATCCACCCACTAGTGTCACCCACTTGACGGACTCTCCCAGTTGCACAATGTACCCCTCTTTGAACCCTCACCACTACCCTATTCTTTTGGTGATCAGTCAACTCCTGAATACCATGGAATATCCCTCTCAATCCAACTGACCCACAAATATAGGTTACTCCAAAAAATTCGGAACATATCACAACCCAACTGCCTTGGTCAACTCGTCCCCTACATCGTTACAACAAGGACTTTTTCCAAGGGCAATCTTGGATCCCTAACATATCTGCTCTCTGCCCCTGCATGAGCTATGTCTGATCCATCTGCCCACTCGATTTTCCAATGACCAACTCAGGTCACTAACACACCTACTTGATGCTCCCACTCCACGAGCTATGTCAAGTCCCTCGGCCAAAAAACCCTGTCTCCGCGAATCTGCCTCCACAACCCTGCCCTCGGGTCTCTCGACTACACAGTATTGACCTCTCGGCTGCCGATACTTTGTCTTTAGCCTTTGACTCAGTGGATTTGCTTTCTGGCACAGTAATTCTGCCCCTCTGGTCTCTGGCAACTTGTTTATCCCTCTTGGCAATATGAGTCTGCCCTTTGACCTAGGCTCTACGGATCAACCACCAGCACTGCAATTGCTCTCACTGGCTTCGTGTCTGCCCACCTGGCAACACGAAACTGCATTTGCTGCTGCGAATCTGCCTATCTGCTGGCATCACGATTTTTCAATATTTTCTCGTTAACGTTCAACATGACTATTCCTCTTTGGTTGGCAATCTAACAAATCCCATCCTCCTCTGTCATCTTCTCCGACTTCACCATGACCTCACCTGCAATGAAATTGTCGAGTTTGATTATTCTTCATCTCCTACCATCGTTCCCACAATAAAATTCGCACTTAACCAAAAATGCTTCCCCATAGATCTAGATTTAGAAGCTCGTCAAAATCTACAATCTATGGCTCTGATACCAGTTGTTAGGAATGGTAGCATCCAGTGTTTTAAAAGGCAGTCTCGGGGCACACACGGGGCGTACGCCCGGAGCGGGGAGTTGCTGAAACGCCCGGGGCAATAGGAGGGGGCGTAATCCCTCATGGGCGTACGCCCAATCAATTGGGGCATACGCCCCGGGCAAAAATGTGCCCAGTCCTTGGGTGTACGCCCAATGTATTTCATGTCCGTACGGTATAATTTTAGGCCTAAATTGATTTTTTTTCCAATTTCCAATCTAAAACCCACTTAAACTTTTTACATGTTTTATTCTTTTAGTAAAAACCCATGGTCCACTTATTCAATTAAGTCAAATATTAAAAGAAAAAAAATAAGGTGCAAGTGCAATACAACTTAATGCTCAAGTATTGAGAGCCGAAGATGAAGATAATGATCTTAATGATGAGACTTTTGATAGTGATTGAGTAAATTAGTGCTCGTTAACCATTATTTTAAATTTTTATTTTGCGTAACGCTAGAATTTGAAATAATTATTTGTCTATCTTGATTGTTTTTTGCAAGAGTTGAGCTTGGACTTTTAGTTTGTATGGTTGAATATATTATTATTTTTAACTTTCTCTATCTTAGTTTTTTACTTAATTTTATCCTTCAATTTTATAATTTTTTGCTAATTTAAATTAATTCTTAACATTATATAATATTTTTTTAATACTAAAAAGGCAAAATTCGCGGAGCGTAATGGGACATAAAACGCCCCGCTCCACGCTTTCGCCTTTTAAAACACTGGTAGCATCAAAGCACGAAAAAATTAAATAAACAAGAAACAATATAAATCTAAGCCTAAACATGTAGGATGACACATATGGATTTAACGTGGTTCGGTAAAGTGCCTACATCCACGAGTCAACACCTAGACTATATCTTTATCTCTCAAGAGTGAATCACTGAATTACAAGATGAGTTCTCCTACTTGTAATAGTGAAGTATGTCTATACCCTAACAAATTAGAAATAAAATCCTAATTGACTTAGGGAACAAGTCTTGATACAATAAGAAACAAATAACTCTAAAACAAGCCCCAAATTTGCCAAAACTTGATTTCTTGTCGTACAAGGAAACATTCTCACTGCCCAACGCCGCGGCGTTCAAGAAAACATGCCTCTGGACCGTACGCCGCAACGCACCAGCATTTGCTCGTCAACGCCTCAGCTTTCCCTTCTGCGTGCAGCCCCGACCATATTTCCGCCCATTTTCCTTCTCGTTTTGACCCTTTCGCGACCCTGGGTCTTCCCTATCCTTCTCAACTTCATCTTGGCTTTGTTTTGACTCTATTATTTCCATTTCTAATACTCTTTTTAATCTGACTCAAGTATATCCTAACAAATAAAATGTTGTTCTCTGACGTCCCACTGATCAAATGAATACTGCATAGTAGAATGTAATTTTAGAGTAAGACGTGACAAAAATGGTGGAGCAATAGTTGAAACAGAGCCGATCAGCCCGAGAGTGTATTGTGTAGTACCCCTTTTAGCCTAAAGTCAAGTACGAAACTTCTGAGTTATATGAAGCGGTGCAAAGCCCCTACAATTTTTAGAAATTTATGACTTTCATCTTACCTCCACTTTCTATTCAACAATTTTTACTACTACAACTAGCTCATTTTTTACTTCAGTTTTTTTCATCTAGTCGAAATTTATTTTGAGCAATTAGAAATACTTTACTCCTTTTCGAAGTAGATTAAGTTAGCACATGAGATTCTCACAATCAATTAACTGTCGATATCTATAGCTGCTTATATAAATAATATTTCATTTATTTTGAATAAAATCACAATTCAAGAACGCATTTCCACCAGTGATAATCTGCATCAATATCTACCATTCTCCTGATGCATCACTTTTGCAAGTCCTATTTTCCCATTAGCAATAAAGATAGTATAACATGCCTAAAAAATAAAATAGTCAATACTTTCACTTTATTTACTACTTAAAAATATTAAAAGAAAAGAAGTGTGCATAACAAGAAAGCATTCAAAACTTAAATAAATATATAATTAATTAATATATATATATATATATGTGTGTGTGTGCGCGCGCGAAAGTGGACTTGTGAAGATTAAGGAATATGTTATTTCTTTTAATTTGAGAAGTAGGCTTAAGTCTCCAACTATATATACTTATATAGATGGTCCCTTAGTGTTGAATCAACAAGAAAGATTGAAAACTCATTTAGCTAGAAATGGGACTTACTCTTTCTAGCATACTTATATTTCTAGTAGTTCTCCTCTTCCTACTAAGGTATTTTCTTCTAAAGAAACAACAAAGCTACACTAATAAACCTCCAAGCCCACCTTCACTTCCACTAATAGGCCACTACCATCTAGTTAAAGAGCCATTAAATCAAACTCTGCAAGCTCTCTCTGCCAAGTATGGTGGCATCTTATCTCTTCAGCTCGGCATTCGTAAAGTCTTGGTAGTCACCTCTCCCACCGCTGTGGAAGAATGCTTCACCAAAAACGACATCATTTTCGCCAATCGCCCCTCGACCCTCTCCACAAAGCATTTTAGTTATAACAACACTACAATAAGTATAGCCCCATATGGAGATCATTGGCGCAATTTACGCCGTATAGCAGCGCTTGAAATCTTTTCACCATCTCGAATTGCTATGTTTACGAGTACGAGAAGAAGGGAGTTAATGCTTTTGTTGAATGAGCTCTTGAGGGATTCGAAACTTGGAGGAGGATCAACAAAGGTAGATTTGAAGTCTAAGTTCATTGAGCTTGCTTTTAATGTGTTATCAATGACTATAGCTGGGAAAAGATATTACGGTGAGAACGTAGTGGATGCTGATGGGGCGAGAAGGGTGAGGTTCATAATGAGGGAGATGCTTGAGCATAGCGGGAATACTAATTTAGGCGATCTTTTGCCATTTTTACAGTGGATTGATTTCCAGGGCCTGGAGAAGAGATTTGCTAGTTTGATCGAGAAGCTTGATAGGTTCTTGCAGGACTTGGTAAACGAACGTCGTGAAAATTTTGGGCTGAAGGGTAAATTATCTGGTGAAAAGACGATGATTGATCACTTGCTGTCGCTGCAGGAAAACGAACCCGAGTATTATACAAATGAGCTCATCAAAGGAATTATACTGGTAAGTTCAACTCTGTTTATGAACTGGAATGATTAGCATACATTCTTGTTTGAGCCTGTTAATTCAGTTATTTATTTTGACAAACAAATAGTAGATGGAATAGCTTTTTCTATACTCAGGGGAGTTTGAGTTTCAATCCAAAATACACGAAATAAAATTTACCGTGCTTACATTATGTATGACCACATTAAAGAGGAATTAAGAATGGTAAACCTTGAAGAAAACAATCTGCATGAGGATACACTAGTGTGGTGCCACACGCCTAACGGAAATTACTCAGTTCAGAGTGGTTATGCATGCAGTGTTAGTGAAGAGCCCCATGTTGATTATGATGGTAAAAAATGGCAAAGAATATGGGACATGAAGGGTACACATAGACGGAAGTATCTGCTATGGCTAATACGGCCGGCATGATAGAGTGATGACTAATTCGCTCCTTTTTCATCGCCGTATAGCTGCCGATGCGAGATGTAAGTTATGCGGTAATATAGAGGAAACGGGGCTTCATGCACTTCGTGATTGTTCATGGGCAGCGGAGGTTTGGAAATCCATTATCGAGCAGCGACATCACAATAAATTCTTCTCCCTCAATTCAAAAGATTGGGTGGATTGGAATTTGAGTTCGGCGATTAACAGGTATGTATGGTGTGATGCATGGGATATTACTTTTTCTGAAATAGTGAATTTATTGTGGCAGGCACGGAATGAGGCGATCCATCGAGAGGAGATTGTATTACCACAACTTGACATCAACATGATTCGCCGAAGGGTGGAAGCAGCAAAGTATATTGCCAAAGGGAATTGGGACATGACAACAGAAACTAACTTGGTCGGTTGGCATAAGCCGGCGCGAGGTGTTATCAAGATCAATGTGGATGCAGCGGTTTGTCAAAAAAGGAACGAAACTATAGGCCCTACAGGGATAGGTATTATTGCACGAGACTATCAGGGCAAATGGATTAAAGGCATTCAAGAAAAAGAGGAAGATAGAAGTCCGTTGGCAGCTGAGCTAGTAGCTATTCTTAAGGGGATCCGATTTGCGTGGAGAGAAAAGTTCAAGAGGATTATGATTGAGACTGATTGTCTCGAGGCGCTACAAAGTATTGACGAAGCCTCATATGCGCATCAATGTTTTTCGATTATTCAAAGTATTCGAGACATGCTCAAGAAGGAGTGGGAAGTGAGGTTGCAACATATACCTCGTGAAGCTAATAAAGTTGCGAATTTTTTAGCCAAATCAGGTGTTAATCAGAACAGGGAGCTGGGTGAACCTTTGGAACAAATGCTGATGATATTACATGAACAAGAACACGAGGTATGACTATAGGTCCGGGTCTGTCGGACTAAATAGTTAGGGTATCCCCCTTCATCACACAAAAAAAAAAGTATTCTATGCAACATTACTGCGATCCTGGGTGTACATAAACCGGCACAACCCGCTCAAATCGACCCCGATTCACTCGAAAATTGCCGATTTGAAATAATTAAATAATTGTGGCGGGTAAAAAATATTAAACCCGCCACTTTTGGGTCGGGTGCTGGGTTTAATAATGGTAACCTGCCTAACCCGCAACCTGACCGCTAATTGTATTTGTTAAGTATAACTATATATGCATAATATAAACTCCTTTTTGGTAAGTACATATATATATAAATTCTAATAAGAGTGGTTTCATTGATATTTATGTAACTCATTTTATTTTTAATTTGAGCAAACAAATATGTAGATGTATATTTGACGATAAACTTATAAAATAATTTAGTTTTATTAATATTTTAGAGTTTACAATTCATGATAAATACAATTTTATTTAATAACATCATTTATTTTTGTACTTCTCACCAACTCAATTTTTTTTAGTTAAATGTATAACAAGTATGTCATTTAGTTTCTTACTTACTAGTTGTAACTAAAAGTAAATTGTAAAAACTATAATTATAATTCGATAACCCGCCAACCCGCCCGCTAAATATATTAAACATGACCGACCCGAACGGCTCGATTTGAAAAGATAATTATGCGGTGTCGGTTTGATTTCAACCCACATATGTTGGATTGAATTGAATTGAATTTTTTCCATAAAACTGCCGGAACCCAACCGCGTACACCCTTAGATCCCTGTACTGAGAAATGTTAAATAGCGCCAGCTAATTCTTCATAGTTTATACTTCGTCTTAATTTGAAAAGTACTGACTTTTTAATCCGTACTTACATGTACATTATACCATGTGGAAGGTACTACTCGTTGCAGGCACAGACACGATGTCAATCGGCATGGAATGGGCAATGTCACTACTACTCAACCACCCTGAAACCATCAGCAAAGTAAAAATTGAAATAGACGCTAACGTTCCAAAGGATCGTCTTTTAGACGAGGAAGACCTACCAAAACTAAGCTACCTGCAGAACGTAATCACTGAAACTCTACGTCTATACCCACCCGTTCCGTTTCTAATACCCCACGAAGCCTCTGAAGATTGTAAAGTTGGCGGCTACGACGTATCAAAGGGAACAATGTTGCTAGTCAATTTATGGGCCATTCATAGGGATCCAACAATGTGGGAGGAGCCAACAAAGTTTATGCCCGAGAGGCATGAGATAAGGAAACAAGAGGGATTCATGCTCCCTTTTGGAGCAGGAAGACGCAAATGCCCTGGAGGAGGTATTGCTACGAGGGTGCTCGGGTTGACGCTGGGGACGATGATTCAGGTTTTTGAGTGGGAGAGAGTTGGTGATGAATTTGTAGACATGACAGAAGGGACTGGATTTAGTATACCTAAGGTCAAGCCCCTGGAGGCTATGTGCAAACCAAGGGGAGACATAACGAATCTTTCTTTAATTTAGCCCTTTATTGATGCTGCTTCTGGTTGCTAATAAGATATTGGTTCAATTCAATGGAATAATATCATATTCATCTTGTTCTTAATGGGTTTCTCATTTCTGTTATGACTACTGAGCTGTTGGAATGTAATTGACGAGAATAGTCATGTAATGCAATGGAATACATAACATAAATTTGGATAAGCATATTTTTGTCCCTCATCTTTGTTACTAATTCAATTTCTGTGATCATAGTGTTTAGTCCCCACAATCCCCACCGTATTTGTCCTTGGTATTTTCAATTTTTAATGAAAAGTTGTTGAATTAGAGTGATGTACAGTACAAGTCAGGTGTATGCAAATAAACATAAAGCTTCACTCCCCTAAGTTTTATATTCTTACAACTTTTCCCCCGTTAAGTTTGAAACTTTAGTTGCTTTTAGTTCCTCGTACATGTGTAACCATAAAAGTGGGAGCTGGGAGCCAATTGTGAACCGGACGCCCCGTCTATCAAATGGCTCGGAACAGCCCTGCCCATGAACTTTAAAAGTTGTCTTGCCAGACCTGGCACGTAAAATATGGACCCTCGACTCGACACCATCTTGAAATCGGCTCAATAGTATTGAGCCATGGGCTTGCATTGGTTCTTGATATTATCAAAATTGTTCATTCCAAGAAAAGATAGCCAGGCCAAGGCTAGACCGATGCACTTATTGTACCGGGCAAGCCAGTTCTTTACCTGGCCGGGTGGTTCCGGCCCATTCTACAAAAAACACCTTCAAAGCTTATATAATAAGATCTGACCAAATTAATAGCAAAATTTGTTGTTACAAACTTCTGCCAAACCAAGAACGAACAAACTGAAAAAACGAAAAGATTAATCGAGGCAACGGAACACTCTCTTTCCTTGACGCAAAATTGCCCCGCTACAGGTGGTACGGGTTTATGCAATAGCGTCCCAAGATACAACGATTAATTTCTGAATTACGAACCACTTCTAATTCAGAAAACAAACGAACTCAAGAACAACTTTGAACTTTTAGAGGGAAGAATATATGAATGAAATGCTTGATTTCGGTGTGTAATTTCTGAATGTGGAGTAACCT
This sequence comes from Buddleja alternifolia, assembly GCA_019426215.1. Taxonomy (NCBI): domain Eukaryota; kingdom Viridiplantae; phylum Streptophyta; class Magnoliopsida; order Lamiales; family Scrophulariaceae; genus Buddleja; species Buddleja alternifolia. The sequence continues at coordinate 21,083,982 of CM033397.1, read as the reverse complement.
ATTTATAGGCTTGAAATTCAGACAAAACCTTAAAAATGAATTAAATCTGCTATTAAAATTTTATCTGTAACAACAAAAATTAATCTGGTTATTACAGATTGGTGACTGTTTGAATACAGAATTCAAACAGTCCTTCTAGAAACAGATTCAAAATGGGTAAATTACACACAACCCCCTTGTGATATTCGTTACTATCACTCCGCTCCCCTATGAAAAAAAATTGTCAAATTACTCCCTTGTAATTTTTAAAATAGGTTTTACTGTCTCCCTATGGCATCTTTGCTTACAAAATTTTATTGAAAGACTCTAATACCCTTTTTCTTTTTAGATATTTACACAATATAATTTTTCTTTTATTTTTTTATTTTATTAATTATTAATTTATTTCTATAATTATTTTCTATTTTATTTATTATTTTTCTTTCTTCATCTTCTTCCCCAACAAAGCCGCCGCCGCCACCAGCAGCGCCCCTATTTCACCATCCACCCACCACCACTTGCGCCCCTGTTCGATGAGCCCGCCGCCGCCACCACCACCACCGCTTCCTACCGTTGCCCGCCCCATCTCTACAAATCATGCCACCGCTGCCGTCAACCAAGCTTCAATGCTCCAGAATTGCAAAATGGCTTGCTGCAAATTTGGTTGCAAATCCACAAAGTTGCTAATCTGAAAATCAGATTTTTTATTTTACTAATTATTTATTTTCTTTTCTTTCTTCCCCAACTTTTTCCCCAAAACCCTAACCCTAATACACCATCTCTACCTAAAATCAGCCCCTAAACATCTTCCCCGCAGAAATTCAGCTCCCTAAAAGACACCACTAGTCGAGATTCTTCAAAGGGGTTGCAAATTTGCAGATTTTTCCAATCTACAAATTTTCAAATCATGTGTATTACTGTATATATACGTATTATATGTTATTATATATATAAACAAAGGGGTTGCAATTGCCATCCATGGTGACATCCTAATTCACAGAGGTGGGTTGTGGAGGTGAGTTGAGTTTGATTTGGAGAGGTGAGCTATGGAGGTGGAGGGGGAGGTGACCTTACCTCACCTAAACCTATTCACAGAGGTGGCGGTTGTCAGGTGTGGCTCCAGCAGCGATTGGCATGGTGGCTGGTGGGTTTTGATTTGAAGGTGTTGATTTTGGAGGTTGAAGGTGGCGGATTGCAGGTGGTCGCCGGTGGTGGTAGTTGGGCTGGTCGCCGGTGGTCGTAGTTGGGCTGGTGGTCGGTGGTGGTCGGATGTGCAGGTACTTATATATTATTGTTAAATATATATATATATATATATATATATATATTATAAGTTTAAATTTTTTTAAATTTGTAAATATATATATATATTTATATATTATAAGTTTAAATTTTGTTAAATTTGCATATATATATATATATGTAATATATTGTTTAATTATAAAAATATATGAACCGTTGATTTTAGTGGATCAGATCCAATGGTTGTAAGATTAAGGGCAAAACAGTCTTTTGTTGACGAAAATCGGATAACCAGTCTCATAACACGAGAGTGAGGAGCGTAGGGAGATAGATTGCTGCTTTAATTTATTCACAGGGGGGTAAGTTGACAATTTTTTTCATAGGGAGGCGGAGTGATAATAATGAATATCACAGGGGGGTTGGGTGTAATTTACCCGATTCAAAACTGAAAGAAAAAGTGGCCAGCTTTTTCTTCAAAAATATTTATAAGCTTTCAGCAATTTCAGTAGTTGGATTTTTCAAGTAGGGGAAATTTTTGGAGCCCCAAAATAAATTAAATAAAATTCAAATAATTTTGGCCGAAAAAGGTAATACATTTGAGCCCACAAGCTCAAACCACACAACCCACAACCCACAAGCCCAAGCCCAAGCCCAGGCCCAAGGACCACGGACCTCATACTCGGACCCGGTCTAGTCCAGGTGGGCAGACGAACGGATGGCGGCGGCGGCGGCACGCGCGAGTGCGTGGTGAACCGAACCATAGCTAGGTCCTTCTCCCTCACAAAGCCCACAAAAATCTTATGACCCAAAAGGCCAACCCTTAACCTTAAGGCAATTGTATATAAACTCATTTAACTTATGGTTTATATCCAATTTGGATATCCTCATTCAAACACCTCACTTTAACACCTAATTTCTCATTTGTTACTACTCCGAATCGAGAAATTCGAAATGCAAAATTTATCTACTCACGTCGTAAATTAATATTATCCAATAACAATACATATCCCGGATACATATGGTGTTCAAATTTTGTACACAAAAGTGGCGTTCACACACTTTACATAACACACAATATCCAACAATCCCCCACACAAATGAAATTAATGCAATGCATGATTCTCTAAAAGTTCGGTCGAATGTTTATCACATCAGAAGAGGTGGATTTTGGCTTTGAACCTTTCTTTGTGAAATATCATCGAATTTACTAGGCTACCCAATGAACGCGATGTCTTGAACTGGTTAGCCGTTTGTGTAAAAATAGACAATGATACTCACGTAATAAACTCTCTGAGTTGTCTTAGTTCTCACTATTGGGTCCATTTTGGCCGTGGCACCCCATCTTGGATTCATAAGTGTTTATATTTTCCTCAATGTTGAGGCGGCCTACCCCTCACACTTACATAGGTGACTTCCTAATTAAGACTATCCTACCATACTCTACTTCATTTTGACAGTATAGGAATCATGAAAAGCCCGGCTTAACCTTTGCTACAATTTGCAAGTTGCACTTCTTTATCCTATGCAATAGATTTAGAGTTTATTCAACTCTTAAGTGTCACACTGAATTTTCACAACTTAGTTGTCCCATTGAACCATGATCTTGGGATCTCCAGTCAACATGGTTGTTTTTCCGCTGGGTCCATTCGTAAGATGTAGTCTTTAATCTCATTCCTCTTGATAGGCAGTATATTTGATCTCTAGGCAATCCTTTCGTCAAAGGATCTTCAATATTCTCCTTTGATTTCACATAATTAATGGAAATAATCCCGTTAGAGATCAACTGCTTAATGGTATTATTCCTACGACGAATGTGTCTAGACTTACCATTATATATACTGCTCTGTGCCCTACCAATTGCCAACATACTGTCGCAATGAATTAAAATAGGAGGCACAAGTTTTTCCCAACAGGGAATATCTTCTAAGAAATTTCGTAGTCATTCAGCTTCTTCACCAGCTTTATCTAAAGCTATGAATTATGATTCCATTGTGGAACGGGCTATGCAAGTTTGCTTAGAAGACTTCTACGACACCGCTCCTCCACTGACGGTAAATACATACCGACTCGTGGACTTAAAGTCGTTAGTGTCCGATATCCAGTTAGCATCACTATATCCCTCCATTACATCTGGATATCTTGAGTAGTGTAATTCATATTCTTTAGTATACTTTAAATACTTGTTCTTTAGTTAAAGCATTCCAATGCTCTACACTAGGATTTCTTGTGAACCTACTCAACTTGCTCGTAGAATACGCTAGATCAGGGCGAGTACAGTTCATGATATACATCAGATTCCCAATGGCCCTAGCATATTCTAATTGTGATACGGGTTCGCCATGGTTCTTGCGTAGATGAACGCTCAAGTCCACTGACGTCTTGACTGGTGCACTATCACTCAGAAGGAACTTTTCCAAAACCATCTCAACATAATGAGATTGCGATAAGACTAGTCCTTTAGAAGTCCTCAAGATTTTAATCCCTAAGATGGCGTCTTCAAGTCCCATCTCTTTCATGTTAAAGTTCTTCTTTAACATTCCTTTAGTATTCATGATAATTTCATGATTACTACTCATTATCAACATATTGTCTACATATAGACACACTATGACGTATGCGTTATGTGTTTGTCTAACATAGACGCATTTATCACACTCATTGATATTGAAACCGTTTGATAACATAGTGCTATCAAATTTTTCATGCCACTGCTTAGGTGCATGTTTAAATCCATACAACGACTTTACAAGTTTACATACTTTCTTCTCCTATCCAGGAGCAACATGCCCCTCGGGTTGTTCCATGTATATTTTTTCATCTAATTCACCGTTAAAAAGCGCAGTCTTAACATCTATTTGATGTATCTCAAGGTTATGCAGAGCTGCCATAGCAATGAGTACTCTTATGAAATTTATTCTCGTTACCGGAGAATAAGTATCGAAGAAATCAAGACCTTCTGTTTGTCAGTATCCTTTTACTACCAAACGAGCCTTGTACGTAGTATAGTAAGTGAAAAAGGACGAGAAATTCCAAATATAATAGAATATACATATATAAATAGTTCATGTGAACATAAATATATAAATGGAAAAGGAAATATAAGTATAGCTTGTAGTATTTGTAGATTATATCCTGATATGCATTTAAGATATCAGTGCAATATATGTTTTGACGAAATTTATTTTATTTGTGCTAAAGAAGCATATAATATAGAAACAGGTGTATCTCCTAAACCTAGTAAAAAACTAGAGACGATAGAAATTCTAAGTTATAAAGTAGAAAATTTAGACTTAAGAATACAAGTGTTAGAATTAAAATTAAAAAATAACAAAAACATAAGCGGTAATCAAAATAAAGGAAAAGGTGTAGTTATAGAAGAAATTGATGAACTTAATCAACAGTTAGAAGAAACACATTTACAAAATACAGCGTATGAACCTAAAATTCAAGTACCTTATACTAGTAGTTTAATACTTTTAGATTGTCGAATATGGTGTAATCAAGAAAAATATATTGAAACTAAAGCCATTTTAGATACAGGAAGTACAAAAAGCATGCTTAGTTCTAGTCTTGTACCAAAAGAATTTGAAGAACAATTAAATTATACTGTTACCAGTAGAACTACAGAAAATAGATTAATGAGAATAAAAAAAGAGTTAACTAACATAGGAATACAATTTAAAGATTTTTCAGGAAATTATAGTAGCAAATATACATTAGGACAAGTACTTATAGCACCAGATAACATAAAAGTCAAGAATTTCTTTTAGGATTGTTGGTCCCAAGTGGCATACGAAAAGGTCTAGAAGGGGGGGGAGGTTGAATAGACCCTGAAGTCTTTTTCGACTTCAAAAGATTTCGTATTAAACTGGTTTTGGACGCTTAAAAAGGGAACGCTTGACTGCGCGTTTTCTTAGAAATATAGACGCTTAGGTTAAGCGTCTGATGAAGACTGTTTTTAGAGAGTTAACTTAGACTTCAAGATTTGAATACTTTAACCGAGTGGGTTTAAGCGTTCAGTTCTTTAATCAGTGTTAGCACAGCGGAATGATTTTTCTAGTCTTCCTTTGAAAGCTTTAGCGTCACTAGAGGTTTCTTAGTTGCTTAGCGTTTGATTGTATTTTACTTAGTCAATTTATGCAATGATATGATATGATATGATTGACTCAAAAGTAAATAACACAATATTTGTAAGGTTCGTTGGGTGATGTAATCCCAACTACGTCCTTCTTCTCCTTGAACACTTGGAGGCAATCCACTAAAGTGATTCTCAAAGAATCACACAGAATCTTCTACACAATAGGGAGAGATAGATGTCGATGACTTGAGCTCCTTGATCACACAGATTTCTGCTCCAAATCACTTCAATCTCCTTGCTTCTTTCACCCAGAAATGATGCAAGTATCCAACTTCGACTTCACACAGATCGCGAGGCTTGGATGGGTTTTTCTAAAGCGGTTTGTTTGATTTTGATGAAGTTCAAACAACTGGGAAATATCTCAATAGGAAAGTGGTTTCTTCGAAAAGAATGTTTGAGATATTTGTTGACTATCTCAGGATTGAAGAAAAGCAAAGGGAATGTTTTCTTGAATATTCTGGCTTTTCTGAGAGTTTAAGGAATGAGACTTCAATGCAACAGCAATTCGACTTGAAGATTAATTGTTCTCACTTTGGCCTGTTGTTGAAGTCCTATTTATAGGCATTCTTGGAGAAAGTGTTCGTTTGACACATGCACAGGCGCGTGTCTCTCACTTCCGCGAGTGAACAACTTTTGTCCTTTTTTCCTGAAAATCTGCTGCACGAAAGTTGGTGCTGCAGTCTGAGATAGTTGACAGTCCAATAAGGTGGCTTCTCCGTACGTCTGAAATTGCTTATCACATTTAATGCTCTTATCAGCATTTAATGCATTTGAATTAAATATCCGTTGGTATTTAATGCTTCGGGAATATTTGCATTAAACTCCTTTTGAACTTAGAAATAAATTCAGGTGACATTACTTTTGTCCCATAAGGAAACGCTTAATGTAGCTGGTCAATTGGACGCTTGGAGACTTTTATCTTCTTTCAGAAATCAGGCGTTGAGTCTTCGAACTTTACCACTGATAAACTCACTCAGAAATTATCAGACGCTCAGCCTAAGACTACTTAGCCTAATAATCTAAAGCAAAATAAAACAAAGCCTAATAAGCCTATTACAAAACCAACGCTTCAAGGCTTATACAAGTTTTCTACTAAAATCAAACTTACATATTTTGGGGTCTAACACAAAATCCTAATTGTCATCATCAAAACATCTAAAATGAAATTCCTAACAATTTCCCCCTTTTTGATGATGGCAATACTTACTCTTTTATAGTTCAAGAGTTAGACAGCCAAAAGTAAAAGTTAGATTGATTAGATAACGTTAGTTAAAATTAGTTACGCTTCAACGAGATGTTTCAGCTGAAAAATGCATTTTATATATATCGAGAATTACAGGCATTTTTACAACTGAACAAGTGAAGATATAAGAGACAAGAATATAGATAAGGTAAGATCAGAAAGCTTTTAATGTCTTGGTCTGACTCTGTATCGCTTGGTCATTTCAGCTCGGATAGCTTCAGTCAGATTGTCTTCCAAGATCATCATTGCTTCATGATCTTTGTTGATTATAAGCTTGTTTTCTTCTTGTTGTCTCTTCTTGAAGACAGTAAAATGATTGTCCCAGTCAGTTGGGTCAATACCAATATACCTTAGGCAGATTCGAAAAGTTTGGATAAAGTCAGTCATCTTTCTCTCTTCAGCTAAGATTCTTGGATTTGTAGGCTCTGGAATGGACGTTCTTTGAAGAAGGATGTCAAACTGTTCAAGCAGTGCTCTTGTAGGTATTGGTAGATTTGGATATAACGCTCTAGGAGGATCCCTTAGCGTACTACTGGGCGCTCCAGATGTACTTTGAGCAGTTATCCAAGACGAAAGACGAAGCGCAGAAGTAGAAGTAAGCACTTGACGCTTAGGAGACGGAGGCTCTTCAGCTTTTGCACTAGACGCTTTCCTCTTTTCTCCTTTCTTCTTCTTTTCCCCCTTATTGCCATCATCAGACTTTAAGAAATGATCTATGAGTAAACTGACCTGATGAGCAATTTGAGACATAGAATCTGTGATGTCATCCAGACGCTTGTCGAAGCGCTCCTGCAGAACGAGAAGCTTGGCGCTGGTAGCATCATTTATAGAGGTCTCAAGGGTTCAAAGGCGCTTCTCAAGCTCTTCTTTCATGGCAAGTTGGGTTGCTTGAGTGGCATCATGCATTACTTGAGAATCCTGCTTGCACTCACCAACAGCCGCTTGAGCTGAACTACGCATATGAGGAATTTGGGTACTCATGACGTGAGTTTCAATCTTTGCCAGATCGTCTTTAATCCAATGGAGAGATTCTTCGTTCTGAGTGGCGTGGGCCCTAATATTCTCCAAGACGGATTTGAGCAAAGGACCAAAAGATTGACTCTCATCGGAAGGAACCATTTGAGGAGCCGGTCGCTTGAACCTTGATGAGTGTTTGAGAGAGTCAAACGAAATGTGCGAAGAGGACTATCAGTGGCCCTGATGTGCATTGGACCAATGATATCAAGCACATGATTGGGGAAAACTTTGGACAGCGCTTAAGCGATGGAGAAGAGTGAATCTGGACAGTATTGTCTGGAAAATCCAATCAAGCAGTCAGAAGGAAGAGACGTAGGACGCCGATGTGCAGGTACACAATCAGCATAGTACTCTTCAAGATACGGATAAAGTGCTTGAGCCAGCTCTTGATTCCTTTCAAGCAGGGAGAGGACAAATTCATAGTGATCAAGTACCTCGCTGCGGATTGAAGGGAGCAGTGGATATCCTTTGAATGGACTGATTACTGAGTCGTTCCAAGATCTAAGATTGACAGAGAAGATCTTATCGAATAGGGAGACAGGAGTCAAAATCTTCACCATCAGATTGAAGTTTTCTTCACAGTGGCTTGGGGCAAAATTTAAGCACAATACGCCAGATGTACCATTGGAAGAAGCTTGAGCATTGAATAGAAGAGGAGTAGTGGAAAATTTGTGAAGCTCTTGACGCAGACACTGTTCGATTTGATGTCTAACAATTGGGAGCTTGAGAACAGGTCCGACTCTCTGTTGACGCTGCTTGAGGCAATACTTGGCAAACTGACGCTTCTTGTCATGCATGCCCATGCCGAAAAGATGGGGAGCTTGAACTAGTTCTGAGAAGGTATACTTGTGTCCCACATACGCTTCAACCCAGTTAACTTCATTTATGCAGAAGTCTGTGCCAGCAGTCACCATAGCGCGAATGCCTTCAAGATGAATATCTCTGATAGCTTCAAAACGATATCTATCAGGCTGATAATTAGCATTCCAGACGCTGTCAAAATAGGCATCAGCTTCAGTCTGAAGCAAGTCTGTCAATGATTCGAGACGCTCACCGGCATGAGCAGCCTTATTCTTCCACAGACGAAGTGGATGGACTAATGCAATATTTTCAGGGCTATGAGCAGTCTGAGGGAAGTGTGTGTAGCCTTCTCTGTTCAAGACTGACTCTGAAGGATTGAGAAAGTTAGGACGCAGAGGCTCATACATACGAATGCTGTAATCCCGTAGGGCGAACCCGGTTGGCTTGCTGTGCCCATAATCCAGATAGTATGCTATGTCCATGGCACATCTAGGAGTTCGATCTCCTTGTCTGTCTTGTATGATGGCTTTGATTTAACTGTCAAAATCAATCAATCGAGCAACATCATTCTCTGCAGCAATATATCTCTCTTCGTTGTAGCCTGCAGGAATGAAATCTTCTTCGAGCGCTGGGGGCATATAATTGATTGAATGATCAATCGTCGTCAGCGGGTCGAGTTGGAAGAAGTGTCGAGGCGCTGGAACGTCTTCAGCATCGCTCTGACCTTCTGAGCGTGCCTCTGTTATAGCCTTAACAAGAGATGAAGTCTGAACCTCTGTAGTTGCAGGTTCCTCAGCTTCAATTGCAGCAACTTCTGCGGCAACATCTTTAGCGATAGTAACGACTTCGGTCAAGTCAACATCCAGGATGATATCAGTTGACGCTTCAGCAGCAGCTGGAACTATAGCTGAAAGAAAGGAACTATCCTCTATAAGAGCAGGATCTTCTACAGATGTAGGAAAGGAGATGTTGTGGGAAGAAATAAACTTACCCTGAGAACTAGTCTCAACAGCAATACTTTGAGCGCTTGGCTCAACAGTAACTTGAGTGCTTGGCTCAACAGCCTCAGGCTCTTCAGGAACGGGAGCAGCTCGACGCTTGCTAGTCCTGGAACGCTTGAAGATTTTCTTCACGTTGACTCCTTCAACGAGTCTAGGCGGAGGAGCGGGAGGATCAACAGCTGGTTCTTCAAAGTCTATTTGTTTAATGATCCCTTCCAGCTTCCTTCTTTTGAGAGGTAACTTGTCCTCTACATCCTCATCAGTTTCCTCATCATCCTTTTGAGTGGAGGCGATAATTTGAACTTTGGGCTTTCTGGGAGCCCTTTTCTTGATTGCAGTCGGACGCTTCACAGCTTCTTCTGGTACTGGACGCTCCGCTTCTTTATCGGACGCTTGACGTACTTCCAGACGCTTAGATAGTGGTTTGGCAGCACCACCAATTTTGGGAGGATTGAAGAGATTGTTCAAAATCCTTTTTCCCAGCAACTTGGTCTTATTCAATGGAAGACCAGAAGAATATACACACTGTGATTTGTATAAGAGGTCACTCAGGACAAGCCCATATGGTTTATTTGAGCCACTTAAACAGTCCCGAAATCTTCCAAAAACGTACTCACTCCAGTTAATTTTGATGTTCAAGAGTATGGCAGTCATCATCTGGAATTGTACTGGGTTCACCTTATCAAAGGTTCCCACTCGGCATTCTATGATCTTGCTGCAGAAATCAGCCAATAGCCGGTATTTGGACACTAGGTCTCTCTTTTTGAAATATTGAGTGTAGGGTACATCGTCGTACGTACTCATTGTAGTCCATGCTTCCTTGATCTGTTTTAAAGTAATAGAATCCAGTGCCTCACCCTCATTTGGGAGTTTAAAGTTCTCGGCAATGGAGGCAGCAGTCAGAGTGAATTCCTTGGGAGGCTCCTTTGAGGATAGAGGAATTAGACAAGAGATAGACTTCTTGTCCTCTGAGAGTTTGGCAGTCCTCCAGAAGATATCCACTTCAGTTGGAAACAGATACAAGTATTGAGTCAAGAAGACTTGAGCCCAGCTTTGACGACCATATCCATCATATCTGTTAGATTGATCTGAGGTTGCTCATACAAGAATTTCCAGTCGACGACAAGGCCTTCAGTAACCTTGATGGTAGCTTTGACAGAAGTAGACGAGGATTTCTTTGGTGCCATTTTTAGTGAAAGAAATGAACTGAGATTTGCTTTTGCTTTTAAGAGAGAGAGAAAATAAATTTGCAGAGATTTTTTAGTATGAGTAAATGAAGTTTCTGCAAATTGTGTTTTTAAATGACATAGGTTAATTTTTTTTAAAACTTGTGTTCTCTTATCTCTATAGGATTAACACACGTGTAAAGAGTTTCAATCTCAGCCATGAATTCATTAACCGCGGACGCGAGTTTTGCGTAATAGAGAGAAGTTATACTTGGTAATTCTCAAATAAATATTTGACATCCGAGTAAGTTTTAGAAACGTTTGGCATTTTTAGAGTGTAACGCACGCGCCCGTTTGTAAACTGACACGTACACAAACACGTGCTATCTCTGAACCGTCATTTTGAAAAAAAATTGATTACCCGCCAGTTTGATGTGATGGAAGTGTGTGGATAGAGTACACAATAGACTGTTGAGTCTATCCACTACTTCAAAAAGCGTAAAAAAAATAATTTATGCATGAATTGTTAAAATCATTTTTATATTAAGTGTTGAATGGAATAGTTTCAACGCTTAATGCCACTTATTGGGGACAATATGGACGCTTAAAGCTAAATTCCTTTTATGGTTTAGCGTCCAACATATTTCACAAAAGAATACTGAGCGTTGATGATCATGCATCTGAAAGTTTTTGATCATTGACGCTTAGTTAGGTTCAAGTATAATTTTAAGGATCCCCCTAAATTTGATAACTTGTACCATATGTTTAATAAAGTATGATGCTTGATGGTTAGGCATTTAAATCAATCATACCTAGTTCACTTCTCAAAGTGAGAAAGCGTTGCTCGTTGAGCGCTTTGGTGAAGATATCTGCCAATTGTTTGTCAGTTCCAATAAAATGCATGGAGATATCTTTCTTTTGAACATGGTCACGAAGGAAATGGTATCTAATGTCAATGTGTTTGGTTCTGGAATGAAGAACAGGGTTTTGAGTCATGGCTAAAGCGCTTTGGTTATCACAAAGAATGGGGGTTGGACCTAGGATTGTTCCATAATCTCTAAGTTGTTGCCTCATCCATAAAACTTGTGCACAACAACTTCCTGCAGCTACATACTCAGCTTCGGCTGTGGAGGTTGCTATGGATTGTTGTTTCTTGCTATGCCATGAAACTAACCTATCACCTAGAAATTGACAAGTACCACTAGTACTTTTACGATCTATTTTGCAACCTGCAAAATCTGCATCTGAGTAACCGATTAGTTCAAAAGGAGAATCCCTAGGATACCATAAGCCCACATTTTGTGTGCCTTTTAGGTATTTAAGGATTTTCTTGGCAGCAATTAAGTGTGACTCTTTAGGATCAGCTTGAAATCGTGCACACATGCATACCGAAAATATGATATCAGGTCTACTAGCAGTAAGATAAAGAAGTGATCCAATGATACCTCTATAATTAGTGATATCAACTTTCTTTCCACTTTCATCTTTATCTAACTTAAGCGTTTGGCTCATTGGAATTTTTGAATATGATGTATTTTCCATACCAAATTTCTTAATCATGTCTCTCGTATATTTAGCTTGGTTAATAAATATTCCATTAGGGAGTTGTTTAACTTGTAATCGTAAGAAGAAAGTTAATTCACCCATCATGCTCATTTCAAATTGTTCTTGCATCATTTTCGAAAATTTCTCACACAGACGCTTGTTAGTAGAGCCAAAAATAATATCATCGACATAAATTTGGACAAAGAGAATATCTTCGTTATTAGTAATTTTAAATAACGTTGTATCAACGCTGCCTTTTGAAAACCCTTTACCAATAAGAAAGATAGAGAGAGTGTCATACCATGCTCGGGGTGCTTGCTTAAGCCCATAAAGTGCTTTTTCTAGCTTGTACACCATACTCTTGCCATGGTAGTTGAAGAATCCCGGTGGTTGCTCCACATATACATCTTCTTGGAGTTTACCATTCAGGAAGGCACTCTTCACGTCCATTTGATACACTGTGAATTTGTTAAACGCTGCATACGCTAGAAACATGCGGATTGCTTCAAGACGGGTGACAGGAGCGTATGTCTCATCAAAGTCAATGCCCTCTTCTTGGCAATAACCTTGAGCTACGAGTCTGGCCTTGTTTCTTATTGCAATACCGTTCTCCTCCATCTTGTTTCTATAAACCCATCTAGTTCCAATGACTCCTTGGTGAGTTGGTCTTGGTACTAGTGTCCAAACCTTACTACGCTCAAATTGATTAAGTTCTTCTTGCATAGCTTCAATCCAACTTGGATCACTTAGCGCTTCATCCACTTTCTTAGGTTCCATCTGAGACAGAAAGCTTGCGAACATAGCCTCATTGATTGTAGCGGCTCTAGTTCTAACAGGCGCTCCATTATCTCCAATAATTTGCTCTGGTGGATGATCTCGCAGCCATAGTCTGTCTGGTTGGAAGGGGTTAAGAGATCTAACAGGCGCTTGGGGATCAGACGCTTGACTACCTTCTTGCGTAGGCGCTTCAAATTCACAATTCCTTGTTTACTCTTGATGATCACTCTCTTCATGATCATCAGCATTTCTTATAAAATTGTCCAGAGTAATCTCACGAGTAATCTTAGGAGGTGGCACTGAGATCTCATCATCGTCGTCAGTATCTTCATCAATAGTGATCTTAGACGCTTGATGACAAAGATCTTCAACTCCTACATCATTTATATGAACCTTACTCGATTCTTGGTTAGCATCATCAAAAACAACATGAATAGATTCCTCAACCTTCGATTTGCCCTTGTTTAGGATGCGAAAATTCTTCCCATTCTTGGCGTAGCCTAGAAAGATTCCGTCATCCGCTTTAGGATCAAAAGTCTTTAGGCTTTGGGATCCATTACTATGAATAAAGCACTTAGAACCAAAGACGTGAAAGTATGAAACATTTGGCTTACGTCCCTTCCACAGTTCATATGGAGTTTTTCCATGCTGTTTGTTGATCATGCAACGGTTTTGAGTGTAACACGCAGTGTTGATCGCTTCGGCCCAAAACCTAGGAGCAAGCTTGGATTCTGCTAACATTGTCCTAGCGGCTTCCTTAAGCGTTCGGTTCCGGCGCTCAGCAACACCATTTTGTTGGGGAGTTCTGGGAGCTGAATACTCATGGTGTATTCCATTTTCTGCACAAAACTTCTCAACAACCTTGTTAGTAAACTCGGTACCGTGATCACTTCTTATTCTCGCAACTTTAAGATCTTTCAATGTTTGAAGTTGTCGAATAAGCGTTGTTAACTTGTCACATGTTTCATCTTTGGATGACAGAAATTCCACCCAAGTAAATCGAGAGAAATCATCTACTATCACCAAAGTATACTTTTTACCGCTTACACTGATTGTTTGAACAGGTCCAAACAGATCCATGTGAAGTAGTTCAAGTATTCTAGAGGTAGATAGATGAGGTTTTCTCTTGAACGATGACTTAACTTGTTTACCCATTTGACAAGCGTCACAAAGGCGATCCTTGTGAAATGGTCCATTTGGTAATCCCTCTACAAGATTTTGACTTATAAGCTGAGAGATTGTTTTAAAGTTAAGGTGGTTCATTTTTCTATGCCATAACCAACCCTTTTTAGATTCATTTTTAGCAACAAAGCATGTTGGGTTGTTATCAAGTGTTGAACCCCAATCTACCAAATATACGTTGTTAGTTCTTTTTCCTTTCAATTTAGTAGACTTTGTCTTAGCGTCATTTATATAGCAACAGTCACTTGAGAATATGACTTCAAAGCCTTTATCACAAAATTGACTTATGCTTAATAAATTATGCTTCAGACCCTCAACAAAATAAACATCACTTATCATGATGTTCCCCCTATGCACAGTACCTATACCTTTGGTTTTACCTTTGGAGTTGTCACCAAATACAACCTGAGGACCATTGGCAGCTCGATAGTTGATCAGAAGATCCTTGGAACCAGTCATGTGCCTTGACGATCCACTATCGAAGTACCAAACAGATGTATCGACTCTAGCTCTAGGTACCTGCACTCAAGAAGGAAGTTCTATTTCTGTTTAGGTACCCATTGTTGCTTGGGTCCTTTAACATTAGTAACATTGTCAGTTTGAATTAGAACTTTAGGAACCCATATTTGCCTAGTCTTCATTGTAGGAATATTGGCCTTTTTGGGTTTCATATTGTGTTGTGTGTGCTTTTTGGGTGTATAATAATATCCTTGATTATAATGACAATCATAATCATAGTCATAATCATAATCATCATAATATCGATAATATAATCTTGACTGTCTTGGATATTGACGATGGTATTTCCTTGGCACTGGCTTGGGTTGCACTTTTGGTGTTGGACGCTTAGCGCTTGATTCACAGTTGTCAATCTTATCTTTAGCTTTTTGAGCGTTTGGATAAACCCGTCTTTGTGAATCATTTGCCTTAGTTTTCCCCTTGCCTGAGTCAGTTTTGACTTTCTCATTTGGCCTCTTACCATTGTCACTTGGTTCATTTTGATTTTGACCTTGTGAACCTTTCTCAACAAAGAAAACACCCTTTCCTTTGTTGTTTGCCGTCACATTAGGTTTGTTTGGTTGTTTACCGAATTTATTGCATCCTAAACCGGTCTTTTCTCCAAATAATAACCTTGTTACTTCAGTCACATTGTCGAGCTTTCTGGATGCTTTGGACAACGATGAGACGAGTTGTTCTGACTTGGCAAGTCTAGCCATCAGATCAGCTTCTCTCTTGACTATTATATCAAGATCACCTTTTAATTGAATAACTTCACTCTCAAGCGATTGGTTTTTCTCAATGCACTGTTGCTGAATTCGCAACTCTACTCTGAGCGTTACTTTATTTTTAGTGAGTGATGAAATAATTACGAGATCATTTTGATATATTTTGGCAGCTTCTTGACATTCATTGTAGTATTCTCTGACTTTGTCAAGTAATTCATCATAAGAAAGAGGAATTGATAATTCATTGATTACCTCAGGAGACGCTTCATCATCTCTGGCCATGAGACATATGAGCGCTGAGTCATCTAATGGCTCATCATCATCACTACTTTCGGCTGATGATTCTAAATCTTCAGGTGCGGATGCTGGTTCTGATTCCGCTAACAAACCTTGTTGCCGAAGGTTGCTCCTGAATTGGTTTCTATCCAAGTACTCCTGCCTTGAGGGCTTGGATACGTTTGGATAAGGGCAATTTACCTGGTAGAGCTCTGGTTTCCTGCAATTATAACAAAGATTAGTTTTCATCTTTTGTTCATTTGATAACCTTGCAGTGTGTGGCTTTGAGATCACGGGTGCTGAGATATTTTGAGTAGTCGCTTGATATTGAGCAGGCGCTTGGGGAGACGGAGCAGAATACTGAGGCGCTTGGTACTGTTGTTGTACTGGAGTGGGCGCTTGATATGAACTTTGTCCTTGATTATTGAAACCTTTTCCCTTCTTTTCATATCTCAAAAACTTCCTGAATCTATTCAGCAAAGCCAACTCTTCTTCCTCATTGATATCTGAATTATTTCCTTTATTACCCGATTTGCCCTTGATTGATGCAATAAGCGCTCCAGATTCAATCACTGGACTACTCACAATATCACTGGCAGAATTCAACTCGAACTCAAATGCTTTTAGTTCTGAAAAGGCATCTTCTGGAGTTAGAAGATCCAGCATATTTGATTCTCTCATAGCGGTTATCTTCATCAAGAATTTACTTGGTAAGCTTCTAAAGATTTTGACCACCATTTCTCGGTTCTGTAAATCCATTCCCAATGATGTAAGTTCTGTAACTAGAGCTGTAAATCTTATATCCAATTGCTCTAACGTTTCATTGGGTAGCATTTTAAATCCATTAAACTTTTCCTTGGCGATGGAAAGTTTGTATTCTTTGATTTGGGCTGAGCCACCACAAATTGTAGCCAACTTATCCCATATTTCTTTAGTAGTTTTGCAAAATTTGACTTTGTTAAATAAGTTGTCATTATCACCAATAGCCGTATATAGAGCGTTACGTCCAACATTGTCCAAGTTAGCTCTTCGACGCTCATCTGGAGTCCATTCTTGTTTTGGTTTTTCAACGTAACCATCGAGAGTTTCTTCTGTAGCTCCAGGCGCTCTTGTGATAACTTTATATATGTTGATTGGCCCATCTGAAATGATATCGCATATGTCATCATCACATGAACAGAGATATGTAAATGCTTTGACTTTACATGTGTCATAATTTGATTCAGTCAGCATGGGAACTTTAGCAAATGCCATATCTAAATTTTAAAAGACAATTAGATTTTTGAAAGAAAGGATCTAAACAAGCAGTTATGCTCGGAAATTTTGAAATTTCAATTTTAACCGCTCTGATACCACTTGTTGGTCCCAAGTGGCATACGAAAGGGTCTAGAAGGGGGGGGTTGAATAGACCCTGAAGTCTTTTTTGACTTCAAAAGATTTCGTATTAAACTGGTTTTGGACACTTAAAAAGGGAACGCTTGACTGCGCGTTTTCTTAGAAATATAGACGCTTAGGTTAAGCGTCTGAAGAAGACTGTTTTTAGAGAGTTAACTTAGACTTCAAGATTTGAATACTTTAATCGAGTGGGTTTAAGCGTTCAGTTCTTTAATCAGTCTTAGCACAGCGGAATGATTTTTCTAGTCTTCCTTTGAAAGCTTTAGCGTCACCAGAGGTTTCTTAGTTGCTTAGCGTTCGATTGTATTTTACTTAGTCAATTTATGCAATGATATGATATGATATGATTGACTGAAAAGTAAATAACACAATATTTGTAAGGTTCGTTGGGTGATGTAATCCCAACTACGTCCTTCTTCTCCTTGAACACTTGGAGGCAATCCACTAAAGTGATTCTCAAAGAATCACACAGAATCTTCTACACAATAGGGAGAGATAGATGTCGATGACTTGAGCTCCTTGATCACACAGATTTCTGCTCCAAATCACTTCAATCTCCTTGCTTCTTTCACCCAGAAATGATGCAAGTATCCAACTTCGACTTCACACAGATCGCGAGGCTTGGATGGGTTTTTCTAAAGCGGTTTGTTTGATTTTGATGAAGTTCAAACAACTGGGAAATATCTCAATAGGAAAGTGGTTTCTTCGAAAAGAATGTTTGAGATATTTGTTGACTATCTCAGGATTGAAGAAAAGCAAAGGGAATGTTTTCTTGAATATTCTGGCTTTTCTGAGAGTTTAAGGAATGAGACTTCAATGCAACAGCAATTCGACTTGAAGATTAATTGTTCTCACTTTGGCTTGTTGTTGAAGTCCTATTTATAGGCATTCTTGGAGAAAGTGTTCGTTGACACATGCACAGGCGCGTGTCTCTCACTTCCGCGAGTGAACAACTTTTGTCCTTTTTCCTGAAAATCTGCTGCACGAAAGTTGGTGCTGCAGTCTGAGATAGTTGACAGTCCAATAAGGTGGCTTCTCCGTACGTCTGAAATTGCTTATCACATTTAATGCTCTTATCAACATTTAATGCATTTGAATTAAATATCCGTTGGTATTTAATGCTTCGGGAATATTTGCATTAAACTCCTTTTGAACTTAGAAATAAATTCAGGTGACATTACTTTTGTCCCATAAGGAAACGCTTGATGTAGCTTGTCAATTGGACGCTTGGAGACTTTTATCTTCTTTCAGAAATCAGGCGCTTGAGTCTTCGAACTTTACCACTGATAAACTCACTCAGAAATTATCAGACGCTCAGCTTAAGACTACTTAGCCTAATAATCTAAAGCAAAATAAAACAAAGCCTAATAAGCCTATTACAAAACCAACGCTTCAAGGCTTATACAAGTTTTCTACTAAAATCAAACTTACATATTTTGGGGTCTAACACAAAATCCTAATTGTCATCATCAAAACATCTAACATGAAATTCCTAACAAGGATTAAACTTTATTTGTGCATTATATGGAAGTATATTAGTAGGAAAAAATTATATTACTATTAGCAAACATAATTATACTTTCCCAACTAATAGATACATTAAACAATCAGAGTTGACTGCGAAGCGTGGTGGATATGTTAATAATGATTTAGATTTTTTTCAAAGAATTAGAACAAAATAATATAGAATCTGAAACCATAGATATCCTATTAGATGAAGAAATTAGAGATATAGGAAAGAGATTAGAAGTCTTAAACCTAGAAAATGAAAGAATTCTGCATAAATTAGAAATGTTAGGATTTATAGGAGATGATTTAGCCAAAAACAAAGTAGACTATACTTTTAAACTAAATATCTTAAACCCCGATATAGTAATAGGAACAGAAGCTATAGAATATACTCCTGAAGATATAAAAGAATTCAAAACACAAAAAAAAGAAATGTTCGAAATTGGTATTATAAGAAGAAGTGATAGTCCACATAGATCAGCAGCATTTATAGTAAGAAATAATGCAGAAATAAAAAGAGGAAAACCTAGAATAGTATATAATTATAAGAGACTTAATGATAATATAGAAGATGATGCGTATAGAATACCTAATAAAGATGAGTTAATTAATCTCATACAAAATAAAAAGATATTTTCAAAATTTGATCTAAAAAGCGGTTATAATCAAATTAAAATGGTAGAAGAAGACAAAAAATGGATAGCATTCAGTTGTAGTGAAGGACATTTCGAGCGGAATGTTCTTTCTTTTGGTCTAAAAAATGCTCCATCAATATTTCAAAAATTTATGGATAGTATATTTAAACATCTAGATTTTTGTTTAGTATATATATAGATGACATTTTAGTAGCTTCAGAAAATATTAAATAGCATCATGATCATTTAAAACAGGTGTTTAAATTAATAGAAGAAAATGGAATAGTAGTGTCTAAAAAGAAAATGGAACTTTTCAAAAGAAAAATAAGGCTCCGTATGGTTATGTTTTTTGAGTTAAATTCTGAGTTTTTTTTTTGAAAAATGTGTATTATAGAAATTCGTGTGAAAATATTGACTTTTATTGTTTGTTTGGATGTGTTTTTAGAAAATAGTTGGAAGTGGTGTTTAATGTGACATAAAGTTGAATTTTATTGGGATTTGATATATGAAGTGATTGAATTAATTATGAATGTGTGTGTGTATATATATATATATATGAATGATTTGATATAAAGTATGTGTGTGTGTGTATATATATAGTTATTATAAAATATGATCAAGTAAGAAAGAGAATTAGTTGAAAAGTGGGATAGTGTAATTAATGATGAAAGATTGTGAATTGATTGAAAATGTGAAATGATTGGTTGTTGTATAGGAGAATGTGTAGTAGGATTTAAAATTTGAGTATTTTCTGTAGAATTTTCCTTGAAGTGTGCATTTTCATTTTCTGGTGATCCAAAAAATGAAAATGGTATTTTGAAAACATAACCATACACAACCTAAGCTTTTTAGGTTTGGAAATAGGAAATGGACAGATTAAATTACGACCTCATATAGCTCAAAAGATTTTAGATTTCCTAGATAAACTAGAAAATTTAAAACAAATACAAGCGTTTTTAGGAATATTAAATTATTCTAGAAAATTTATTCCTAAACTTAGTAAATTAGTTGGGCCATTATATAAGAAAACTGGGAAATCAGGCCAAAGACACTTTAATCAGGAAGATATTAATCTAGTTAGAAAAATTAAAGAAAGAGTTGAAGATTTAAAACTTTTAGAATTACCCTTAAGTACTGATTATGTCATAATAGAAGTAGATAGCTCTATAGAAGGATGGTGAGCAATATTAAAATGTAAACCTCATAAATTTTCTCCAAAAAGTGAAGAAAAAATATCAGCTTATTCTAGTGGTAACTTTAATAAAACATGAAGTAATTGGACCAGTCTAGATTATGAAATAGCAGAAATAGTTAACGCAATAGACCATTTTAGACTATATTTGAATAAACCTTTTACTGTTAGAACAGATTGTGAAGCTGTGGTTAAATTCATATTAAAATTCTAGAAAACAAAATAATAAAAGATGGTTAAATTTTAGAAATGCAATAGAAGGTAATGGATATAAAGTAGAATTTGAACATATTAAAGGATCAAACAATAGCATAGCAGATTTATTAAGCAGACAATTAACTTTAATTTTGGGTAACAGATCATGGCTTCCAATGACCAAGACAACCAACACACACGACCTCCCTCTGCAGCTTACAACCAAATAGTCCGAAAATCAACTTTCAGGCCTAATTTTCAACAAATTAGCCAAAATAGGCCAGCATTCACAATAGAAACTTGGTATTTCAGTCCAGCTACTCAAAGCGTTTGTCCAAGACCAATTTTAAAAGCCTTTAGCAAAATATCACTCCCAGTTAGACATAATTTCAAGCCTCCAAGAGATACCCCCTATATAACTAAAAATCAGAGTATTTTACTCAATGCTCTATGGGAAGCTCATACTTTATCCAGCAAATTAGCAACATTAAATGTCCTCTGTTATTATTTTGAGAAAGAAAATAAAGATTTTCCAGTGAAAGATGCAGCAGTTTATCTCGTCATTAGAGGAGAGCCAGTTGGAATCTTTGAAGATTATCAAAAGGCACTAGAAAGCATTCAAAAAGTTTCAAATGGTTATATGGTACCCTTTAAGCAATTCTACGAAGCAATAGCAGCAGCAAGGAGACTACTAAGCCCAAACATTTATATTCAACCCAATGCTGAAAATGCAAAACCTAAGGCATTACAATCAGAAAAGCAGCCTATAAGTCCAAATGTTGATCAATTAGAAGAAGATCTTGACATCATAACAAAGAAATTCACCAACCTAAACGAATTATACCAAGACCTTTTAGTCCAACATGAAAACCTACAAGACTATGTTTTAAAGCCAAATCAAAGAAGCGTATCAAAAGAAATACAACAAAAAGCCCTCCAGTACTTCTCAATCAGAACCTTTCACTATCCCACACAAACAATTTCAGCCCTACCTGTAGGGATACAGAATATGATTTGGCAAAAAGCAGAAGAAACTTTCTATAGAAAAATGTTAAAGGTAGCTCAATTAATTGTGACCAGTAAAATAGAAGAAATATTGCCTTCCACTACCCATTTGCAATGGAAAGGAGAGCCAATCAGACAGCAAGGAACCCTAAAATTTTACACTCCAAAGTATATTTCATGGCCAAATATTCAGATTGACACGTCAGTTTTTCAAGAAGGATGGATCGAAGGCATTTTTATCACTATCCAGCAGCTTCTAGACTTTTGTTTTGTATCAAGACTGTATGTTACTGATCTAGATCAAGTTAAAAATTTAGGAAGACATTTAAAAGATGCAGTAAGCCTCCAGCTAAGTAGAGGAATAGATATTCTACGAATTGAAGTCACAACCATACCACCAATTTGGGGAAAGACAAATGTTCAAATGGGAATCACATTTTATTGGATACATAAATCTTTTGAAAAAAGGGCGTCACCACCATCAGTAGCATTCTGGTTATTACACAACGCAATAAATCCCATTTCAGATATAGCAGAGATGAAACTAGCCATTCAAACTCGTCGAAAGGATCAACGAAGATATATGTTAAACACAGATTCAGCTACAAAGTTTCAACTTTTGTTTCAAGAACGTCATCATAGTATTTTCATCCCGGCTAATGATTGAGTTTATCATCGAATATGGTTTCAAGGAACTAAAGCATTGACAAGTGTAGAATGTCCTCCAGCATATGTACCAGATTTTGGAGCATCAAACTCAGAAATAGGAAGTCCATAATCTAGCCAAAGCATTAAAGGAAGCAATTTTTCAACAAAGCAACAATATAAGAGCAATAATTCAGCTACAAGACAGAAGTAATAATTTCAAGGAACAACTCATGCAGACAGCATTCAAAGTTTCAGCAATTTTTTACTGTTTACTTTAAGATATTATGGCCGCATGTGGCATTATTGGTAGGTACTGTTTATATAATAAAAGCAACACTGTAGTTTTACCAGCTACCTGTTGCGGATGTCAATTTTTTATTTCTGTTTGTTGTAATATATTTCAATTCCGAGGCCTATAAAAAGACCTCTCCCCTCATTTGTAAAAATTGCCCCTTGAACACTCTCCAACCCCCCACACTTCTTGGTTGTTAGAGAGTCTCTCACCTTTCTTGTAATAAAATATCTTCTTTGTGTGCAATAATATCTTGTAAGTTTTTATATGCTTTATAATGCATAATGAGTAAACTACCCCCAGGGACGGGATTCCCCTACTATTTAAAAATGTTATAATTCTCTCATGTTCAAAAAATACAAAAACATTAAAAAGTCAAAAACACAAAAACTTTTAAAAATGCTAAAAATGATGATGAACAATAGTAACATTCTACTCTTTCGTCGTCCCAAAAATATGTTTCCGTTGTACAAATTATTATTTTCAATAATCTCTGATACTGCTTTGAGAAGATTTTGTTTACCTTCTCGATATTACCGGTTGGGAGACAAAATGTGCAGGATAATTCCCCCCAACGTGTAAGCAATCTGGTATCAGAGTTTGAGTATTCTGAGTATGCTCTGTGGTTGCAGTTTAATCTGATCTTCCACATCAGAAAAGTTTTCTCGAGCATTTTATCAGAATAGGGTTTCTGAGTTTAAATGAATTAAGTTTATATTTTAAATTTCAAAAGAGTAAGATAGGTCCTTCATTTCTTTCCAACATAAGTCTTCATTATGAAACAATCGGATTCTCGAAGCAACCCTCTTACTTGAGAATGATAAATATGATTTTTAATTCATAATCTAAAAAGAAAACAGTAATCCTGAAGTTTCTTTTTGTAATTAATATTTGTAATCATTGTTTAATGCTAATTACTTTTGTAATTTTTGTAATATAATGTCGTTTTTGGTATTTTCGGGACTAAATAAACCGAACATGAAAATTAAAGAGACTAAAGGTGTCATTTTTAAGAAGCAGGGACTTGGTTTGTAAATTAATAAGGAGGCACTTATTGAAAAGGATATTCTGGACATTTCTTATCTACTTCGCCGTCAAAAATAAAGGAAAAAGAAATTACAAACATAACAATCCTTTTTACTTCACTGGTGTGCAAATGAGGCACTTTTCGCTCAACTACCCCATTTCATCCATCCCTCTCTCTCTCTCTCACTGCAGAAAACATCCAAAAATTCATTCGATCTTATCTGAACAAATTCAAGAAAAGTAAAGAAGAAATCAAACAGGTAAAGAAATCAATAAAAACGGTAACATCAGCAGTGGTGAATTCATATCCTCTGTCAAGCTACACTTTCAGCACAAAAGAGCCGAAGATGGAGAAAGACACATCCGTCGCCGATCGCCTCGCTCGCATGAAAGTCAAGTTCGAATTTATTTTTTTTGTTTTCTCCTCAATTTTGGGAATTATTCATGAGTATTGTTGTTTGTGATGGTGTTTGCCCGTAAATTCGAGAGATGTCCTTCATGTTTTTATGATACTACCGAAGATACGTATATGTATTCCCTAGTGTTAATTATATGTTGTTACTAACAATCCACTAGCCAAATATGGAAATATTTCAAACATTGACTAAGAAGCTAATAAATTCAGGCTGAAGTTGAATTAAAATTGCATTGTCTGTGTTGAATGAATCATTATATCTTGAATTGAATTGCATTGAATTGATTGTCTATGTTGAATTGAATGAATCCATATATCTTGAATTGTTGTTGTTGATTCTTTTGTGTTGTTTTAGATTGTTGTTTGATTGATCTTTGACCCTAACCTTTTCGTTAATTCTCCTTTGGATCTATCTATCAATCTTCCGATTCAATTCGATTCAATTTCTGAGTTTCAGCTGGAGTTCCCGAATACCCACTCGCAGGTACGATTGATTTTGTATTTTCTTGCGGTACGCACTGATTTTATTTTCTTCCTGTCTGACTGATTTAACACCAATTTTGAGCTTGCTAGAAGAACAAGTGTATGTGTTGTTTATGTTGCTCTTTTGTGTGTAATCCCCAGTTTGTTCTTGTCTCTATGCATATAATATGGTGGCAAGTTTTGTTCTTATGTTCTCGTCTTTTTTGGATGAAACATGTTTGCCAGCATTCTGTAATTGCTTTGAAATTATTTGTTCATCTGTAAGTCCGTTCCAGCTTTAGTTAAGTTGCCAACAGTAAGGGTAGTTCCTACTTAAACTAGCTACGATAAATTGCATTAAAGTTATTCATTGTTCTCACCTTGTAACACATATGAAGATTAAGAACCTTATTCTGTAATTGCTTATTGATTTCTCTTTTCCCTTTCCCTGTAGGTGTTTACGATGCTTTACAGAAAACAAAATTAAATTGAAGCCACTCTTGTTTTGTGTCTGTGAATCAGTGGATGGTGCAATGATTGAGGAATATGCATGTAAGTCCTTTAAGAAACGAAGTGAGTTTTCTTGCAGTTTCATTCAGTTACTCAATTTCTGACAGTGTCAAAAAGTTTCAATGAACATAAATTGTAGTGGGACAAAGAAGGGAGGGACTTTCAAGTATAACTCCACAACGGAGATAACTCCTAGTTAGATGAGGTAGTTGAACCAATGTTAACCTCATTGAAAGTTTGTATAGTGTTCTGTTACAAACATATGTAAATGTTCATTTTCAGGAGTTGGGCATGCAAAATGGTCACCTAATGGAAACTCTGGATAAAATGCCCGACAAGGTGCAATTTCTAGAGAACGACTCAGTTATATGGACTAAGGTCTCCCACCCTTTCCTCAATCGTATCTGCAAATTTTTTAATATATAAGTGTTAATGGCCTGAGATTGCGCCAATGATTGGGAATGTACTAGTATATTTTCATGTCGAATGGAAAGGACTCCATGATGCTGAACCTTGGCACACTGTTTTACGAGCCATGTTCTATATAGGTGCATGAATGTCACTGCATTGGATATAAATATGGGTTACCCCAAGTCTTTCTCTATAAGTGGTGGAATGGGTGTTGCATTGTTAACAAAACCAGATCTAATTCACGATGTAAGTGAGCATTCTTGGACCCTCTTTGAGTGAATTTAATTTCTTTTTCAGGTTGGCTCTATATAGAAAATTGTCTTACTTTTTCTTCTGAAATCTAGATTTTGACAACATTGAAGAGAAACCTTGATATACATGTAACATGCAAGATTCGTCTATTAAAATCACCCCAAGAAGCTGTGGAACTAGCACGAAGAATTGAGAAAACTGATGTATCAGCTCTAGCTGTTCACGGAACGTATCTTCATCAATTTTCTGCTTGTGAAATGTTGTAAAAGCACAGTGTTTTACCTCTGCACGTAGAGAAGTTGTGATATTTTCAATTTCTTTCAGATAGATCCGGAACATAAACCTGGTTATAGAGCTTATTTCAGATTATTTTGTATTTACAAGGGTTTTGTGCATGTTTTTTAAATTCAATTTTCAGTCTTCTAGTTGATGCTTGCCAACTCTTTTCTGATGATCCTTTTTCCTTAATAAATCATAGGAAAGTTGCGGATAGGCCAAGAGATCCAGCTAAGTGGAGCGAAATTGCTGATGTTGTAGCTGCAGTTTCTATCCCAGTTATAGCAAATGGTGATGTATTTGAGTTAGTAGATTCTTTCAGTAATCCATCTAAATTTGTGGGCTGATAGCTTCTTGTTCACAATTTGATTTGTGCATTGGAGTAGGTTCTTAAGGTGTAATTGTAAATCCTGAAATCATATAGGTCAATATTTTTCTTGTCTGTAGAGAAACTAGATTTTTATTATTTCTCTCGTGTTTGGTCAAATAATTTTGCAATATGTGAATTGAAGATTTCTCTTGCATGCATGTTTTACCTTCTTAATTTCATTGGTCAATTCATTGGTATCCGCTATCTAATGGATCAATGTTGTTACATTATCTCCACATTGCTCAAGATATTAATGCGTAGGTAAAAAAAATAAATTATCCAGCGGTTATAAAAATAACTGCTGAAATAGGTACCCCTATTACAGGGGTTATAAAAATAACCGCTGTAATAGGGGAACCTATTACAGCAGTTAAAAACCGTTGTAATAGGCCTTGAACCTATTACAACGGTTGAAACCGCTGTAATAGGTCCAAAAAGGATATAATAGGTCATTTCTGTAGTAGTGTTTTCAACTTGAGTCGGTATAATAGGATTAACTGGTGGAATATATGAACCTGAACCAGAACCAAGACCGGAACCTGGACCAGAATCGGTACCTAAACCGAAACCATGAACATAACCATCGGAACCTGCTCCAATACCCTCTTCCTCTGGGGAGCGAAGTCACTTCCGGATTCACTTCTTTTTGAGGGAAAGGAGTCGGACGAACCCGTGTGGGTTTGGCGCGCTTCCCAAGACCTGCACCCGGGCCAAGTCCGAAGTCAAGACTAGTGGCAGCACCATCATGGGAAACATCACCAACGTTCGCCATTTCAAAATTTTGAATTGACAGAAATCAGCAACAGTTGCGTTAAGTTTGTTATTACAAACTTCTGTCAAATCAAGAATGAACAAGAACGAACAAACTGGAAAAACAAAAAGATTAATTGAGGCGAGTGAACACTCTCTTTCCTTAATGCAAAATTGCCCTGCTACAGGTGGTACGGGTTTATGCAATAGCGTCCCAAGATACAACGATTAATTTTTAAATTACGAACCACTTCTAATTCAGAAAACAAACGAACTCAAGAACAGCTTTGAACTTTTAGGGAGAAGAATATAAGAATGAAATGCTTGATTTCGGTGTTTAATTTCTGAATGTGGAGTAGCCTATTTATAGACTTGAAATTCAGACAAAACCTTAAAAACGAATTAAATCTGCTATTAAAATTTTATATGTAACAACAAAAAGTAATCTGGTTATTATACATTGGTGACTGTTTGAATACAGAATTCAAACAGTCCTTCTAAAAGCAGATTCAAAACTGAAAGAAAAAGTGCCTAGCTTTTTCTTCAAAAACGTTTTTAAGCTTTCAGCAATTTCAGTAGTTGGAATTTTCAAGTTGGGGATATTTTTGAAGCCCAAATTAATTAAATAAAATTCAAATAAATTTGGCCCAAAAAGATAATACATTTGAGCCCACAAGCCCACGGACCCAGTCCGGGCAGGCGGACGGACGGCGGCGGTGCGTCCGTGTGGTGAACCGAATCATGACTAGGTCCTTCCCCTCACAAAGCCCACAAAAATCTTATGATCCAAAGGGGCAACCCTCAACCTTAAGGCAATTGTATATAAACTCATTCAACTTATGGTTTATATTCAAACACCTCACTTTAACACTTAATTTCTCATTTGTTACTACTCCGAATCGAGAAATTCGAAATGCTAAACTTATCTCCTCACGACGTAGATTAATATTATCCAACAATAATACGTATCCCGGACACGTATGGTGTTCAAATTTCGTATGCAAAAGTGGTGTTCACACACTTTAAATAACACACAATATCCAACAAAATTTGTGCGGCAACTATTATTATCGAAATGTAGCGGGCCTGGAAATGCTCTGTTCATAATTAGTTCTATTACAACCTCAAAGCAAACACCATTAGTTGGGCTGGAATCTGGGACGGCAGTTTGACTGATTCAATAAAAACCATTAGATATTCAAGTGTATTAACTCAGCATCCACCATATGTAAGCCTTCTGCATACTTCTTTTGACATTATTATTAAAACTATTGTGATAACAAACAAAATATAATGTTGCCGCCTAGAAAAGATTACAAACTAATTCAACCTTACTAATCAAATTAATATGAATATAAAACTCACTAACAGGTTTCTCAAAGGGTGACCATTTCATGTGTGTGTATATATATATATATATGCATTTCAGGCCATGATAACGAATTGATAGCAATAGAGCTACTCAGGAACAAAAGATGAATGCTGGTGAGCTATCCGTTAATGGAATTTACGAATCAAATAAGAACAGCATGAAGGTACTGCTAATTTTCATATTTTATTTTGGTTTAATTCGTTTCGTAATAACTGAAGTTGAAATGAAACTTTTTGTAGGAAGAAGGAAAATCTTCGAGTTTAGTTGCCAATGGATGTGTTGATTATAAAGGGTGGATTGCCGATAAACAGGCAACTGGAGGATGGAAAGCCTCCCCTTTCATCATAGGTACTTTTCTGTTTCCAATTTCATTATTTTTCTTTCTGCCCCTTTTATTAAAAACTAACATAATGGTGTTGTTTGTTATACGATGTAGTGAATGAGGTGGCGGAGAGATTGGCATTCTTTGCAATTGCAGTAAACATGGTGGCTTATCTAGTACGGGAGATGCACCAATCTCTCCCCGATGCAGCCACTCACGTCACAGATTGGATCGGAGCGGCATATGTTCTAACATTACTTGGAGCTTTTCTTGCTGATGCCTATTTGGGCCGTTTCCTTACTATCATCATCTTCTCTTGTATCTATGCACTGGTAAGAACCACGAAGTGGTCGTTTAATATGACATCTCATATATCTCAGGAAATTTATCTATAAAAATGTGATTTCTCATTTATCAGGGAATGGTGTTGTTAACACTGTCAGCATCCATAGAGAGCTTAAGGCCACCCTACTGCACCACGAAACCCTGCATTCCAGCATCCACTGGACAAACGACTTTCCTATACTTTGCGCTGGCCCTTATAGCCCTAGGAACCGGCGGAATAAAGCCGTGCGTCTCCTCATTTGGTGCAGACCAGTTTGATGAATCCGATCAAATCGAAGCCCACAAAAAATATGCGTTTTTCAACTGGTTTTTCTTTGCCATAAATATGGGAGCCCTTTTAGGCATCACTCTCTTGGTGTACGTACAAGTGGAGTTTGGGTGGACTTGGGGATTTGCGGTTCCAACGGCTTTGATGATTGGTTCGATCTGTATATTGGGTGCTGGTTTTGCCAAGTATCGATATCAGAAGCCGATGGGAAGTGCTTTTACGAGATTTATTCAAGTCATTGTTGTTTCTGTGAGGAATCATGTGAGGGGAGTTGAGATTGGGAGAGAAGGTGATCTTTATGAGGTTAACAGTAGAGAATCTGATATTGTTGGTGCCCGAAAGCTGCCTCATACAAAACAATACAGGTCATTGTTCTTATTATCTTATTCTTCACTTCTCTGCTTTTTATAACTTCGATTTCAATTCATGCTTATTTTATGTGTTACGTATATGGAATTGATAGGAATTTTTACTGGGGTATAAACAAATCAAGTCGAGCTATGAAGAGACTGTCAAGATTTGGTTTGTGTTATTATTGAGATCAAAATTGTGTTCCGACTTTGTTTACCATTAAATAACTCGAGCTCAAATCAAACCGAATACGAGTCAATTGAATTCTAACAGCTTAATGCATTTACACATATCTTATCATTTTTTAGCTAGCGAAATTGAATTGGAGCCAATCTTTAAATCTTAACTAACAAAACAGTAAAACAGTATGATTGAAGGTTGGTTTTGATCAGTTAAAGTGAGCATTTCTCAATTGTCCTTGAATAACTTGATTTGTTTTTCATGAATGAAAATGTTTTGTCCAGATTCTTGGACAAAGCAGCTGCGATAACAGACCCAGAACACAAGACAAAGAACCGCTGGAGACTCTGCAGTGTAACACAAGTAGAAGAATTCAAATCATTCGTCAGAATCCTTCCTGTTTGGGCATCAACCATACCTCTCGCACTCTCTTTCTCTCAGCTCTCCACATTCTTCATCGGCCAGGCCAACACCATGGACCGCAAACTCGGGCCCCACTTCGAAATCCCAGCAGGCTCCACCCCAGTATTCAGCGCCATAAACGCCTTAATATTAGTCCCCATCTACGAAAAGCTCGTCGTCCCCTTCCTCCGCTCTAAAACAGGACATCCACGTGGCATCACCTCGTTACAGCGCATGGGGATCGGCCTGTTCGTCTCGATCTTCGCCATGTTATCAGCAGCATTGGTGGAAAAGAACCGGAGAGAGCATTTTCATGATTCCGATCGTCTGAGTGTTTTCTGGCTTTTTCCTCAGTGTTTTTTAATTGGTACGGCTGAAGTGTTTACGTACGTGGGGCAGTTGGAGTTTTTCTATGACGAGGCCACAGATGGGACGAGAAGTATAAGTAGCGCCCTGTTTTTGAGTGAGATTGGGATTGGGAGTTGGCTGAGCACTGCCATTGTTAAGATTATTGAAAAAGCTTCTGGAGGAGTGAAAAACGGGTGGCTGAGGGATGATCTTAACATGAGCCGGCTCGATTATTTTTACTGGATTTTGACGGGGATAAATGGCGTGAATTTCTTGGTGTATTTGTGGGTTTCGTGGAGGTACAAGGGCAGGAATGGTGGCAGTGGGAGTGTGAGAGATGCATCTTTCGTGGTTGAATTGGCTGGAAAGTTTGAAAATGGTGAAGATAATAAAGAGGAATTTTGCAATATGGTAATCTAATCAAGAATGAGAAAGTTTGATTTCTTCTAATTTAATTTGGTAAAAGAATTGTTTATGCTTTCTTTGATTGTTTTTGTAAGTGTACTTAATAATGGAGAAACATTAGTGTAACAACAATCGCTAATTTCATTTACTTAATTTTAGATGTTACACGATACCGTGACTTTGAACCACAATTTCAATACCTTATTTTTCTGAAATGATTATTAATTTCGATTGCTAATATCATAATTCAAAAAGGAATTTAACCATTTCCTCACGAGCTCTACACATCGCCTCTAACGGCTTTGCTTTAGGCATAGTAAGTCCGCTCCCTTCAGCCATGTCCACCAATTCTTCATCGATCCTCCTCCACTCAAAGCACTGAATCAAGGCAGCCAGAGCCAGCGCCATCACTCTATTGGCAAGACTAGCACCCGGGCAGCTCCTTCTCCCCATCCCAAACGGTATCAACTTCAACTTATACGCCTCATTTTGTAAACCTTCATATCGTTCTGGCTTGAAACTTTCAGGGTCATCCCATAGCTCTGGATCCCTTTGAAGGGCCCAAGCATTGACCAATAACATTGTTTTACTAGGTATATCGAACCATCCAATTGTGCAATTGTCTGAGGACTCACGTGGTGCCAAGAGAGGTACAGCTGGATATAGACGAAGAGTCTCGTTAATGATGCCTTGGAGATAGGGCAGATGGGAAATATCGGGCTCGTCTACTAAACGGTCATGGCCTACGCAACGGTCAACCTCGGTTCTAGCCTTGGATAAGACCTCAGGGTGGTTGAGCAAAAGTGAGATTGCCCATTCCATTGTCACTGCTAACGTGTCTGTTCCAGCCATTAGCAGAATCTAATAATTTAGATCACTATTAGATGGCAATTATAAGATAATACTAAGGAAGTGTAAATAATGTCTTGAATTTGACTTTTTGTTGGTGTTATAACAAGAAATAAATAGTTTTCTACTTGTAACAAAATTTACCAGTATTATTCCTTTGATAATTTCATCAGAGTAATTCTCAGGTTCTTAGATCTGCAAAGCTAGCATCGAATCAATCATCGTCTTCCTCCCATCATCCTTGGTGCACTGATTCTTACCTCTATGTTCATCAATCAGACTTTGCAAAAATGCATCCATTTTTTTCTTTAGTACCAACATTCTCTTCTCCAATCCCTGATAATCAATCCACTGCAGAAATGGCAAAAAGTCCCCTGGATTCGACGCCCCACTTAAATAAAACATTTCGTTTATAAGATCTCGAAATTTCCTACCCTCTTCATAATTTGCCACTTGATCTCCAAAGTATCTCTTCCCTGCAACAATCCTCATAATAATGTTAAATGAAAGCTCCGATAACTTCGACTTCATTTCCACTCTCACAAACTCATGGCACGAAGTTTGATACAAGTCTTTGAGAAGTAACTTGATTTCATCCTGTCTTATGCTCGAGAACTCGTTAAGTCGAGTCGTTGAGAAGATTTCAAGCGTAGTAATGCAGCGAAGGTTTTTCCAAAGGGGGCCGTAAGGGGCAGCCCCTAGCGTAGTGAAGTTGTAATTGAGGTGCTTGCCAGAGAGAAATCGTGGCCGGTTTGTGAAAACGAGGTCATTTTTAGTAAAGCATTCCTCAACTGCAGTTGGAGAAGTTACAACAATGACACGACGAACACCGAGTTGAAGAGAAAATATTGGACCATATTTGTGAGCAATTTGTTGTAGAGTTTTGTGTGGTGCTTTGTTAAGTAAATGGAGATGGCCTATTAGTGGTAATCGAGGAGGGCTTTGTGGTAGGTGGTTGTTTCGGTTTTGTTTATAGAGAAGGATAATTTTTGAGAGGGAAAGTAGAAACAAAGAGGAAAGTATTGGGTAAAACCAACTGGAGTAATCCATGCGGATAATTGATCAGATAAAGAAGTGATATTGGGACAAGTATCCAAGGCTGTAGTTCCATAAGTTGTATGTTTTAAAATGATGATAGTGTTGCGTTTTCAGCAAGGAAATTTTGTCACCAAATAAAGTATTCCTGACTATGATTGGGTCACACTATCATTATAATTATAATTATAGTAGGACTGCTTGTGGTGATATTTTTAGCCTTGTTTGGCAAGGCTAAGGGAATTGTGCCTCCAACGCTTACTTTTCACTTGATAATTTCTTTATTTTTTGATAAATTGACTGTTTTAGTCTCATTTGGTTTGTCTTTTTTCCACCACTTGTTGCGGAGTAACAGACAAGGGAAAGCATCAACGGAGGGCGAAGGCGTCACTTGATAGA
Source organism: Buddleja alternifolia (assembly GCA_019426215.1). NCBI lineage: Eukaryota > Viridiplantae > Streptophyta > Magnoliopsida > Lamiales > Scrophulariaceae > Buddleja > Buddleja alternifolia. Next base: position 21,050,770 of record CM033397.1, on the reverse strand, counting down.
ACTCTTTTTTTGTTTTTTGATTATCTTGATAGAACGAACTTAGATGTATTGAAATGTTAATAAATGTATTTTGATTTAATTATATTCTAATTTGGTAGTATTTTAATTAGTTGGGGTGGAATCCAAGCCAATCTTTTTTTTTTTTTTAATTTTGTTCATTTGTGTATTTTCTTAAATATACGAATATTTGAGCAATTTCTAGCCGAATTAAAGGGAAATTATGTACTTTATCATTTATAACTAAATTATCAACAAAATTGAATTCATCCATTTTGTAGTTTAATCACAAACTAGCGGCCGGAGCACACTCTATGCGTGTGCAAAGAAAAAAAATATAAACTAATTATTTTGTATTATTCAAGTGAACAAACACTATAAAAAAATATCCATTTGCCTTTCTAAGTAAATATTTTTCTCATTACATATTGTCATATGACGGTTGAATTTTTTCACTGAAACTATGTTCTTTAATAAAATTAGTCAAATGAATATAAATTGAAATTAAGAAGTTAAAAAAAGTGAAGAAAATTAAGGATACAATGCAAGTTTGATTGTACTGCATATTTAACAAAGAAAAACTGCAAAAGTAAAAAACTTGGTACATTCAGGATCAATTTAATTTTCAAAGAAAATAAGGGCAAGTTAGAAACTTAAAAAGTTTAACAAAAGTTGAATCAATAAGTACAATTGAAAAAAGAATCAATTATTAGTAATATATCTTCAGTAGGAGAAAAATAAATAAATAAGAAAGATGAATCAACTATAATACCTACACTTTGGAAGGGAATCGAGTTCCAGTGTAGCGGGAATTCAACGACTTCGGAGTTTCCCAATATTCAGTTTCTCCTATTTTCAAAACATAACACCATCAGACTTAAAAAGGAAATAAGTAATAAGTAATAAGAATCAAGCAATTTCATATAATTTGAACATTTTTGCATTTGTGAAGAAGTTTTCGCCACGAATCCGCCGGAAGGTATGCTTTTGTTCATTTCCATAAACTTCAAAAACAGATGTCCACAACATTTGATGTCATTTAATTTCATGAAAATCAATTTGCAAATTGATGAATTCTATTAAGAGAAAAAAAAATGCAATGGAGGTTATTGAAGTGCAGAGGAATTCTATCGAAAAAACAAGTGCAAAGGAATGTGGATTGATTTGAATCTTCACGTGTCCTCCTAGTATGGATGCGGTTGGCCGGTTGCCATAGATTTAAGGAACATGGGTGGTTCTTGTGCAGTAATTTACTAAAATAGGTTTTGTTTTACATAGTTGAGAAAAGGGAAAAGGGGTAATTACGTAAATATGCATAAAATGTCATACCAAAAATGGAGCAGTCCAAAATTCAAACTCTAGGATGCTCATGTTTTATAAAAAAGTAGAGATATACGCATGTACTTTCAAGTGGCTAAAAGTTCACTTTGGTGTACAAGTTTTACCCTCAACGTCAAATTAGTCTCAAAATTTCTAATTTTACATTAAAGAACTTCTTCATTTTCAATTTTACATTTTCCCGTTCTCAATAAAGAACTTATTTCCTATATAGCCACATTACTTCACTTTGATTATCATTTCATGTTAAAGTTTACAAAATCTAAAATACTTAAATATGAAAATTTGATTGAATTTCTTATTTAAGAACAAGTAAATATATTTCTACAATAAATATTTGAACATTATTTATCGTAGTAATATGACTGAAACTTAGATTATTGTTAGGATGTTAAACAAAACCATCCATTTAATTAGTAAAAGTTATAATTTATATCTTCGTTAATCTGAACAATTACAATTTTCATAAAATATATTATTCAAAATCATATGGAATTTCTATGACCAAAATCGTTATATTCTATCTCACATCAACTTCTCATACTCGACAATTGTGGTCCCAAAGAAAGAAAGACATATCTAAAATTAATTTTTACATGTTATAATTAATCATAAATATTTAAATTAAATATAAATAATTTAATATTATCTTTATATTTTGGAAAATTTCGATAAAATTTTTGGGAAATCTTAGGTTTTGGTCAAAATTTTGGTGGATATTCTGCTAAATAATTTAATCTTATTTTTAAGTTTCGAAAAATTTTGAGTACAAATATTCTACAAAATTTGATCGAAAGTGAGATCTCACTTCGGAACCCTAAAAATCTCAAAATTTCGAGATTCCAACTGAAATTTAAGACCATGTGTGTAGGGGTGTACGCGGTGCAGATTGAGCGGTCTTTTCTAATTGTTCAGCCAGAACTGATGTTTTGTGGTATTGAATCTTTTAAACCAAGTCGAACCCGACAAACACCAAAACCACACTTTGAAGTCCATTTATGTTGGGGAGGGTTGTGGCAGTTTTTTCGATTTGATACTCTTTTATTTATTTAAATTGTTCATTAAGTGTTTAATATCATGTGTATTATTTAAAACTTCGTAGTATATCCATTATACTTCCATCTATGAATATATTTTATAGATTTTATATAGTAAAGCATAATTAAATTATGTAAAGTATGACTTGAAAAAATATTACTTATTAACATAATCTTAAATTTCGATCGAAATCCCAAAATTTATTTCGATCGAAATTTCACTTTCAGTCCGATTTTGCAGAATATCAGTCGAAATTTCAACCAAATCCCCAAGCTTCCATTAAAACTAGAAATTTTTCAAAATTTAAAAATAAGATTAAATTATTTTGAAGAATCATCCACCGAAATTTCGACCGAAACTCGAAATTTTTCGAAATTTCGACTGAAACCCGAAATTTCTCAAAATTTAAAGATAATATTAAATTGTTTATTTTTAATTTGATTTAAATATTTATGTTTAATTATAACATGTAAAAATTAATTTTAGATATTCTTTTTCTTTCTTTGGGATCACAATTATCTAGTATGAGAAGTTAATGTGCTACAGAGTACAACAATTTTAATCCAAAAAATTCCATTTGATTTCGAATAATATATTTAATGAAAATTATATGTATTTTGCTTTAATGAAGTTTTAAAACTATATATTCATTATTTTAATTCTAAATCCTATTTATTTTAAATTTTCGCTATAGATTTTACTCATACAAATTAACAGAGCTCACCATATATACATTATAAACACAATATTGATATAAAAATTACATAAAGTTGTAAATGAAAGATACCCGAAGTTTCACTAATTTTTTATTATTATTTCTATAAATTTCTATGATTTCTTTAAAATCAAAATTGTAATTATGGATATTCTTGAAATTTTTATTGAAATTTTCGTAAATTTAATACCCCGACGAAACTGATATTTAATACTTTGTTTATTACCAAAAAAATTTATAATTTTGATGTGTACAAGTTAAAATCATTGTTAATGAAAAAACATGATTCAAAATATTTTGTTATAGATTCATTGTTCTTCGAAATCACACAATGCCAAAGTATCAAAATAATTCTTGACCATTAAATTATAGTGCTTCGAGCAAAATTAATTTATTGTAAATTTGTAATCTTAAATTATTATTTATACAACATTGAAAACATAACCTAACAACATACATTTTAAGTCTTTATGTTAAAAGTTATAAATTGCATTCTTTCAATTGCACAAAAATATCATATTGTTTTTCTAAGAACTAAAAAATGTCAATTTGTTTTCAGTTTTTTTTTTTTTTTATGGCAAGCTCATCATCAAACTTAAATGGTAAATAATCTGAAGAAAAAAAACAGAAAGATAGTTCTTTATTAATAGTATAATCAATTTCATAATAAATACAATATTCATAAAAAAAAAATTGTTGAATAATTAAAAAGGATAACATAAACTATATATGTACTCCAATTTAACATATGCAAGAGACCAATTTTAATTTTTTGGTTTCTATCCACCTATACAATTTATTTATATGTGAAATATCATCGCATTTGATCAAAGATAATTTAGTTTCAATTTTTAGATTGATAACACATATTTGGTAAATGCATACTTACTATATATGATAATGTTTAAATATATTTGAGCAAATAAAGAATCATATAACAATTTGAAATGAGGTACATTACATAATGGTGATTAATAAATTAACACTATATCTATACTATTATATAAAGTGGGAGAAAATTAGAGAAACTACTTGAGCTTTCAAGTTTCGGTGAAACCATATCTATTCTATAAACTTGACAAATGTCCCAAGTGCTTTTTTATATATATAGATATCTCATATTTCTTCTCTTCCCTAATATTTCATTATTTCTCTCACATTCTCTCTCATCTCACACGACTCTTTTTATTTTCTATTATTTTTATCTTTTTGTATATTTTATGTGTCTGATGCTTATTAAAAATTTAAATATCATTTTTTTTTATTTTGTATTAATTAATTTTACTCAAGAATTTTTTTAAAATTTTCTTTTTTGGCATAGGAATAGGATGTGCTACAATGACTATTGTGTGTGTGTGTATATATATATATATAAGTATATATGAAATATATACCATTGCGGTTGGACACAATTTTTGTAGTGCATATCTGATTGCAAAAATGCAATTTTTTTAGACTTAACCTAAGACTGACCCAACAAATCGTCAACTCGCCATTCGTGGTGCGATTTTGGTTTGGGTGGTTAGGTGGTGCGGTTTAGCAGTTTGATTGAACACCCTTACACATGTGAGTAACCAAAAAAGAAAAAAGGGAAACAAAGCGACCAATGTGGTAGGCTAATTTCTTATTTCAAAAAACCTTGTGGGCTATTTTCATATTAAATGCACAATGTGAGGATCAAATAGTATAGAAATGTATGTCCCAAGGATAAAGTGGTCATTAAAGCGCTTACATCCAAATGCATTCATTTCCTATCTTGACATCATATCCAATACCCATCCAATTCAATTGGATCCCCTTTCGCCATTAACCTAAACCTCAAATCCCTAATTTTCATCCTTCGATCCGACGATGAAACGCCCTCTCGACGACGGCGAGCCTAAATTCGTCGCTGACTCCCCTGCAGTCGGAGATAATGATGCGAACAAGAAGATGAAGCAACACGTTATACAAGAAGAAGAAGAAAAAGAAATGGCGAAAGAAGCTGAGGGCGTGTTACTAGACGAGAATCTGTTGTACGAGGTGCTGAGACACGTCGACGACGGCCGTACTTTAGCCAAGGCGGCGTGCGTCAGCCGGCAGTGGAAGCGGACGGCTCACGACGAGCGGCTATGGGAGCTGATCTGCACAAGGCATTACCACCGCAGTCCGATGCAGCTACGCGCCGTCGTTTTGGCGCTCGGCGGTTTCCGCCGTCTCTACTCCAGCCACCTCTGGCCGCTGCTGAAGCCGGCTTCTTCTTCAGCGGCGCCGGCTGTGTCCACGTGGCCCTGTCTTCCGCTAGCTCCGGCGCCGCCGCCAGGGGTGGCCAGATCTAAGGCGCGGTGGGGAAAGGATGAGGTGAATCTCTCACTTTCCTTGCTCTCGATTAAGTACTTTGAGAAGATGAGTTTCAATAATCGAAGCAAATGAAGAAGGACGTTACTCAATTTATTAATTTCGTTAATCTCTCTCTGATTTCCTTGAAATTAATTTGGTATGAATTTTATGTTTCGTGAACTTTTAATTGTAATATATGTCTGCTTGTAATATTTGGGGCTTGTTGTATTGTATGCCTAATTTATCTATTATTATATTCTTATTGATGCATAAGTTTGCTCTTATGCTTTTATGAATTTGTTGTGCATTAATCCATTTGACAGAACACTCTTCTGCAGTTTGCGCAATGTATAAAACATATGACGAAACACAATTTCTTGCACCATGGGCTTCGATATTTATACTTTAAGCAGTGTTTTATAACATACTTAGGATTTACACTAACTTCAGGTGTTTACCAAATGTTTTATTTCCATTCTGGAAAATGTATCAGTAGGTATTAGCAAAACAAGGAAACATTGTGTGCTGATTATACAGCGAATGCATAAATTTAGGGCAGGACTGTTTAGTTGACATGATTTACTGATAGATACTACGAATCGATTAATGCACTGTACATTAAATCAAAATTCCATGTGTGCAAAGCTTTGACTTGATATTTGGGGGGGGGGGGGGGGGGGCTGAAATGTTGCTTTTCTTGTTTGTGCATTGCATCATGGATACCAAACTTGAATTGGAAGAATAGGGATGAGTTGTCTTTGTATTGAGGTAATGAACGCAGCAACGATTGTCTATTTTGTGTTTGCCGATTTAAACTTTGGCTCATCAATGTCAAGTTGAGCTCGACACTTGGTACTAAATGAGCCAACAAGTCGAGCTAGACTTATCTATTTGGAGCTGGAGCTCTATTCCTCTCCTCTCCTAGAGCCTTGAGAATACCATATTGGTCTACATTGCGGAAGAATGGACAAAATTGCCCTAATCGCATATTGGTCTCAACATCGACTATGAAATTTCATGGTCACGTAGGCGTGAAATTGATTGCCATGACTTGAAGAATCACGGCTGCTCAAGTGCATGATGCTTTATGATTTATTTCATGATTACATGTGAATCGTTAAATGTGTTATTATAAGTGTAGTTTGGTTATGTTTGACGTGGCCATTGTTTTGATTGTTAACAAAGCCCATTGACCCGATTGTGGGGTCTGATAGAAGGATTCTACTTTCACAATAATTGTGACCGGATAGGTGTACCGTAAATCATTCATGTCAGTGGCCATGTCAATTTTGCTATACATCAAACATGATATGTAGGCGTCTTGAATTAATTGGTGGTTTATTTATAATCCAATTAATTATTCGACATAAAATTTAGGGTTAAATGCATAAAATCACTATGTGTTATATAGAAAATGTCAAAAATCCCATATGTTAACAAAATAGTTTAATTATTCCATGTGTTTTTAAAAAGTTTGCGTAAAAGCCAAATTTTATTAGAAGATTAGCGTGTTTTTCATGTTTTTTACGTTATTAACATTTTCATTTGTCGTTTATACACTCTCAATATAATATATAATATAAAAGGTAGATAGTGTTATTTCACAAAAAAAAAAACATATTTCTTTTAATCTTTTAACAAAATTTGGGGTTTTTGCGTACTTTTAAGGAATACAGGTGGTAATTAGACTATTTCGTTAATATAATGAGTTTTTACATTTTCGACATACCACATGGGGATTTTATTCATTAAGCTCTAATCATTAATTGATAAAATTTTAGATTGTCAACTCACTTTGGAAGTGGGACCAGCTCATAAATGAACCTAAATTTAGTGACATTTTTTTTTTGTCTAAGGCCAAAACTTGTTTGTTTTGTGTTTTTTTGACCAAAAATGATTTTTTTGGTCAAAAAAATTGTCAGCTATTGTCTCCCTATAAATTTAATAACTACAATATAATCATTTAAAACTTATATTATATTATATTTTTCAATCATTAATTAATTATAAACACAACTTTTCAGACAAAAACTTACATGATTTGACTGCTAGTAACTTTTGAAAATTATTTGCGTTTTTTTTTGTCTAAGAGTCGTGATTTTTATAAATTTAATAGTGACAGGAAAATTATTTGAGTTGTTATTATTGATAAGCGATGCTAAAGAAGTTATTGTCAATATTGATAATTAGTAACACATGATTAATAACAACAAATATAATTATTATTATATTTGTATTGTCACTAAACATGTGTCGTTAATTGTTAATATCGACAATTCGAAAATAATTTTTGTGATGGGAAAACTCTTAATGTGAGAAAGCAGAATTATTGACATTCATAATGTATAATATATCCAGTGAAAATTTTGATATTGTCATTTCACATTTTGTCACTAATATTATCCTTGTGTGATTTTTAATAAATATAAATTAGTAATAAAATGATTAATTCAAGGAATTTAATTAATAATGATTATATAACTATCAAATAGAGTTGTAATTTTACTACTAATTAACTTATTTATGAACATAAGTGAAACCAGTCCATTTGGATATATAACATTATTCAAATAGTTGGATGGTTAATGAGATTAACGATATTTGAGACTTGATTAATTTAATAGTTAGATTACATAATTTGGTCCTAATTTATAACTTGGAGCTCTTTGAAGCAACGCACTGTAGATCACTGATCCACGTACGGGAATCGAAATATAAAGCATGCATTTACTGATACTCACCTGCATGCCTTCGATCACTAACTTCCTTTTGATTGTCAGTTATACATATCTCCAAGGATCAACCATCTACAACATCGATATTTTTTCATTCTATCTTGTCCTCCTTGATCAGCTTGAAGGGGTGTATCATGAATACTTCCTTATTATATATATATATATATATATATATATATATATATATATATTGTTAAAATAGGAATATTTCCTAGTTATTGTTTGTATTAGGTTTCCTTGTACATTTTGCCTTATTGGCCAAGTTAGGGTTTTTATTGTATTCTCTCTTGTAACTATAAATATATTGAGTAGCAATACAATTTTCCCTACGGGGTTTTACCACTCTAACATGGTATCAGCCTAACTACGGATTCCCACTTCCGTCGATCTGTTTCACTCTTCCGCCCCTTAAAGCCGTCTGCCCCGCGACGCGAAATTCCCTCACATAATTTGCCTCCACTGCCGTTGCAATTTTCTTGGTAAGTTTCTGTTGGCTATTTCTTCTTTACTTCTTTCTTTGTCTTCTTGTTATTTATTGTAATCATGGCAAACCCCACTGATATTGCCAAACCAGCCGAAACAACCCCTCCTCTACCCTCTCCTACACATCCGGCTTACTCCGTCAACACGGTCTTTCATCTTTTTAACTTTAAATTATGTGAAGAAGATCCTCGTTTTAAACTTTGGAAAACGATTTTTTCCGACATATGTCGTAGTTACCGTGTTCTTAGTCACATCAATGGGTCCTCTTTACCCAAAGATGATAATGATGAAGATTGGTTTTCCCTTGATTCTAAACTTAAAACATGGATATATAATTCTGTCGAAACAAATTTATTAGACAGTGTTAGCGCCGATGGTTTTACGGCTAAGCGAATCTGGGACAATCTAGAAGCTTTTTTTAATAATAATAAACCCTCCTATTCTCTTGCTTTACAAGAACGTTTTCGTAATTTCAAAAAAGGAGGATTATCAATTTCCGATTTTTGTCGCGACATGAAAAGACTCGCTGACAACCTCAAAGGTGTCGACTCCCCCATATCTAACCAAGAGCTCGTCCTCCAAATTCTTAATAATTTACCCGACTCATACACTAGCATTATTGATGTCATCACTCACAAAACTCCTTTTCCCTCATTTGCTCAAGCTCGTAATATGTTAATTTTACATGAAAATCGCGAATCCATTATTCCCACCCCTACCTCCACTAATTCCTCTATTGCCCTTTTTTCTCAACCCCCTACCCGCCATGATCACGGTAAATTCAAAGGCAAAGGTCGAGGTAAGAATTATGGCCGAGGTAAATTTAGCAACGGTCCCCGTCCATCTCAGCAAGGTTTTCAGAATCCAGGCCCACAAAATTTTTGGGCTTACCCCACTGCTCCAGGTTTTCAGCGCCCAAATCATCCGTCTATGGGCCTCTATCCGCCACAAGGCCCAGCTCAGCAACATTTCGCCAGCCCAGTCCAGCAGCACGCCCTTTATGCTGGATCGCCGAACTGGGCTCCAGTCGCCCCTTCATCCGCGGCCCACTCCAGTATCCTTGGCCCAGCTCCTTATCCGCCCATCTACATACACGGTCCACCTGCTTCTTTTTCTTCTTTGGACTCCACTGGACAGCCCAACATCACTTATCACCAGTCATATGGGTCTTCACCTCAACAGCCCACTTTCAGTTTTCAACATGGTCCTCCTGCACAGGCCCAGCTCGCACATTCTCCACATTTCAGGCCTAATACTCAACAGCCCATTGACATTGCCTCGCTTTTTTCTACCATGACTGTCCAACAACCCGATGACGGGTGGTACATGGACTCGGGAGCCTCGGCTCATATTACGTCTTCAAAAGGTACACTTTCTTCTCTATACCTTTGTGAATTATCGAAATCTATTATAGTTGGAAATGGTGCTGTTGTTCCTGTCTCACATATTGGACATTCTTCTATTTCTACCCCTTTCTCGTCTCTTGAATTAAAGAATATTCTTGTCTCCCCTCATATTTTTAAAAATCTTCTTTCCGTCCGTCAACTTACTCGTGATAACCAATGTTCAATTGAATTTGATCCTTTCGGTTTTTCTGTGAAGGACCTTAAATCAGGGACTCTTCTCCACCGTAGTGACAACAAAGGTGATCTCTATCCATTTCATTCCTCTCGTACTCCATCATCTTCATCCGCCGTTAGCTTTGCTGCCACCGTCTCCCCTCATATATGGCATTGTCGTCTTGGGCATCCAGGAAAATCTGTTTTTAATTTTTTAACTTCTAGAAAATTTATTAAGTCGTCTAGTCTGTTTAGTTCTTTATGTCATGCTTGTCAGTTAGGTAAACATCGTCGTTTTCCATTTAGTAGTTCTATTTCTAAAACTTCTCATATTTTTTATATTATTCATTCTGATCTGTGGACTTCCCCTATTGTGAGTATGAATGGATTTCAATATTATGTTCTTTTTCTCGATGATTATTCTCATTTTTTATGGATCTTTCCACTTCGTAATAAATCGGAAGTTTTTAACATTTTCACTACTTTTTATACTTATGTTAAAAATCAATTTAATACGGATATAAAAGCCTTTCAATGTGATCACGACCGTGAATTTGACAATGATAACTTTCATAATTTTTTTTAAAATCGTGGCATTATTTTTCGTTTTTCTTGTCCATATACCTCGCAACAAAATGGAAAAGCGGAATGTACTATTCAGTCTATTAACAATATTGTTCGTTCTCTTCTTTTCCAAGCTCACTTACCCTCATCTTTTTGGGTCGAAGCTTTATACATGTCCACTCATCTTCTTAATCTTCTCCCTACTACTTCTCTCTCTTTTCGTACTCCATTCGAGCTTCTTTATAATACTTTTTCCACCTATGACCACTTACGTGTTTTCGGGTGTCTCTGTTATCCTAATCTAACTGCTACTGCGCCACACAAGCTCTCTCCTCGTTCCACCCCTTGTCTTTTTCTTGGCTATCCCTCAAACCATCATGGTTATCGTTGCCTCGATCTTTCTACTAACAAAATAATAATCTCCCGTCATGTAACTTTTGACGAAGATGTCTTTCCCTATCCCTCATTCCATCCACCTCCTCCCTCAGAAGATTATTGTTTTTTGACTATTGATGCTGATCCACCGCCTCTTCTTCCCGGCTCCGTTCTTCCTAGTCCCACCGTAGCAACATCTCCACCGCCTTTAGTGACCCCTCCAACCCCCACGTCTTCCACTCTTGACTCTACCCCTCCTTCTCCCGTGGCACCCTCCGGCCATCATATGACCACTCGGTCCAAGGATGGGATCTTTCGCCCTCGACAGTTTCTTAACCTCTCTGCTCTTTCTGATCTCTCTCCCATTCCCCGTTCTCATACACAAGCCGTTTGTGACCCCAATTGGAAGGCCGCAATGCATGATGAGCTGTTCGCCCTCCATGCAAACGGTACATGGGAACTTGTGCCCCCTCCTCCTCATGTCAATCTCGTAGGTTCTAAGTGGATTTTTCGGCATAAATTTTGCTCTGACGGTACTCTTGAGCGTTACAAAGCCCGTCTCGTTGCTCAAGGTTTTTCACAACAGCCTGGTTTCGATTATGATGAAACTTTTAGTCCTGTTGTCAAACCCGCAACTATTCGCACAGTCCTCAGTCTTGCCGTCTCTCGTTCTTGGCCCCTTCATCAACTCGATGTCAAAAATGCCTTTTTACATGGTCATCTCTCCGAAGTCGTCTTTATGAAACAACCCTGTCTCTCGTTCTTGGCCCCTTCATCAACTCGATGTCAAAAATGCCTTTTTACATGGTCATCTCTCCGAAGTCGTCTTTATGAAACAACCACCTAGTTTTGTCAATCCTCAATTTCCTAATCATGTCTGTCATCTCAAGAAGGCCCTTTATGGTCTTAAACAAGCTCCTCGAGCTTGGTACCAGCGATTTGCATCCTTCCTTACGTCTCTCGGTTTTCACAGCAGTAAAGCCGACACCTCTCTTTTTATTCTCCGTCAAGGCACTCACACTGCGTATCTCCTGCTTTATGTCGACGACATTGTTCTCACGGCTTCCTTGTCTTCCTTATTATCATCTCTCATGCGTTCTCTCTCTTCCTGAATTTGCTATGACTGACCTTGGTCCCCTTTACTATTTTCTCGGTATTTCTGTCACCCGATCCGACTCTGGTCTCTTTCTTTCTCAGTCCAAATTTGCTACTGAAATCCTTGAACGCGCGGCCATGACAAACTGTAATCCTAGTGCTACACCTGTTGATACTAAAGCCAAACTTCCCTCGTCTGGTCCATCTGTCTCTGATCCCACTCTCTATCGTAGTTTAGCCGGTGCTTTGCAATATCTTACCATTACTCGTCCTGATATCTCTTATGCTGTGCAACAAATTTGTTTGTATATGCATGATCCTCGTGAACCCCAATTCCACGCACTTAAACGCATCCTTCGTTACCTCAAATGATCTCTTTCTCTTGGTCTCTCTTTTCGTCCCTCTAGTACAGATAGTCTCATTGCTTACTCTGACGCGGATTGGGCGAGTTGTCCGGATACGTGCCGTTCCACATCCGGTTATTGTGTATTTCTTGGTGATAATCTCATTTCTTGGTCTTCTAAGCGTCAGCCTGTCGTTTCTCGCTCTAGTGCTGAAGCTGAATATCGTGGTGTTGCAAATGCAGTTGCCGAGGCTTCCTGGCTTCGCAATCTTCTTTTTGAATTACATTGTCCTTTTTCTTTTGCCACTGTCATCTATTGTGACAATATAAGTTCTGTCTATCTTTCTTCCAATCCCATACAGCACCAGCGGACCAAACATATAGAAATTGATATTCACTTTGTACAAGAAAAAGTTGCTTTGGGACACGTACGTGTTCTTCATGTACCATCTGCGCATCAGTTCGCGGACATTTTTACTAAAGGCTTACCGTCTCAATTATTTTTTGATTTTCGATCCAGTCTGTGCATTCGGGATCCTCCCGCTTCGACTGTGGGGGAGTGTTAAAATAGGAATATTTCCTAGTTATTGTTTGTATTAGGTTTCCTTGTACATTTTGCCTTATTGGTCAAGATAGGGTTTTTATTGTATTCTCTCTTGTAACTATAAATATATTGAGTAGCAATACAATTTTTCCTACGGGGTTTTACCACTCTAACATATATATATATATATATATATATGGTGTGCTTGTTTTGTCCAATTTGTTGGAAAATTTCTCAGTCATGACGTCATGTCCAACAATTCGTCGATGGTGCATATCAACGTATTTTCACGTAGGCAATTACGCAGGGCAGTTTTGGTAATGTGGATGGAAACAAAGAGGAAAGTCAGTCACTAATTAAAAACAATCGTATCTTTGACCCCGCCCCACCAATCATGTGAACATTCAAATACAATTGTGTTGTTGGACTTTTAAAGTTAGAATTAGTATAGATTAACATTCAAAGTTACGTTGGACTCTTTGTATACTCTTTTGTCTAATAATTTTTTACATCAATGGCGGCCCTGATCACAATTTGTAGTCTATATATATATATATATAGTTGGGAATGCCAATCGCCAATCTCATTACAATCTCATCTTCTTGTTCATTAACTGCATTAAATTCAAGATTTTCAAAGAATTTTAAGCCTTAGGTTTTATTAATGGCCAAAGCTCTAAAACCTCTTACATTGTTCACTGTTCTTCTTCTTCTCAGTTCTATCTTTTTTCTTAACGAAGCACGTCTACTGAAACCTGTCAAGCTTCAAAGCTCCATTGACAGAGATATCATGAAAATTTTGGATAATTTGTATGTCGAAGCGATCAAAAACGGTGGGCCGAGCCACGGTGGAGAAGGACATGCAGAAACAAATGCATTAACTCTAGGGGGCATCAAGAAATCTGGTCCAAAACCTGGAACTGGAAATTAATTTAACAGTTTTTGGTATTTTATTAGCAAGACTAAAGATTCTTTTTTTTTTTTTTTTATCTTATTTATTTTATTGTAATCATTTAATATTATATTCTTTGATTGAAGTTAGAAGTATGAAACTAATATATTATAAGTTCAAATATTTCGTAGTCTGTTTGTATTAGTAAATAGATTATGGTGTCCCTTATTTTTCATCAACTTTCTTTTAAATTGGAAGTTCCATTTTGTTTGGATTTTGAATTTTAGTGAGAAAATTACATTGTTGTCATTTTAAGTTATGGTCCTTTGTGCTTTGTCATTCAGACATCATTTTCTTTAATTTTTTTTTCTTTTCTCTTGCAGTTAAAATCCGTCCAATATCGGATAACATACTGAAAAAAATAACAAGAGGAGACTTTAAAGGTCTTACTCTTACAAAAAGAAACGTCAAAGTTAACTAACTGTAAATAATATACGATATCATTGAAGAGTAAAAAATCATTTTTTTATTGCAAATTGTTGGTCATTAATTATCTAATATTATCTTCTGTTTATTTTTATTTTGGGCTTATTTGAGGCCAACATTACAAAATGCACAACGGAAAGTACTAAATATATATGAATGTGGACGTCACTCTCAAGTATATGTACATATGTTATTGAATTTAGAGTATGTATTTTGATGAGGTAATCACTTGCTAGAATACTTCCTCCAAAGTCCAAACTCAACTCAGTGTGTCTAAAAAACATAATTAAGTAACAACTAGACCTGATAGTTAAAAGTTTTAATTAACGGATGTCCAATACAGAGAATATCATCTATGGTTCATTAACTCAAAGAATCAAGCATAACAAATGGCAATGCAAGTTATCAATTCCAACTCACTGCTATATTTGTGTTCTACTTTATATTTAACCGTTACATGTATGAAATTCACATTACCTGACATGCATATTAGAGGAAATACATGATAAAATGTCAAATTTAAATTAGAGGATCAATCTATTGAAATACAAAATAAAATAGATGGTCAGTATTTTTTTTTCCCGAACCGCCCTATCGTGTAGGGTGTTTTCGAGCCCATCACCCCTTCTTCATTCCAATAAAATAATGCAATAAATAAGGACGTCTACCTCCCTCACAACAACTCTAGGAAAGCTTTTAAACGAGGAGTACTTACTCCTTCACAAAATCAAAAAACAATGCAAAATTAAATAAGGAGTACTACTCCCTTACAAGCCAAACCAATCACTTCCATCTAAATCTAAAATTAGGGAGATCTCTGTCCATTTTTGCAGAACTCGGAGTGTCCTAGGAGCATCACAGCCGAACATCACCATTGATCTTTGATCATCACGCGCCTTATTAGCAGGAAAATTAGCCGGGCCATTACCTTCTCGATATATATAGGAAAACCGTATATCCATATAACTTTTCATGATCTTAATTCGTTGGATCATTGTGTGTAAATCCCAACTTCCACGGGGCCATCCTCTCAATCATAGAAATAATTACTTTGGCATCTAATACCACCCAAATCCTTCTAAACTCATGTGCATAGCATTAATCTAATCCCTTGCACACCCCAGCAATTCAGCAAATGTGTTTGTGGCCGTTTCGATCTCAATATATTCAGTGAAAGCCAACAAAATCTCACCTTTTTGATCTCGTATAATGCCACCTGCGCCTGCATTTCCTAAATTCCTCGAGATGCACCATCAGTGTTCAATTTTGCCCATTCACGTTCAGGTGGTAACCATTGCACTCGATTTACAATGAGATTATGACGTGTCACTCTTTTAACTCCAACAAACTCCGCCAATTTTTGTGTATCCCTAAAATTTTCTGATGTGAGAATTCCATGTCGATATAAAAGGGAAATGTATTGGTTAACTCTCAAATGGATCCTAGTTGTCACTACAAAAAAATAGGGAAAATTGCAATTTTGGTACACTAAAGGGTTTGGTACATTTTTTTTATACAAATAAGTGTCCAATTGGCAATTTTGGTACACTCCGGCGAGAAATTTCGCAATTTGAGTACAAATGTCGCCGGAAAATGTCTATGTGGCATCCAATTTGGGGATTTTTAAATTTGGAGGGAAAATTGCCTACATGGCAACTAATTTGGAGGGAAATTGCCTATGTGGCACCAAAATTTGGAGGGAAATGAGTGAAAAAATCAATATTACCCCCAAACCTCATTTGAAAATAAAATTATCAAAATAAAATAAACAATTCTAAGAAATTAGAAAATATTAAAATCTTATATTTCAACAATATTTAACTTTTAGAAAAACAATTACTTATTTAAAATATATATTCGTATAATAATTATATAAATGCGAATATAGTTACAGAAAGTATTTTTATTTAAAAATATTTTAAATTTCTTATTTAAATTAACAAATATATTAAAAACTTATCAAAAAATATTAAAAACACAAAAAATTTGAAAAATAAAATTATGAAAACTTATATCTTAAATAAAAAAAAATTTAATGGCGAATTTTTTTTTCCATTGACATATAAAAAGAAAACAAAATAACCTCTTTTTTTTTTTGAAAAATCAGAAAATATTAAAAAATTATATGTTAAACGAAATTTTAAAAAATTAATTAAAAATCCAAAAAAAAATTGTAAAGAAACATAAGAAAAGTATATAAAAAATTTAAAAAAACATAATTTTTTTTTCAAAAATACAGAAAAAATAATTTAAGATGATATTAAGGAACGCATAGCTTAATTTCAATTTATGATTAATATTATAAATTTTTAAATAATTTTTTATTATTATTTGTAAATGTATTAATTATATAAATTCTATTCATTATAAATAAAAAAATAATAACTTCGATAAAAAAACATTTGATTTAAAATTTTGAAAAAGTGAAACAAATTAAAAAAAAAAATTGAAAGTATTTGAGTTAAATCCCAAATTTAAAGTCAATTTTCCCGCCAAAAGAAAAAATCCCCAAATTCAAATCATTTTTCCCGCCAAATGGTATTTTCAGGCCAATTTCGAATTTTTCGGCGACATTTTTATTCAAATTGCCAAATTTCTCGCCGCAGTGTACCAAAATTGCCAATTGGACACTCATTTGTAGGAAAAAAACGTACCGGACCCTTTAGTGCACCAAAATTGCAATTTTCCCCCAAAAAATAATACATTAATGATAAAATGTCAAGTGACAATGTAAAAGTTGTCACTAATTGTAAATTTTTAGTGACAAGTTTTTTTGTTTTGTCACAAGAATAGATTTTACATGTTTAATAGTGACAAGATTTGTATAGAAGTTGTCACTCTTGATACTTGGTGATAAAAAATTTGTTGTCACTAATGACAATTAATGACACACCTTTAGTGATAACTTAGCGACAACAATTAGAGTTGTCACTCTATTTATATTGTCACTAAACATGTGTCACTAATTGTTTTATATATATCTAATGACAATTTTAATATTGTCACTTCCAATCTTGTCACTAATATCACTTTTTGTTGTAGTGTGTGTTGAATGCAATTCCCTCATGTTTTGCCTTGTTTTGATTTACCAATGTAAACCATGTAATTAAAATTGGAATCAATTTTCCGACATTATCCGAATTAGGCCTGTCATTGGGTAGGCATTACCCAGGCCCAGGCCCAGGCCTAGGCCCAGACCTTAACAAAGCCCATTGAATGCCTCCTATACCCGACTCGATCCCGAACCCAATCATAAACCCGATGGGCTTGACAATCAGGGACTGTTCCCCAGACCCGGTGTTTTGTGTCGGGTAGGACCTTTTTGGAATTGTGAACGCCTGAATTTCATTGCGTATTATATAACTATCTTTTTAGGCCCAACCACTTGCTCGATTAATATTAAGCATTTATGTCAAAATTCAAATAACAAGCTCTTCTCCAATTATTTTATTTTTAAAATTAATCATTCAAAAAAACAATCCTCAATTTTTGAAACTGAGGGATATGTATATTATTTCATATAAATATTAACTCCAGTGTGAAGCAAAAAGGTTAGTAAATATTAACTCCAGATTAAAATTTTATTTAATACCTAATTTAAGGCACATTTCGCAGCCCCCACAGATGCTATTATCTTAAAATCAAAAAATCAAGTTTCAGTCTTACAAAATCACCACTTTTTCTTCTATCTTTTTTCAATAAATCACTACTACAGAAATAACCTATTACAGCGGTTTTAACCACTGTCATAGGTACCGCTTTTATATGGTTTGGACCTATTACAGCGGTTTTAACCGCTGTAATAGGTCATCCTATGACAGCGGTCCCGGCAGGAACCGCTGTCATAGGGTTAAAAAAAAAAATTAAATTAATTTGAACCCTATGACAGCGGTTTCGGCTGAACCGCTGTCATGGTATCGATTTTTTTTTTCTTTTTCTTTTATATTTATCACCCTATTATGATAAAATTCCTGTACCGTAATATTCAATAAACCAACCAACAAATTTCAACTAACAGCAAAACATATTCAACATAAACAACAACCACTCCAAACGTCAATATTACCATCTCTTTCCTCCAACAATATAATGTTATAATCTCCAACAAAATTTACAATCAACTAATTAAATTACTAATGACAATTTAAATACAATAAATCAAATCACAATTTACAACAAGTCCCAATGTACAAAAAATACATTGCCTAATTTCTAAGGAGCTGCTAAGAAAATGTAACGTGCCACTTCGCAGCGTACTTCATCAATTTGCTCTTGAGTATAGAAGGATTGAGAATCATGAAAGTACTGCAAGATATATAGAGATTAATTGCAAACTGAAATGACGTTTCAATTACCTACCAAAGGTTTAATAATTTCAAAAGGAATAGAATTAAATATATATTAGGATTATGCATACCGCTGTTGGGATTATAGATTGTCCGTGGCTAATAATCTCTTTCATGAATCTCATAACGAAGTAGCCACAATCCACCTCGTTGGTCTGCCGAGGGCACTACAAAAGTAATCAAAGTTACGTTGTATTAGAACACTAACTTCTATACGAATATATAATCTCATGAAACTAGAAACGCTAACCTTTATGTTAAACCATTGACAGGCCGAGGTTTTGGATTTCTTGGATTGGTTGTTGCAATTTGCACGAAATATCTGCACAGCCCTATAAAAAAATATAAAAAATAAGGAAATATGTTAAAAACAAGCAATTATGTGAAATAAATACAATTTAAAACAATATTAAATATAATAGATACATTGATTGAATGAAAAACTTACTGATTGATTTTTTGTATCATATCATCTCGGTATTGCGGCTCAACATGCACAGAATCCAGATAGTAAACGATCTCTTGAAATGGATCAATTGCAAGCAACAACCAATGTCCCCTACAAAGCATTCAAAAGATAGTTCAATTTTTTTTTTTGCGTAGCTAGTTTTACAAATTAAAGTTGAGTCTTTAGTAGCTCGCCCGGTGTTGTAAGGTGCAAGAAATAACTTATCCGTTTGTGCACGCTGTATCATAGCACGTGTTATGTACTGCATTTGTTGAATTTGCGGGCTTGTTCTCGCAGATATGGAATGTGGGCTAAGGAACCCGAAACTTGCTTCTTTCCCTTCGGGGATTACGTACTTATCCCACAAACACCTAAATTGCGCATTTAAAATGAATTTCGAGTAACAAAAATAATCGTAGTTCAGATGCAATAAAATAATTAAAAAACTTACTTTATGTACGCTATAATGATAGAGGCTCCTATCTCTTTTTGACGCAGAAGGTGACAGATCTCCTTCTTTCCAATATACTCTGGGAATGCAAAATTCATAATGGGTTCCTCGATGTCTATGACGGGTTTAGAGAAGAAAATTTTAATCTCAGAGTCATGTTATTTGGAACAACCAATGATTTTTCGGCATGAGCAAACCTCGAGGGATATGGTGTACATGGCCAATAAGGATGCCACATATGTGTTAAGTGTACAGATCAATATCGATTGACACACTCTCAGAAATATGCATTCCAAGGGCATCGGAGATGGCTAAATCGGAACCATCGATATCGTCGGTGGAAGAAAGCTTTCAATGGGAATATAGAAGAAGGTCGAGCTCCTAAGTGCTTGACTGGCGAAGAAGTGTTTGAGAATGTAAAAGACTTGGAGGTCAAATTTGGAAAGACTTTTGCAGGTGGCCTTGCAAAAACTGGGTGGAAAAAAAGGTCAATTTTCTTTGAGTTGCTGTATTGGACGTCTTTACATGTTAGACATTTTCTTGATATTATGCATATTGAGAAAAATGTATTTGATAGTGTCATTGGTACACTTCTAAATGTGCCCGGAAAGACAAAAGATAGCGTAAAGGCACAGTTAGACTTGGTTGAAATGAAGATAAGAGGAAAATTGGCACCAACAAATAAGGGAAAACGTACTTATTTGCCTCCAGCAGCTCACACTCTAGCCAGGAAAGAAAAAATTGCATTATGTGAGTTTCTTAATGGAGTGAAAGTTCCAGAAGGGTCTTCTTCAAACATTAGCAGTCTTGTATCAATGAAGGACTTGAAGCTAAAGCACTTGAAGACTCACGATTGTCATGTAATCATGGATCATTTGCTACCAATTGCTATACAGGCCATTTTGCCAAAAAAGGTAAGAGACACGATAACTAGATTGTGTTTCTTCTTCAAAGCAATGTGGAGCAAGGTGTTTGATCCCGAGCAATTTCCTGCACTTCAGAAACAAATTGTCATCACTTTGTGTGAGCTTGAGATGTATTTTCAACCTGCTTTTTTTTTATATATAATGACTCACCTACCTATTCACTTGGTTAGAGAGACTCAACTATGTGGACTGGCTTTTATGAGATCTATGTATCCGGCTGAGCGTTATATGAAGGTATTGAAAGGCTACGTGAAAAATCGTAATCGGCCGGAAGGTTGCATTGCTGAACGGTACGTAGTTGATGAAGCCATTTCATTTTGCACAGAGTATCTGGCAGATTCTAATGTTGCAGGCTTAGCACCGTCTCATGTTGTGGGAGAGGGAACAGAAGGAAAAAGCGTAATTGGAAAGCAATTAGTTAGTGTTCATATTACACAAAGGGATCAGGCACACCTATATGTGCTCCACAACACCGATGAGGTTGACCCATATGTTGAAGAGCATAAAAACCAACTTAGGAGATTCAATCCAATTAAAAATGAGAGCTGAATTTCAAGAGAGCATAATAAGAGTTTCATCGATTGGTTCCGAAAGCATTTTGAAGAGAAACAGAAAGAGAATCCACAACTTTCAGTTTCAGATAAATTGACACGACTGTTGATGGGTCCGGACAGACTAGTATTTTGTTATTCATGTTATCGTATAAATGGTCGCACATTCTATACAAAAGACCAAGATGAACGAATTACAATGCAGAATAGTGTCTTGAGTCTTGTAGCTCAAGCAATGCATATCTCAAGTGCGAAAGATAATAATCCTATCTATGCCGATTTATCATATTACGGGGTGATTGAACGTATTTTGGAGCTTGATTATAGTGGGTTTCGGGTGCCTGTATTTGGGTGTAGGTGGGTTGACAATAAACATGGTGTCGATAATAGTGAAATAGGTTTGACAATAAGGTTAATTTGGTTTAGCTGGGGGTTAATTACGTTTAACTGGGGATTAAATTTTGTTTATTTTGTTGTTTAGGATAATTACGTTCTAGAATAATGGATATGAACCTAACTTCTGTATTTATTACTTCTATTTTAAAATTATTATTGCCAAATGAATCTGCTAAATTTATATGAATCTAACTTCTGTATTTTTTGGCTTTTGTAGGTCGATGACTTCAGATCTTGCTGGTAGTTTTCCCGAGGATGATGTATATGGATCAGATAGCCGTCATGAGGTGGAGATACGGACAGGTGTCACGGCTATGAAAAAAGTTATCAATGCCAGAAGTAAAGGCATAAGGCTGTCTATCGGCTGGAATGATAGAGGTCAGGCAGTTAACCCAAACAAATCAATATTTGTTGGTTATATAGGTGTGCAGGCGCGGCAGAAGGTGTCGATTAACATGAGTGATTGGTGAAAAGTCCCGTCACCAATAAAAAAAATATTTGGGATGAAATAAAGGTAATTTGGATATTATCATATTTGTAAGTGTTAATGTATTATCATATTCTCTAAATTATAATTTTATATATACTTTGTTTTTTGTAGTTGGCATTTGATATTGATGAAAGTAGACAAAAGTACGTACTAGCAGAAGCTGGAAAGCTAGCACGTAACTTCAGGAGCTACTTGAGTAGAAAGTGGGTGCGAGATGATGTTGGAAACATTAATGACAACCCACCCCCACAATATGAGATATGTAGTTCATTTAGCAGTGAATCGTTACAATTTTTTTAATAAAAATTCTATGTTAATACATATACATTTTATAATGAAAATATAGATGAATAGAAGAAGGGATGCGGGATCTGATTGCACAGAGGTGACACGAGCACTCGTGTGGAGGATTGCGTGTTCTGATAAAACAAATCAAATTGATAACGACAATGTTAGAAGAGTAGTGAATGAAATGGTGAGTTATTTGCAATTTTAGCTCTATAATGTGTTGTATATTTGTTTTGAAATACTATTGAAAGAACAAAGTTCACTAATTTTTTTTATTTTTTAAAATGTATTATTACAGGAGAGCATTTCACAAGAGAAGAAAATTTTCACTTGTATAAGTTTAGAACTGCTTTCAATCTTGTGAATTTACTACCACTATACAGTGGTGTCTTTGAATCACTTGTCAAATTGTCAAACATTTTAGGACAATTTCGCAAATCCTCCTCAATCACATTTGTCATCTCCTCCAAACGATCAGGCTCATAATCATTCATGTTGAAATCCTATGATGGATATGATGTACCACCCAAATCATCTGATGTGACACTACTTTCACTGTGTCTTGTCCAACGTGTGTAGCTTTTATAAATTCCATTACACACTAAATGATCTTCCAACTCACGTGGACTAATTCTCTTTCCAAAACAACAACGTAAACACGGGCAAGTGATCCTAGTTCGATCTGGTGCATGCTCAACCGCAAACTTTATGAACTCTTTCACCCCTTTCTCATACTGTTCCGACATACGATCCGCTAAAATCCACCTTCGATCCATCTTGATTCAAAATTAATTAAATTAAACAATTTTATCATCAGTTGATAGTTGAATTAATTAAATAATTTTCATTTTAATTTATTTCCTTATTCTAGAAAAAATTCGGCACAATAACAACGCAAAAATTTCTACCACGTTCTCGACTTAATCTTCACCTGGGTAGGTTGCGACCAACAAAATTTGGATCTTATGATCCGCTAAAATCCAGTTTCGATCTTAATTAGTTAAATTAAATAATTTTAGCATCAGTTGAGTTGAATTAAATAAAATATTTTAATTTTAATTTATTTCCCGTTATCCTAGAAAAAATTCGGCAGAGTACCGACGCAAAAATTTC
This sequence comes from Buddleja alternifolia, assembly GCA_019426215.1. NCBI lineage: Eukaryota > Viridiplantae > Streptophyta > Magnoliopsida > Lamiales > Scrophulariaceae > Buddleja > Buddleja alternifolia. The sequence continues at coordinate 21,027,279 of CM033397.1, read as the reverse complement.
TACCAAGTTCTCGACTTAATCTTCCCCCAAACTTGCAACCAACAAAATTCGTATCTTTCAACCACAACAAATCCAATATTCTGATCTTTCCCCCACAACAAACCCAAAATGTCGATCTTACTAAACGAAAATATTGATCACCAGTTGGATCACATAAAGAATCATATTTCAAACAACTTCAAATATTGATCACCAGTTGGATCACATAAATCACATAAAACTAAAAATAAATCATCATTTTATAAATATATATTGATCAACAGTTGGATCACATAAAACATCATATTTCAAGCAATTACAAATATTGATCACCAGTTGGATCATATAAATCACATAAAACTACAAATAAAACATCATATTTTCAACAACCAAGTATAAATATAGATTACCAGTTGGATCAATGTATCCTAAACCACAAAAAAATCACAATTTAATCCCAAATCAAACGTAATTAACACCCGACTAACCCAAATTAACACTACATTCAGTCAAATCCATATTTCCCTTAAATTTTACAATAAATAGGCAAATCTCAAAAATATACACAAATATGCATACACCCACACATACACAAATATATATACATACACGCACATGTACACAAATATACATACACCCACACATACATAAATATATATACATACACACACACATATACACAAATATATATACATACACGCACATATACATACACAAATATTTATCTAACTCAAACTCTATACTCTAAGTGTGTGTGTGTGTGTGTGTGTATATATATATTTATTTATCTAAAAAAAATTACCCACTAAATGGCGGCGGCGGCGGCGGGGTCCTTATATATATATATATAGCAAAAGTTATATATATTATATTATATATATATATAGAAAAAGTTAAATATTATAATATATATACATATGTATATATATATATATATATGCACATATATATAGAGAGAGAGAGAGAGGGAGGTATCAAAACCCGAGACGGCGGCGGTGGACGGCGAGTAGAGAGAGAGAGATAAACCGAGAGAGAGAAAGAAACCAAGAGCTAGAGAGAGAGAGAAAGCGCGAGAGAGAGAGGTGGTGGTGGTGATGGTGGGGTGGTGGTGGAGTGGTGGTGGGGGAGTGGGTGTAATAGTGAGAGAGTTGAGAGAGAGAGAGAAAGAAGGAGATAAGAAGAAAAGGGGGGCGGCTGGTTTAAAACCCGGCCCCTATGACAGCGGTTCGGTCAAACCGTTGTCATATGCATTATTTTTTTTTAATTTTCTTATGACAGCGGTTCGACGTGAATCGTTGTCATAGACCGAGTTTATGACAGCGGTTCACGTCGAACCGCTGTCATATATTTTTTTTTCTTTTCTTTTTCGAAATATTATGACAGCGGTTCACGTAGAACCGCTGTCATAAACCCGATCTATGACAGCGGTTCAGTCGAACCGCTATCATAGGTCCGAACTGAGATGCCCTTTTACAGCAGTTTTGCAAAACCCCTGTAATAGGTACGCTGTAATAGGGCTTTTTTGTAGTAGTGAATAATGAAACGAAACAGAAATTCAGGACCCATTGGGCTAAGATTTATCCATGTGTTTCCTTGGCAACAAGAAAATCTAAGAGTTTTTCATGAACTACCCATTCGTATAAGTAAAGCCCACAAAATTTTAGTATAGAATACCTAGAATTAGGCAGCGACGACAGAGTATAAGGCGGTGGAGGCAAGGTAGGCAGAGGCGGGCTACGAGGAGGGGGGTGAACGGGGGAGATCCGATTTTCTTCTCAGAGGAGGGTTTTAGTTTTGTTTAAATGAAGAGTGCTTGGTCAAGAGAGGACGAAGGCCGGTTAACAGACCCGCAGGTAATGTTTAGGTCTTTTTGGGTCTTGGTCTGGTAAGTAGACCTGCGGGTATTATTCGGGTACGGACCCGAATCGGACCCAAACTTTTTAATGCAATGGGTCTGGGTCTCAGACCCGAATGATCAAGCTTGGGTCTGAGTAATGCCTACCTAATGACAGGCCTAATCCGAATGTCCTCCAATTCGCCAAGATTGCCACCAAACTTGGACTAGTTATGAGTATTAGGGAGATCAAAATCACAAAGATTCGCAAAATGCATAGCCATATTTTTCAAACTTGGACTAGTCAAGAAAAGATGTTCCGTCAATTCAATGTCTCTATTCGGGCAGCATAAACATTTCTAAGTCGTGACAAGACCTTTTTTTGCATATTAATGTCCACCGATAACTAGTTATGGAGAAGGCGCTTGACATTGACTATCTAATTGCATTACTCCAAATATCTCTATACATCCCATTAATCTCTTGTGTCTCTCTTACCATGTTCCAAGCAGATTTCATAGCGAACAGGCCATTGGAAGTCAACCTTTGAATTGGAGCATCTCTTGAGTTAGTATCCACGGGAATTAGAGCCACCTTATTCGCCAATTTTTTTGGAAATACCCTATAAAGCTTCTCCAAATCCCAGTTCGATGTATTCCAAAAATCTGCCACCTTATCCATTGTGTTGTGTGGGTCCGTGGCTGTATGGTGCAATGACGCTTCACCTAGCCAGTTGTCAAACCAAAAAGATGAACTTCCATCTCCAAGATTCCAGCCTATCTGAAGATCTGCTTTCTCTCTAATCCTGCCCAAACTCTTCTAAACCATTGAGTCCGAGCAGCGCCATCATAGGATGAACATTATTGCAATACTTCTCATGCGCATAAACTTCTCCCATATAGACTTTCCTTCCCTAAATTTTCACCACAGTTTTGTGCTAAATGCTTCCATCTAAAAATTCTCACCCCAAGACCGCCTTCTGTGATAGGGTAACAAACCAGTTCCCATTTAACAATCTATAATATATACAAAGGCATCGACATGAGAACGCTTTTAATCAGAGTTAACCGACTTTTCTCATCCTTCTATTTTGGCGATGATTTTGCTTAAGATATTCTCAAAAATGGATCTTTGTCTGTGACCCTTAAGAAGAGGCGCTTCAAGATAAATAAACTGCAATTCTTTTTGTGCAAACCCCGTAACTTGTTTGACACTTTTAATGCGAGTTCTCGAAATCGTTTTACCAATTATAAAAGTAGATTTTTCTCCATTAATCAGCTGACCTGACGTGTGCTCGTACCCTTCAAGGAACTCCATAAGACGTGAAAGACTTACTTTAGTTTCTTTAGTGAATATAATTATGTCATCTGCATAAGCAAGATGACTAACCAAAATTCCCCCTCCATTATTGTACTGCATATGAGTGTTTTCCCTGAGCAATTTCTCTAAGCCTCGAGTTAAAAATTCAGCATCTAAAACGAACAAAGCCGGAGAAAGTGAGCCCCCTTGCCTCAATCCTCTCGCCGACTTAAGGAAGCCAACTTTTTCACCATTTATCAACACTATGAACCAACAGTTTTCAATTGCTTATTTTACCCATAGAATCCATTTTTCTGTGAAGCCAAGCTTTTCCAAGACTGTATAAAGGAATTTCCGTTATACCCAGTCGTACGCTTTGGCCATATCTAATTTTAACATCATATTTCCTCCTCGTCTCTTTCGTTCGAGCTTGTTGCATAACTCTTGAGCTAAGAGAATATTATTTGAAATGTTCTGCCCTTTAATGAATCCCGTTTGGTATGGCAAAAATAATTTTATCAAGAATATCTGACAAGCGATTTGCCATGATCTTTGTCATCACCTTATTACTGACATTACACAAACTTATCGGTTGGAAATCTTTCCAAGTCTTCGGAGCTTCTATGTTAGGATTAACGAAATAGTTGTCACTGTGTATCCTTTAGAAAGGGTAGTTCCCGGGAAAAAAATCCTTGATTAACTCGAATAGGTCCCCTTTTATGATGTCCAAACACTTTTGATAAAAAATCAAAGTAAATCCGTTAGGCCTTGCAACACTATATGCATCAATATTCCAAACCGCTATCTTAACCTCTTCCATTGTAGACTCACAACAAAACTCCTCACAGGAAGACTCTGAAAAGAACGTTGGAATACAACTAAGATTTGGCTCCTCCATCGGCAAAACTGTCTCAGTGAAGACCTGTTCAAAATATTTACCACCAGAGTCCTGGATATCCTTATCATCAGTCAGCTCATTTCCATTATTTATGATTTTATGTATTCTTCCTTTACTTCTTTTCCTCTTCACCCATGCATGGTAGAATTTACAATTACGTTCCCCATCTTTAACCAATTGCAAGCAGCCTTTTGTCGCCAGAAACCCTCTTCCCATGCAAGTTTTTGAGTAAAATTGCGCCGGCCCTATTCATTGCACAAAGGCGGTCCTCTGTGGGGTTTTCTGCATATTGTTGCTCATAAATCCGAGGGTTCTCCTCCGCTAATTGTACCTCCTCGAACACGTTTCCAAACACTTTCTTGTTCCAAGTTTTAAGAGCACTTTGAACATGAATAAGCTTACAGTGAAATTTCTCCAGGCCCCGGTTGAAGATTGGTTCTTGCTATGCTCCACCACCTCCAAAAATGTGTTGTGACGCACCTATATATTCAAAAAACGGAACGAAGGACGAGTTTGAGAATTGTCTTTAAGCGAAATAAGAAGAGGACAATGGCCTGAAAAATGAGAACGTAATAAATGATGCATCTGAGTAATTGGAAACATCTCTTGCCAGGCTCTCTTATAGAGAGCACAATCTAAGCGTTCAAATATTCCACATTTCACCGACAAAGTAAACGGGGTTCCATTGTACCCCGCATCCATAAGTTTGCAATCAAGAATCATATTGCTAAAATCCTCCATCGATCGCCGTTTAGGCGGACCTTCCCATTTGTTTTCACTTGCATGCAGTATCATAACATCTTTCTCTCATCCCGAGTACATTTCGCATGGACCCCAGGTGCAATAATTAGGGCACCGCAGAAGCAACGAGCGTATACGAACATGTAAAAACTGCTCATGGTCAACAAAAATATCCACCTCAAAAGCATCGTCATAGAAAAAATCATATATGATTATTAGAGTTGGCTAAAATATTACGAAACCGAACTCATTGGACATTTTAAAATGATCTAGCTTTATTTTTGGTTCTAGAATGACAAGAAATTTTAATGTGTACATGCGACATAATTTCCGAACCGAGCAACCGATTTCTTATTACCAATTCCCCTCACATTCCGTAGTCTAGGGGTGAAAGACGAACCAAACTACTCGATACTCGGCTCGAGTTCGATCGTTAAAAGCTCGTTTGAGCTCGGTTCGTTAACTTATCAAACCAAACTTGAACAACTTTTTGTGTTCGATAAATTTTGAAGCTCGGCTCGAACTCGGATCGATTAGTAATAAATAATAAAAATATGTATAAAAAAATCAAACTACTCGAGCTCGACTCGTGTTCGGCTCGATTAAAGCTCGTTTGAGCTCGACTCGATTACTAATCAAACAAGCCCAAACACAAATTTTGAAGCTCGATTGTATTTCAAACAACTTTGAACAATATCTCGTTCGGTTCAACTCGACTCGTTTACACCCATACATACTAGAGCATTCATCATTAACATTTTTTGGAAATAGAGGCTTTAGAATGTCTTGTCTCCATCTTATGGACCACCAATGCCTTCGTTTGTCTCCGTTTAGAGAGGCAGCCCGCCTATATATGTTTCTTTTTTTTTATTTTGTAACTTATGCCAAATATCATCCCCTGATTCATTGCTTTCAGACTCTAAAGATTCATCATCAGCGTTTGGTCAGAATGTTGACACGGGCCAACTTAGAAACTGAAAGGATAGTGTGGTTCCTAGACTTTTTTATGTAAATTTTATACACCAATGAAAAAGTAATACTATATATCATCAATTAGCATTTAAATTTCCCCTTCTTCACTTGATTTTAATTTGGGTTAATTAAATTTATTTGATTAAAATTTTACAAACTAAGAAAATTAGAAATGGTTAAAGATTAATATACATTCTTTTTTATTAAAAGCTTACAAGCGGAAGTAATAGCAAAGGAGGTTACAGAAAAATAAGTCAAAATTGAACGCACTGAATAAGGAGTTGGGAGGGGAAATAAAAAATAAGCTAAAAAGAAGAAAAGAAATTAGAATAACGCACTGAATATTCAATATTCATCGATCCCACCAACCCTCCATCCTTAATTAAATATATATAGTATTCTTATTCTTATTATATTGTTTGGACTGATCAGTTGAGATTCAAAGTTGGAGTCTATTTCCACTTCAGAAATGCAACATGTGCTTAATTGCATTAGTCAATTTTTCTAGCCTTCTCTGTCATTTTCCTCATTTGGTATGAATGCGGGTTGTTATTAATTACAACCTATGTTAATACCATATTTTTTTAATAAAATAACCTATGTTAATACTCATGGTTTGTTAGTTTAATGATATCAGCTTCCAGTTTCATGTGAGTGGTCCTAGCTTCAATCTTAAACTGTTACAGGTTTTGATTTTTCTCTCTTTATTTGTAGTTTTAGAGGGTTTGTGTGACTCATGACTAAAAAATTATCGATCTGGGATTGGTGGATCAGGATATCCCCTTCGTCTAAAATTAAAAATAAAATAAAATAACCTATGTTAATACCAATTACCAACACAAAACTTCATCACCAATAATATTCAACTTCACCATACATTAGATGGCGTGGTCTATAAACGACAGATCATGGGCGGAACGGAAGTAGTAGAATTTTTAATTTTTTTTTTGACATTTTAACTATTTTCATAATTAACTGTTGTACTTCTAACTATGTGATATTCAATTAATATTTATAAATGACTTTAATTTAAATATAGTAACAAAGTCACTATCGTAATTTTGTGCATTACTGAATTGTCACTATAGATTGTCGATAATTTTCATAGTGATAATTTATACGAAATTCTTGTATTAAAATGATGTTAGTGATAATTTATATACAATTTTTGTCCGTATTGAATTTTTTAAAGATTATTATTGTCCCAATAAAATTTAGTATAATTTAATTATATAATTATTAAAAAGTCACTAACAGTCTTTTTCCTTGTAATGTACGCAGGACAAAACCCTCTCGATGCTGCACCTGACGCACAAGGTGCTGCAAAGGTGACATGTGTCACCTCTTTTTATTTCCTATTTTTTTTTGTTTCTTTTGATATTTTGCTTTTTTTCCTTTTCCCATTTTGTGTGTTTTTTCTTTCAATTTTATATTTTAAAAGTTTAAAAAATTGTGTCTTGTTCATCTATATTTATAATAGTTGGTGTGCTTGTGTGGTTGGACTCAAATAGTTTAATATTATAAATTCCACCGACACGACATGTATAATTAGTAGGCTAAAATTAATCAAACACCAAAATAATTATATATTCAAATCAAGTGGTTCGTGTAGGTCGAATTGAATTATATCTTAATAAGAAATGCTCACAACTCAAATTATTTGATGATTAAAATAAAACTAGATAATGATAGTAAAATATTAAATAGATTAATATTATCACTCACAACTCAATTTATTTGATGTTGTGAATAATATAGATAATTTTACATTTTATTATTAACATTTTTTTTGGTTAAAATATCAAATAATTTAAGTTGTTAACGAGTTTAAGTAAAATATAATAAATTTTTTTTTTGGTGACACATAAAATTAAAACAAAAAAACACAAATGGAAAAAGAAATAAAAAACAAAAACTCAAAAGAAATTAAAAAAAAAGTAAAAAAATGAAAGAGGTGACACATGTCACCTCTGCAAACCTGGTGCATACGCACCAGGTGCATCTTCGAGGAAACCGCAGGACAGTTAGGGGTAGAAAATGTAACGAGAAAGAGCCATGAAAACGTTCTTATTTTGACCCCTGATAGACCATTCCATTTTAATTTAGTATGCCATGGACTTTTAGAGTTGAAGTTAGAATTTACTACTTTACTTTGATTCTGATACCGTTTTGTGCCCCAGTTTCATGTCAAAATTCTTCTTAATATATTCCACATCATAGAATTCCAAGAGATGGCGGCCTTAGTCACAATCAAACCTTGAAAATTAAACAGTAAAAAAATTTCATTTCACACCACCTTTTTGCTGCATGCATGCAGTCTATATCTATATATAGTTGGATGCCCATCTCCAATCTCATTACAATCTCATCTCCTTTGCCAATTTACTGAGGTATTCACGATTACTTTTGGAGAATTTATTATAACTTTTTTTTTCTTTTTGAGGAATATAAGTCTTATAATGGCCAACGGTCTAAAATCTCTCACATTGTTCACTGTTCTTATTCTTCTTCTCAGTTGTATCTTTTTTCCTAACGAAGCCCGTCTTTTCAAACCTGTCCAGCAACAAAACATGATTGACAGAGAGATAATGAAGATTTTGGATGATTTGTATGTCGAAGCGATGAAAAACGGTGGGCCGAGCCACGGCGGAGATGGACATGCCGCTACCGATGCTTTAACACTTGGAGGAATCAAGAAATCTGGCCCTAGCCCTGGGGACGGACACTAGTTCAACAGCTTAATTTCTAAATGATTGTTCTGAACAGATTTAGAATATTCTTTTTTTGGTTTTTCTTTTTGAGGATTAATTTTATCGCATTTATTTGTCATTCTTTGATTGAAGCCATAAAATAATAATGTACGCGTTTGTTGATTCTTTTTTCACTTTTATTTCTCCTTTCTTTATATATGGGAAAATTGCAGTTTTCGTCTCATAAGCTAGACCCATTTTAATTTTGGTCTCATTATTTATGGGTGCACATCATTTAATCCTGTAAGTCTTAATTAAAAAACCTCAATATAATGTTAATCCATACGTGAACTTTCCACAGTAAAAATTGATGAATATCCATTAGTGAATAGTGACATTATATTCAACTTATTTCATTGAGAACTTTCATCAAACACTCGTAGGCTACTCCAAATCTTAATTGGAGCTTCAATTATGTCATTTTGAAAATAAATTGATATAAAACGAGAAGATGTTTGATTTGAAAAGAACATAATTCATAATATTTATAAGCAAAGGACTAAAGAGACTAAATTTCATTTTCATTTGATCTCATCATGGATATCATGTTTTTTGGTTGCGGATGTTAAGAAGGAACTAGTAATAGTAGAGAACCATTCACATATATTGATTAACATATGATGATCCCAAAAAAAAAGATAATTGGTCGTGGACCCATAGAAAGTTTACTCAATTTAGATTTCTATTTATTGACGTGGAGTGCCAAATTTTTGCATAATTCTAATGTCACGTGATTAAAAAAAAACAAATGAAATTCAATTATGTATTCTTTCATATGCATGTTATCTCATATTTTTTAGTAGTAGAACTGGTCGTTTAGACTGGGAAATATCGGTATCACATTAACTCAATGTTGGTTTATCTAAAATGAAAATGAAATTTATCTATTCAAATCTTGTCAAATAAATATTAGTTATTTTTGTTGAACAAATTTATCGAACAAACTAAAAAATGCAACTAAGGATGAAGAATTTTTCGAGCCGAGAATTAACTCTATCCTTAACACGAAATTGCACCGGCTATAGGTGGTACCGGCTTGGACAAAACGTGTTCCAAGATACAGCGGAAATTTTTCTGAAGATTAAACCACTTTAATTTCAGAAAAACATTACTTTTCTGTTGAAATCTCAAGAAAAAGTTGAAGATGATATGAAGAACTCAAGAACACTAGAGAGAATTGTTTTGAGTTGGTGAGAAAAATATGAAGCTGGAGGAGCCCTTTCATAGCTGAAAATCAGATAGTATTAAACCAAAAAATTAATTCTGCCATAAACTTTTTCTATAACAGCATACAAAATCAGCTGTTATGGAAAATGTGACTATTGGACTTTTGACTGCAGTCAAAGGTCCCTCTAAAAGGCTGAATTAAAATTGATTTGAATTAAAAATGTGGCCAGCATTTTATTAATTCAAATTGGTTTTAATAAAATCAGATTTTCATTTGTTGGATTTTTCTGGAGAGCCCAATTAAACTTTGTCCAAAAAGATTAATTGTGAAGCCCAAGCCCACACTAGACACACCAAGCCTCAAGCCCGTGGTTCGAGGTCCGAGGTCCGGTTCGGTCCACCGGACCGCCCGAGTGAAGAGCTAAGAAATTGTGTCTAAGCCCAATTGCATAGCTCCTCCCTGTTTCACACAAATGCCCAAAGTGGATGACCTAAAGGGCCAACCCTTTACCTTGAGGCAAGGTTTTATAAACCTAATTAAAATGTGGTGTATATCCAATGTGGGATATACAAGTTCAAACCCCTTACTTTAGCACTTAATTTCTCATTCGTTACAAGTGCGATTTGAGAAATTCAACTTGCTAAACTCATCTACTCGTAACTTAGATTAAGATTATCCAACTATCTTTAGTATCCCAGATACTTACGGTGTTCGAATTTCGTACACAAAAGTGGTGAGAACCTCACTTTGTAAAACCATATTATCCAACAATCCCCCACACGAATGAAATTAATGTAATTCATGCTCTTGAGATTTCAATTGAAAGTTTATCACATTAGAAGAGCTAGCTAGCTTTTGGTTTTGAACCTTTCTTAGTAAAATATCATCGGATTTACTAGGCTACCCAATGAACGTGATGTCTTGAATGGGTTAGCCGTTCGTGTAAACCCAGACAACAATATTCACATAATAAACTTTCAGCAGTTTTTCAGTTCTCACGGTTGGGTCCATTTTGGCCGTGGCACCCCCTCTTGGTTTCAGTAGTGTTTACATTTTACTCAATGTTCAAGCCCTACACCTCACACTTACATAGGTGACTTCCTAATTAAGAGTATCCTGCCATACTCCACTTCATTTTAACAGTGTAGGAATCATTAAAAGCATAGCTTAACCTTTATTACAACTTTTGGGTTGCACTTCTTTATCATAGGCAATGAGTTTAGAGATTATTAATTAACCTAAGTGCCTCACTGAATGTTCACAACTTAGTTGTTCCATTGAACCAAGATCTTGGGATCTCCAGTCAACATGGTTGGGTTACCATTGTGTCCATCCTTAATCTGTAGACTTTAAACCCATTCCTCTTGATAGGCATTCTACTTGATCTTTAGGCAATCCTTTCGTCAAAGGATCTGCAATATTCTCCTCTGATTTCACATAATCAATGGAGATTATTCCGTTAGAGATCAACTGTTTAATGGTATTGTGTCTACGATGAATATGTCTAGACTCACCATTGTACATACTATTTTGAGCCCTACCAATTGCCGACTGACAGTCGCAATGAATTAAGATAAGGGGCACTAGTTTTTTCCAATAGGGAACATCTTCTAAGAAATTTCGTAGTCACTCAGCTTCTTCACCAGCTTTGTCTAAAGCTATGAATTTTGATTTCATGTTGGATCGGGCTATTCAAGTTTGCTTAGATGATTTTCATGACACTGCTCTACCACCGATGGTAAAATGTACCCACTCGTGGACTTAGAGTCATTTGTGTCTGATATCCAATTAGCATCGTTGTATCCTTCTATTACAGGTGGATATCTTGATTAGTGTCATCCAAAACTCTTTGTGTGCTTTAAGTACTTAAGTACTCTAAATAAGGCCTTCCAATGGTCTAAACTATGATTACTCGTGAACCTACTCAACTTGCTCATAGAGTAAGCTAGATCCAGACAGGTACAGTTCATGATATACATCAAACTTTCACTGACCCTAGCATACTCTAAGTCATAGTTCTTACGTAAGTGAACGCTCATGTCTACCGGCGTCTTAACAATTGGATTGTCGCTGGGAAGGAATTTTTCCAGAATTGTCTCAACATAATGAGACTGCGACAGTATGAGTCCTTCAGATGTCCTCAAGATTTTAATCCCTAGTATGACATCTGTCAACCCCATATCTTTCATGTCAAAGTTATTCTTTAACATTCCTTTAGTATTCATGATGATTTCATGATTACTACCCATAATCAACATGTTATCGACATGGAGACACACAACAACACATGTGTTATGTGTTTGTCTAACATACACACATTTGTCACACTCGTTTATCTTGAAACCATTTGTTAACATAGTGTTATCAAATTTTTCATGCCATGGTTTTGACGCTTGCTTAAGTCCATACAAGGACTTTACAAGTTTACACACCTTTTTCTCCTGTCCAGGAGCAACATACCCCTCGGGTTGTTTCATATATATATTTTTTCATCTAATTCTCCTTTTAGAAACGCGGTCTTATCATCCATTTGATGTATCTCAAGGTTATGCAACGCGACACTAGTGATGAATGATTTTATGGATGTTATTCTCGTTACTGGAGAATAAGTATCAAAGAAATCAAGACCTTCCGTTTGTCGGCATCCTTTGACTACCAGACAGGCCTTATACTTGTCAATGGATCCATCAGTTTTATAATTTCTTTTTAGAATCCATTTACAGCCTAAATGTTTACTTCCCTTTGGAAGATCAACCAACTCTCAGGTATGGTTGTGCATAATAGACTCAATTTCATTATTGATAGTCTCTTTCCAGAGCTGAGCATCTGGACTGGACATTGCGTCCTTAATCGTCCTTAGCTCACCTTCTAATATATAAGATACAAAGTCGGTACCAAACGTTTTAGGAACTTTTGCCCTTTTACTACGGCGTGGTTCTTCATCCCCGGAATTAGAACTACTCGTAGACGCTTCATTTGTTCTTTTAAGAGGACTTTGTATAGTTCTTTCCTTATTTGGAAAGATATCCTCAAAGAAAGAAGCATTTCTAGATTCCATGATTGTACCCTCATGAATCTCAAAAATTTTAGATTTATGTACCAGAAATCGATAGGCGCTACTATTAAGTGCATAACCAATGAATATGCAATCAATAGTTTTAGGTCCTATCATAACTTGTTTGAGTTTGGGTATTTCTACTTTAGTCAAACACCCCCACACTTTGAGATACTTATATGAAGGTTTGTGAGCTTTCCAAAGTTCGTAAGGAGTCTCACTCCTACTTTTGTGGGGAATTTTATTCAGTATATAATTGATGGAAAGGATCGCCTCTCCCCACAAATTCTGAGGTAATCCAGAATCTATCAACATAACATTCATCATTTCTTTGAGAGTGCAATTTTTGCGTTCACCAACACCATTTGATTGGGGTGAATATGGTGCCGTCGTTTGATGAATAATTCTAGAGTTGGTACAGAATTCATCAAAAGGCGCTCTGTATTCTCCACCTCTATTACTTTGGATAGCTTTTATCCTTTTCCTAAGTTGATTCTCAACTTCAGTTTTGTAATGTGTAAATGCTTCAAGCGCTTCATCTTTACTTCTTAGTAAATACACATAACAATATTTTGTGCAATCATCTATGAATGTAATGAAATACTTTTTCCCACATCTAGTTTGCACAAACTTTAAGTCACAGATATCACTGTGAATAAGTTCTAGAGGTTCAAAGTTCCTTTCCATGGAGGTAAACGATTGTTTGACTAGTTTTTCTTCAACACATATTTCGCATTTGTGTTGAGTATCAACATTGAAGATTGGTAATAAATTTAAATTTATTAGTCTTCGCATAGTATTAAAATTCACATGTCCTAGTCTAACATGCCATAAATTAAAATACTCATGCAAGTAAGCAGAAGATGTAATTTTATTATCATCAGATTCGGTTACAACAGCGCGAATTACATTCATTTTAAAAAGGCCCTAGTCGAGGTAATCTTTTCCTACATAAATTCCACGCTTTGTAAATGAAAACCTATCTGCCTCAAATACCAGCTTGAACCCGTTCTTCACTAGGGCAGATCCTGACACTAGATTCCTGCGAATATCAGGAACATGTAGCACCTCGGTCAGAGTTAGCTCTTTTTTGGATGTCATCTTCAGCACCACTTTACCAATTCCTAGAACCAGAGAAGTGACAGAGTTTCCCATGAACAGTCTTCGCCCATCAGAAGGAGAGTATGATGAGAATGCTTCCTTATCAGAACAGATGTGGCGAGTAGCCCCAGTGTCGATGAACCACTCTCTTGGTTTGTCCACCAAGTTTGTCTCGAACACAACAATGGTGAGATCGAGTTCGGACAAATCTAGTGGGACCTTATTGTCAGATAGGTCATCGATCATTTCGTTGATGCCTTGTACGTTATCAACCGCCAAGTAAACCTGGTTCGGAGCCTGGTTCTGAACCTGCTTTACTTTGTTCTGGTTTTGACCCGAACCTTGCCCTTGAGACTTATTTTTCTTGGGCTCTTTGCATTCTCTAGCCCAATGACCAGGATGGCCACAGTTGAAACAACCTCCATCTCCCTGTTTCGATTTTCCTTTCCCAGCTTGTTTTTTTGGGAATTTCCTTTAGGTTTCCCCTGGAACTTTCTCTTTCAGTAGGAGCTTTCCGAACTTCGGCGATGTTAGCCATCTCCTGAACATGAGGCTTCTTGTCAGAGCCCCGATTGTCTTTTTCTATTCTTAGTCGGACAACCAAGTCTTCTAGACTCATTTCCTTCCTTTTGTGCTTCAAGTAGTTCTTGAAATCCTTCCACGAGGGCGGTAACTGCTCTATCATTAAAGCTACTTGGAAGGATTCTCTTAGAGTCATATTTTCAGCGTGAACTTCATGTATTATTATCTGGAGCTCTTGGAGTTGGCTTGTTACGGACTTAGAGTTCATCATTTTGAAGTCTAAGAACTTTGCGACCACGAACTTCTTTAGCCCAGCGTCCCTAGTTCTGTACTTCCTATCCAGTGCCTCCCAGAGGCCTTTTGCAGTCTTCACAGACAGATACACACTTTAAAGAGAATCATCTAACCCACTTAGTATGTAATTCCTGAACAAGAAGTCACTATTATGCCAGGAATAGGAAGCCATTCTCATTTGATTATTTGTAGACTCTTCTGAGACATAGGTAGCATCTTCCCTCAAGACCCTTGCAAGGTTCAAAGTCGTGAGGTAGAACAACATCTTTTGCTGCCACCTCTTGAAGTCAGGCCCGCTCAACTTCGACGGCCTTTCAGCTTTAGCTGGTATAACCAGATTAGCCATTGGAGCAAATGGAGGGACCGGACCAGAGCCAAAATCGGAACCAGGACCTAGCCCTAAATCGAAGCATAACCCGACACCCCCACCAGAACCAAAATTAGAACCGAAACCAGGACCCAGCCCTGAATTGGAACCAATGCCGAGACCAAGGCCTGCTTTAGGACCAAGGCCAAAGTTAAGAGTATCATCAGCAGCAACGATATCATCACGGTTTGCCATTTTCAGAATTTCAAAAAAATGAATTATCAAAAGAAATTTCATGTTAAGTTTGTTGAACAAATTTAGCGAACAAACTGAGAAGTGCAACCAAGGATGACGAATTTTTTGAGGCGAGAATTAACTCTATCCTTAATACGAAATTGTTCCGGCTATAGATGGTACCGGCTTTGACAAAACGTGTCCCAAGATACAACGAAAACTTTTTTGAAGATTAAACCATTTTAATTTCAGAAAAACAACAAACTTTACTTTTCTGCTGAAATCTGAAGAAAAAGATAAAGATGATATGAAGAACAAGAACACTAGAGAGAATTGTTTTGAGTTGGTGTAAAAAATATGAAGCTGGAGGAGCCCTTTTATAACTGAAAAATCAGATAGTATTAAACCAAAAAATTAATTCTGCCAGAAACATTTTCTGTAACAGCAAACAAAATCAGCTGTTATAGAAAATTTGACTGTTGGACTTTTGACTGCAGTAAAAGGTCCTTCTAGGAGGCTAGATTAAAATTAATTCGAATTAAAAATGTGGCCAGCATTTTATTAATTCAAATTTTTTTTAATAAAATCAAATTTTCATTTGTTGGATTTTTCTGGAGAGCCCAATTAAAATTTGTCCAAAAAGATTAATTGTGAAGCCCAAGCTCACACTAGACACATCAAGACTGAAGCCCGTGGTCCGTGGTCCGGTCCGGTCCACCAGAGTGAAGAGCTAAGAAATTGTGCCTAAGCCAAATTGCATAACTCCTCCCCCTTTCACACAAAGGCCCAAAGTGGATGACCCAAGGGCCAACCCTTTACCTTGAAGCAAGGTCTTATAAACCTAATTAAAATGTAGTGTATATCTAATGTGGGATACAAAAGTCAAACCCCTTACTTTAGCACTTAATTTCTCATTCGTTACAAGTCCGATGTGAGAAATTCGAAATGCTAAACTCATCTACTCGGAACGTAGATTAAGATTTTTCAATAATCTTTAGTATCCCAGATACTTACGGTGTTTGAATTTCGTACCCAAAAGTGGTAGGAACCACACTTTGTAAAACCTTATCCAACTTTAATCTCATAAGCCTGAAAATATTCTATTTTTGGTCTCAGCCGTCTATTTTTTGATGAAAAAAAGCGATTGAGAGACACATATCGTTAGAGTCAGATATTGGACGTACAGAAAAAAGTTGCACTTTTAATTCCATTAGACTTTTGTCCGTCAAAAGATAGATGGCTGAGACCAAAGTGCAATTTTTTAAGTCATATGGGACTAAAGTTGCAATTTAAAGTCCAGTTAAACTAAAATTGAAACACTTGAAATTCTATGTGTGCATAAATAGTTTTTCTCAACATCCTCCCATTCATGCAATTTATTTTCAAAATGACATAATTGAGCTCCAGCTGGAAGATTCATCGTGCTATTCATGTCTACCAGAAAGTTCAGCAGGTACTACATGACTGAAAATGCAATTTTCCCAAATGGTACTTCATCAAATTAGTCTAATTGCAATAATCATATCATAGAAAATTCTAGCCTAAACCCGGCTTGTTCTCTTGTTATAGGAATTTGATTGAAGTCAATATAATTTCAATCAAACGCTCGCTTACCATAATATATGATATGGATAGTACAACTTACCAAAATATATATATATATAGAAATTACGAATTGGTGTGTCGTACATACAATCATTTAAATCCGAATATGATTATATAAATGCATTTAGTCAAACTTTCAGGACTCACATATGCAACTGCACGTATATTTCTTGCATTTGCATGGTTGGCCACTGTTTATAAATAAGATCCCTCTCCATTTGAACACAATTACACAACACAACAGAAGCATTAATATAATTCTTGTTCTGCTACTTCCGATGGCAGGAATTGTGAAGCCTCTCATGGCTATGATCATTTGTGCTCTCTTCTTATGCTGTTTATTTTTTGTGAACGAGGGTCGCCCTTGCGTTTTGAATGATCAGAAACATGATCGCCAACCTACTGAGAGTAGAGATGAGAAGATTTTAGATATTGGATTATTAATGTTGCAGGTTAAAGCGACGAAGTTCGAAGGCCCAAGTCGCGGTGGAGATGGACATAACGGATATGCACCACCCCTCCCTCGTTTACCTATCAACAAATCGAAATCTGCCCACACAACTTAATTATATATACACACATACTTGTTGAGTTTATGTAACGTTCTCATATGATTGTGGAGATGTGAGTCATGTGACTATATATTCTCAAAGGTCTTAATTTTAAACAAAGCTTTGATCTTATTCTTTGGGTTACTTGTGTTATGGGTAGGGGTGCCCACGAGCCGAGCTCGAGGCGAGTCTGGCCAAAATTTTGGGGCTCGAGCTCGAGCTAATATATATTAATTAAAGAAAATAAAAAATATGATATATATTAATTAAAAAGAATTAATTTTTTATTTCTTTCTGAGCTCGTGCCCCAGCTCGAGTTCAAACGAGCTCGACGAGCCTCAGAAATAAGAGCTCGAGCTCGTTCGAGCTTGAGCTCAACTCTTGGGCCTGAGTTGAGCTCGAGCTTAGAAAAAAAAATTAATTCTCTTTGTTTAATATATAATATAATATTAATTTTCTTTAATTAATGTATATTATATTATTAATTTTGTATTAATATATATAATTAAATATAATCATCACAAATATGTAATATTTAATAACTAATACATATATAATATTATAAGATTTTATATTATATGTATGTATATATTAAAAAATAAATAAAATATTATATTATATATATATTAAAAAAATTATTTTTTAATTCAACAGGCATAATCAGGCTCGAGAGAAAAGCTCGGCTCGTTAGGCTCGGATCGAGCTCGAATTTTCTCGAGCTTTTGTCGAGTCGGCTCGACTTAGTGGTCACCCCTAATTATGGGAAAGCGGTATATTGACCCATTTGTTATAACAAAGAGGTTTATATATAATCTCATTCTATTTTCAGAAATGAGGAAAACCACACCCAACATCATTAAAATGACAAAAGCATCCTTATGAATATAACAATGAATTTTCTTGCAAAATCACCCAAATTTATTTCCCATTCGTCAATGATTTAAAGTAAAAGTTATTAAATCAGTGTAGCAATTCCTGTTACACACACAGACGTATGACCAATGTATACACATGGATAAAGTATTGTGTGTAAAATCTGAGATATCTCTTTTTACATCTCAACCACCCATGTATACACTTATCATATATATATGTGCATATTACAAGAAGTGATACACAGATGTGTAATAGAAAATTTGAACTACGCATTTGGTGATGGGTTTGGTGGAGTCAGATCAAAATAGGGTCAAGAAGAGGAGCCAAAATAGAGCCAAGAAGGGTCAGTTTTGACCGGGATCGCAAAAAATTAAGAAAGAATCGAAAATGCAAGGCGGGCGCGAGCAGGCTGAAGACGGCGCCCAGGCGCGGCCAAATCGACACCTAGGTGCGCCGGTCAGTGGCAGGAGCCGTTTCCGCGCCTAGGCTCGGGTCCGACGCTGGGGGGCGTCTTTTGTACGCGATTTTTCTTATTTTGGCATGTCTTAAGTCCTACTTTGATTAGAATTATTTCCTATTGTGTTAGGAATTATTCCCTAGTTGTTTAGGAGTGTTTTTCCTTAATTTGTTAGGGTTTAGACTTCTCCACCATTATAAATATGAGAACTCCACTTGTAATTCATTGATGTACTCGATTCCCTCATTGAAAAATAAAGATGTAGTCTAGGTTGGCTCGTGGATGTAGGCAATTATGCCGAACCACGTTAAAATCCTCGTGTTGTTCATCTTCATATTTAGGCTTAGAATTTTTTTGTTTCTTGATTATTTTTCGTGCTCTGATTGCTACCATCCCTAACATTTGGAAGATTAAGAGGACGCATTTAACTAGTTTGCGAGATTTAAAAAGATGAAAAAATTAAAGGATGGCTGACTACAGATAATTTATTTTTTCTGAAAAGTAACCATTCCACATAGAAGACCCATATTGCCAAGAGAATAGCTGTAAAAACTATATTACTACTCAAAAGTTAGTCATTCATATAATTTCAAAATGACCTAGAATATAAAAGTTAAAATATTGAGAGATCAATATAAAATGCAAATATATCAGGGGTATAACTATAAAAAAGCATATTCAATCGAAAGGGTTAACGTGAAACGAAGCCCGTTGGTATATGGATTACTAAAAATAGATTCATTTTGGCCCAAAAAGACGACTCCACAATCAAAAGAACATTTGAACGACGTCGTCTTATTAGTGAGGGGATTTAAAAATATCAATGCAGTTGCCGGGTTCAATTAGAATGATTGACATATGATGGGCCACATTTCAATAAATGCTACTCTAATTTCTTATTCAATTTAGCCCAAACGAACACGTTAATATAAGGAAAATGATGAAACATTGTCGTTTTGTTAGTTCCCGGACAAAAGTACTAGTGATGATTTGAATCATTCGACAAAAAATCCAAAATGACCCAAAATATAAAAAAGAATTACGGGAAAATGGGCTATACTTGGTGACTTTGGGAGTCCAACTCCCGAGCCATATCCACCACACAATATATTAAAACATAATAAATATATAAATTTTTTGGTGGATCTCACATATATTTTAATACATTGTGTGGTGGATATGACCCTAAAGTTGAAATGTCGAGAGCCACCAAGTATCATCATGAAAAAATCAATATATAAAGAAAAACAAGAGAAAGACAGAAGTGTAAAGAAAACACGCACTTGGCAGAATTGTCATGTTGTGGGACCAACTCCAATGAAGACAAATCGAATTTCCAATTTCATTAAAGCCAGAAAGATACGATAAAACGACGTTTTATTAGTTAAGGGGCAAAAATAATATTGTTGATTCGAACCATTCAACAAGAGAATTTAAAAGTGACCCAAAATCCAAAAGAGAATTACCGAAAAATCAACATATAAAGAAAGAGATGCCAACGACAGAAGTTAAATGTAACTACCACTTGGCAGGATTGCCATGTTTGGGGCCAAGGAGCCAATCCCAGCAAAGACGAATCTGATATTCGATTAAATAATCCAAAAACGACTGAGCGTGGAACATGAGAAGGCACAAACGAAGTCGTTTGATGTAAAAGCGGATAAAAAAGCAAAAAAGAAAGCAAAATGCTATAAAAATATAACGAAAGATTTGGGGCGTTCCCCTTTATAAATATTAGTAAAACAGTTTATAGGAGTAAATTAATTTCCAAAGTATACTAATCTAATCGTGAAATTTAATTTTACATGGGTTTTTTTGGCCATTTTGAAGAATGGACTTTTTACATTTTTCAGTGAATTTTTTAGTTGTAAAGGATAAGATGTGTTGGTAATTTAAAAAATCTCATAAGTTTATTAATAATTACACAGTAAATAAGCAATTTGCATGTAATCATCCCTTATTGATATTCAAATTATTGTACAGTTTAAATAATCATAGTGCTAAAATTAAAAAAAATATTATTCTCAATGTGAACAATAATTACGTTTTAATATTAACACCTTAATATTATATTTTAATTCTTATACGTAATATTGTAATAAGAAAAATGTCGAGGACTTGTAAATGATAATGCCAATTGTATTATTCAAATTAATTAAATGAAACAATTCATATTAATTAGTTCAACCATCATTTTTTTTTAGTATGAGTGAGCTATGGACTATGGTCCACTATACCTGAACCGAAGCTCAAAGCCCAATAATTTGTACATAAGTTTGGGCTGAAGTCTAATTGATTTAGACTTAAGATTGACGAGTTGAGTTTCAAGTCAATTTTTTTTAGCTGAGCTTCTCCTAAATTTTTTTGAAAGCTCCACTAGTGATTAGTGAACTACTGTAGTTAAAATCAATTTTTGTTATCAGATTAATAATGGTCTAACAACCTCTTCTATAATATATGAAGTATATATATATATATATATATATATATGTATATATTTTTTTTTTATTTTTTTTTGTTGCCTACCACAGTATCCCAAGCATTGTCGGGCTAATCTGTTGGTCGACTCGGGTCGCACACCTGTCCTGGTGGGTGAGTCTCCCAACGGGGGTAATTGTGTACACAAGGAATCGAACCCGAGACCTTGTTTAAGCGGAACCGAGCTGCTTACCACTTGGACCAACCCCCGTTGATATATATATGAAGAAGTGTGAAGGATCGAGGACAATTATAATGAAATTGTAATGTGATATTTATTAGGGAAATTACACTCACAGCACCTCAATAATGGGGTAATTATACAAACCTCTCATCACTAATTAATAATTACAAACACACCCCTAATGTTAAAGATTTCTTACAATTGCACCCCTGTAAACTTTACAAAAAGACCGCCTGAGAGGGTGTGTTTGTAATTATTAATTAGTGAGATGTAATTACCCCATTATTAAGGGGGGTCTGTGTGTAATTTTTCCTATTTATTATTCAAATCTTTTTACTGATTTCCAAACCCCATGTGATTAATAGCATGTTATAGTCATATTTTTGAGTTCTGAAGACCGCATTCCGCTAGCTTTTGCATGGATATAACTATCAACTACTACATATAAGAAGCCCCATTTGCACACAGCACAACACAACACAACCACCATTCGTTCTCTGCTAATTAATATCATTATTATCATTGCAGGCAGAGACGGAGCCAGGAATTTTAACGAGAGGGGGGGAGGGGGCGATATTGTTGTGATATAGGTAGGTATACATTTTTTTTTGTCAACCCCCCGCGGTACGGTACACTATATTTGTGAGGGGAAATATAATAAGGAATTAGGTTCAATTACAACTTTTAATATAGTTTATATTCTTATATCTCTTTCGTTATAATTTGTACATAAGTTTGGGCTGAAGTCTAATTGATTTAGACTTAAGATTGACGAGTTGAGTTTCAAGTCAATTTTTTTTAGCTGAGCTTCTCCTAAATTTTTTTGAAAGCTCCACTAGTGATTAGTGAACTACTGTAGTTAAAATCAATTTTTGTTATCAGATTAATAATGGTCTAACAACCTCTTCTATAATATATGAAGTATATATATATATTTTTGTTGCCTACCACAGTATCCCAAGCATTGTCGGGCTAATCTGTTGGTCGACTCGGGTCGCACACCTGTCCTGGTGGGTGAGTCTCCCAACGGGGGTAATTGTGTACACAAGGAATCGAACCCGAGACCTTGTTTAAGCGGAACCGAGCTGCTTACCACTTGGACCAACCCCGTTGATATATATATGAAGAAGTGTGAAGGATCGAGGACAATTATAATGAAATTGTAATGTGATATTTATTAGGGAAATTACACTCACAGCACCTCAATAATAGGGTAATTATACAAATCTCTCATCACTAATTAATAATTACAAACACACCCCTAATGTTAAAGATTTCTTACAATTGCACCCCTGTAAACTTTACAAATAGACCGCCTGAGAGGGTGTGTTTGTAATTATTAATTAGTGAGATGTAATTACCCCATTATTAAGGGGGATCTGTGTGTAATTTTTCCTATTTATTATTCAAATCTTTTTACTGATTTCCAAACCCCATGTGATTAATAGCATGTTATAGTCATATTTTTGAGTTCTGAAGACCGTATTCCGCTAGCTTTTGCATGGATATAACTATCAACTACTACATATAAGAAGCCCCATTTGCACACAGCACAACACAACACAACACAACCACCATTCGTTCTCTGCTAATTAATATCAATGCAGGCAGAGACGGAGCCAGGAATTTTAACGAGAGGGGGGGAGGGGGCGATATTGTTGTGATATAGGTAGGTATACATTTTTTTTTGTCAACCCCCCGCGGTACGGTACACTATATTTGTGAGGGGAAATATAATAAGGAATTAGGTTCAATTACAACTTTTAATATAGTTTATATTCTTATATCTCTTTCGTTATAATCAGGATTTTGAGTTTTTTTTTTGGTGGGTGGGTGGGTGGGTGGGGGAACTCAAAATAAAGGAAAAAAACATGATATTTTCCAATTTTAAAGAGGGTAAAATTTTAAAAATTTTATAAAGTAAAAAAATAATTATGTAAAATTGAGGGGCACCCTCCAACCCCAACTCCGTCCCTGTGGCCAGGGACGAAACCCCTCACAGTTACAATCATTTTCATTCTCCTGGTCTTAAGCTTTTCTTTTTTGTTATTTTTTTTTTGGTTATGAATGATGGTCGTCGTGACAAGAAGCAGTACCAGATGAGGGACATACTTTAGATATTTTTCTCAATTAATTATCTACCAAGGCTAGGTCCATTATTCTCATTTATTATTATTAAAATGTCTCCATTACTTTGGAATGACAATTTGACATTATTCCTTTGATTAAAAAATTTTATGCTCTAAGATCTCTTTTAAAGAACTATAACTAAACATTGTCATAGAAAACAGTAATTAAAATAGGGTGCAAAAAACATTTGCACTAAATCGCGAGAAGTGCTTTAGAAATTACTTTTACAAAATTAGTCCAAAAGGTTAAAAATATGAAAAATAAGAACCCGGTAACACGTATATTCACGCAAGACAGATATTAATATGAATAAATTATTTGAGTGTAAAATCTTCAAAGCATACTTTCACATCTGTAAATTTATATTGCTCGTTCAAGTTGTGCGAAATTATTTTATTTATATCGTCACTGCATATCATATATTTATAGGGTGAAGTTGACTTTTAATCATATTAGCATAAATTAAACGAAATTCTTTTTATGTTTTTCTTTACTACTCGGCTAATATATTTAAATATTTATATGATTATGTTTTTTATTCAATAACAATAAATATAATATAAAAGTATGTACTGCAGGCTGCAACTAAAATTTATTTAAATAAAATAAATAAGAGGGAAAATCGTATTTTTGATCCGATATATTTGGTTTTTTTCAATTTTGATCTCAATCGTTAAGGGATTCTTATATTGTGTCCCATAACTTTTAAAAATTCTCAAATTTGGTCCCAACCAAACTTTCTATCCAAAATTTAACGGTCAGCTCTGTGAGTCAATATTTTGACCTTTTTTTTTCCTGCAGAGTTTTGTGTGTGTGTAAGTGTCACGTGTTATTGAATAGAAACACTGTGATATTGAACAAAATTTGTGTCTGAGTGCATTCACTCATGAATTCTCCAAAAAAATAAAGGTCAAAATGTTGACTAATGGGGTTGATCGTTAAGTTTTGAATGGAAAATCCAATTGAGATCAATTGTGAGAATTTTTAAAAGTTAATGAATAGGACCAAAATTGAAAAATGTCAAACATTTGAGACAAAAATGCAATTTTTCTCTAAATAAGACGCATACTTATATCAAACGATTAGTTTACTTGACCAAAAACCAATTACAATAAAAAGTGAGCATTTTTAATTAAGTTCAGATCATAAGTTCAGATCGTGCACATACGAGAAATGATATTTCTGAATAAATTATATACTATATAAACCCAAAGATCCCTCCTATTAGTTTGACCTTTTCATCAATTAGCTAGATTAAGGGAAAATTACATTTATCGTCCCATAACTTTGCCCTAATTTAAGTTTGGTCTCATTCATTATAAACTACTCATATTTAGTCCTATAACTTTCGAAATATCTAACATATAATCTCAACCAAAGTTTCTATCCAAAATTTAACGGTCAGCTCCGTTAGCCAATCTTTTGACCGATTTTTTGGGATGATTTTGTGCATGAGTACAAATGTTGGATGAAAACTTTGGTTGGGAGTAAATATGAGACATTTTGAAAGTTATAAGACTAAATGTGAAAAATTCATAACGAATGAGACCAAATTAAACTAGGTAAAAATTATGGGACGAAGAAACAATTTTCCCGCCAGACTACCCACATATCCATGCTATTACTTTTGACATTTTCATCAATTTAGCTAGATTTTTTTTAAGGTTACGCTGCCTAACCTTAAAAAAAATCTAGCTAACTGATGAAAATGTCAAAATTAATAGCACAAAAGGAAAAGGGAAAAAAAAAAACACAAAAATAATACTATAGACTGGAACGAGAATAATAATTTTGATTTCATTTTCCTTGAACCAAACATTGCTTAGCAATTCTTCACGTCTATGTTACTTATCTACACTATTTTATTATTGAAGAGGGTCAAATATGTTTTCGTGTAGAAAAATATTTGGTCTATAGTTTAAAAAAAATGAAAAAGAAACTACCGATTTCATCCACCTGTCCACATTTCATGCACCAGTTACCACATGAGACGGTTTGCACGACACCATACTTTTAAATTCCACATTAAAGCAATATCAGATTATTGCAATTCTTACTAATTCCACCACAAAACCATATTCAGTGAAAGAAGACAAAAAAGATGCAGAAATTCTTACTAAGAATTGCAAGATCACTGGCCATGATATATTCTTATCAAGATTTGGTCACAAATCGTTTGTTAAAAATGTGAGTTCTCAGAACTGATTCATTTATATTTGTGCTGCTTCTTCTTGGAAATTTGAAGTTTTAAAACCTCAAAATTAAAAGTCAAATTGTCAGTTTCAATTTTAAAGAAAATAAAGTTTGAAACCCCCATTTTGACCAAATTAAAATGTCTTTATTTTATTATTAATTATGAGAGTTACATCTTGCATTTTAATATTATATATAGGTCTCCTAGATAAGTAGAGATAGAGAGAATAAAAATACATATCTTGCACTTAAAAAATGTTAGTTTCATATACTATTATTTTGGGGCAATGCGATAAGGTCTCGTTCACTAGTTTGCTTGTGATCATGCTCACAAAGGAGACGCCGACGTGGCCTTCTTGGGTTTTATCTTGGGATGGTGATGAACCGCCAATACCTGCACGGAGGGGAGACTATCAGAATCTTAAGACAGCGTCAAGTGACATGACTCCTACAGGCCAGCCGTTTAACTATTTTACTACTTACATGTTTTTTTTAATGTTATAATATAAGTTATATCTATACATGATTTATTTGCATCTATATTGCATGTAATTTGAAACTTATCAATTTTGGTTTTGCACACGATAAAATTGAAATTTTATAACAAAGTTTATGTAATTATATTTGTGCTTCTTCTTCTTTGTTAAGAAATATGATACATTACTTTCCCTGAAATTTCTATTGGATAGAAACTTTTGACAAGGGTCCCCTAAGTTAATTAGTGAGTCGATGTTGGTGTAGTGAAAAAGTTGTTGGCAAGTGTTTTTTTTTTTTTATTAATTGTGTGCCTAAGACTTCGTATGATATATTTTGTAATATTAACAAATCATTTTTGTTTTAAGACTATGTCAAATGTGTTTGCAACGTGCATGTTCTATTTAGTTAAGGATTCTGCTATATGTATGGAATATAAACTAAACTAATATGCAAAGCTTTGATTTGATCATTCTCTCATCTAAAGTTGGGTTAATTAAATGGCAGAGTTTACTTTGCAAAATATGCATTCTCGGTTTCTAATGAAATTGTTTCCTATACTAGACCACTGTGATGTGAATATTTATGACTTTCATCATTTCTATGATTTTTGATTGATGATAAATCTTCGTGATAAGCCCATGTTGGAGAAGAGAACTTTTTTGCTTCTGATTGTTAGAGTTATTATTATTATTGCTCCATTATTAGTTTCCTTATTAGATTAGCTTTACCTTTATTGTTAATTTGTTAATTACCTTTTATGTTATATCTCTATTGTAAGTTCTATATATGTCTTTAATTATTAATGCAATTCTCAAGGTGAATTTACATTAATATGGTATCAGCCTAAACCTAAACTCCTAGGCCTTTATTTTTCTTT
This sequence comes from Buddleja alternifolia, assembly GCA_019426215.1. Lineage (NCBI taxonomy): Eukaryota > Viridiplantae > Streptophyta > Magnoliopsida > Lamiales > Scrophulariaceae > Buddleja > Buddleja alternifolia. The sequence goes on along the minus strand of CM033397.1, from coordinate 21,000,297 downwards.
TCTCTTCTAGCCGCCGCTGCTACAGTACTATTCCGGCGCTACAGTACTATTCCACTGCCACAGTACTATTCCGCTACTACAGTACTATTCCGTTGCTACAGTACTATTCATCATCTCTCTCTCTCTATATTCTCCCTTCCCTCTAAGTCGTTGCTCCCCTCAACGCGACATCTCTCACTTCATATAGCCTCCATTGCCGGCCGCTTCTCTATTGTAGTTTCTCGGTGATTTCTCAAGGTATTTTTTCGATTACTATCCTCTCAAGTGATTAGTTCCGTTATTTTTCGTTTATTATTTCGGTTTTCCTTCCTCCATGTCTCAAACCGAGGACTCTTCGCCACCGAAACCCAACTTCATGCCCAAAATCAACCCAAACCGCCCCCACTCCACCCGGCTTTGGCCGCCGGCAATGTTCATTCTTCTTTTGGTTTTAAGTTAATAGAAAACGATTCACATTATAAATTATGGCGCGGTATGTTTATGGATCTCTGTCGTAGCTACTCTGTTTTTGATCACATAACTGGCCATTCAAAACCAATTTCCAATACTGATGAAACTTGATTTTCTCTTGACTCAACTATTAAACGTTGGTTTTACTCGTCTGTTGATATTAAATTGCTAAAACATCTTGATCTTGAATATGTTACATCTCATGATCTTTGGTTTTCCATTGAGTCAAATTTTCGAAATAATAAACCCTCACGCTCCATGCAACTTAATGAGCGATTTCATAATCTTCGTAAAGGTACCCTATCTATTTCTCAATATTGTCAGGAGATGAAATTTTTAGCCGACAACCTCGCCGATCTTGACTCTCCCACAACTGATGATGCCTTAATTCTTCAAATTTTGCAAGGTCTCCCCGAGTCATACCTCCCTCTCGTCACTGTCATAACCGCCAAACCCCCTCTACCCTCTTTCTCTGAATGTCGTAATTTACTTCTTATTCATGAAACTCGCGAAACACGCTTCACTACTCATACACAACTCCCCGACTCCGCCACTGCTCTTTTCTCACAAAATCCGAATCCTAACACTAACCAATATAATAATCGAAATTATGGTAATAATCGTGGTCGAGGTGGTGGTCATCATAATTACCGCGCTGGTCGTTCGGGAAACTACCATATGGGCTCTCGTCCGAGTCCACAAAATTCGGCCGGCCCCACTTCTGGATACTCCTACCAACTCGTGCAGCATACTCCCAATGGGCCTCAATTGCTTGGTCCGATTCATGCAAGCTTTACTCCATCCAGCAGCCCACATGCGCCCTTCTCTAACAATTCAACACATTGGGCCGCCTCCACTCAGCCCACTACATCTCCTTGGTTCCAACCGTCCACCTTTGGGCCTTCTTCAGCAAACGGCCCACTGCATGGTTCCACATTCAGCAGCCCCATCACTCTAAGTATTCTGGGCCCACCTCCTGGGCCTTTCACCAGCCGTGCCCCAGCTCCTTTCGGTCCATCTGCTCTTGCTCCAGCAGCCTATTCCTCCAGTCCAGCTCAGCCACATCAGCCCGCTCTCGCTGCTACCGACCTCTCTGCTCTATATCAAACAATGACACTCAAACAACCCAATGAACAGTGGTATTTGGATACCGGTGCGAGTTCTCACATGTCCTCTCATCAAGGTAATTTTTTTAATATTGCACCTTGTAATAATTTAAATTCAATTATTGTTGGCAATGGTGCTGCACTCCCTGTCACTTCCATTGGTCACTCATCTCTTCCCACTCCTTCTCGTTCTCTTTCTCTCAATAATATTCTTATTTCTCCTTCGTTAATTAAAAATCTTATCTTTGTTCGTAAATTTACTCGTGATAATCATTGCTCAATCGAGTTTGACCCGTTTGGTTTTTCTATAAAGGATCTTAGCTTTGGCTCGGTTCTTCTTTGGCAAAACAGCGATGGCGATCTCTATCCTTTCCATCCGTCTTCCACGGCTCTCCTCACTTCTATGGCTCCATCTTCTTCCACATGGCATCGTCGTCTTGGTCATCCCGGAGTTGCTATTTTCAATTTTCTTTCTAATCGTAGCTTCATTTCTTGTAATAAGGAATATTTTCGTTCTCTTTGTCATGCTTGTCAGTTAGGAAAGCATAAACGCCTCCCGTTTTTTAGTTCTACTTCTTCTAGCACAAACTTATTTGATATTATTCATTCTGATATTTGGACATCTCATGTTCCGAGTTTGGGTGGCTTTCGTTATTATTTAATTTTTCTTGATGATTTTTCGCATTTTTTATGGATTTTCCCTTTACGTCATAAATCGGATACTTTTAAAATTTTTGTTGACTTTTTTAATTATGTTCACACTCAATTTAACTTCAAAATTAAATCTTTTCAGTGTGACCATGGTGGTGAATTTGACAATCACTCTTTCCAATCTTTTTTTGCAACCAATGGTGTACAATTTCGGTTTTCTTGTCCTCATACTTCGCAACAAAATGGTAAAACCGAACGTACCATACAAACAGTCAACAATATCGTGCGTTCTCTTCTTTTTCAAGCTTCTCTTCCTCCTTCTTTTTGGGCAGAGGCCATTCACATGGCTACTCACCTCCTTAATATTCTTCCTACCTCGACTCTCTCTTTTCGCACCCCATTCGAAGTTTTATATAATATTTCTCCCTCCTATGATCATCTCCGCGTTTTCGGTTGTCTGTGTTATCCCAATCTCTCTGCCACAGCTCCTCATAAGTTATCACCTCGCCCGTCTGCCTTCATTTTCTTAGGTTTCCCTTCTAATCACAAAGGTTATCGTTGTCTCGATCTCGACATGAATAAAATCATTCTTTCTCGCCATGTCATTTTTGATGAGTTCGTTTTCCCATTCTCCCCTCATTCTTCTTTTCTTGATTCCACTTCTTATAATTTTCTGGATCGTACCTCTGCTGAGGACACACCTCCTCTGCTCCGCCATCTAGCCGATGCCACGCCGACTCGCGCCACTACCGGTCCGCCGCCCGGGTTCCCCTCCCGTCCCATTTCACCATCTCCGCTGCCCTCTCCCTCGACTTCGGTTTTCCCTCCACGACATTCTTCCCTAATCTCTACACATCCTATGGTCACTCGATCTAAAGCTGGAGTTACTAAACCCCGCCGCCTTCTCAATCTCTCTGCATCTTCCCCTTCGATTTCTCCTATTCCCCGCTCTTATGCTCAAGCTCTTCGCGATCCCCTCTAGACTTCTGGTATGAATGATGAAATCAATGCTCTTCACTCTAATCACACATGTCCTCCCAATGTCAACCTCGTCGGGTCCAAATGGATTTTTCGCCAGAAATTTCGTTCTAATGGGTCTCTTGAACGCTATAAAGCTCGTCTCGTTGCTCAAGGTTTCACTCAACAACCTGGCATTGATTATGAAGATACTTTTAGTCCCGTTGCTAAACCCGCTATTATTCGTACTGTTCTTTGCTCTCTCCCAATCTTGGCCTCTTCATCAGCTCGATGTTAAGAATGCCTTTCTCAATGGTCATCTGACTGAAACTGTGTACATGAAGCAACCCCCTGGTTTTTTTGATCCTCGCTTTCCTAATCACGTCTGCCTCCTTAAGAAAGCGTTGTATGGACTAAAACAAGCTCCTCGTGCTTGGCATCATTGCTTTGCTTCTTATCTCTCTTCTCTTGGATTTCTCAAAAGTCGTGTTGATGCTTCTCTCTTCATTTTTCGTCGTGGCTCCTCCACTGTCTATCTCCTTCTTTATCTTGATGACATTGTCCTCACTGCTTCTTCTTCCTCTCTTCTTACTTATCACACCTCTCTTCTTTCTCGGGAGTTCGCCATGACTGATCTTGGTCTTCTTCATTACTTTCTAGGCATTTCTGTCACTCACACTCCTTCTGGTCTTTTTCTCTCTCAAGAAAAATTTGCTCACAAAATTCTGGATCGTGCCAATATGTCCTCGTGCAATCTTGTTTCCACTTCTGCCGACTCTCAAGCGAAACTCTCCTCTTCTTCTAGTCCCTCATTTTCTGATCCAACTCTTTATCATAGTCTTGCTGGTGCTCTCCAATATTTGACTTTCACTCGTCCCGACATCTCTTTTGCTGTTCAGCAACTTTGTCTCTTTATGCACGATCCTCGTGATAGTCATATGTTCGCTCTCAAACGTGTTCTTCGGTATGTTCGTGGCACGCTTGATTACGGTCTTACCCTTACTCCTTCCTCTACCTCTCAGCTCGTCTCTTACTCTGATGCTGACTGGGTTGGATGCCTTGACACTCGTCGTTCGACTTCTGGGTATTGTGTCTTCCTTGGTGATAATCTCATTTCCTGGTCTTCTAAACGCCAACCCGTTGTCTCTCGTTCTAGTGCCGAGGCCTAGTACCATGGTGTTGCCAATGTTGTTGCTGAAACGGCTTGACTTCGTAATCTTCTTCTTGAGCTCCATTGTCCTCTCTCCCAGGCCTCGCTTGTCTATTGTGATAATATTAGCTCTGTTTATCTTTCTTCAAATCCCGTGCAGCACCAACGTACCAAACATGTTGAATTATATTTACATTTTGTGCGTGAAAAAGTTACCTTAGGTGAAGTTCGTGTGCTTCATGTTCCTTCATCTCATCAGTATGCCGACATTTTTACAAAAGGATTGCCTTCTACACTGTTTGTTGATTTTTGATCCAGTCTCACCGTTCGCCCATCTCCCGTTTCGACTGCGGGGGAGTGGAGTGTTAGAGTTATTATTATTATTGCTCCATTATTAGTTTCCTTATTAGATTAGGTTTACCTTTATTGTTAGTTTGTTAGTTACCTTTTATATTATATCTCTATTGTAAACTCTATATATATTTTTGATTATTAATGCAATCCTCAAGGGGAATTTACATTAACACTGATATCGTAAGCAAAGTGAAAAAGTAGACTTTTAATTGTTTTTTGTAACAACAATGTTGGTTGTTCTTATGTATGAGATTTAAGTACTCGTTATTTTTGATATTTGCCTTTCATGTTGGTAACCTATTTTATCGACTCTTTTTTCCCTTTTCTTTTAGGAGTATAAAGAACATTTACTCCTCAGCTAGATCCCATAATTCGCCGCCCAATCCCGCCGCTTCGGCAGTGGAGTCGCACTCCGCCTCCTTTGGAGCGTCCTTAAGCCGCTTTAATATACACTAAAATGCCAACTTAATATATTTATCAAATACAGCAAATATTTATTCTAGAAAGATAACTATTTTGGTGTCTCCATCTATTATTTGAAATTAATTAATTCCTTTTTTTAGTATATCCCGATTTATTAAATGCACACGCATCGAGTGTGCCCCTACCGCTAGTTTGAATTAAAAACATTTTTCAATGCTTTTTTCTAATATTAGTGCAACACACATACATTGTCTTGAGTCGGTGTCTACTAAGAAGTCGAGGAAAAAAATTATACGCTCACTAAAAATGATATACAGGGTAATTTTGAGATTAAAGATATTTTAGCCTTCCCACAGTTTACTTATCACTTCAAAAGTTGCCCCAAAAGTGAAGGGATTGTTGGTTTGTGCCGCAGCGAAATATGCAAAATTGAAAGAAGAAAATCTTCCCGCGATGATTTTCTCATAAAATAGCCAAACAACTAGGGTTCTTAGAGAGAAAAATATTATTGAATTCCAAAATTGTTCAACAATGAGGAAAAAAACAATACTTAAAAGGGAAAAACAAGGAAAATCCAAAAAATTACAAAAATTATGAAAATACCCCTGGGAAACATAAAAACGTTAATTTGAAGCCGTAAACGACTTCAAATGGCTAAAAATGATTATACTCATGGCAAAGCATGAGTATGGCTCAGAATGAATGTGCAGATTTCGTGGCATTCCGACACATTAGATTTTTACCCAAGTTTTCTTTTACATCAGTTTGCTGAAGAGTGGTTCAACCAAGCGTTTATAGGTGTACAGGGTTTGACAATCAATTGATTTGACAAACGCCTAACATTAACAGAAACAATATCTTGATCTAATAATCCAAAGAGAATTTAAGCATACTACCAAAAATATAAAAAAGTCCGGAATAGACTTTGATATTTATGGGACTGATATTAAGACTGAAGACACTAAATATTACCGCTGCAACGGAAGACAAAAATCAAGAGAATGATAAAATTGCATTCATTGAAATGAGTACTTAAAACCAACTAGAACTTAATCAATTTTGCAGGTACACGGAGTCAGCGTCAATCATGCAATCTGGTACGTACGTAGATAGTGATTCCTTTAGTTAATTATATGACAGGAAGCATACAGCTTTTAACGGATTATAAACGTATTAATGGACCTCAAGTTATATTTGATTGTAAATCAAAGAGAAAAGGCTAAGGAATTAGGTTTTGTGTGTGTAGAGGGTAATTCATAATGAGTAATGCTATATACCAACTTTTATATGTTACCGATTTTTCACCTTCCCAAGTTTTGGTAAGAAATCACTTGCAATTAATTGATTTTAATGGATTTAATACATCCATACTTTCTAAATCAAGTGGCGGTGAAAAATCGGTGGTATAAAAACGGTGGTATATAGCATTTTCCATTCATAATAAGTGATAATTTTGTTTTTTGCAAAAATTATTAAATTAGCATAACGTTCATGAAGTATTGATTGCAGCATTGAAGCTCTTTAAGCCCGCCCGCGGACTTAACCAAGATTTATCAGGATACAAGATGTGCGTCACTTGCTCAAGACATGAGTAACTTGAACATATGAATATAAAGAAATATATATCAGATTAATTTTCTCAAAGGAAAGTACGATCAGAAGATGCTTGCAAGCTGTGACGAGAGTATGTTAGTGTGATTAAATAGTGAGTGAGTGTGTGTAAAGAAGATTTATTAGTTGTGTGAATATTGTGTAAGGTGAGAGGAAGAGTTTATAAAATATGAAAGAATAGTTTGTGGATAGTTGGAAGTTGGAAGATTATAGGAATAGTTGGAAGAAGTTCTTGTATTAATTGGATTTCTTGTTACATCACATACTACACATTCCTCCTATTTATAGGAGGGCTCACCACCTTCTAGATGGTTCTCATATCTACATACCTAGATTTTTCTACATACATCATATCTAAATACTTAGATTTTTCTACATACATATTGTCTAAGTATTTCTATACACATGTCTAGATATTTCTACTAATTTAGTCTAGGAACATACTAGTAGTATCACTCTCTAGATTTGTCTAGAACATTTAATTCTAGAACTAACTAGGTAATCTTATTCTAGAAATCTTAATTTCTAGAATTATCAAGAAAGGTGCACTTATTTTAACACTCTTCCTAAGTGCACTTTTCTATGATTCCAAGCATTTCCCGGAGAAACTCGAACCTCTGACTTGGTAAGGCCTTTGTGAAGATATCAGCAAGTTGTTCCTCTGTTATGCAAAACTTTAGCTTTATCTTCTTATCTGATATTGCTTCTCTTATGAAGTGATATTTTATGGCAATGTGCTTAGTTCTATTTTGATAGACTACATTATTAGCGATAGCAATTGCTGACTTATTATCACAATAGATTTCCGTCAGCCCATCTTGTTGCTCTCCCATGTCTTCAAATATTCTCCTTAACCATATTGCTTGACTAGTTGTGTTAGAAGCTGCTACATACTTTGCTTCTGCAGATGATTGAGCAACTGTTTCTTGCTTCTTTGATGCCCATGAGAATACTCCAGATCCGAGTGTGAATGAATACCCTTGAGTGCTCTTCATGTCGTCAAGTGATCCGGCCCAATCACTATCTGTATATCTAACAATCTTGCATCTTCAGTGGCCTTGTACTGGATCCCCAAGTCTTTTGTTCCTCATAAGTATCGTAAAATCCTCTTTGCTGCACCATAATGCTTTTGACTGGGAGACTACATAAATCTTGATAGTAGACTCGTTGCATATAGAATGTCAGGTCTTGTAGCTGTTAAATATAGCAAGCTTCCAATTAGACTTCTATATTGTGATGGATCCGCTTTACCAGTTCCATCTTCTTTTTGTAATTTTTCATTGTTTACCAATGGAGTGGCAACTGACTTGCAGGCATTCATCTTGTATTTCTTTAGTAGATCCTTCGTGTATTTCTTTTGAGAGATGAAAATCCCTTCATCATCTTGACTTATCTCGATGCCGAGAAAATAGTGCATCAAGCCCAAGTCGGTCATCTCGAATGTCTTCATCATATCTTCTTTGAATTCTTTAATCAATTTCTCATTATTTCCAGTGTATATCAGATCATCTACGTATAGAGAAATTGTGAGAGTGTCAGTGTTACCTTGATTCTTGATGTCGAGAGTTGGCTCACTTTTACTCCTCCTGAATCCTCGATCCATGAAGTACTTATCGATTCAACTGTACCAAACCCGTGGTGCTTGTTTTAGTCCATAGAGTGCTTTTTTCAATTTTAGCACTTTGTCTTCCGATCCTTCTACCAAAAACCCTTGTGGTTGCTCCACATATATTTGTTCTTGAAGGAATCCATTCAGAAAGGCTGATTTTACATCTAGTTGATAGACTCTTCATCCCTTTTGTGCAACCAGAGCAATTAGTGCTCTAATGGTATCAAGTCGTGCCATAGGAGCAAACGTCTCATTGTAGTCAATTCTAGGTACCTGCGAGTACCCTTTCGCTATAAGTCTTGCTTTGTGTTTTTTTATTGAGCCATCAGGATTGAGTTTTGTCTTGTAGACCCACTTTACTCCTATGACCGACCAACACCCATGTATCATTTTTCTCAATCATCTTTATTTCTTCTTCCATAGCCTTAATCCAAACTTCTTGCTTGGCAGCCGCTTCAAAGCTTTTGGGCTCCATGTTTACGTAGTTACATCTCTCGTATATTTCTCTTAAAGATCTTACTTTTCTTGCTGTTGATTCGGGTGAATCTTCTTGCAGCGGAATAGGTTGTGGAGTAGCCGGAGGACTTGGTGTCTCAGTGTTTTCTCCATTATTGGATTCTCCACTTGGTATAGTTGTAGGCATATATATGTTCTTCTTTTCTTTTTTTTCTTCTTCCCAATTCCATGCAGCATTTTCATCGAACTCCACGTCTCGACTGATAATGAGCTTCTTTGTTTTGAGATTGTAGACCCGGTAGCCTTTGGATTCAGTGCTATAACCCAAGAATATATCTCGTTTCGTCTTCTCATCTAGTTTACTTCATTTTTGGTCCGGAATATGGACATAGCATATGCATCCGAAAATTCTAAGATGCTTTGCAGATGGTTTTCTTCCAATCCAAGCTTCTATCGGCCTTTTATCTTGTACTGCCTTGGTAGGACACCTATTGAGTAGATAGACTGCAGTATATACCACTTCTTCCCCGAATGTATTCAGAATCCCTTTTTCTTTTAGCATTGACCGAGCAATCTCCATTATAGTTCTATTCTTTCTTTCTGAGACTCCATTTTGCTCTGGTGCATATCCAACAGTTAATTGATGTTATATGCCTTCCTCTTCACAGAATTTATTGAATTCTTTAGATTTATACTCTTTACCTCGATCGCTTCTGATTGTTTTGATACGTCGGCTACTTTGATTTTCTACTAGTTGTTTGAATTTTTGGAATATCTTAGGAACTTCTAATTTTTCTTTCATAAAGTGTACCCAAGTTATTCTGGTGAAGTCGTCAACGAAGAGAATAAAGTCCTTGTTTTGGTGATGAGATGGATTCCTCATTGGCCCACATATATCTGTGTGAATTAACTCCAAAGCTTCCTTGGCTCTTTTGGAATTTCCAGATGGAAACTATTGTCGGTGTTGTTTCCCGAGCATGCATCCTTCACATACTTCTTCAGCTTCTTTGATGCCCATGAGAATAATCCAGATCCGAGTGTGAATGTATACCCTGAAGCGCTCTTCATGTCGTCAACTGATCCGGCCCATTCACTATCTATATATCTAACAATCTTGCATCTTCGGTGACCTCATATTGGATCACCAAGTCTTTTGTTCCTCATAAGTATCGTAAAATCCTCTTTGCTGCACCATAATGCTTTTGACTGGGAGACTACATAAATCTTGATAGTAGACTCGTTGCATATAGAATGTCAGGTCTTGTAGCTGTTAAATATAGCAAGCTTCCAATTAGACTTCTATATTGTGATGGATCCGCTTTATCAGTTCCATCTTCTTTTTGTAATTTTTCATTGTTTACCAATGGAGTGGCAACTGACTTGCAGGCATTCATCTTGTATTTCTTTAGTAGATCCTTCGTGTATTTCTTTTGAGAGATGAAAATCCCTTCATCATCTTGACTTATCTCGATGCCGAGAAAATAGTGCATCAAGCCCAAGTCGGTCATCTCGAATGTCTTCATCATATCTTCTTTGAATTCTTTAATCAATTTCTCATTATTTCCAGTGTATATGAGATCATCTACGTATAGAGAAATTGTGAGAGTGTCAGTGTTACCTTGATTCTTGATGTCGAGAGTTGGCTCACTTTTACTCCTCCTGAATCCTCGATCCATGAAGTACTTATCGATTCAACTGTACCAAACCCGTGGTGCTTGTTTTAGTCCATAGAGTGCTTTTTTCAATTTCAGCACTTTGTCTTCCGATCCTTCTACCACAAACCCTTGTGGTTGCTCCACATATATTTGTTCTTCAAGGAATCCATTCAGAAAGGCTGATTTTACATCTAGTTGATAGAGTCTCCATCCCTTTTGTGCAGCCAGAGCAATTAGTGCTCTAATGGTATCAAGTCGTGCCATAGGAGCAAAAGTCTCATTGTAGTTAATCCCAGGTACCTGCGAGTACCCTTTCGTTACAAGTCTTGCTTTGTGTTTTTGTATTGAGCCATCAGGATTGAGTTTTGTCTTGTAAACCCACTTTACTCCTATGACCAACCAACACCCATGTATCATTTTTCTCAATCATCTTTATTTCTTCTTCCATAGCCTTAATCGAAATTTCTTGCTTGGCAGCCGCTTCAAAGCTTTTGGGCTCCATGTTTACGTAGTTACATCTCTCGTATATTTCTCTTAAAGATCTTACTTTTCTTGTTGTTGATTCGGGTGAATCTTCTTGCAGCGGAATAGGTTGTGGAGTAGCCGGAGGACTTGGTGTCTCAGTGTTTTCTCCATTATTGGATTCTCCACTTGGTATAGTTGTAGGCATATATATGTTCTTCTTTTCTTTTTTTTCTTCTTCCCAATTCCATGCAGCATTTTCATCGAACTCTACGTCTCGACTGATAATGAGCTTCTTTGTTTTGAGATTGTAGACCCGGTAGCCTTTGGATTCAGTGCTATAACCCAAGAATATATCACATTTCGTCTTCTCATCTAGTTTACTTCGTTTTTGGTCCGGAATATGGACGTAGCGTATGCATCCGAAAATTCTAAGATGCTTTGTGGATGGTTTTCTTCCACTCCAAGCTTCTATCGGCGTTTTATCTTGTATTGCCTTGGTAGGACACCTATTGAGTAGATAGACTGCAGTATATACCGCTTCTTCCCAGATTGTATTTGGAATCCCTTTTTCTTTTAGCATTGACTGAGCAATCTCCATTACGGTTCTATTCTTTCTTTCTGAGACTCCATTTTGCTCCGGTGCATATCCAACAGTTAATTGATGTTATATGCCTTCCTCTTCATAGAATTTGTTGAATTCTTTAGATGTATACTCTTTACCTCGATCGCTTCTGATTGTTTTGATACGTCGGCTACTTTGATTTTTTACTAGTTGTTTGAATTTTTGGAATATCTTGGGAACTCCCAATTTTTCTTTCATGAAGTATACCCAAGTCATTCTGGTGAAGTCGTCAATGAAGAGAATAAAGTACTTGTTTTGGTGATGAGATGGAGTCCTCATTGGCCCACATATATTTGTGTGAATTAACTCCAAAGCTTCCTTGGTTCTCCTGGACTTTCCAGATGGAAACAATTGTCGGTGTTGTTTCCCGAGCATGCATCCTTCACATACTTCCTCAGCTTCTTTGAAGGTCTTTCATCATATTCTTTTGATGAAGAAAATTGAGACCCCGATAGTTGAAGTGTCCAAATCTTCTATGCCATAACAACGAATCATCTGTTTGGACCTTCAGTGCCATATTATAATTCCAACATTTTGGAAAATCTCGACAATCTCGCATTTGTACTCGAGCTATGACGAGATTTTAGTCTGTCTTGCCATATATAGTGCATGTATCTTTCTCAAAGTGTAGTACGTAACAAGGATTAAAATTTCGTTTCGATGATAAGTTTCGAGTTGTTAAATATAAGAAACGTTTCGGAAACATCATGGAAAACTTGAAAAATGTTAGAAACAAGGTAAAAACGGTGAAAAAAGAAGTAAAGAAGGGTTGCTTCCTTTTTTTACTAGAAAAAAATAATAGTTGTGTAAAATGTTTATACATCTACATTAATAATCGATCAAATTACACTAATAAATAATGTGATAACGTTTGATTCAAGTTTAACATTCACATAACATATAACCAATATTATTTTAGTAACTTAAATTATGAAATAAAAAATTCTAAAAGTGTTGTCGTGAAAAAAATGAAAAGTGGCAATGTTTGATTGAAGTTTAACATTCACAGAACATATAATTGATAAAATTTTAGTAACTTAAATTGTGAAATAAAAAATTCTAAAAGTGTTGTCGTGAAAAAAATAAACAGTTAATATGGCTGATACCATGGTTTCAAACTCATCTACAAATTATATGAAAAAATTACTTTAATCGATAATACAGTAATATTCATCTTGAGTCGCATGATAAAAAGTCGTTTCTTGGTGAAATAAATATTCGTTTGATTGTTGAATTTATTACTCTTCATTTCTTCTTCTTCTTCTTTTTTAACCTCTTTCCCTACATTGAGGATTTGAGAGCTCCGTTGTCTTTGTGATAGAGCAAATCTTTTTGAAAAGAAATTACCAAACTCTCAATGTTTCTATGGAAACGAACATGGAAACCATGAAAATATTGAGAGTTTCCATGGAAACATTGGAAACATTAAGAGTTTCCTAGGAAACATTGGAAACATTAAGAGTTTCCTAGGAAACAATGTAATTTCGAAACTACATGGTGATTTCTTTTCCGTAAGTTGAAAAATAGAAACTTTTCGGACATTTCGGTGGAAAAGAAAAGAAACTTTGAACCATGGTACGTAACCGCATTCCATCATTTGTCCGATGCTAAGGAGATTCTGTGCTATGTTAGGTACAAGTAGAACATTATTAATGTACCGCGTACCATTTATTGTTTCCATAGAAACAGTTCCTTTGCCCTTTACTTCTTGAAAATCATTGTTTCCCAGTCTCACCTTGGATTGAAAACTTGTGTCTAGTTCGGAGAAAATGTCTTTATACGGTGTCATGTGGTTACAGCAGCCACTATCAAGGAACCATGTATCATGAGGCTTCTCTATCGAGCTTCCACTTGTGAAGAATAAGTTTTCACTCTTTTCCTCTGTGATGTTTGCTTGATGGACATCTCTAGCACGATAGTCCTTCTCCATGTGACCAAAACTCTTGCATTTATTGCATTGCGATTTTCCTCTGTGCCAACAATCTTTTTCTAGATGATTCTTTTTCCCGCAAGTTCCACATGGAGGATAACTTCATTTTTTATTTGATTTAGTTCTTAACTTTTCTTGATTAATTTTTCTCCCATCATTTTTGGATTTCTGAGGCCTTATAATAAATTTAGTTTTAAAAGCACTCTCTACGGACTCTTCAGTGCGCCTACTAATTCTTTTCTCATAGGCTTCGAGAGCACCTATAAACTCAGTGTGGGATAGAGTTGATAGATCTTTCACATGCTCCATAGTTGTAACTACGGGGTCATATTTTTCTGTGAGAATGATAAGTATTTTCTCTACTACTCTCTTATCAGATATATTTTCCCCGTATAATTTCATTCGATTAATTATTTTTCTTATTCTTGCATAATATTCCCCTATGGCCTCAGAATCCTTCATTTTCAAAGTTTCAAAATCTCTTCTTAAATATTATAGACCATACCTTTTCGCTGCTGCGGAACTCCTCCTCCAACATATCCCATGCTTTCTTCACACTTTAAGTATCTGCAATTCTTGTGAAGATAGTATCTCCTACAGCTTGTTGAATGACGAATAGCGCTTGTGCATCTCTTTGTTGCTTCTCCTTCAATTCTTTTAATTGTTTCTCGAACAAAGTGGAAATATCTTCGGGGATATCAACTCCATTTTGGACAATATCCCATAAACTTTGGGAGACAAAATATGTCCTTAGCTTTTGTCTCCAAAAGTCATAGTTTTCACCAGTGAATGCTAGTACAGGCACTGATGAAAAATTAATAGTTGTTGGTGTGGCCATGTATTATAATTTCACGCCCAGTATTTGACCGAACGTGGCTCTGATACCATTGCTAGTGTGATTGAATAGTGAGTGTGTGTGTGTGTGTAAAGAAGATTTATTAGTTGTGTGAATATTGTGTAAGGTGAGGAGGAAGAGTTTAGAAAATATGAAGAATAGTTTGTGGATAGTTGGAAGTTGGAAGATTATAGGAATAGTTGGAAGAAGTTCTTGTATTAATTGAATTTCTTTTTACATCACATATTACACATTCCTCCTATTTATAGGAGGACTCACCACCTTCTAGATGGTTCTCATATCTACATACATAGATTTTTCTACATACATCATATCTAAATACCTAGATTTTTCTACATACATATTGTCTAGGTATTTCTATACACATGTCTAGATATTTCTACTAATTTAGTTTAGGAACATACTAGTAGTATCACTCTCCAGATTTGTCTAGAACATTAAATTTTAGAACTAACTAGGTAATCTTGTTTTTGAATAAACATTTATTTCTAGAATTATCTAGAAAGGTGAACTTATTTTAACAGAATAAACAGAAACACTCTTCACTATCTGTTTCATTAATAATCGTTGTTTTTCTAAATTATTTGAAAATTAGCTTGTAGTTTGTCTCTTCTATGTGTTTACTAATGATGGATTTAATATGTATGGAGACTTCTCAAAGGCAAAAGGAAAATGAAGATTGGCTAAAATCCATGCGTGGGGGTGAGCAAAATGCTCACCGCAGTGCAGTGAGACAGTAGCTCGTTTATGCGCGCCGCAACGAGCACAAATTCTAGTAATTTCGTGCTGCAGCGAGCCCCCTTTGCTCGCTGCGGCACAGGTCTTTGGAGTTGTTCCCGCGTGTTGACATGTTGTACATAAATTTCACGAATTTTTTAACCTTGGTAGAAGTATTGAGACATTAAAGTGAACGTATTGGTAATGTTAATTGGAAGAATGTGTACTATTTTTAGGAAGTATGGTCATCCAATGTTAATTGGAAGTGTGGGTAGTTTTAAATAGAAGTATTGAGACATTTAAGTGAATGTATTGGTAGTGTTAATTGGAAGTATGTGTACTGTTAATTGAAAGTATTCAGACATTAAAGTGAACGTATTGGTAATATTAATAGGAAGTATGTGTACTATTATTAGAAAGCACTATCACCTAATATTAAATGGAAGTATGAGTACTTTTATATAGAAGTATTGAGACATTTAAGTGAATGTATTGGTAATGTTAATTGGAAGTACGTATGAGTACTGTTAAATGGAAATATCGTCACCCAATGTTAAGTGGAAGTAAGAGTACTGTTCAATGGAAGTATTAAGACATTAGAGTGAACGTATTGATAATGTTAATTGAAAGTATGGGTATTGTTAAATGGAAGTATTGAAACATGAAATGGAACGTATTGATAATTTTAATTGGAAGTATGTGTACTAATATTAGGAAGTATTGTCGCCTAATGTTAGCTAGAAGTATGCGTACTTTTAAATGGAAGTAATGAGACATAAAATGGAACATATTGGTAATGTTAATTGGAAGTATGTGTATTGTTAAATGGAAGTATTGAGAAATTAAAACATGAAATGGAACGTATTGATAATGTTAATATGAAGTGTGTATACTAATATTAGGAAGTATTGTCACCCAACATTAATTGGAACTATGAGTACTGTTAAATAAAAGTATTGAGACATTAAAGTGAACGTATTGGTAATGTTAATTGGAAGTATGTGTACTGTTAAATGGAATTATTGTAACATTAAATGGAATGTATTAATAATGTTAATTGGAAGTATGTGTACTAATATTAGGAAGTATTGTTACCCAATGTTAATTGAAAATATGGGTACTGTTAAATGGAATTATTGAGACATTAAAGCGAACATATTGATAATGTTCATTGGAAGCATGGATACTGTTAAATGGAAGTATTGAAATATAATATGGAACATATTGATAATGTTAATTGAAAGTATGTGAACTATATTAGGAAGTATTGTCACCCAGTGTTAATTTGAGGTGTGAGCACTATTAAATGGAATTATTGACACATTGAAGTGAACATATTGGTAATGTTAATTGGGTGTATGTGTACTATTAAATGAAAGTATTGTCACCCAGTGTTAAATGAAACTATATGTATTGATAAATGGAAGTATTGAGACATTAAATGGAACGTATTGATAGTGTTATCAAGATAGTTTTGCGCAAGCTAAAATTTATCGATAGTTTTGCAAGACTTCACGAAAAAGTTCATAACGCACTGTAGAATACTTGAAATCATAAACCCTTTTTTTAGGGTTCAAAGTAGACACATAGGTCTTTCATAAACTGTATAACATGTTATCAAGAACTTTCTAATATGCAATAATTTTTTATTCAAACATAAGCTTAAATTTGTCTACACTTTTGTGAAACTTCACGAAAAAATTCATAACACACTGTACTATATTCGGAATCTTAAACCGCTTATTTTCATTAAAAGTAGACACATAGGGATTTCTTCAAATGTATAACACATTATCAAAAAACATATAGGATGAACTAGTTTTGTCTTCAAACATAAGCTAGAATTTGCCAATAGTTTTTCGCGACTTCACGAGAATGTCTGTAACTCACTGTACGACGCTCGAAATCACTAATTGTTTTTTGCCTTTCAAATTAGACATATAGGAATTTCCAAAAATATATGATACATTAGCAAAACATAACTTGTATGTAACAGATTTATCTTCAAACTTGAGCTAAAATTTATCAACAGTTTTGTGCCACTTCACGTGAAAGTGTATAACACATTGTACGATGCTCGGAATCATAAAAAAAAATTCCTTTGAAAGTAGACACATAGGAATTGCTAAAAATGTATGACTTTTAAGAAAAGTATAGGATGAAGTAGTTTTATCTTCAATCATAAGATAAAATTTAATGACAGTATTGCGTGACTTCACGAGAATGTACATAACGTATTGTAGGATGATCGGAATCATAACCATATTTTTTCTTTCAAATTAGACACACAGATATTTTCAAAAATGTATAATAAATTATCAAGAAATATCTGTGTAAAAAAAGTTTTTCTTTAAAGGTAAGTAAAATCTATTGACAGATTTGCGCGATTTGACGAGAAAGTCTATAACGCACTGTATGATGCTCGAAATTATATTCCATTTTTTTCTTTGAAAGTAGACACATAGAAATTTCTCAAAATATATGACACATTATCAAGGAACGTCTAAGATGAAGCAGTTTTGTCTTCAAACATAAGCTAGAATTTACCGACAATTTTGCGCGACTTCACGAGAATGTCCATAACGCACTGTATGATGCTCGGAATCGTAAATAGTTTTTTGCCTTTCAAATTAGACACATAGGTAGTTTCATAAATATATGACACATTATCAAAAAATATCAAATATGAAACAGATTTGTCTTTAAACGTAAGCTAAATTTTATTGACAGTTTTGCGCGAGTTCACGAGAAAGTCCGTAATGCACTGTACGATGGTCGGAATCATAAATTATTTTTTTTACTTTCGTATTAGATACATAGAGTTTCTAGAAATGCATAAAAAATCAGCAAAAAATATCTAGTATAAAACAAATTTGGCTTCAAATGTTATCTAAAATTTATCAATAGTTTAGTACAATCAGACTTCATGTTCTCTTTATTTATACTTCCTCTTTACTGTATACATACTTCAAGTGTACTTTAAGCATACTTCATCATAGATGTAACCATATTTCATGTTCGCTTTAATCATGCTTCATGTTAATGATGGAATGTAGTGCCGGCGCGGGTGCATCAGTGGTTCACCTGTGGCCAATGGAGGCATCACCGGCGGTGGCGCCCGTCGGTGGTGGTTGTTGGGAGTAGAGGTGGGGTGGGTGGGGGATGAGAGGAAAGGAAAAATAAAAGGAAAAATAGAAAATAGAAAAGAAAAATAGAAATAAAAAAGGAAAATAGAAAAGAAAAAGAAATGGCGCTATTTAACTATATATGTTAGTTGGGGTATTGTTGTCATTTTGCATGCATTAGGGAGTTAGAAGAAAGAAATTTTGTATAGTGCGGAGTGGAGGGTTTAGAATTAGGGATGGGGAGTGCAGAGAAAGTTGGATCATCGAAGGGGGATTTATCCCCAAATTTCCATTATTTTAAACTTTAATATGTAAAAGTAAATTTTTAATATCTTTTTATTTTTTTATTTTAGACCACATATATCAAGTTATAAGTAGATGTAGGAGAGAGATAGATAATAACGATTTTAATCTTCTTAGAAACTCCGTGTGATTTTGAATGGTACATTTTAATTATATGTGTTTTACTTTAGAGAATTTTATTCGGTCATTACGTTTCAACGAAATTCTACTTATTTTATATTTTCAACACATATTTTTGTCATATTAATCAATAAAATTCACTAGATATACATCATATACACAATTATTAATATAAAAATGCATAATTGTGTTAATAACTTGATTTATGAATCTATATCCCGAATTTTCCATCAAAATGTATATAAATTTATTGATTATAAATTTACAACATGCCAATTTTTGATAACTTGAAGGAATTTAATATGAATATACCAAATTTTCTAAGCCTCCCATCCATTATTTCAGTCTCTGTCCGAAATTTTACCTATATACACGATTTTGAATTAGCCACTAGATTGAGTAAAATAAAAAAGTAGCCACTAGCATCCATAATCCTGGTTACACCTTACCTGGGTGACACTGCCAGTAATCATTTTGTATTAGGTATATTCCATTGACTCATTTATCTATTGATTACACATATAAACATTTAAACTAATCACAAATATTAATATTTACGATTGATCACCATTTATATCCGCCTCCTAATTATAAAGTTTGTTTATACTTTACTCTGCGCTCAAGTCAACTAAATTATACTGTGCTAGATAGTACTTATACTGTTTCCTAAATGATTCCTCGTCCCTTGAATGTGCCTTATATTTTCCCAATATATATTAATCCTAATAAGTCAACTAAAATGTATCTTTTGATCCACTTGGGCGGCTGTCACCTTAATCTTGACTATAAACAACCTTAATTTTCATACCATAGATACCATCTGCATTATAGTTCATCCATGATTCAAAGTCGCGGTATCGGTGATAATATCGGCATGTAATGTTTCATATCGGTCGCGGCATATTAGGATATTATCGGGCGATACGAAATAAATGCATAATAGGATGATAAAAAAATTCTTAAAAAAATGTAAAATTGTAGAAAACTTAAAAAGCAAGACTATCCACTAATTGGTACATTATAAAAGAAATATTGTACTAGATAGAAATGAATTGAAATATAATGTTATGGTCAAACCAAAATTTACGATAGATATGAGTTTATTACTAATTATGTCGTAACTTTTCAATGTATATATAATAATGCATCAATTAAATTATATTCCAAAGCATATTTATAAAAATAAATAAAAAATTTATTATAGGACATAATATCCGATATGCCGGTTATTATTCGATATCATCACCAATATTATCCCGATACCACTGATAATATCTTTGTATCGGCGATATCATCCAATATTATCGGATATTATCGGCGACATATATAACATCGAATAATATAAGATATCGTTGGATATTATCGGATCGGCAAGGGCCGACCCGGATACGTATCGGCCGATATTATTGGATATCGGCCAATACTTTGAACTATGAGTTCATCAATAGATTTCAATACGCCATTTTTGTTTCTGCTAATGCTTGCTTTGATCCCATTCTTGCCATTTTCATCCTTCACAAGATACACCACTTTAACTCTAGGTTCGTCTCTCTCCTCTTCGGAAGACATTCTAGTTTCATCACCGACCACCATTTTCACCGGTGGTTTCCACCCTGTTGGTGATAATGCTTACTTTTTCGCCATATGGTTTACCAAACCTCTAATAGATGTGAATTTCTCCATAGTTTGGATGGCTAATAGGGATCAACCTGTCAATGGAAGAAATATGAAGTTCTCTCTATCACACTCTGGCAATCTTGTCTTAACAGATGCTGGACAACTTGTTGTGCCCGGGTACAATTATAATTCGGAGCTTTAGGTGAATCTCACATTGTGTCCTTTAACTTTTAAAATTTCTCACTTTTGGTCCCAACCGAATATGCCGTCCAAAACTTTACGGTCAACTCGGTTAGTCAATATTTTGACCGACTTTTTAGGGAGATTTTGTTCTTGATGACCCGTGATATTATATATATTCCATGTGTGGGTGCATTTACGCGTGACTTCTCCCAAAAAAATGGGTCAAAATGTTGACTAACGTAGTTGACCGTTAAGTTTTTGACGGAATATTCGGTTGAGACCAAAAGTGAGACATTTTGAAATTTGTGGGACGCAATGTGAGATTTACATAAAGCTCGGGACTTAAAGTGTACTCGGGCACAAATACTGGATGAAAAATGAGATTTTCTCAAATATTAGTAACAAAATATCAAGAGACAATATCAAAGATATCACTAGTTCTAAATTTTTAGTGACGTGAATTTTTACTTTGTCACAAAAATTGATTTTACTTGTTTATTGGTGACAATATTTGGATAAAAGTTATCATTATTGATAATTAGTAAAAAGAAAATTGTTGTCCCCATTGCCAATTAGTGACTTATGTACAGTGACAACAAATATAGTTGTCATTCTATTTGTGTTATCACTAAGTTGTCACTATACATGAGTCACTAATAGTTAATATTGACAACTTTAAAAAAAACTCTTGTCTCTGAAAATCCTTATTGTGACAAAGCAAATATTATTATCACAATTAATGTATATTTAGTGACGATTTTAAGTTTGTCACTAATATCACTTTTTGTTGACGTGGATCCTCCACTAGAATTGTAATACTTTTGAACTATTAATATATATATATATATATATATATATATAGATAGATAGATATACACACACACAAAATACCCACAATCCATGTTATTACTTTGACATTGTCATGAGTTTATTTAAGACTATGTTTGATTTTTGTGTTTGGATAAGGGAAAAATAAGAAAAATAAAAATGATAAAAGAAAATAAAGCATAAAGTACTATAAATTGAAAGAAGAATAACATTTTCTGTTTCATTTTTCTTATCAAAATCCAAGAACAAAACATAGCCTAAATCCATTTTGCATTTCAATTTTACTTGTTTTAAATTAAAAACCTTTTATCAACAATCTTTTCTTATATCAGTGCAACACACGTACATTGACTTGACTCCATATCTACCAAGAAATCAAGGGTAAAATATATTACGCAATGCAAAAATGAAGTCAATGGTTATGTTTGACCATATTACTCTCTTGAATGGTAAACTCTAAGAAAACGTATATGTAGAGCAACCTCTAGGATTTATCAACGATCATGGTAAGGGTATGGTTTACAAGCTAGATAAAGTGCTTTATGGCCTCAAGCAAGTGCCCCGAGTATGGTATGACACTCTCTATTTTCCACATTGGTAAAGGTTTTTCAAAAGGCAGCGTTGACACAACGTTATTTCAAATTAACAATGATGAAGATATTCTCTTAGTACAAATTTCTCTTCGTGGAAATGCTGCACAGACCCATATATATCAGACACCAATCAAATCTTGATGAAATTATATTTGGTTCTACTAATAAACGTCTATGTGATAAATTTACAAAAATGATGCAAGACCAATTTGAAATGAATATG